>NKZX01000666.1:0-725000 GCA_002374535.1 Metschnikowia kamakouana
TGATGATGAATAAAAACGATTTTGTTACAGACTCAACGGGTTTATATAGTTTTGCAGCCGTCTAAAAATAACGCTGAGAGCTTAAAAATAGTATCGCTTTGCATGCACCGATGCGCGATGACGTCAGCGCTGACGGGCAACGATCACGAAGTCCCATTTCTTTGCATAAAAAAGTCCAAGCCCCGAAATAGACGATGCTGAAGAAGAGAAAGGCTTTATAAAAATTATCAAGCGCAAATAACGTTGCAAGCCATGGATACTTGAAGCCTTTTTAGATTCCCAGCTTCACACTTTTCGAATCAGAGTATCAAACTTTTGAAATACACTTTTAACCGTTTCTGAGGAACTAATAATCGTTTCTGAGGAACTTAGCAACTGCTACATTAGAGAGTGACTGCGGGGACTGTACTATTCAGGAAGTGTGGAGATATTTTAGCAACAGACGCACACTAAAAATGTCTGTAGGTCATCTCACATCTGTTGTGCGTGCGCACTGACCTTCCAACGAGAAATCGCGCATATATTTTTCCGTCTAGTAGCAAATAAGACGTCATTCCTTACCCCACGCTAGGCATGTGCACTAAAAAACCCAGGGGTAGTCGAGTTCCGCCAGAAACCAATTTGTGATGACTTCAGATTTGCCTCTTTTCACTTACGTATATCGAAATACTTTCAGATTCTGCCGCTAGTGTTGTGAACAATGTCCATAAGCGGTGTTATGAGCACTTGGTTCTCATACCGCACTGTGCATTGTCGTGTCCCACGAAACCCGGTGTACTTTTATTAGACCTTGAGTAATCCTGTTTCGGAAGGCATGATTCGCACCCATTCCTGCACACCACTATAGCATTGCTCATGACAAGAAACATATCTAACCCAGCAAACATGTAGTCAACAGGTCTTAACTGGGAGGTTAAATTCATCTAGTGGTGGGGTCATATATTGGCAGGTACTTGCTTATGTTAAGCAACTACAGGTCGCCATCATTGATATTTGAACAGTACTTTAACTGAATGCTAAGACTTCATAGCTGGTCTTCGACGAATACATCGTTCAAGTTCTCCTTTCACGGGTTTTTGTTGAAGTGTTGTATTTGGTGCTTCAACAGATTTAGTTGTAAAAGAATCTGCAGAGAGGAATTTTAGGCTACGGTAATAGACTTCCGCAATCGGCTAACGTGGCCTACTTTCATAGTAGACTTCCCGGATAGTATTCATATATATGGAATCCAAGCCACGTAATTTCAAACTTCCATTTCAGCTCTTGTGGCTTTGATTGTTGCTCAGAGAAGCATGTTATCCCGCGAGGTTCATTGCCATTTTGAGCAATAGAAATTATGGTTCCCACGGGGATTTTTACAAAAAAGTTTCAGAAATATTGTTTTCCTGCCTGATGATTTGTAAGACACCAAGGTCTTTTTCCAAGCTCTTGCACCATCCAAAGCGTGTTCAAAGACACTGATTGTGAATGCCATTTCTGTTTCTTCGCAAAGAAAGACTTCAAATCCGAAGATTAGCTTCTTCTCGAAGAATAGGCCCCTTTCAAATAAAGTAAAGTCTATGTAAGCAGTTGGTGTAAGAAAATTTGAAATCCTCGGTTTCATTAATTTGCTATCTTCTGTGGTCTGTCAAATCATAATGGTACATCTCTAAAGAAGTTATTTCGCGGCATGCACACCCTTGAGAGAGAAGTTCCACGACCCACCACCATCACGTGACGCAAAAAAAAATCCAAAATAGGATGTATAAGCCGGACATGTATATTCGTAGGGCGTGGAGCTGATGTTGTCTTGCATCATTTCAGAGTGGATGGTTCCTGCTACTTGTAGAAAAAACTCGATGTAAGCACCGAAGTAAAGGGCCTACCTTCACTACTGTCAGAGTTTACCTCAAGTTCGCACTCAAAATCTATAATTCTACGCACCTCCAAATTGCCAGAAGGTAACTACAGATGCCCTTCATTTAAGCACATAACTCAGGAAGGTTCACCGATCAATGGCTCTGGGGATGGCCTTACTACCAGAGGCTCACACATCTTCGACCCAATGGACAAACACCTACGATTAATGAGCCGCACTCTAACATGTAGTCAATTTCCTCATAGGAAATCTTCCAAGAGCGTTCTGTTGCATCAAGTGACTTGCTGCAATCTCCCCTAGTGGGCCTCATTGAGGAGATAGCTGCACGCAAGTGATATCCGTATTCGAGGTATTTGCCTATAGTACTCTTGCCGAGTATACTAGTAGGTCACCGAACCTAATTAAAGCTACGAAAATTAAAATATTCAGATCTTGTAGATAAAACGGCGAGCTGAGCGTGTTGCTTCTATCACAGTATAATCTCCGAAGGCCATAGTAAAGATTAAAAGTGTCTTAGCCAATGGTATTCTCGACTGAAGAAATTTTCTGCCTTGGAAATAATGCCATTTAACATAGATGACTCAAAAATTTTAATCTATACAGTCGATAAGCATTATTACTAATCAGGGTTGCAAATTTCTGAGTGTTTTCCGATGTGTTGTGGAACCTCCGAGTGCGGTTCTATTTTTTGTTGCGCATATCTGAGCGTTTTAATTTTGTCACCCGAGGATGTCCCGAAAGACGAAGATGTTCGCGCAATCCCCCATTTGGTCAGGTCCGCATTTGGCATACGTCCGAAAAGGGAAGCTCCGCATCGCATTCGCGGAAATATTTGGGGATCTCCGAGGCTCATCTTTAGGGTATAGTCCAAAACGCAATGTGGCTAACTCCACCTACGATATCTATGCCTCGTCTACTATAATCTAATCTCGGGCCCTATATATTTAAGGTTGCATGATAAACCGTGGAAAACTACCTTTGTCCTATCACTACACAAAAAAACAACTAAACAATCATCTATCCAGAAGCTTTCTAAGGTATTGGCCTCACCGACTCCAACAACTGGGAGTATCCCGAGAGAGCCGAGTTCACCCCCAAAGCATTTCAGATACTATGGTATCGACGTGGACATCGAGGCTCGTGCTGTTTGTGGTTCTGACATCCACCAAGTCTCTGGTGGTTGGCCCGTCCCTTTAACTCCTCTTGCAGTCGACCACGAGATCGTGGGTACCATTGCCAAGATAGGCCCCAATGCCAAGAAGGATTTGAAACTGTGTTAGAGTTGGTGCTCAGGTCGACTGTGACGATACTGGCCAGCCTTGCCAGAAAAATTTCGTGAACAACTGCAAGAAGATGGTGCCTACCTATGGTGCCGTGTACCCAGAGCCTGAGGCAAAGTCCATTGGAGGAAACGCATCCCACATCAGAATCAACTCCAAGTTTGCTTTTCAAGATCCCTGAGTCTTTGGAGACTAAGTACGCTGCCCGTCTTCTATGCGGAGGTGTCACTGGATTCTCCCCACTTTTGGCTGCTAAGGTTGGAAAAGGCACTCGCATGGGTATATCTGGACTTGGAGGAATCAGCCACATGGCTGTTTGCCTCGCCAAAGTTCTCAGAGCAGAAGTGACTACCATTTCCAGAAACAGCAGCAACGAGAAGTTGGCCTACGAATTGGGTGCAGACCACTATGCAGCCACTGACGACCCTGACTTCGATGCTAAGCTTGCCGATACTCTCGATGTGCTCCTCAACACCAGCTCATCCTTTTCTGGCTCTTCTTCCGAAAAGACTTTGAACATGATTGTTGCTAGAGGCCAGATGAGATTCATCACGTCCACCTGTAGACGAGAGCCTCAACCTTCTTCCTCTACCATTGCTTTTCAAGAACCTCTCCATTACCGGTTCTTTGGTTGGGCCACCTGAAGAAATTCAGTACATGTTGGATTTTGCAGCCGAACACAACAGCCATGTGTAAAATGTCTTGACATGTGCGAAGAGAACTTGGCCAAGGCTTGGAAGAGAACCTACGAAGGAGACGTGAAGTTCAGACTCAGTATGGTCAACTACAAAAAATTCTTCCAATAGAGCATTTAAACCAAGCATTCATATTCGGTAGACCATAATTGATTAACTAAAATACACCAAATGAAATTGTAAGCTTTAGTAGAATATGAGAAGCTGAGATTCATAGGGGAATACCAAAATTGTGGCGTCGATGCATATTCCCCTCCCAGCCCCACTTTCTCAACTACTTAAGACAGAGGCCCGGCCAGATGAAATTTAGTTTTATATACCCTTCACGTGAGTCATCCACAGTGGGCTCCGACGAATTTAGGTACCTAAAATGAACTGTGGAGTCGCACTGCATGCAGTCTCTTGATCTTGCTATATTTCGCAATTTGGGGTGCCACGTGCCACACCGACACCTCCACAATGAGAGATGGAAGGATATCCAAAATAAATGTGGCTAAAAGTGTCTAATATTTGGAATCATTGAAAAAAAATTGGTTGCCCTAAACACTTTGGTTTTTTTGAAACTTCAACTAATCATGAATTAAGCAGTCCAGATTATGAGTGTCCTGCAGGTAACACGCGTTGTGGCTCCACCTCCACAGTCTAAAAGACCATCATCATCACGCAATTCCACCCCTATCATCTTGTTATCGCACTTTTAACTGCAACCCATGCCCCTGGACCTGGATACAGACAAGGGCCAGGCTTCATCCACAGTGAGAAATGGGTGCGACATATGGCACAATTTTGCATCCATCCATCTGGCACCGGCGTAAGCTGTGCCTACTTAAGTGACCATGCTCCTGGAATGTAGCTTCTACATAGACTTAAACTAAAACTTATTTTGTCACACTCATCATGGGATACTTGGGAGTTACTGCCAGCCCCAAAGAGGGCGATCGCTTATTGGACAAAGGGAAGAACAACGTCACAGTGGATGAAGCTTCCCTCTCCAACTCGGACAGCGAGAGTCTTGGTTCGGCCCAAAATCCATTCCAGGATCCGGCCACTGCGACGTATTATAGCAAAGTCTATGAAGATTGCGAGTACGAGTGCCGTTCTGCTTTCGACCCCGAATTGGAATGGACTCCAGAGGAGGAAAAGAAGATCATCCGCAAATTAGACTGGAGAGTGGCTCTTACGGCTTGTATTTTGTTTCTCGGCTTGCAGGTTGACAGAGGAAACTTGGCGCAGGCCGTGGCCGATAACTTATTAGACGATTTGGGAATGACCACTGATGACTATAACCTCGGGAACACGCTTTTTCTCGTTGCGTTTTTGGTGGCAGAGATTCCATCACAACTTCTTTCCAAAGCCATTGGCCCCGATATCTTCATCCCAATTCAAATGGTGTCGTGGAGTATTGTGGCAACTTGCCAGGCTGCCATGAAGAATAAGACTGGGTTCCTCATCACTAGAGTATTAATAGGTGCTTTGGAAGGTGGCTTCATTGCAGATTTGGTGTTGTGGCTCTCGTACTTCTACAAGTCCAAAGAACTTCCCATCAGACTCTCCTTTTTCTGGACCTCGCTTTCCGCGACCCAGATCCTTACTTCCCTTCTTGCTTTTGGTATTTTGCGGATGCGGGGCATCCACGGACTTGCTGGATGGAGGTGGCTTTTCTTGATTGAGGGCCTCATTACTTTTTCCATTGGTATCTGGGGTTTCTACGCCATGGTTCCATCGGCAGTCCAAACCAGGAACAAATTGCATCCAAAGGGCTGGTTCAACGAAAGAGAGGAGAAGATTGTGGTCAACAGAGTCTTGAGAGACGACCCTTCCAAGGGAGACATGAACAACAGACAGGGCCTTTCGCCAAAAATGATCCTCAAGTCCTTGCTGGACTACGACTTGTGGCCTATCTACATCATTGGCTTCTTTGTCTACATTCCCATGGCCACCATCCAGCCATACATGACGTTGACCATGAAGCAGTTGGGATTCTCTACGTTTGATGTGAATCTCTTGAACATTCCACAATTTGTCATCCACATTATCCTCTTAATCTTCATCACGTGGCTCTCGGAGCGTGTCAACGAGCGGTCGCTTGTGTCCTTGGCCATGCCCTTGTTTACATTGCCTTTTTTGGCCTGCATCAGATGGTGGAAGGGAAGCATGGTCGAGGCTTGGCCCACGTGGTTCTTGGTGTCCATGGTTTTGGCTGCTCCATACGTCCACGCCATCTGTGTTGGATGGGTATCGAGAAACTCTAACTCCATCAGGAGTCGATCTATTTGTTCGGCTGTTTACAACGTCTTTGTCCAGCTAGGTAATATTGCTGCCAATAATATCTACAGAGATGATGACAAGCCACACTACTACAGAGGTAACCGTAACCTCTTCATCTTGAACCTCGTGGGAATCCCCCTTCTTCTTTTGACCAAGTACTACTACGTCAGCAGAAATAAGAAGAGAGACGAGATCTGGAACCAGATGACGCCGGAGGAGCAAGAGACGTATATCTTGACCACCAAGGACGAGGGTAACAAGAGGTTGAATTTCCGCTTCGACCATTAGTATTTATCAAAGTAAGTATTCAGCAGACGGTAGTATAATCTAACGATGTTTCTTCAAATATTCTATATACTCTCCATGCTAACCACCATTCAAGCTTGCTTTAATCACTCACTTAAGCTCACTTTGACGACAATTACTCATTGAAAGTCACTTTGAGT
Organism: Metschnikowia kamakouana; assembly: GCA_002374535.1. Lineage (NCBI taxonomy): Eukaryota > Fungi > Ascomycota > Pichiomycetes > Serinales > Metschnikowiaceae > Metschnikowia > Metschnikowia kamakouana. The sequence continues at coordinate 6,548 of NKZX01000666.1, forward strand.
TCACTGGGAAGCACTCAATTAAAGCTCACTTTTGATGGAAATCACTTCACTCTGCGAAGACATCGAGGATCTAGGAGGAGAAGACTTAGAGTCGTCTCTCCATGAAGAGCCCTTCAACAACACCAAAAGGGAGAGCACCATACTAATCACACAAGACATGGAGATAGCCAAAAAAGCGTAAAAGTAGCCGATCTTCAGCACTAAAGGTGCAATGAAAGCAGTGAATCCTGCGGCTCCAATGTTTCTCAACATGTTTCCAAAAGCAACGTACGAGGCCAGTTGTAATCTTGTCAACTCAGATAAGTAAGTGGTGTTAGTAATCAACACTCCAGATAATGAGAAAGACAAGATAAACGACAAGATCATCAAGCAGCTCACGTGGTATTTCTTTTCAGCAACCAAGCCAAAGAGTATCAACGACACAAAGACTGGCACAAGGCACAAAACTTGGATGATAAAGCGTTTTTCTGGGCCCACGTCCTGATCGTACCGTTTCCGGATTTTATCAGACACAGTTCCAAAAATCATGGATCCACCAATCAATGCACATCCTGGAGCCAAGTAAGCCAAGCAGATCTGGATACCATTATAAGAGTAAACAGAGTTCAAGGCAGCAGCATAAGTCACCGAGGCAGCATAGAAGCACGAGAAGGCCAAAGCTCCACTCACTGAGCAGCACAACACCGGAAGGTTCAAGCAAAGACGCAAGTAGAGGAAGATATCAGGTTTGGCCGGCTTGGGGTACTTTCGGGAGTTGACAATCTTTTTCTGGTAGAAAACTGGCTTCACAAACATCTTGGTAGAAACTTGTCCGCCATTACCAACGAGATAACGAAGAGTTTCAGGCAAGAGAAACACCACCAGCACAAGACTGATGAAACCTAATACAGCAAGAATCACAAAACAAATTCTCCAGCTCACCACGGCTCCGGCTATACCCAACATAGGTCCCAAGATAGGTCCCAATTGCGGACCAGCCATGAAGTAAGAGATAAATCTAGCTCTATCACGAGGCTCCGAGATATCTGCTATAGCACCAATTCCAACTGCCACATTGGAAGCTCCGATTGCCTGGAAAACTCTAAGCACATAGAGACTGACAATATTTGCAGGAAGAACAGCCAACAATATGTTGGTGGTAGTGTAGATAGCGCCAGAAAGCAAAAGCACAGGTCTGCGGCCAAACCTATCGGAAATAATGGAAAGAAGAAGCGGGAAAAAAGCAAGCACAAACATGAACACTGACACAGTGCCGTTGATGGCTTGTTTGGAGCTAGAAAATGAGACCTGGAATGACTCAATGAGTGGAATGTAGATGTTCCCAGCCAAAGGGCCCAAAAACCCACAGAGCGTCACCACAGGTATAATTAAAATCCTTCTCATTCCAAAAGCGGAATAAACTTCGGGGAGTTCCCCAGTGGTTTCATTTTCAACTGCCTTATCCATTGTGTGGAGGATGAAAATGGTGGGGAAATCCCTTGCTTTTTAAACTACTCCGTTTTTTGCACCTACTGCCAATCCTGTACGTCTGCGCATAAGATTACTCGTGCGCCTACTTTACTCGTGCCTGACATATACTCACGCTTAATACTATGCTTTTAATTATGCTCAATAAAGTCTTTTCATTATTATGCTAACTTAGTATATGTTAAGATTTTTATTATGGTCAACCATACTGAAGTATGTTCGTGCTTGATACACTTGATAACTTTTATACTCTGATACTCTATACTCTATACTCTATACTCTGGTATGTTACTACACTTTTTTGATACTTTTTAAAATCATGCTTATATTCATATTAGGTTAGTCCTGCTTAATGCTTGGTACTGCGCTTGAGATTTTACTCATGCGTAAGGTTAACTGCACTGGCCATACGGGTCCCATGGGCGTGAGACGCTCTTTCCAATTAGGGTCCAAGTCAAACTCATAGCTTTCGACAATGCGTATCACCGTAAGTTTTGTTTCTTGGAGCGCAAACTTTTCCCCGAGACATGCTCTGTTTCTTCCATGGAACGCCGTGAGGTGACATCTGCTCTTGCACAAGGTGTAATAGGCATTGATTTCCTTTTCCTCGGTTCCCCATCTTTCGGGGATAAAAGTATCTGGGTTTTCCCAAACATTTCTGCCCCGCTGAATAAATAAGCTGTTGATGCCAACGTACACATTTTTGGGGATCACAATATCCTTGCCCAACCGGGTCTCCTCTCTGGTGATTCTGTTGGCAAGAAGCCCCAAAGGTGGGTACATCCGAAGAGTCTCGTACACAACACAAAGCAAAAATGGCAAGTTTTCCTTTTTCGTCTCTTCATAAAAACTCAACTCTTGGCGGAGTCTCTTTTGCACGTCCGTGTGTTTGGCAAGCATGTAGAGAATGGAAGTCATGAGTATCTGGGGGTTTTCGTGTCCTGCAATCAAAGCAATGATTGAGTTATCCATAAACTGCTCCTTGGTGATTTCGCCGTTCTCATAGCCTTCTGCCAATTTAGGTCCCAAACGACTAGTGTTCGTTTGGTTTCTCTCCAATAATATTTGATTGATGAGTGTGTTCTTGAAAACCTTCACCTCCTCACGCGCTGCTTGTCTGCTTGGGAAAGGAATGTGGTCCAACGAGGGGAAGTTCATGAAACCGGGCCGGAAGATTTGTTTCTTGAGGAACTTGACACGGTCATGGACTGTAGCTCCGTAGGGTGTATCTTTCATGTTGCACCCAATCACACAGTCTCCAATATTGGCCAAGGAGAACCTTTGGATCATATCTGGAATGGGTACATATTTTGTCACTGCCAACTTCTCATCCAAGTTTTGAAGCAACACTTTCACATTGCCTTCGAGAGGAGCCAAGTCCGGGAATTTGATACTATCAGTAATAAGTTTCCTGTACTTTCTCCAATTCTCGTTACCTGCAGAGATGATGTTATCTCCGAGATACTGTGACATGACAGACTGAGGAATCTTTTCGAAATTTCCACTTTTTTCGAAAACATCATTTCGCTTGAAAATCTGGGCAACATACTCTGGTTTGGTGACTAACACGTTCCACCGCGACCCAAAGTACATCTTCACCGCACCATACTTTTCCAACTTAGCTCTGTAGTACTTGTTGAAGATTTCCAACTGGTCTGTTTCTTTGACTATAGGAACAAATGCCACGTAAAACGGAACGGTGGGAATATTTTTGGGGAAATTCGAGGGAGGGAGCACGATGTTTCGTATTTGCACGGCCAAGAAGGCTAACACACATAACACCACAATGAGAGTAACAGACATTTTTGGGGGAGATATTTCGGAGAAGCCAAGCAATTTTGTAGACCAACCACATCTTATACTATTCAAACCACACTGGAGTTGCCATTGGGAAAATAGTCTGCGCCTATTGTTCTAATGGGTGCAAAAACCTGCCCTATGCAACAGAAAATGGCGCGCATCAGGCCTAACACACCCTTCCTAAAGGGGTAATTTTTCCCGGGAGACCTGAACCCAACAATGTATATACCCCTCTTTGAAGTAGACACGTTCTATATTAGAGGGTTTTTTGAGTCAAGGGATCATTAAGTTTAGATTTGATCTGAGGCTGGAGAAAAATCTTGTTGCTTGTTAAGGGTGCTTCGCATGCAGGCATCAAGTGCAACTATAAGCAGCATAGCACTTCATGTCACTCCAAATTCCTTTACCATGAGCACCTATGGAACAAGAAAAAGTCAAGCATTAATAGCTTTCAAAAATAACTCATGGCTCAGGAAAGTAGGGATGTACCTCGACGACTTTATATAGTAACGTATGTAGTAATCAGTAGCACGCAAGATAGAGCTATAATGCCTTTCTTTATTTTGTAGACTGAATAAGAAGGAAGCCCCCTATTTATATTAAAATCCCCGCAAAGCGAGTGTTGCAAATTTGAAACTACCATGCAAGCATCGCTGAAACATGTGTGACTACTGAAACACGGTGACTACTGCAACAAAGAGGGGCTCTCGCACTAAACGGCAATATGAATCTCTTTCCATGGTAAGAGCTCACTAATGTAGTAATTTACTGAAATTGCAGGACCTCTAATACTACAGAAATCCTTATTATCTGGCTGGACAAAAAAAAGTCAATAGGTTTTTTTTAAAGCTTTGTATTATAATGGAAGTCAGCTTAGCATGCTCAACTTAATGGAGCGAGAATCAGATGGGTATGGAAATAGGCACCTGAATTCCGTGGATATCGCATCTGAAACTGCGACCTGCACGTCCTCTAAATTTCCACTTTATTCATGAAAACAGGGAAAACAAAGAAAAAATGAGAAATTTCCGGTCGAATTCCGAGAATTAGAGACTTTTGTGACCAAATTACACGGAAGATCGACCTCATAATCCAGATTTAATAGTATGAAGCATTGTTAGTCAAAGTCTAAATCGAGTGAGGGACGTCGAGAATTCCGTCGCGCGGTGCATACATGTATGCACCATTGTATGAGATAACGATAAGGTACGCTATCTCCCGGTGCGACATGCCCGATTCAGAACCGCAATGGAGAGGCCCTTAAATAGGCCATTTCCCTCCACAAGTGTTTCCGGCCGCACCACAACCTTTTAAACCATGCTCTATACTTCCTCCACAGACGACGTCTACAACGCAGAAACCTTTGCTGGCTGGTCCGGCAAAATCGACGCGTACAGGGCCAAACTCGCTGCCGGTGTGAAGGACCCCTACAAAATCCCAGACGACCAATTGCCTCTGCAAGAAGAATTAGACAATGGCATCAATGCGGTGGAATTCGGGGACAAATTTGTCACAGAAGAGGAAAAATACCTCACTGATATTCCAGGCGTAAAGCTCGCTGAATTGATTGCATGTGGGGAGCTTTCTTCCGTTAAGGTGTTCAAAGCATATGCTAAGCGTGCTACGATCGCACACCAATTGACGAATTGTGCTATGGAACTTTTCATAGATGAGGGTTTAGAGCGCGCACAAGAGTTGGATGCCTATTATGAGAAACATAAGAAAACCGTAGGTCCATTACATGGCTTGCCGTTGTCCTTGAAGGAGCACTACGACTACAAAGGAAAGGTGACTCATGCAGGGTTTGTTTCTTGGGTAGAAAAGGTATCGCCCAAGAGTGCCAAGACCCTCGAGGACCTTTATGCCCAAGGTGCAGTATTCTACATCAGAACCTCCGAGCCCCAGTGCTTGATGCACCTCTGCTCCAACAACAACATTACTGGCAAAACCAGAAATCCTTGGAACACTTCCTTGACTCCCGGAGGGTCGTCGTCCGGTGAGGGTGCACTTGCTGCAATGAAAGGTAGTGTTTTTGGATTGGGAAGTGATATTGGAGGCTCCATCAGATGCCCTGCGGGACATTGTGGAGTATGGGGAATTCGTCCTTCGCAAAAGAGAATCTCTCTCAAAACAACATCTTGCGGAGTGATTGGACAGGTACAGGAGACTGTGTACCCAGTTTTGGGGCCTCTTGCCAGAAATGCAGAGGACATTAATTTGTTCATGAAGGCCACTCTCGATAAGGAGCCTTGGAAAGAGGACGCAGACCTCTTGCCAATCCCTTGGAGAAATGAAGAGGACAAGGACCCAAAGTCCCTAAAAATTGCCATTGTGTACGATGATGGCTATGTCAGACCCACTCCTCCTGTGACTCGTGCCTTGGAGGAAGCAGCACAGAAGTTGAAGGATGCGGGTGTGACGGTTGTGGAGTGGAAAAACATTGATGTGGAAGAGCTTGTCACTGCTTGTTACAAGGGATACACGGCAGATGGAAACTACTCGCAAAAGAAGCAGCTCAAGGTTGCAGGAGAACCTCTTTTGAAGTTGACTGAAACCTTCCTCAGTGCTGGAAATGGAGATGAGGGACTTACGGGGATCGAAACCCAGCAGGTGAACTATATCAGAGATAAAGGCCGGGCAGAATACATGGATCAATTCAACAACGAAAACATCGACTTCATTCTTTCGCCTGTTTACGTGTCGGTGGCAGCAAAGCCCGAGACATCCACCTACTGGGGCTACACGTGCTTGTGGAACATTCTCGATTTCCCCAATGTGGTGTTCCCCACTGGGCTCCATGTGGACGAGGAGCTTGATGCAGCCAAAAAAGACGTGGCTTTCAGAAACGATATTGAAAAGTACGAATACTCGTTGTATACCGATGCCAAAGACTTTATCGGTGCTCCTATCTCCTTGCAATTGACTGGCCGCAGATACACCGACGAGAGTGTGGTGAAGGGAGCCAAGGCATTGCACAAGATCATTTCGGTATAAACAACAGACTTTTAGAAAACGAAATGCAAAAGTCTCTCATTCATGAAGTACAAGAAAGATCATTCATGTTGAGAATACTCACCTTTGTTGCATAGTGCACCCCAGATGAAGCTCCTGGAAGATACATTATAGCCATTGGAACTATACCGTGAAGAGCACGTATCATCTTCTTAAAGAGTTATATATAGAGTATAATACAGAATACTAGAGAATACCAGAAATACAATTGAAGTTGCAGATCGGTCAGTCTTGGTTGTTGAGGCACCGTCCATCGGATGTTCCTGCATACGCGCACATATCACCATCGCGGTCCCATTTAGTCTTGGTCTAGCTTCACCAATGAGTGCCTTTTCCGCCTTTGGCAAGAAGGTGGAGAAGACCTTTTGTTTTCCCGAGCCCAGCACCCTTCGGAAAAGTATTGTGTTCCACTCAAACATTGACTTGTCCCCCAAGAACTCCATCCATACCCCCGACTCCATCATTGTGGGGTTGAACTACCAGGATTACTTGCTCATTGAAGGATGCTACCGATTGACTCTCCTCCGGGGACAGTGTCTCATCAACAGTATTCATCTTATACCGGTGGGCGAGACGTTTACCATTTCTTCAGACAATATAGAGTCCATACCCACGATATCAGTGCCAGATAATACTGGAAGAGAGACTGACAAGACCGGGAAGTACGGCCAAGTGTTGGCAGATTATGATATGTTGATTGAGCTTGGGAACGAAAATAATGGCATATCCGAAGCCTTCATGTTCAGCTCTCAGCTCATGGGCCTTCACCAGAGGTATGGTAACTACACATTCAAAGCAATACTGCCATCGGAAACTAACAAGAACCCTTCAATTCTCATCCCCAACGAGATGACACAAGCATTGAACCAGATCTGTGACTCCATAGAGTCAGTGGCTGTTTATGGGGTGGCGAATAGTGGGAAACAGACCTTTGCTAAGGCTCTCATCAACTGCCTTCTTCTCAATAAGCACAAGGCCGTGGCATACCTTGATCTAGACCCCAGTGGCTCAACCATGGCACGGCCATACTCGCTTTCACTTAGGATCTATAGTGACCCGCTCTTTGGGTCGTTTCATCTAATTCACCATAGCGAATACGGCCATTTGGAGAAAGACTGCTACTATGGCTATTCGCACTGCTACGAGATGCCGGGTTTCTACATCACCCAGTGCAAGAGACTTATTGGTCACTATAAGAAGCGTATTAAGGCTCTTGGCATTCCGCTTATAGTGAAATACCCTTCATGGATCAAGGGTTTGGGGAAAGAGGTGTTGGGCAGCATCCACAGCTACCTCGAGCCCAAAACTCTAGTCTACTGCAAACACGAAAATGCCATGGAGCTCCTTGGTTTCCAGCCACAAGCTTTCGAAGTGGAACACTCCGAGACAGAGATGCTTGCTGCTTTTAAAAGTCCCCAGTCAAAGGTGGTGAGTGGGGTAAGGAAGGGAATCGTGGCCACTAAAGAGGAGCTACGAACCAGAAATACCCTTTTGTATCTACACAGGAGAGGTCTTGAGTTTGACTTTGAGCATTTCCTCATCGACGAATCGCCCAAAAAGCTTCCGGTGCAGCATGTGACTGCCATCAGCGTTCTCAATTTCGATATGGACGAGCCCATGAAATTCAAAGAGGTGCAGTTCCTTGCCGAGGCCACGGTAATGGGTCTTTTTGCATTTTCAGAAAACATACAGTCCAAAGTCCAAGGCAAGTACCTCAACGGGTCGGACTTTATCCTGATGGACCCGTTGTTCATCGGTCTATGTGTGGTTCACTCGGTGTCCAAAGAGTTCTTTTGCATTTACGTGAACGATGAAGAGTACTTTTCGGAAGAAATCAGGGGGGCCTTGTCTCAAAAGAAAGCTATAGTATTAGCAAGAGGAGAGGGCCAGATTCCCACCGGGGAATTTGAGGCCCATGGCCAGACCGGCACCATCCCGTACATTGGCAATACTAAGCTTAAGATTGGTGGCACATGGGAAGTCCGCAAGAATATCGTCCGAAAAACACTATAAATTTAAAGAAGGAAGTGTTGAGTGTGGTGAAGTCATAGTATGGAACATACTACTGATATGATACTGAAACTGATACTGATATTGTGAAATATTAGATGGGAATTGTGGCTTTGATACTGCATACTATCAATACCGGTTAATCGTGAGGTCAGAGTAAAAAGACCATCCAAGTAAAGGCCTGGTGAATAGTGGGTATTGAATCATAGTGAGCATTGCATTCGCAGTCACCAATGAGACAAACAATTTTGGTACAGGAAGTTTTTATTAAAGCCGCGTCCAGGCACTACGTCATGGGCTATGTGCAGTGCACAAGATAGTTCCGTTGAAATACGAAACCAAAAGCAATCAAAGACTTCGTTCGGTATATTACTCATATACTTCTGAAGGAATTGTATCGAACTTCGTTATACAAAACGAAATTTGTGGACCATGCTGACCAGAATGTACGGGTGTCCTTGAGGCCAGGTCTCGCGAAACAATCGCGGCTTGGTTACCTCCAACGCATCACTCTTCCACTCTCATGAAGGTTTCAAGTATCTTCGCTCTTGTTACGCCAGTGCTTGCTATTATCCCGGAAGCTCGTATAGCTCGAAATGATGAGTCTAACCCGAACTTGCGCCAGTCTTTACCCAATTTGTTGAAGGTTGAGAGTAGACAAGATTTCTTAGACAAGTGGGATCTCAGAAATAACTTGGACCTTGAGTCCGGGCGGTTTACGGTCAAAAGAGACCAAGGTTCCTTGTGGTCTAAGGTACCTTTAGCAAACTCCAAGGGGGAGTGGACCATTGACTTGATTTTCAGAAACTCGGAGCAGGTGGACGTGGATGACCATTCCTACTACGACACCAACGGGTTATCATTCTGGTTGCTTGACTCGGAAGTGCCCAGTGATATCCTGAATTTTGGAGGCCCCAAATCCTTCGATGGTTTGCAGTTTTTGATCAATAACAAGGATAATAGAGGCCTCAGGATCTATGCCAATGACTACTCTAAGGAAATGCGTAACTCGGCCGAGGACGCCATTGGTGGATGCAACCTCAATTACTTGGACTCCATGGTGCCATTCACGCTCCGTGTGTCGTACTCATCGTCCAAGAAATGGCTCAAGGTCCAAGTCGACAACAACTTGTGTTTCAAGACTGATGCCTTGTCGTTTGACCACTTGAATAGGGACTTAACGTTTGGTGTTTCCGCGTCGGTGGACCAAAAGTCCCAAGAATACTGGGAGATCTTAAAGTTGGATGTCGTGGAGGGCCTCACTTCCGATGCCATTGATGACCACGGCGTGGTTGGGGCCGGTGGAACCAAGGTGATTACTGTAACTCAAGTGGAGCCCACACCAACCGGTGCATCTGGGATCGAGAGTCTTATGGAGAGAATGTCAAAAGTAAAACAAGGAATCTCCAATAGTGGTGCCAGAGGAATCTCCAATAGTGGTGCCAGAGGAATCTCCAATAGTGGTGCCAGAGCCTCCGATGCTGGTCACCATGGCGAAATTGACTTCAAGCCCCACTTGAAAGACCTAGAGCAGAAGATCGAGAATCTTTCTGGTATGCTAGAAACCCTTCCGGAACTATTATCCACTTTGCAGACTGTGCAACAAAACCAGTTGTCCCAGTTGAAGCTGATCCAGGACTTGCAAGCCAAGTACGGGGGCTTTGAATCTTTGTTGGGAACTCACTACAAGGAACTCACCGAGGACTCTCGTATCAGCAACAAAAGAATGATGGATGAGGTTGTTCAACATCACTCCGAGACCAGCCAACTTGTCAACAAGTTGGAGATGCTCATGAGAAACAACAAGAATAGCCAAAGCCAGACCATAAACCCCAAGTCGCAGAGCTCTGAGTTTTTGGGCGTCATTGTCAAGTGGATCTTGATTCCCTTGACCATTGGAATTACTGCATTGATTGTTGTGGTGTACCGGTTGAAGAAGGACATTAAACATTCCAAACTACTCTAAAGAAACTTGGACACTATTAAGTAGCGAACTTTTAAAAAAAATATCAAAATGGATGTCTGATTAGTTAAACTGCGGGGTACCGAATGATGGAACATAATTTGAGATCTCTAAGCGATCTTGCTCCCATCTACGTGAAGGAACTGTAGTTGCCACTGCCCAAACTGGTGATGCTTGGGATTGGCTGGTTCTGCAAGTCCAAGATTTCAACATACGACTTGACCCCGTCTCCGATGATGAACCGGAGTTTGGAGCCGGTGTTGGAGTCTTTGGCCTGGCCTTCCGTCATGATTCGGGCAATCAACTTGGTCTCTGGATGGGCCACGTCAAGCTCCAAAGGTTTGGTGTACTTCCACGTGATCCGGTTGGTTTCTTTGTTGAAGGCACCCTCAGGTTTGGACATGGCTGAAGTAGATTTGACCGAAGTGTCCAAAGCAGCAGTAACAACAAAGTTTTCTAGCTTGATGGACGAGCTGAACTCGGGGTTCAATGCTATCTTGATGATAAGACTGGCCTGGTGTTCCTCGAACTTCCAGATCCGCTTTACCAACACGGGCATGACTTTTGTTTCGATCTGGTACTTGATACCACCCACGGTTCTGCCGTTGATTGCTGCGCTCTTCAAAAAATAAGAATCTCCTTCACCTTTGGTCATCACTTGCTCATTCAACAAGTACCTAGCAAAATTGGTTGGGATTTGGACTGGGATTAGCTCTGGAGCGTCTGAAGAGTTCAAGTTGAACGCAATTTCACCTAGAACTTGTGATTTGGCAATGTCGCCATCGACGAACGATGCATTAACAATCTCTGCAATCGATGTGTTCAATCCTTCCTTGATTTGTGCCGTCGACGTGTTGAAATGCTGGAAATAGTCTTTCTTGAATAGTGAGTTACCGGTGGTCTGACTCACCAACGACATCCTGTCTGCAGATTGAAGGTGGGGTATGTGGTCTCTGTAAGTCTGGGTATGTGCAGGCTCTCTGGAATACAACGAATCTCTTCTAAGATCTGGACCAGATGGGTGCACTTTTCTCGAAGGGGGTGGAGGGGGAGCCCGGCTGGAACCAGCAGCTGCAGTATTAATAGCAGTATTGACAGGTGCCGGGACAGCATGTGTGGCTTCTTCTTTGTTCTCGGTGTGTTGAACAGGAGATGGGAGTCTTGGTGCCTGGGTAACAACTGGAGTCTGTTGAGGCGTTGAGATGGATTTGGCCTCATCGCCAACTTCAAAACTGTATTTTCCTGAAGACGTGTTTCTGGATCTCGATTCGGACTCGGTGTCCACTCTTGGAGGCTGTCCTAGTTCATGCGCGTTGAGCAAAGATACACGTCTTCCCTCGCCATCCAAAGGCACATCACTCTCTTCGTCAGATGAGTCGTACTTCACAAAATTTGGACCATTTTCGGAAACATCTGAAAAAGCAGGAGGCTCTGCGGGTTTCTCGACTGCGGCAGGCACCGAGGGTTTCAAGGGCTCTGCATGGACGGAATTCGTGAATTTTGGAGCCGGTGCTTGAGCCTCTTTCTTGGGGCTGTCGAAAATAGCATCCGTTGCAGGTGCAATGCTTTCTCCAACAACCAAACCACGAGCACTCGAAGGTCCTTCGGAGAGACTCTTTCCATTCAAGTTAGGACCTCTGAGCTCGGGGGTTTGAGGAGTTGCCTTTTCTGGGGAATTGTTTGCAGTCGGGTTCAAAGATGATGCAGAACCGTTCCTGTTCTTAGGCTTAGATGACCCAGTGCCAGTGGGCGCATTATATAGCGAGTTTCTGTTGGAGCGGGAGACAAATGTCCCCTGTCTGGAGGGCAAGGAGGATACGGAATCACTCTCTTGGATGGTTTCCGAATGGTTCAACGACGAATTTTTCTTCTTGCGGCCGAAAATCGACCCCACCTTCAGTCTCAATTTAGAGTTTCTCTTTTCCTTAGTTGGAGTGGGCCCCGTGGAGGCACTCGGAGATACCATGGAGGCTCTGGAAGATTTGAGAGGAGCTGAGTTCTTCTGAAGAGGCGCAGCAGAGGGCTCAGACAAATCTTTATTCCGACGTGGAGGGCTCTTGGAGTTGATGAAGTGGTCCCTGTATTTCAGCATTTCCTGGTCAACTTGGTACTCCTTCAAAATAAAATTCATGGCGTTCTCGTTCTTGTCGACCAAACTGGAGGTTTTCGTGTTGACGGTGTTCAAGTACGTGATGAACGCATTGAAAAGCATTTCCTTCTCGAACCTCTTGAAGTTCTCGAAATTTGAAAGTATGGCTGGCGCCTGCACATTCCAGCGGTAAGCACCGTCCTTGTCGTCTAGATTGTCTTGCATCTCAGCAAGCTCGTTGGAGTTGACTAGCAACTCGGAGTACTTGAAGTCGTCCTTGAAAGCAGAGCGGAACGGCGCCAAAATGTCGTTCTTCATGGTCTCGATCATGGCCTCATTCACCTGAATCTGTGACATTACCGACGAGGCCACACAGTTCCAGATCTTGTCGATGGACCCGAACTCTCCGTTGGTATCGGAGAAAAAGTTGCGGCCATTGGTTATGAGCGAGTTCAAGTCGGCATTGTACTTGCCTAACATCTTAATATAGTTGGCAAACCATACCAGCAAGTTTTTCTCGATAAGCGTGGAGCTCAAGTGCAAGGCGTGGGGGATGTAATCGGCCACCTCATCCGGCGACTTAGACGTCAAGATGGCGGTGGGGAAATCGGGTGAAGACATGCCACACGGATATGTAATTGAGCTAAGAAATCAGCGGCGAACCCGGTGAAATTTTTAAAGCAAGTGTAAAGCGAATTGGCGGTGGGTGCAGTCACTGGTAAGGATGGATATGGAGACAATTGTTTATTGGCAAATGATTTGTGGCGTGCGCGGGCAAATGAGCAAGTGTGGAGGGGGATCGGAACCAAGCGGGACCGCACTCTCGGAACAGAAGGTGGAAGTAAGGTAGAGTGTCGTTAGATTAATTATGGCCGGCACATGCCCTTGAGGGAACAACAAGGAATAATCCAGCCTATATTGCTCCATGAAACTGAACAACGAATATAAGTTGCCATCCCGAGTTATTCCCGAAGTATCGATGAGTGACATGGCTAATTAGTAGTAGACGTATGTATCATATAGTAAATGATATATTTAACTGTTTCAGAGTGTTTTATAGTGTTTTTATATTATAGTGTTTTTGTATTATAGTTTTTTTGTATTATAGTGTTTTTGTTTCATAGTGTCTTTATATTATAGTGTTTTTGATTTATAGTGTTTTTGCTTTTAAAGTGTTTCGTGGATAAAGCTAAGTTTACCGACGTCGGGGTACGTTCTTCACAGGTTCGCACATTAGACGGTGAAGTATTAAATACGAGCAAAAGTGCATTATTTTTATTCCACACTAAATTTAAAAAACCACTCTTATTAGTCCCGGAAATCTCACCAGTGTTTCAAACATATTGGAGATTTTTCAAATACAAAAGTTGGGCCTTTTCTTATTTGCAGTTCTACGCTTGTTTACGGATACTAATAGACCGAGTAAATAGACTTGACTTGACTGAGACTAATGCGCAATTTTAAACGGTGCATTTTAATCTGGCCATCACATACAGTGAGCACTCGAGCCAAGATCTTATTCGCACGCCCAATCTGCTTTGTATACCGGGGCCAAGAATAACAATCCACCTTATCGCCCGTTTTTTAAATCTTTCTTGATGAGTCGTTGATTTCTGTATTGTAGATTTAGTGTCTGGTTTATGTATGGGTGTATCGTGGCCTTATGGTATATACTAAGGTGGTGGGACTGGTTCACGGGTACCCTTGAGCCCTCATAAACGCATGGAACGAGCACGCAAAAGACTACTGGGTTTAAAGCATTAGTCATATCTATTCAGGATGGGTGTGTTGTTTTGGGACTAACATGGTAATCAGTCTCGACGCTGATTGGCCAGCCTTTATCTCGCGTATTCTATACCGGACTTCATGCACACACGCGGTTCATTTTCGCTCGTATCTCATCCCGGGTGCGTTTGGCCTGTGCTCCTGGCAGCTGGAGCCTTATCCGCGCAAGCGAAGTCCAATCACAGCCGCTTATCTTATCTCTGGGTCTCGCCTCTTCTTTGGGTGCAATATAAATAAGCTCCCACTCTGCCATGATTTTCGTACCTCCATATTGTTGAGGCTTACTGCTTGCATCTAAGGCGTCTTTAGTCAATTAGTTTAGTCGGCACTTCAAAACATTTATCACCATGTCTGACTCAGGGTTGACCAAGACCGGAACCGGTGGGGACTCGCTTAAAGTCAATTTGAATACCCAGTTTGATGCTGCCAATATGGCTTGGGTGGGAGTTTCTGCCGCACTCGTGTGGATCATGATTCCAGGTGTTGGCTTGTTATATTCCGGTGTTAGTAGAAAGAAGCATGCTCTTTCGTTGTTGTGGGCTTCTATCATGGCCGCATGTCTCACGACATTTCAGTGGTTTTTCTGGGGCTATTCGCTTGTGTTCTCGCACACTGGAGAGTCTCAGTTCTTGGGTAACTTGAACAACTTCTGCTTGATGAATGTCCTTGGTGCTCCTAGTGTTGTCGCTACTGTGCCTGATATTCTTTTCTGTTTTTTCCAGGGCATGTTTGCTTCCGTGACAGCCATCTTGATGGTCGGTGCTGGGTGCGAAAGAGCTAGACTCGCCCCAATGATGGTGTTTCTTTTCATCTGGTTGACGGTGGTCTACTGTCCAATTGCTTACTGGACCTGGGGAGGAAACGGGTGGCTTTTCAACTTGGGTGCATTGGATTTCGCCGGAGGAGGTCCAGTCCACGAGAACTCGGGCTTTGCTGCTTTGGCTTACTCCCTTGTGTTAGGTAAGAGACACGACCCTGTTGCCAAGGGTAAGGTGCCCAAGTACAAGCCTCACTCGGTGACATCGATTGTGTTTGGAACCATTTTCTTGTGGTTCGGATGGTTTGGCTTCAACGGTGGCTCTACTGGTAATGCTACCATCAGATCCTGGTACGCATGTGTGAACACCAACCTTGCTGCTGCTTCTGGTGGTTTAACATGGATGTTTGTTGACTACTTCAGAACCGGTGGAAAATGGTCTACTGTGGGCTTGTGTATGGGAGCCATTGCTGGGCTTGTGGGTATTACTCCTGCAGCCGGATACGTTCCTGTGTACACTTCGGTTGTGTTCGGAGTGGTGCCAGCCATCGCCTGTAATTTTGCCGTGGACTTGAAGAACATCTTGAACATCGACGATGGTATGGATGTCTTTGCCTTACACGGAGTTGGAGGTTTCATTGGCTCTGCCTTGACTGGGTTATTTGCTGCAGACTACGTTGCTAGAACCGATGGATCCACTGAGATTGCTGGAGGCTGGATGAACCACCACTACAAGCAATTGGGCTACCAATTGGCCGGTTCATGTTCTGTTGGTCTCTGGTCTTTCGTGGTCACGGCCATCATCTTGTTCGCCATGGACAAGGTGCCATTCTTGAGATTGAGATTGCACGAAGACGAGGAGTTGATGGGTGTTGACTTGGCCGAGATCGGCGAGTACGCCTACTACGAGGAGGAGGACGAGACCGGTTTGGGCCCCAAATCGTCTCCATTCGTGTTGGAGCCAATTAGATCAAACGACCCCAAAATCGTCAAGTTGAGAGAGGCTGCAGCAGCTGCGAAGCACGAGTCCAGCGAGCCAACTGAAACCAACGGCGTTGCTCGAAACGGCGCCACCTTCTCGCCGGACGAGTCCAGCGAACACAGCAAAAGCTAAACTAATCCACTTAATCGGGAGATCTCACGGGTACCGAGATCAATACTAATTATAATAATGTTAATGTATAATATGCGAAAAACGCGATAATGTCCATACATGTATTTGTAGTGGTAGTAAACAGAGCGCGCACTCACTGCTCATTGCTCGCCGAACGCTTATCCCTTTCCTGCACGCACCTCCTAGATACCTTATCATACATGCTACTATTCTACTCCTACAACACCTAAACACACTCTGAAACAAGTCTTTCGTCGATAGTATAAATACAGAGCCAGGCCCCTGTTCCAAAAACATCAGTATCAACACAAAAACAAACACAAAAACAAACATAGCTTGAATTCTCTCCCGCTTCCAAAAGCACCCCAACCCTGTTCCACTATGTCTACAGTGGAGGTGTTCCCCAATAAGAGCTTGGGCGGCAAGTATGTTCTAGGAGAACTGCTTTTCGCCACCAACGAAAAAATCCAGGAAGCTAACCAGAAATGTACCTTCATGTACTCGGAGAAAAACTTCGGTCAAACGCCCATATTGGTCAACTTGCCTGAGTCTAGTACCCGGCTCATGTTCAACTCCCAGGGCGAGCAGCAGTTGATCCTCATTGAGATCCTCGATTTCCAAAACATCAAGTTGGTCTACAAGGGAATGTATCTCAATGACATCATCCACCATAACCCCAGTGACGAGGAATTGACCAAAGTCAATGGAGCCAGTGATCTTGCACGCATCCGCAGCAAGAAACATGTTGTTCCGCCCACGTTGAAGGAAATCTATAATAAGATATTCGGGCCCACATTCCCGGGCAGATTGTTCCACTCCAAAAAAGTGTACATCCTCAGCTATCCCGGGATAGCCTTCCGGTTCCAGATATTACTGGAGGAACTCCTTTCGCAATTGCTTCCGCATGACGACGAAACAGCCATTCTTTCCAAATTGACCAATTGGGACCTTGCTGCGGATATCGTCTGCACATCCGTGGTGGTTTTCAAAGGCGAGGACTTTTTCTCATACCTTGAGCAAATATCTGGGCCTGTCCCCATAATGATTCCACGGAACAATGGCGTGTTGATAGAAAATGTGCATGTGCAATTGAGCACCGGAAGGATGACCATCAACTTCACCCCCGAGTGTGAAAAAGCACCCCAAGTCATTGAAATAGGAAAATCCAGAAACCAGGATGTGTTGCGGATCTTGGGGCCACCCGACTCGTGCTTTCACAAGTTTGATTCTAGACTCCAGATCCACGAAAGCATGAAGTCCAATACAAGCAAGCCGCACTGCCCAAATTCCGTTTACAAGTTCCACAACTATTTTAAGTACGGAATTGACTTCCTCTACAACCTCGACTCTGCTAGCCGAAAAGGCGGGGTTCTTAAAAAGATCATCTTGCATGATGGCGGAGACATCAAGTCCAAGGATTTCATGAAGTGGGGAAGATGCAAGTGGAAGATGACAAATGATGCAAAAGGAAAGCAATTCTCTATTTCGTCTGAGATGCCATTTGAAGCCATGAGAGATCAAATGTCTCACGGTGAGAGCTTGGAAACATACCACCCGGTGCTTTTGAACAGGCACGACTGCCAGAACATGAACGAGTTTGACATGGAGTTTGTTTCGTCGGCAGACTACAAAGTTGGAGACAAGGAGGAGACCGAAATCGAGGGATCCAAGCTCATCACAGATATAAAAACTTGGGGGCAGCTGCGGCTTTACGGGTACCCACGATGCATCTGGGACGTGAACGAGAGCAACAACAGTGTGACGTCTGTGACGATATACTAGTATATTGTTCCTGGTGACTTAATATACATATTTATTATAATATATTTAATTCAGTTAGTTGATATAGTTGTAGTTTAATTTATTGACTCCGACTGATTCTTGAGGTGTACGGATGTAGGTGCATCACAGCGATCAGTACCATATTCTTGGTAGCGAACAATGAAGCTTACACCCAAAGCCATCGAGAATGCGGCCAGCATCATCAACCCAGAAAAGCAGTTGACGCTCCAGCTACGAAACCAGCAGATCCTGTACATCGAGAACTTGGAGTACATGGGGAAGGAGTATGCCGTCCTAGACTTAACAAACAACGAGATCACCGAGTTCAGTGGAATTCCCCAACAGGCAAATCTCCACACTATTCTTTTGGCCCGAAACAATATCAGCACTATTAACCAGGCTCCATGTAATATACAGTCGCTACTGATGATGCACAACAACATCACATCGTTCAAAGAGTTGAGCAAATTGAGAAGCTTGAATGGGCTCTCCACTTTAATCATGCTAGGAAACCCCATAGCCAAGGAGCATCACTACAGGCTCTTTACAATCTGGCTATTACCCCAGCTCAGTGTTTTGGACTGTCAAAAAGTCAAGGCCCTGGAGAGGGCCGCAGCCCATGATTTGCTAGGAAAGGACTACGACAATAGGTCACCAGCAGCAGATGCCCTTCTTGGGGCAGAGGCCGAAATCCAAAGCGTCCCAGAGCCCAAATCGGCCAAGACGTTGAAAATGCTTACACCCGAGGAGAAGGCCAATCTTGTGGCCGAGTTGGAGCAGGCTCTGTCCATGAAGGACATCGAAAGAATCTCCAAGATTCTCAAGCAAGGGTCCACGGAAGACGATATGTAATTCCGAATGAGAAAAAAAAGTGGACATATTATGTATTTTCATAAATCAAAGATTTGATAGAAATAAAATCAGATAGAAATCTCAGAATGGGGTAAGATGTCTTGGCCGAAATTGTCCTCTTTGCAGAGGATCTTGCTTGTTTCAATGCTGCATCATTCGCAGTGCTTGTATAGTGGCCCAATTATAAGACCATCTACAGAGGTCATCTACAGAGGTCATCTCCAACGACCAATGGATACTCATATTTACAAGACCAAAATGTCCAAAAACGAATATCTACAGTTTCTATAGGTACATATTTTGAATGGTCTTACAAGAGATTCTATGTCAGTATTCAGTGGTGAGAAGCAAATGAGCCCACTAATGTACCGAGGCAGACTACACAGGCATCTCCAACAGTCAGTGCCATACAGTGCAATTTCGTCTCTGCATATTCTAGCCTACCATAGTAATAGTCAATATCGATTTAAACCTTAAGCTAGTCTTAATTTCTCTCTGACTCTTGCTCTGATGTGCATGCATAGAGCATTTAAGAGTCGTTGCACCTCCTCTGGCTTGGACCTCAGGCGGTCGAAAAAAAGTGAATGCATGCATAGAGAAAAAATTAGGGTACCACCCACAGACACCATTGCCATAAAAGCCCTTTTTCCCATGCATATCGCTTCCGTTCTCATCCTCTCCCACGCCTGTTAATTACATTCTCTAATCCCGATATTTTCCCTCCGTTCCTCAAAATGTCTACCACGAGGCCCAAGAGGAAGGCCGCCGGCAACAAAAATTACCTGGACACGGCCAACGAGTCCTTCATGGACCTGATCTTCACGGCCTCGTCCTCGGCTACTGTCAAGAGCTCCGTAAAAACAAGCACTAAGGTCATCAAGAAGAAGCTGTCGCCCTCTAACGGCACCAAGAATCCCACTCCGCCATACCATGCTCCAGTACCCCTCGACCGCAACCTGTCCTACAAAGTGCCATACAATTGGCAGCCTCCGTGGCTCCCCCGAGATCAGTTTTCGTTCCGCCTAAATATCACCGATGGCTTTGTCAACTTCAAGACCCAAACCATGGTGTGCCCCAACCAACCTCCCATCAACTGGTCCAACCAGGCGGGCTCCGAGATGAAAAACCTACAGTCCAAGCTTGATCCGGAAATGGGCAAGAAGCTCGATTCCAGAGCCTCCCGCAAGAAATTCGATCTGGCTTTCCAGTTGCGTAAGGGCGACTTCATATATATGGTCAGTGAGCCTCCCGGGGAACCATACTACATTGGCCGACTCATGGGCTTCAAATCCAAAACCAAGGATGTCACGGAAAACACCACGGAGGATATAAACAACTGCTTGTTCCAGATCCAGTGGTTCTACCGTCCCAGAGACATCCTGAAACACACCAGCGACTCTAGACTCCTATACGCATCCATGCACAGCGATGGCTGCCCCATCTCCAGTTTCCGTGGGTTGGTCAATGTCTTGCACAAACTGGACGTTGAACTGTACTATAAACCGCCCGAGAATGGGCCTACTTACACTTCCGCAATCGAATACTTCTCGTCGTTCCCCAACTGCTTCTATTACGACAAGTTGTTTGATCGCTATATGATCAAATTCTACGATATCATCAAAACCTCCTCGCTTCTTCCATACATGGACAATTCTGCCTCCAATAGCAAGAACTTTATTCTTGCCTTATCTAAGAGGTACGAATTTGTGTTTATGGAAGCCACAAGAACAAAAACCTTCATGAACAACTTTACGTCCACTCTGAGTAAACACTGCAACATTTGTGCAGAGTGGTGCCCAGCAGCTGAATCGGTAAGCTGCGCCGAGTGTGAGAAGAACTTCCACATGCTCTGCCTTGATCCTCCGCTCTTGAAGAAACCAAGCAGAGGATTCAGTTGGTCGTGTGCCCTATGTACCAAGAAACATGAGTTGAAGCATCAAAGCAAGAAAATGTTGATGCTTTCCCATGACAACAGATCTACCAATCAAGATGAGCTATCTAACCAAGAGGAGGACTCGCCTCCGCTTGAACCTCTAGAGGAGGAAAACACAACCAAGGCCAACATCATGCCCAAGTACGAATTAATGGCCATTGAATACCTCAACAAAGACAGTGATGTCTCCGTGACCGAAAGGAGACTACGTGAGGAGTGGAGCATGCGTTACTTGGGCTTGCATGTGCGCCTTGAGGATGCTGTTGATCCCGATGATCGCAGTCCCTATCCTAGAGCATCCACTTCTTTAGGTGTACGATATCAGGCATCCAACATCCCGGAATTTGAAGGCCACCCCATTGTATACTACGATCCTATTAAAGATAAGGGGGCCAACGGCAAGAAAAAAGCCTCAAACGGTAAAAAGGTGTCGAAGAAGCAGGCCGAGCTGCAGGATATCAAGCTTTTGCCAGTTCCGAAAGAATTTGAAGATGTTTCCCCAAAAGAATTTCCTCTGTGGTTGCAGGAACGGCCCAAAGGCTACATTGAGCGAGGGGTGGATGACGGTGCGGGAGAAACTTGTACCTTGGTGTGGAAGCCTTCCGAAAAAGACAAGGAAGACAACTTCAAGACTCTAGACGAGTACATGGCTTCATGTGCCCCCATTGCCGAGAAACTCGGGCTACATCCAAACTCCCCGAATTTCGTCGACTCGATTCTCAAGGCTTACCTAGATTGTCAAAGAAACACATCGCAAGCACTTGAAATCGTGTCTCGATTCACTAGATCAAGTCTCGATGAGCCTACCTTCAATAAAGAAGAGGTGAAGAAGTTCGAGGCCGGGGTCAAGAAGTATGGAAGCGAGTTGTACCATGTATGCAAAGAGGTCAAGACACAGCCGAGCTCAATGATTGTCAGGTTCTATTATCTCTGGAAGAAGAGCGAGAGAGGAAAGTTGATCTGGGGGAATTTCTCGGGAAGAAAAAAGAAGCCCTCAAAGCAGGATATGCAAATCACCTCGACAATGGACGACTTGATCGATAGCGATGACGACTCGGCTTATGAAAACGACAAGATCATCCTGAGGGATAAACTCTTCAAGTGCAAACACTGTAGCTCTTACGAGAGTTTCAAGTGGTTCAAAGTGACTGGTGGATCCGATAAGGGCGAGGAGATCTCGGAAGTGGTCGATAAGTTTGATGCTGATACCGTCACTGCCTTGTGTTCCAGATGTGCAAAACTATGGCGCAGATATGCCGTTTATTGGGAAGACCCTCTTGAGGTGGAAAAACGGGCTGCTCGGGGAGTAGGAGGTTATAAGAAAAAGGTGGAGTCCGAGTTGGTGGATGATGCGGAGAGAATCCTCAAGTACGCGGAAGAAGAGGGAATTGGCATCTCCTTCGAAGTGGAACGGCCGCTAACGAGGAATAGTGTTATAGCTACACTTTCTCCAAAAGCAGAATCCATGACAAATAGCCTTCCCAAGGTTGAGTCGAAACCTACGAGCAAACAACATGGGTCTCCACAAAAACCAAAGGCCGCAGCCAAAGTCAAGAAGGTTCCCAGTACCCAAAAGATCTCTCCAACTCCGGGTCCGACCCCAAGACTAACTTCCCGGCAATTGTCTCTCTCAAACAATAAAGTCGAAAAAGAAGTTGCACCCGAGCCTCCGGTGAAGAGGAAGTTTAAGGAAGTGGCTATGAAAGTTGAAAAGGAACCGAGCGAAGAGCCCCCCGCAGCCAAAAAGCCGACTAAAGAAGTACCAGCCACCAAGAAAAGCCGCAAGACACCCGAGATCAAGCCAGAGGAAAATGGAGGCCCTACTGCAGTAGAGCAGAAAGTGATACCGCAGAAACGGAGCAGGAAACCCAATGACCAGATCAATGCAGTGAGTCCTATTTTCAACCCGGCCTATAGAAGCTCACTTCCAGAAATAGCAACCGTGGCCAAGATTGATAAGAAGACGTACCCTGTGATTACTCAAGAAGTGGTGGAGAAAATCCTCGATGGCTACAAGTATCGCCAATTGACTGATTTGAAGGTATTAGCACAAGGTTGGCAAGCACCCAATCAATCTGTGATTGAGTTACCGTTCCCAGCCAATGAACGTGACTGTTCTTTATGCTTAGAACATGACACTTCCGAAGCAGCGATTCAAGAAATGCTTATATGCTCCAATTGCGGCGTGAATGTGCATGGATCGTGTGCGGGAGTCACGATATCGGGGAAAGTCAAGCCGGTGAAGCAGTGGCTTTGTGAGGTGTGCACTAATGACTTGGGCCCAAAGTTCAGTACTGATTATTCATGTGTTCTTTGTATGGCCAAGTCCTGCAACCGCGAAATGGCCATTCTAGGTTCTCCACTCGAGATCCCCGACTACTTAGTGCCTATTCTTGACACCGGCAAATGGTGCCACTTGTTGTGTGGAATCATGTGCTACGAACACATAGCCTTCCGCAACCTTACCAGTCCTGGGTTCATCCACCGAGATGTATGGGCCTTGAATAACACCAAAGCCCCCGCCTTGGCGATGGAAAGCGTGTCACAGCTTCTTTCATCCAACAACTCCGAGAAATGTGGTATTTGCCAGATCAACGGAGGAGCACTCATTGAATGTGATTTCTGTGCTGCAGGACAATCCAAGTTTCATGTGACTTGCGCCCAGGACACGGCCAACTATAAGCTAGGGTTGAAGTTGGGGCCTCAGGCCAACAAGAGCACACTTAGTGTGCATGTCAACGAAAAAGCAGGGAAATTGGAGCCATGTCTTGTATGTCCAAAACATGAGAATGAGCA
Organism: Metschnikowia kamakouana; assembly: GCA_002374535.1. Taxonomy (NCBI): domain Eukaryota; kingdom Fungi; phylum Ascomycota; class Pichiomycetes; order Serinales; family Metschnikowiaceae; genus Metschnikowia; species Metschnikowia kamakouana. Next base: position 29,908 of record NKZX01000666.1, read on the forward strand.
GCAAGCCATGGCCATGGAATTCAGACACCAAGGGAAGCGGACTCCACACAGCGAAAACAAACATTTGATTCAGTTGTTTATTGAGGACTTGACTAAGCTCAACCATCGCCCAACAGGTCCTCAGCTACAGGCTCGCAACTATCTTTGCAAGATAGACAAATATTTGAATTTACGGGAACGAGAAAACGGATACTTGCCCCAAAGCGTGAGTACCCGTCAATACTGCCAAACGTGCAAAATCGACTCGTCGCCCAAATGGTGGAAGGTCAAAAAAGACGGAACCATTGAGCCTGGCAATCTCGCGGATGTGCAGTGCCATAATTGTCATTTACAGACCTCGAGTCCCGAAAAAGACAGTGAAAAGGGCAGCGAAAAAGGCAGTGAAATGAGCAACGAAAAAGGCAGTGCAGAGAGCAAAGAGAACGGCAGTGAAAAGAGCAGTGAAAAAGAAGAAAATGAAAAGGGCAGTGATAAAGAAGAGGCCGAGCTTGAAGGCGACGCCTTTTACAGAGAATTAAACCAGCCCCTAAGTGGAGAACAGTATGGCGTGAGTAGTCCACAGGACCTCATCTGGGCATCGAACTCCACAGTGACCAAATTTCCAGTGGCCCGCAGCGAGCAGAGCGAGGAAAAAAGCGAGCCGAACCGAGAGAAAATCGAGGTAAAGAGTGAGAAGAAGAGCGAGGTTTGGCCAGGGCAATAGAGCGCGCGCACACATCACGTGACGCGGTCGCCATGGTCAGAAAACACTGAAATGTACCGCACCTTCGGCAGCTTCCAAGACCCCGTTCCTCCAATACATGATAGAGTTATATACCGTACGCTAAACGATATGATCAAGCTAGGCGACAGAGATATGCCGGTGATCCCCGGTACCAAAATTGAGGGCGACGAGCTCCAGGAATTGAGACTCATGCTCGCAGACTTGCTTCGAAGAAAAAGTACCCAGTTCCCCGGGTCCCAGCCGGTTTCCTTTGAAAGGAACCACTTGGAGGTTTTGCGGAGAAGAGATTACTTTGTGTGTGAGAAGTCCGACGGCTTGAGGTGCCTACTTTTCCTCATCAATGATTCGGTGAAGGGGGAGGGTGTGTTTCTAATAACCAGAGAGAACGAATACTACTTTGTGCCCAATATCCACTTTCCTCTTTCGGTCAACGAAGAAAACGGAAAGACTTACCACCATGGTACGCTTCTCGATGGTGAATTGGTGTTGGAGACCAAAAACGTACTGGAGCCATTTCTTCGATATTGTATTTTCGATGCTTTGGTCATCAACGAGAAGGATATCACCAATCGGCCGCTACCCAAACGGTTGGGATACATTACTGAAAACGTTATGAAACCGTTTGATAGTTTTAAAGTGAAGAACCCTGACATTGTGAGCTCTCCAGACTTTCCCTTTAAGGTCAGCTTTAAGATGATGAAACTGTCATACCGAGCCAACGTGGTGTTGTCCATGCAGGACCAGTTGTTTCACGAGACAGATGGCCTTATATTCACGTGTGCAGAAACGCCGTATGTTTTCGGAACGGATGCCACGTTATTGAAATGGAAACCGGCACACGAAAATAGCGTGGATTTCAAGATGGAGATGGAGTTTAAGCAGTTCCAGGACCCTGACATGGACCCCCACGACCCGGACTCCACTTACCCAGACTATGACAGTGTACCCTCCAAGATCAACTTACATGTGTGGAAAGGAGGAAGAGAATACGAACACTTTGCGGAGATGGATCTCCCGGAAGACGATTGGAAGCTTTTGAAAGAACTCGACGAGCCTTTGCAGGGCCGAATAGTGGAGTGCAGGAAGAAGGCCAGTAGGCCCCCTTACTGGGAGATGCTCCGGTTCCGAAACGATAAGTCCAACGGGAACCATTTTTCGGTGGTGGAGAAGATTTTACACAGTATTGAAGATGGAGTTACGGAAAAAGAGATAACGCACTCGTGCAAGCTGATTGAGCAGCATTGGAAGCAACGAGAGGCCGAGAGGATGCAGCGAGCCAAGGGTCAAGAGCACCATGTACCAGCTGCACATAACCAGGAGTCAAGGAAGCGAGTTGCAGAGCCAGAGCACACAGAAGCCAAGAAGATGAAGATGGAAGGTCAAAATTTCAATAACGAGGCTCAAACGCCCAACACTCAGGCCCAAAAGCCTAAAAATGAGGAACAACAGTTGCTCGATATGATGCCTGACTACGACGAAGAAAGCGACCTGGACTAGCACCAGAGACATTGATGAATCTTGTGCCATAAATGCAGAGGATAGATAATAGACAAAACAGAAAGTACTTGTAGTAAAGAGAGGCAAACAGAAGCGTACATTAATAGGGATATAGTGTGCTCCGAATTGATGAAGAGAACTATAGTCAGTTCCAAGATATATTAGTCACGTTCAGCTTCATATGTGAAGTGCATTCCAAGTTCAATGTAAACTAATAGTTCCAAAATTAGTCACGTTCCAAGTTAATGTTGTTCCCGAATTTGTCATACAAATGAGCCTTCAAAGTGGCCAACTGCGAGTCTATGCCATCGATCACCTCGGAGATGGACAGGATCTTTTCATCCAAGGTCTCATTTTCCCCCTCGATCATCTCCACAGCTTTGGAAACACTCACAAACACAAACGAATCGGCGATTTTGTACTGGATCTTCTCCTCTTCGTCTAGAAGCTCGATTTCCAAGGACAAGTCGTCTATGTATTCCTTTTCGCTCTTTAGGGTATCAAGCAGCACTGTTAAGGAATCCTTTTTGTTGATGAGAGAAGAGAACTGGTTGATTTTCTGCTGATCCTCCCATAACACCTCGGTGGTGTTTTTCTGTCCTTCGGGAAGAAGCTCCATTGTGGAGTGTAGTGAAGGAGTAGCGAACGTGAAGTATCGCGAGTCACGTGACCACTGGATGGATAATAAGGTCACAAGACTTCCAGGTCAACCTGGTCAGGTAAAGTAAATAAATGTAAATAAATGTAAAGTAGGTGTCCGGAAGGACAGTTTTTAATTTATTAAATAAACCTGGTGATTAGAACCAAGAGAGCTTGGTGTTGTTCTCCCAGAGCAATTGCCCACTGCGAAGCTTCATATCTTCCTCCGCATTGTTGCATAGCATTGCACTCATGGACGAGTTCTCAAGGCCAATTTCGCAGTTATACTTCTGGACCAAGTCTTTGATCACAGGCTTGCTGATTTCGCTTTCCCAAATGACAATGTTGTGGAAATTAGAGAGTTGCGGAATCCCATGGTCGGCCTCAAAGTATTGCTTCATTCTATCAATGAGCTCATGGGTTGTTTGAGTCTCATTAAAGTGCTCAGTGTCAACAAAGGTTTTGAGCACTATGGCGTGGTTATGGAACTCGCCGGTTTTTTTATCCTTGTCGTAGTCTTGTTGCCATGCAATGAAACCCTTCACTTTTCCTGTGTCTTTGCAAGTCAATTTGAGCCCAAAGTAGTGTGGCTGCACCAGCTGGGCCTTTTCGTCTATAGTCTCCAAAGTATCTTCCTTGGGGTCCATTTGGTGATTGGTCTTGCCAAAAATCTTGGTGCCAAAGTATTTGGTTCTCAAGTGGAACCAGTCCACGGTATCAGCAGTAGGAACCATTGCGAGCCTATCCATGCCATCAGCAAGGGTTTTCTCTGTCATTGTCTTGTCTAAATGGGAGCTGTATCCACGGAATAAGTCACCAAACCCTTTATACTCAATGAGCTCCACATTGTCTTGCTTTTCGTATGGCTTGCCTGAAGGACTTAATGCTATATTGAGCAAAGGCACGTGGAACGACTTAAACCCGTTCCTGGCGTAGAACTCCCCTACTTCCGAGTACAAGAAGATAAATCCGCCCGGACCCAAGTACTCGGGTTGTTTCATCAAAGCCACCAACTTATCAATCATGATGGTGGCTAAACCCCTTCCTCTGTTTTCTGGATACGAGAATACCCCGCCAATACAGCCGCCAAGCACATTCTCCCGCGTGACTTGGTTATCTCCACCCAACCTGTACTTGTGTGCTGCCCTGATCATTATTTCGCATGAGCAAAGGGGGAGGGAGGGATCATCAATGGAACTCAAAGTTAGGATCATAAGCTTATTTTTTCCAGCGGTGGCCATTTTGGAAAGAGCCAAAACCTGTTCTCGTGTTATGTAATCCTCAGGAGAGAGGAGGTTCAGCCATGTGTCTGCATTTCTGCTTCTGGTGTAGTCTTGAGTCTGGATGTCGTCAACCACGTTCAAGATGAAATGGTCAGGTGACTCAATCTTCTTAGCAGACTTCTCAGGCATTATGAAGAGGATTAAAAATAAGGATGCAGCTGGAGAGCACGTGTTTTTGTGAAAGGTCTTAAGAAGTATGCAATTGATAAATGCACTTTCAAAAGAAGCCAGTTTTGCCGAGTGAACTAAGGCCGATTCAAGGCATTTATAGCCTGGCAATAAGAAATGCGAGACCCACTTTAAATCACATCCCAAAAAGGAAGTTAGCGCCGATTATGAACGTTGCTGCAGCTCGCGCATCCAGACTCCCTCTATGCAGTTTATAGACGTCAATATAAATTTGGCCCGGCCAATGATGTAGGCTGCAATTCGTTGACATCTAGATTCCTCTTTCCTGGAAAGGCTTCTCTTATCTCTGATTCAACTTTGTCATTCTTTCAAATACTATCGTTCATTATCGCTGACCATCAACTAGGTCTGTGTCACTGGTCATTCTTTCAAGAGCCCAGTGTTAAGAACTACGCAACGGAGATACCGGAAGCAATAGTTACCCCATAGCAACTCAGCAGAAGGCAATTGACTTACACAAGTTTTATAATAACTACGTTTTTCTTTACAAACAACTTTAACCCTTTTTTTGGTTGTGTACGTTATGTTTAAAGGTACACTTCGATTAGCAACCCGGTGGGCCAGACCTCACTCCATTGTTCGGGTGGGTTCCCGCGGGTACACTAGCACTACTCACCAAAGAGCGCTAACCCACAAAAAATGGTCATTTGCTTTAGGAGTCGCGGGATTGGTGGGCTCCACTGCAACCTTGCAACTTTTCGCGAATGACATTAGCTTGGAGACGGAGAAAAAGGGCCAGACCGTGGAGGAGGTGCAGAAACACACTTCCAAGGAAGACGGCATATGGGTGGTAGTCAATGGCAAAGTGTATGATTTGACCGGCTTTATTTCAAGGCACCCGGGCGGAGAGTCCATCATCCTCAAGTATGCTGGAAAAAATGCCCTGGCCATTTTCAACAAGTACCATGCTCCAAACTTCGTGGACAAGTACCTTGAACCGTCCGAGTGTCTTGGCCCGTTGATTGGAGAGCTTGAGGAAGCTCCAGATATCACGGAAACTGATGAAGAAGATAAGGAGGTGTGGCGCCAGAACATGCCGTCACTCGATGAGATTTTTACCGTGACTGATTTTGAGTATATTGCCAAGAAGACACTTCTGTCATCTGCGTGGTACTACTACTCCTCGGGGGCGGAAGACGAGGTCTCTTTGCGGGAAAACCACAATGCATTTCTGCGGATTTTCTTTAAGCCTAGAGTATTAGTGGATGTGGATAGCGTGGACACTCTGACTGAAATGTTGGGAACGCCCACCAGCGTGCCATTCTACTGTTCGGCGGCTGCACAGGCCAAGTTGGGCCACCCTGACGGAGAGCTTGCCATTGCTCGTGGCTGCGGTAAAGAAAATGTGATACAGATGATTTCCCAGAATGCTTCGTATTCCACTGAAGACATTGTGGCTGCAGCTGCAAAGCATCAGACCCAGTGGTACCAGCTTTACTTCTTGTCGAGAGAGGATGCTCTGGCTATAGTAAAGAATGTGAACCGGCTAGGACTCAAGTCCATCTTCGTGACTGTGGATACTCCCGAATTGGGCCGTCGTGAAAAGGATATGAAGGCCCGTTTGCTCACCGAAAAGCGCGTGAGCTCTACAGAGGAAGCAGCCCAGGCGAAGGAAGAAACTCACCCGGACAAGAAAGAGACCAGCGAGTCCTCTGCTTCATCAAAGGGCGAAACAAAGAGTGACGGTGATGATTTGAATTCCAGCGTCGTCTATGGACAAAACATGGCCGTAAAATGGGACGATATCAAGGCCATTCAATCGTGGACAGAACTCCCTGTGGCCGTGAAAGGAGTCCAATGCGTTGAAGATATTGTGCTTGCAGCCGAAAGGGGCGTCAAGGCAGTGGTGTTGTCGAACCATGGAGGCCGGCAATTGGACTACTCGCGGGCCCCAATCGAAGTGCTAGCCGATGCATACCCCGTTTTGAAAGAAAAGGGCCTTGATGATAAAATCGAAATCTACATCGATGGAGGTGTGCGTCGTGGTGGAGATATTATCAAATGCTTAGCTTTGGGTGCTCGTGGTGTTGGTTTGGGCAGGGTGTTCTTGTATGCCAATGCCTGCTACGGTGAAGCCGGAGTGCGCAAGGCCATCGACCTCTTGCGGGAGGAGATCAGGATCGACATGCGGTTGATTGGAGTGTCCAAGCTTTCAGAATTGAAACCAGAGCACTTGGACTTGCGCAATCTCCACTCCAGAGCTGCTCCTATGGACAACTTGTACTACGGGAACTACGAGCCCTTGTCTCCACCAGTGTTCGGCCACGAACAAGATTAGACAATGTCAAATTGAACATTAGACAATGTCAGATTGACAACCAAACAAAGGACAAGATCGACAAGATTGGACATACAATCAAGCATTTGTACATACAGAACAACAAACATACAATACACTGTAACAACCAAAGCTTAGATTCCGATACTTATATATGATATCCAGATCAAGTGGAGAAGCTCATTCATCCAATAAGAACCAGTTGTTTATCGCACCTTACCCCGAGTCATCGATGTATTCCATGAGCTCATTCAAAATCGACTCCAACGAAGAGTAGAACGTGCAGTAGTCATTGACATCCACAAAGTTATTTCTCAAATCATAAGATATCTTCTCCTTCAACTGCAAGAGTTCAATCTTGGTATCCTCTTGGTTCTTGTCACTGCTGATCAACTTGTCGGCTTGTTCGTCAGCACCCAAGTTAATAGGGGCTCCGTGTTGCAGTTTAGCATGCCATCTCTGTGAAGACGAGCCATCGTTCCCTAGAATTGCACCCATGTTGACACCATTGCGGATGAAAGCAGGTTGGGGCACATCCATGATGCTGAATAACTCGCTCATGTTCATGAACCCTGTGACTTGATGGTCCATGAACTCGATGGCCAACTCATTGGTGAAGTCAATGCGCTTGAGCACATCGTATTTCTTCAAGATGTACTCCCACGTCAAATTGGTCAAGCTTAACATTCGCTTGTACTTCTCATTCTTGAAATACTTGCGGTTGAAAATGAACAACACCTTGCTGATCAACTGCACATAGATCTTGAGCTCGTTGACCCCAATAAAGTCGTACTTGAACTTCACACATATGATCACCAATAAGAGGATGATGGAGTCCAACGGAATGGTTCTCTTGATGTACCAGTTGAACTTGCCGAACTTGATGAAGTCATTGTATTTGAGGAAATCATTGAGATTGTGCAAGATGGACGGAATCAAATTGTTCTGGAGATTCTCATAGGAGAAGAGCTCGTTAGGGTTGAACCGGAGCTGCGAGATGGACGAGTTGTCGAAATTTTTGATGATGTTGGTCTCCTGCATTTTACCGTACGTGTCTTCAAACTCGCTCAATGATAGGCTCTTACACTTTCGTGTGTCGATGGTAATTTCGTAGCTCTCCGGTACACCGCAGTTGGATTTGACTGCACTCTTGCAATCTGCAACCAAGATCTTCTTATGGAGCAACATCAAGGCCCGATCCACAAAACTCCATGAATGATTTTTGACGAAATGAAAAATGTTCATTTCCTGCACGGTGGTGGGAGGACTGGTCAGATAGTGGGTGGTTATGCGAGTAATAGCCTCATGGACATAATGGAACAACTTGACAATCTCTTCTTTGATCTCGTTAGCCTCATCTTCAGTGATATCTAGCGACAATCCATTGTGGAGCTGGTAGACAATCTTGCTCACAATACGATCATAGTGGAACTTTATGGACATCACCAAAACTGGCACATTAAGTCTTTTCTCCACTAGATCTCCATTGGCATTGAACACTGGGTCATGGTCATCTGGGATCAACACATTGAAGTCATCAGCCCTACATACAGGCGGAAGGCAGAAGTTGTGGCTACTTAGCGTATCCAAGCCGAAAATCACCCACCAGAGCATTCGCCGAAACTTGATGACTTTCCAATCGGTGATGCGTAGTGTGATCAAAGGATCTTTGTGTAGATGCAAGAACTTAGCGTAACGGATGATCTGCGACATTTCCATGGTGGAGGGGTTAGGCGATGTCGACTGGATGATCACATTTCCTAAAAGTATGGGGATGGCCTTGAACCCATGCGGATAGTTGTAATGCTGACAGATTTTGTTGAATGCTTTGAGGTATGTGTCAATGTCTTGATTCAAAAGAAGATTGTCGTACTCCTCGAACTCTGAGATGGTAGCTGCGTAAAGAACAGGGAAGTAGAGCGTGTAGAACTGCAAGAAATCAAAATGCTCTTCCGAGGGCTTAGGGTCATAAGAACCTGACCTTGCATCCGAGTAGGGATCGTATTTCGTCCAGTACTTGTCGTGTTCCAAAATCAACTCCTCGATATTCACAAGAATCGGTAGGAGGATGTGTACTGACGACATATAGCGGTCAATCAACTCGTATGAGCGTTTTTTGGAACTGGGGAGGTATCGAAGCAAGTCCAGGAGGAGATTGACGTTGTCGTAGTTGACATTTGTACCATATAGATAGTTGATGGTGGTTGCCGGATTGGAAGCGTACGGGTTGAGCGAGTTACTCAAAGAGGCGTTACCAGACGCTTTCGAGTATGCACTGATGTTGTTCAGCAGGCCTGAAGCAGGTCCGTCCACAAAGTTGGTGGTGACCATTTGAGTGGTTTCGGTCATGTTTTCGGTCTTAAAGCCTCTGTTGGTGCCATTGAAACCATTTCGCTCAGTATAAATGGCATCCTCATTCTTTGCTTCTCCTCCAGTTTTGCCCAGCTTCTCGGCATGCACTTTCTGGGACTCCTGGATTAATTCCTCTTCATTGGGCGAAATAAACGAGAAAGAACTCAAGTTGAAGGCAAAATGATCTTCTGAGCTTGAGTATGCAGACTGCTTGGGTGCATAGTTAGTATTGAAGAATTTGTTGGTAATGTTGTTACTTCCTGAATTCATAACTGGAGCCTGGAGCATACTGGAAGGAGTCAGATCGGGGGAGAACGAAGCCATATTTTGAAGGTGGATGTTTGCTGCCCTAAGGTTAGGCGAGCTGATATTGCAGACAAAAGCCGACGCATAGTTCTGGAGGTTGGCCACCGAATCGCTCGTGGGCACCTTTTGGTCGTTGGCGAGATATGGGTTTTTCACGGCATCATTGATGGTTTCAATCTTGCATCTGTTGCCCATAAAGTGGTCTTTATTGTCGTCAGCCTCCACTTTATTAGGCAGACTAGAGCCATTGGACGTCAAACTAGAGTAATCCGAATCGCGTACCCGTACGCTATCCGGAAGGTCACTGGCGACTGACTCTGAATCCATATAAGTTTCCGAGCGATCACTATTTACAGAAAGACTGCTTCTCCTCCGGTCAGCCGTGGACTTCTTGGAGCCTCCGCGACTGACTCGTTCATTCACAAAATACTTGCATTCCATGTTGTTGCTGCGGCAATTTTTGCATATGGGGTTTTCCCGGGAGCACTTGATTTTTTTGGAGTGGCAGTACACACAGCTGAAGATTTTCCGCTGGCGAGTCTTCTGGAGCTTAAGGACATTTCCATCCGCAAGCACCGTCACTGCATCCGCACGTTTTCTGGGCTTGCTATCGTCCAGGTGGTCATTTTCAGCACCAGAGCCGTCCACTTTGGAAAAAGACCGGATTTGTCTTGTGCCGACCTCCATTGATCCCGTAAAGCCTTTTTTTTAAAAACTATCACAAGAAAATGGGAGGCGTTGCAAAAATGAAGAGTGAGACGAAAATAAAGATATCAGGGCTTTCTCAGTGGAAGTTGTTGAAGTCTTCACTTTGAGAGAGGTGGTTTTGCTTGTGAACCAGAAAAAAAGATGTGCGGAGATAAGTGCTTTTAGACAAAAATGGTGGGGTTTGGGGTACGCGGCCGCGCCTGTACACAATGGAGCGGCGTCACGGACTTCGACTGGACCTGTTCTGAAAACCTGCTACCGGTCCTGATGCTATGCCTGGTTTCTTTGGGTGTTGGCGTGTGGCGCCCAATGGCTGTATTTTTGGGGGTGGGTAGTCATACCTTAATTGCTGTCTATCTTATCTAAGGGGCACCAGGAACAATAGAGGTGATAAACGCAGCATACCTCTCGAGGGTCTCCTCCCACACAGCAATTGAGATCCCTACAAAAATTCAAGGGGATAGTCACTAAAGAAGCTTAGGGATGGAAGAAGATTGTCAAACTCAAATAACCTTGAGGGAACGTCAGGGGTTAGAGGGAAGGAATAGGCCGATTTGGTTTTAGGGTGCATTTTTGACATGTTGCACTCCAGACTAATCTAAGGAAAAAAAGATCAGGGATTCGGCTAAAGATACCGCTGAGGGCGCACTCGAGACTTAGTCGAGCGTCAGTTGGTTGCAGAATGGCAGAAAAACCCGTTTTTTTCTGGGTGTACGGGTTAATCGCTGGGGCTTAACTCCGCAACCTACAAGTCCGAAATCTGGGGTGCGCGCCTACTGAGCTCGGCATAAATCCTCCATTGTTCTTATGGTAGTGACTGGTTTGACCATGCACACCAACAAGGTCCGATACCGCTCGTGGTGACCCTCGCTTTTCATTTGCTGCTTGCGCCTGTGCAAACGCCGCGTCACGTGACCCCGTGACCTTTCGGGGTTAAGTCTATTATTGACATAAATAACGTTGGCATCTTGTGCCGTGACATGGTAATTGTTCCAGAACAATCATTAGCTGCATTGTTTCCACATCGGGATCTAGCGCTTAATGCCATGTCTCCGTAGGCACGGCCTCTCTCTACTTATCTGTCCTTACGACGGTCTGGCCCTTAGTTTCTCCACTCTTGATCTCTATCCTTTTCTTGTTACATCTGTAGTGTATACAATTGTGGTCATGTGAAAATGAATCTTTATTCATTGTTGCTACGCGCAGTATTATCAGTGTATATTAGGAATTAGTGTGCTATGTTAGACTTCAATAGGGTGCTCGTTCTGGCCAGCTGGCTTCTCAGGGGTCAAAACTCCCTCAGTGGGTCTGTCGGAAGAAGAAGATTGAGAGGTGACGTCCTCCTTGACATCGAAGCCCTCCTTCTCAAAGTCTCCATCGTAAAGTCCCAATTGGTTACCGTGCTCCTCAATTTGCTTGAGGGACAACTTGGGCAAGGTAGCAGCGACTCTCCATGGTTGACGCTTCTCAACGTGAGCCTTGGCAAAGATGATGTCGATTTCCTCCAAAGTTCTACCGGCAGTCTCTGGGTAGAAGAAGAAGATGACGGGAACGAAGATAAAGTTCATCACGGAGAAGAACAAGTATGCACCCCAAGCGGAGGAGTTCATGAAGATAGGTGTGAACATAACAACACCGAAGTTGGTGATCCAGTTGGTACAGGTGGAGATGGCAGTAGCAACAGTTCTGGTTCTCATAGGGTTGATCTCTGGTGGGTAGATCCATGGCAAAGGCAAGATAGTGAAACCGAAGAAGGTGATAAACATGAAGATACCCACGGCAGCACCCTTGGCATTGCTGGTGGTTGGGTGGACCAAACATGCGAACGAGATCAAGAAAGAAATACCTTGTCCGGTAGCTCCAAGCAAGAACAAGTTTCTTCTTCCAAAAGTGTCAATCAAGAAGAAAGATGGAATGGTGGAAAGAGCGTAGATGGTAGCGAACACACCTCCAAGAACCAAAGACAATCTTCTCTGACCGTGGAAGATGGTGGTCTCGAACAACACAGTGGAGTAGTAGATGGCAGCGTTACATCCAGTAAATTGCTGGAAGAACTGAGTGGAGGCACCGATGGTCATTCTTTGGAAGTGTTGAGTCTTGCCTCCCGAAAGCAAGTCCTTGAAACCAACCTGGGATCTGGCAAATCTGGTAACAGCTTCTTGAACAACCGTAAGCTCGGCGTACACCTCATCGTGCTCAGCAGGCAAACCCTTCAACTTGGCAAGCACGTAAATGGCCTCCTCCTTTCTATCCTTTGAAATCAACCATCTTGGAGACTCTGGCAAGTTGTAGATACCTACAAACAAGATAAGAGCAAAGAAAATCTGGAAAGCAACTGGGAATCTCCATTGGACAGACGAGTCAACGTACGAAAGTCCAAAGTCCAACCAGTAGGCAATAAAAGTACCAATGGCAACAACGGAACCTTCCAAGTTGACCAATCTACCTCTGTTCTCAGCTCTGGACATTTCAGATTGCCACACAGGAATTGTGGCAGTGTTCATACCATTACCAATACCGGTAATGACTCTTCCAACAACGAATTGTCCCAAACCCCAGTGTTCTCTGTAGGCAGTAACGGAAATGATGGTACCCAAGATAATGATGAGAGAACCACAGAAAACCAAAGGCTTTCTACCGGTCTTCTCACCTCTGAAAAGAGCAAACAAGGCACCAAAGAAACATCCCAACTCGTAACAGGCTGTCACGGCACCCTGGACCACGGTCACGTGTTGTTTGTTACCTCTAGATTCATCAGTAGGAGGAAACTCGTCGTTAAATTGAGTACCGGTGATAATACCGGCCATCAAACCTTGGTCATAACCAAAAAGAGAGAAACCAGTCACAGCAATGATGGTGACGGCAGCCCTTAACTTTCTTCCTTCGAGGCCGAAGGTGGCAGTTCTATTAATCAAACCCATAGTTGGTTAGATGCTAGAAGGTATTAATTAGGGAAGGAATGTATAGTATAGCACAGCAAAAATGTGGGACACGGTCTATTTATATAGGTAAGGGCATCCACGGTATTTTTTGCATTTTTTACCTTTGCTCCAATTTTAGATGCACCATTATGTAATTCTGCAGCTCATGCAGCTGTCTGCTTGTGATTTCATTCCTCGTCACATCCTGCACAAAACCGGGAAAAGTGGCAGCTACACCATTAAGGCCGCACTTTATGCCGCATGTAAAGGTGATGAGCTCTGACCATTGGGGTGGAAGCCCGCACGGTGGGGGGATCTGGAACGGGGAAATTCTGACTAATCAGTGTGGAGTGGGGTACGGGAATTTCGGTCTCGGAGCACCCGGCTCCTTTCATTCATTAATTGCAAAATTCCTGATAAGGTGACCTCTGCATTAATGCTGAAGAACAAGGTTGCTGCTATTCCAAAAAAAGCGATACCAGAGCGGCTTACGGTACGGCGTATAAGCAAATAGAGCCAGCCGCACTGCAGAAAATTTTATGCTACTGCATTCAATCGCCCGCGCTGCAAGTTTGGCTCTATTTCCTATTCAGACTCAAAGACAAACTCGTATCGCTTATACTGTCTGATGTAGACAATAGATGAAGCGAACAAATTAGGTTCGAGATCACAGGGGTGTGCAAGGTGCAGGAAAAAACACTTTCTTAGCAGCAAAGCCAATTAAACTCCGCATTTTGACACATGTCCCCATTAAGCTTCTCGGCCGAAACTGGGGATGATGTTTGGTTTGCTTTTCCACGGGTCTTCTCTCCGGTATCTTGCGTATAAGCAGTCTCTACAACCTGCGCATCGACTCTTGCGCTCATGACACATCCTTCCTCCAGGCATCCCGCCCCCTGCAGGAAGGAAGGTTGCATAGCAAACCGTCGAGATGGAAGATTTCAGTAGCTGGAACGGAATATGGGGGCTGAGTTATTTGTGGTTCGTCAACATTCTAAGCGATACATCGTCTAGTGTCTATAGCCGTCTGGCGCCAAACATTCTGAAACATTCTAGACCGACCTGCAGATACTCGGAAAATGCAACACGGGTATATGCAGGCCGCAATGTCAAAGATGAGTATAATGCCTTGCTTCCGCGGAACATCAGTACATCTACGTCATATATTTTTAAACAAGCCAAGAAATTACACTAGTAAAAAATGTTTTGGTTCTAAAAAAATATGGTGAAGTTCGAAGAGTGTATACGAGGTTAAGCGAAAAAGAACGGAACCCTAAAGTCCAAGGAACTGTAGCATCACCTTTCACAGCCTCATTGGCAAAATTAACTTCTCCACAATTTCAACCTGTGGGGCAATAAAGGCACATCTAATTTTTAGTTGATACATCATCTCGGAAGTCTGGAATTGAAACATGTCATGTGTAAATTTCCAGTGCTATTTTTTGCGTCTTTTTGGTTTTTTTTAGTTTTTTTTTCCTTTTTTTATTTTTTTAATTCAACTATTCAGCCGGGAAGGTAAACATCCCTCTTATAATCAATCTTGGTTAGTATATGAAACACAAACACGCACGGAAATGTTTCAAATGTGTCTCCTTGTGGAATTTCCAAAATTCCCCAATAGTCCAAAAGGTTCGATATGTGTCTCCCTTTGGAATCTCATTCACGTCCATGCTTCAGCCAGCGCAGGCTCTACCAAAAGCAAACCTGCCACTTTTGCCGCACGAACGCTACGCCGCTTTCGGTTACTTGCCCATGTTGCACATCCATCTGCAGCAATTATGAAACACCCTTTAGGTAGTCACGGAGTGGAGCCCATGCACATCCTCAAACATGCCTATGATGCACAAGTAATGGCCAACCACGCCTAGCACCACAAAAACGTGCCAAATATTGTGGCTCAGGAAAATGTAGTCGACCCACCAGAGCGAAAAAAAATCCTGGTGGTACGGAGTGCGCGTAGGGCTTTCCGGGAAATGCTTGCGCAAGATGGCGTCATCCAAAAAATGTTCAGCATCTTTTTGACATGTAGGATCGCGCTTGTCTACAGAATGCACAGAGCCCTGGACTTCCGTCAGTTCCGGGGTGCTGCAGGAAGTCTCCACAGGTTGGTAGCCCGGATCCTGGAGCTGGTGGCGTAATGTGTTTAGTTCTTCTTCCCCGCTATTTTCAACGTGGCCCAATAGGATCTCCAGCGCACTATGCGTATGGCTGCATGCATCGTCCTCATTTATGAGGATGTCGTATCTCCACCGCTCTGGTATGAGTCCTCCGTAGAACACCACTCCAAGCCAGTACCACACGAACGATTTGTAGATGAGCGGCAGATAGAAGTAGAATGAGGTGGTGAAGCACTCGTAGTACCATTTGCAAAGAAATGTGATGGAGCCCAATAACGCTAAGGTGATGTAGAAGCCAATGCGCAACGGACGATATTCGGGCTTATCAAAAGCCGGGGACCAATTGAAAAAAAAGCCTCCCATACCGCAAAGCAGCAGGAAAACCACGAATAAGGCTAGCAACTTGGGGTAATGGTATAAAGAGCAGTACTCAGCAGAAATCACCAGGCACGTGATGAGCACCGTGATCCCCGTATAGTCCACACAAGCAAAACGATTGCGGACCTTGAGCTGCGCAAAGCATGAGTATGTGTGCCACAACACCGAGCTGACCAAACACTCCAACGCAGCCAAAATAAACGTGTACATGACCAAATTATCAGCCAAGGTATTCAGACGAAATACTGCAGTCTTTGGGAAATGCACCACTCCCAAGTACACCATGACAAGTGCACCAATGAAATGAGTCCATATGTTGCCCGTTTCGTTGTGATTAAAATGGAACATGGACTTAAGCATTTCACGGTGGTGGAGGTTGAACCGATAACCGTGGATAATGTACCGGTTCTCCCGCCATCCCAACGGTATCTGGTAATAATGTATGTAGTTTTCCTGTGCGGCCTTGAGGGCCTTGTTGAAGTTGTAAAATTTGAGGTGGTTAAACCGGGCATCTGCATCATAATCAAATGTAGCCTGGGGAGTCTTAGACCGGATCAATGCATCAATATGTGCAAGCTTTTGCTCGAAATAGTTGAGATTGGTGATGATTTTGTTGGTCAAGAGCTCTCGGTTGCTTTCGATATTCTTGAACGAGAACTCAAGTGCATCCTGGCCGTCTTGGTTGAAGAGATCGTTGTACTTGTCATCTAAGGTCTTGTACAAGTACTCTAAATTCAACACCGAGGTTTTAAGCACCTGGTCCTTGACCGTACTTAGTTGTTCATACACCTTATTAAGGTTATAGATTGAGAACGACTTCAACGACGATAAGGAGGCTGAGCTGGAGCGCCGAAAGTGCGACGTGGCCAGCGAAAGCGAGCCGCTAGATCCACTCGGATGCAACCCTTCGGGCTCCTTCTTTCCGTCATCTAAAGGATCAAAAGCGATTTGGTCTGCACCGCCGATTTTGAAGTATTGGTCGAAACTATCGAGCCTTTGTTCTATAGACGACAAGAAAAGATCAAGTTTCTCGATGAGAATCTCCTCTGCCGACTGAACTTTTTCCAGTTGGACATCCGATCCTGGTTCATGCTTCTGCTCATGGAACCGGTTCCGGAGCTGAGTATCTGTCGCTGACATGGCTATAGAAAGATGCTATGGATGGAATGAAGTGTATGCTGGGGCAATAACACTAAGGAGTGGAATGCAGTGACAAAGCAGCGGGTTAAAGGCAGCAGTGACAAAGCAGCAAGAATAAAGCAACAATAGTGTGAACGGCTGAACAAGTGGAATAATTGTTCTGCTAATATATAGATCGCTTCGCACATGGGACCTGAAAAAGAAACGCACCGGAAATAGGGGTGCTTGTGTGCAGGCAGTCCCGTCTATCCGGGATTCTTTTTTATTTTTGAAGGTCACGTGGCCAATATATCCCCTGATTGAAAAGAAGAATTAATGCTACTATGTAGGGGATGGAGTGGTTTTCACAAAGTAGGTTTTGGGGTGGATAGGTCTGGAGTCACGTTAGTTGTTTCATCTGCTAAGTGCGCTTATCACATTGGATCGCAGAAACATTTGTCGTTTTTTCGGCCTCCGTTGCATGCCGGATTTCGCAACTCGGCCAAGAGTACATCATCAGGCAATGCATTAAGGTCAGGTACATATAGGACCTTCTTTACAATGCAGGAAGGTTATGTTACTTCGTGTTTCACATTCCATACGTGTCGATGATGTCATTGAATAATCACAGTACTCCATCGCCACTTGATATGGATTCGGGCCGATGTCACCCACTCCACTGTAACATCTATTCTCACACATCCTATAATTCCTGATTTATCAAGCACAATATCTGAGGATCCGATCACGTGATAATGTCACGGTTTAGTGTCCACGTGTAGTAAATTAATCTCTATTCATAGTCTCTATTCATAGACCTCCAGTGCTCTAGTACTAAGACCAACACTCTAATACCCTAATACTCTAATACTACTGACACTACTTTACCTGTTTCAAATAGTATTTGCTCATATACCGTACGTCAACTTCTACAACATTGTGACCTACTGTAGCCAGTACTCTCGTAGTCTTATAGCTCTTCCTGAAACTCTGGTTCTTTATAGTACTGTCTTTTCTAAACCATTGTAAGTGTACTATGGAGTGTATTGTAGCAAATAGGTATTTCTGTTACTACATGTATGCACTGGGACTTCCCAAAGGCCACGTCTACATTGTCCTTCTTGTTAACTATATTTTCCAAAGAATACCTTCGAAGCTTCTAAGTTGGTTGTTTACCACAAAAAGTACATTTCTGCTGGAACGAAAAGATGCAATAGGCGGGATAGAATGTGCAGATCTACAGGAGTGCATAGTTATTGTACAAGTAAATTGGCGTGGTAGATGTAGATAGAGCATGTAGGTGTATATTTAGATAGAATGGAAGAAAGAGGTAGAAATGCATCTATAGGGGAATTTATAGCTGTACTACATAATACTTATACTCGACTAGTGATATACTCTTTATTACTACCTACTGACTACTGACTATTACCTACTGACTACTATAATATATAATGTGGTATAAATGTGTTTAATGATCCCAGAAAATTCTTTTCTAGACAAATTTCATTTCTTGTAGTAGTGTAGGCTTCAGCAGTATTCCAAATTATAGTGTAGTGCACTGGTACAGTATACAGTGGGATAATAGTACAGAGTATAGCAGTAACTAGTGTAAAATTAACGTTTAGTTACTAGTACAAGCCATATTAAAAGATCCAAAAAGAATTGATTAGTACTAAAGTACCAGATGGGGTTATATGCAGGAATCCATTCTTGATTAAGACTCGAGTCTTCTGCACTGCCAGGTACTTTATCTAGTTCATAGTTCATAGAGTTCATACTTTCCTAATTTTCATATTGTTGCCACTTTACTAGATAGACGTAGATAGTCCTATAAGGTTTGGAGTAGGGTACTAATAGTATATAGTACTGCACTATCGGACTCGGTATGCTGCGCGTTGTTGTTAATATTCGAGTAAGTAGGAACACCAATCTCTTCGTTCTCTAATAACTCTAGTAAGTAAGGCACTTCAGTGATAGGCTCAGTCATTTGTATTCTGGTTGTCTTTTAAGCTAATACTAGGAATTGGCTATTTCCTCTCTTGTAGCTGAGCTCTTGTTCTACTTGACATATAAGAGCGACTCTCTCTTCTTAGATGTCTTCCCTTTTGATAACGTGTAGACCTCAGTTAGACGAGAGCCAACTAAGATTAGACGACATTCTCCTCTAACATCGTTCTCTCAGACATTCTTATTAAACATCGTTCTCTTAGACACTCTTATTAAACATTGTTCTTCCCAAGACAATGTTCAACAGTGTGCACTCCGAGTCTCTATGTGAGTACTCCATATTCCTTCCTTCTTCGTTCTATTTTCTGTATTCTATGAATAGTTAGCTATCGTAAGTTTATCTATAGTAGTCTCGTGTTGACTGTTCTATGTACTTAGCACTCCGACTCTCATCTCTCAATCTAGGAGAAAATTATGATTCTATACTTGAAGGTATGTTTGCATGAAGCATTCTGACTTCCTCTAACCTCTGCCATTAATTCTTGTGGTGGGCCTTTCTATCATATTGGTCAAACTCGTAGTAGCACTTTCTCAAAGGCTTGCTGAACGATATCTGACCCACCAAGTTGTTGTAGATTTCCTGGGTTTTGGGGTCTTCAAATGCCGTGGGGCTATCCTTACCATCGGCATCAAATAAGATTTTCTTTTCGTGGCGATGCCATTCTGTGGATGTGCTGGTATGGTAGTACTCGGCCAAGATCTCGTCGTCCTCCAATAACTGGAGGACCGCGGCATCGCTCATCTGCTTGACCTTTTCCACCATTTTCTCCACGTCCAAGTCGCCATTATCATTCTTAATTTCGCTGTCTTCAAAGAGACCCGTCAACTTCTGATGCATGACCCAGAGCTGTAACTTGGGCACGAAATACCAGCCCTGAAACTCAAAACTATCTAGGCCTTTGGAGTATTCCCATCTGAGCCTGTCCTCAATTTTGCTAGGCACGTAGAGAGGAACTCCACTCATCATGGAGTAGTGCAACGGCAGTAGTTGTGGAAGTGTGTAGAAGTGCTTTCTGCGGTCGTTGTAGACTTCAGCATTAGCATCTCCATCTTCCTTGTGCACAATAGGGTTATCCTTGTACATCTGGGGCAAGTTGAAGTTCAGCTTGGCGAGACCGGTGATGTCAATGTAGATCCCCGAGTCCACGTCCACAAACCGTGCGTCAATGTGGTTTCCTGTGCTGGATTCATCCCTGTTATGAATATAAGTACCCACATCAATCAAGAACTTGCCATAGCCCTCAGCTGGATTCTCCACCACAAGGGTCTGGTTGTAGTCACGAGACAACCGTGCCAACTCTAGAATAGGCATCTGGATATCGATGTCCACGTCGTATGGGAACATGAGCCCGTCCCAGTACCAAGCCAAAAGCGGCCCATGCATAATCCACGAAACAATGCCCTTTTGCTCGGCAAAAACGTTCCAGTTTCTCAAGAGACGCTCCAAAATGATGTTCGTGCGGGCCACACGCTCATCTTTGGACCAGCCGTCCTTTTCGTAGAACAAAGCATCGCTGAAAAAGCGCCAGTCGTAGTGCCAGCCCCAGTCGTTCATGACGTTTCTTCTCTCACGGATATCTAAAAGCGCCATTTTGAAGTATAGCGGCTCGCTCTTCCCGTTATATTTGAAGCAGTTCTTCAAACCTTCCAAATAGTTGTCCTCAAAAATGTTGCGGTTTTCCTTGGCCTCAAATTCCTTAATCTGCTCCTCGATCTTCTCCCGAGGATAGTCAAAATGTTCTTTTTGAAGCTTGATATCTTTGTTGGATCCTGCGGGGCTTTTGACGGTTTTATACATACCCATGATATCTTCCTCGGGTTGGAGGAAACGAGGCTTGATGTTCTTTTTCAACTTCTCGTACACGTCCAAGTGGTTGATGGTCATGACGTCGCCATCTATTTTGTCTGCATTTTGGTTGATGAAGTTTTCGGTGATTTTGTTGTACATTAATCTTTGCTCGGAGTTCCGCGTCTGGTTGACCATAAACTCGTAAGTGCCACCCACGGAATCATCGTTAAGCATGATCACCTTGTATGGTTTGGGAAGGTTCGTCATAATGTAGGAGCGGGCCATGAACACACGAACCGCGTTGAACGACGGGTTTTCGTGATTGCAGTGGTTATGGATTATAGCTTCGGGCAACTGGTCGCGATTGCGGAAACCAGATATCTCCAACTCCTCATCCGATAGGTCTTTTTTGTTGGTACAAAAAGGGTCAGGGTCGGGGTGACCCCGGATACGGTTCTTCAACCGCTGACATGTGGTCCGCTTGGACAGGTCGAGGCTTAACTGCGTATTGAGGAGCGTGACGTCTATCCAGTCAGCCCAGTGGAACGGGAGCTCCGGCAACTCGGAATCTTCGGTTTGGGGTGTTTCAGCAAGCTCATTCATGTAGACTGATATGGTAAAGCGGGGGTCAAAATAAATAGCGTTGCTGTCATTGGAGTTGTCGAATGTATATGCCTTGGAAAGGGGCACCTCACACTGGAGGTGCGTCAACTCACTGTTGGTAAGCCAGAAGCGTTCCTTTTCCTTATTGATTTTGGAAAAGAGCGGCATCACCTTACGGTGGAACTCCGTGGGCTCTATGAACTTTTCTATGGACTGGTTGACCTCCACTATGCTTCCAATGATCTGGAAGTATGAGAGAGCCAAAAGGTCAATTAGCACTATGGCCAATAACGACGTAAAGACCCATTTCTTCGGGAGACGTTTTAGACTCGGTTTTTCAAGCATAAGATGGGTATTCTTGGGAAATGGCTTGACGAAAGTCGGTATGGGAAAGCTTCTTCAGTCTCAGGGTCCTCGGTACCAGGGTCTTGGATATAAAGGGATCGTGAATATATATGCGAGGAACGCGTGGTTATGGGGCAAACCTTGTTTATGAAGAGAAAATACCGCCGAGGAAAAAAGAGGGGGCGAAGCTTATGTGTTTCGAAATGTCTGAGATATGTCACGTAGGAAAATAATTGGTGCTCACAACGTAATCCATGATAACCTTGTCGTGTTCGGAAGCCGTTTTGTATGCACATTCAGGTTCAAGAAAAAAGATGTACACAGCGTGAGGTTTCACCGTGGGATGCTTTCCCCACGTGAATCACCCGGCTACAGTTTCCAAATTTCAGGATTTCCTTTATAGCCTTGGTCTCCACATAGTTTAAGTATCACTTTTGTTTTTCTAAGGCAAGAAACGTCTTTTTTTCGGTCAAAGCGGGATTGGTACCTCTGCACCTTAATGCTGGCTAGGTTCTATCTGCACGTTCTGAATGCAACATGTGCAGGAAAGCAACCCCAGTTGAAATTCCACCCTGTGACATCATTTGCTGTCGGAAAGAGAATTAGCCCGAATTATTTATGAGGTATATTAAGTAGCTAGCTAGCCTGGCTTTAATTGTGCGAGGCGTGATTTGGCGTCGACCGGGGGGATTTGTACTACTCCTTACCCCAGGTATCTCCAGGTTTCTATTCTTCATCGCATCGCTCCGCAATTTCCCCTTGCTTCCGCGCTCCGTCATATTAGGCCGACATATCAAAGTTAACTCCGCATTGCAGATCAGCGCTAAAATTTCGCGGATTGACAACTTTAAGTGCAAGACTTTCATGCCGGCTGTGCCAATATGCCGGCTGTGCAGAATGCCAAGAAAACTTAAACCGTCATGGTCGTGTGATGCCAACGGCTTCACTCCTTATCTGCAATGGCCTCAAGCACTTTTTGGATCTGTGTATGCGTAGGTGCAATCAACTTATCTACCTCTGAAACTGCATCCTGTCTCATGGCCTTGTCGAGCTCCGCAATCTCCCGGAAGATTTGGGCGTTCTTGTAGTCCCCACCAAATGCTCCTGCTTCGTTCAAATTGGACAAATTAAACTCTTCATAGTCATCTCCAGATATACCAAACTCTTGTGGCTTCATGTCGAAGACTTGATCATTGATCTGGTTCCATTTCTCATCAATGGCCTGTTGATGCGTAGTCACTTTCGTAGCTTTTTTTGGTGAATCTTTCTCATCTTTCTTGTGTGATGCAGCATTGGCAATGCAGCTCTTGAGCAAAAACCTCTTTTTCAAGATAAACGTGATTCTCGTGTTCAAGTCTTTCATGAATTTCTCCTCATCAACAGGTTCGCTAGGCTGCATTGTGGAGAAGTCGATATTGACTTTCTCCGGTGTAGTGAACTTGGTGCGTATAGCCACCAAAAAACTCTCGATCCATGCAATCAACTTCATGAATAATTGCTGGTCGTCTTTGGTGTACAAGTCATGCAAAAACCTCCACAATGTTTTCTCGTGCTTGTCCAATAAGCTTTTGAACCGGTCAAACATTTCGGGCGTACTCAAAAAGTACATTTCTCCTTCATCCAATTTGGTGAGCTCCACTAGTAAATCGTCGAGAAAATGCTGCCAGTCCAAAAAGACCAAATGCACATTGCACTTCTTCATCACCGACATAAGTGGTTGGTAGAACACCGTAAGGAACTTCTTGATGAGCTGTGTGAGTTCTGGCTCCTTCCAAAGCATCTTCAAGCTTTCCTTATCCCGTGACCGCACCTCTAACTGAAACAATTGTTCCAAGAGCAAGTAAATCGACACTTTCTCGGTGTGTCCCTTGTCGTTCAATTTCATGTATGCTTCATAAGAGGGCAAGATTTGTTCAGTGTAAAACTTAAGGTCGGCTTCACTCAACTTGGGAAGCATAAGATCAGAGCTCAAGATAGTAAGTAATAAATTCATATTCTTCATCATGTTTTCTTCCTTCAACTCGGCCTGCAACGTTGAATCTGCTTTCTGGACGAAATAGTTGATGCGCTCAATGAAAACAGCACATTCGGGTTGGCGCATCGACGCATTACCCAAGATCTTAGCCCGCTCTTTGGAAAAGTCACCTAAATCCTCATCCAATAACATGACAAAGGTCATTGAAAGTAAATTGTTGGACTCGTGTTTCTTTCTTCCAAAAGAAGGAACATCTAGAAGTAAAAGGTCCACAATTCGAGACATGATTTTCATAGGGTTGGTGTACTTCAAAATTCCGTAACACACTCTGTAAGGGAACAAGCGATGGAATTTTCGGCATTTCTGTAACCACTCGCTAGAGTTGTCCTGGGTCAAGAATAGCTGGTATAACGTAGCTGCAACCTCTAATTTACACCATTCCATGAATGACACTAAGAGTGGAGAAACATTATCAAGCAGCTCGCTTTTGCTGAACTCCTCAAACACCAGCGAGAGCTTTTTCGGATCAGTAATGAGTTCTTCTTTGAATCGCTCAAAGTTCTTAGACAATTCGAAAACCACACTGGAAATGTGCTCTTGGAATTCTTCTTGAGTCACAAGTCTATTGTGCTCGAGTTCTGCACGTTGCTCGTAATCCACATACTGGTCTGGGGACAATTCATGGAAATTTTTGGAGGGGTTGTTGATGAACGAAATAAAAGGCTTGGAGTGTGCGATCTCGGGTTTTGAAAGAAGAGAGTTGATGAAACCACGAAGTGCCAACCGTAATTTCTCTTTATGGAATTTGGAGGAGTTTTCTCTGGCGAATGGCTGCGGAGAATTGGACTCCAAAATTGGGGGAGTTTCACTAGCTCCCGAAGCCAATTCGTAATCAACTGTAGAATTGACACCCTTGTCGTTTTTGAATTTTAGAGGAAGCTTGCTGATCATCAATCTGGAGAAGGTGGATTTTAAGCTCGTTTCTAAAGCTTTGAACTCGGAATAAGATCTGGATATAAAATGAGATTCGTACTTAAACGATTTTCCATCTCCTAAACGCCGAGTCACCTGGATAACAAAGGTATTGTAAGTTTGTTTTCGTGAGGAAAGGTAGTGGAGCGGATTGAGGTTCCAACCGTAAGAAATCTCCCGCGACATGGTATCCACCGCTATGATGTTGATGTTATAGTTGTTGATGTAGTTCATCAGCGGGTAGTCTTCAAGACTAGAAGGGCTCTGGAAAGCATCCAAGCCTACTTTCACCAGGATGGGAGCTTGTGAGATCTTGTCCAATTTGCCTTGGTCCGAAGGCTTAAGGTGATCACTGGTGAGATAAACCAACTCCTTCTTGGAGCTAAGCATCGAGTTGAAGAAAAGAAGCATGATCCGCAACGCCCGCGTGCTGACCTGAGACCTCTTGGTGACGTTCTCCTTGCGCTGTGCCGAGCCCGAGATTCTCTTATCGTTGAAACTCTCCACAAATGGCTGCACAGTATCACGCCAGAACTCCACCTGCTTCTGCTTTGGGTTCATGGCCACAAAAGGAAAGGTGGCGATAAAGTGCTCGAAGAAGTAGCGAAGCAAAGTCATGTTGTAGGGCTTATCATTGATTGTAGGCGGGCGGAAGGGCGGGCCCAAGTACTCCAAGCACCTAGGTTCGGAGAGCACGTGCAACTCATCCGTAAGACATGCCTCCAAGAGGAACTTCTTGAGGAAATGCTCTTGGGTAGGCGACAAGTTGTCAAGAAAACGAAGGTCACTCATAGACTGGGGTAATCAGTGGTTGAGGCGCAGACGATGGGTTTGCGAGTAAGGACAATGAAATGCAAATAGGGAAGTGAGAGCCAGCAATTGGGCAGTCACAAGGGTTATAAGTGTGAATAGAAAATGCAGAGGCGCCAGGAAGTAAGAGCCAGAAATTAGCAGTGACGGTGGGTAGGCTTTATAGGTGGCCACATGTATAGGATCTCAAGTATTTGTGCGCAGCCGGTCTCAGACGCAGGCTAGATAATGTGAGGTCTAGACAGGACGAGAAGACAAAAGACAAAGACACGGACAAAAAAGGAAAAGACAAATAGAAAAAAGGGAAGGACAAAAATACAAAAGGGAAGGATAAAAATACAAAAGGAAAGGACAGAAAATTATGGACTAAAAAAAACGTAGGAATTGGGTTATGAAAGCTACCCTCAAGTATCTAAAGTTCCAATGCTGTGCTTAGCCTTGGAGTCAGGTCTTGGTGAGATGGGCCAGTATGCACTCTCGACAGATCTACAACTATAGATTTGGTAATACTTTGCAGTAAAAAAGATGGTTAAAAGAAAAGATGAAGAGGTGTAAAAATATGTTATTATGTGTCATCATTTGTTGTCCCTAATGATTCAGGTTCCTCAACTTGGTCTCACTACTTGGCATAGTAAGTGAATTGTGAGTCGCATTGAGAGAGTAATAATACTAGGAAGTACTACAGACCAGAATATTACCAGAACCAAGGTTCAGTTATGATGTATGATTTCAGAAGAAGGTATTTATTATTTTTATTGATTACTTAATTAGTTGAAATCTTAAATTGGTGCTGGTCCTCGTTCCAACGGGTGAACTAACCTACTCATACATACATTATGAGTAGTGCACTACCATAAATACCTGAACCTACTGGTCTGATTTTTAACAAGCCATATGGGTATATAAGCCTAAACTGTCGATTCCGCTTAATTAGTGTGTGTGTGGGCTACTACTGGGACGAATTCCTGTTCCGAGGGTACAAGTGGCAGTTCCGGGGCTTATATCCAGTTCCGACCTATTGACTCAGGTCGTTTCATCCTCCCCACAAAAAAATATTTCTGGAGATAATTTGTGTTTCTGGAATCCCCCCAATTTCGCCATAAGTATATATCATAGAGGAGTTTATATATTGTTTGTGTGGGCAACTACGAAGAGGTGGGTTTCGATCACGTGACCATTCCGAGGCACATATAACAATTTTTGATTCAATTCAATTCGAGTGCTATTTTAAGATAGTATCATGAGCCACTCAATCTGTTCGATTAAAATAATTCAGAAACATCATTCAGGACATATAGGTAAATTAGCACATCAGGTGAATGTCACATTAGGTCGGATTCGCAGGCCATGGGGGCGGAAGGCATCGCGCTTCTACACACTCCCGGCAAAAGGCATCGCACCAAAAACTTTTCTCCTACCTATTCACCTCTTGCCAACACAATGGGAGTTCACAAGAAGGAAAAACAACGCAGAGCCAAGGAGGGCGACAAGAGGGACGGAAATCTCCGAGTCAAGGGAGAAAACTTCTACCGTGATGCCAAGAAAGTCAAGCATCTTCTGATGTACAAGTCTGGCCGGGCCACTCGTAATGCCAAGGGAGAAATCATCAAGGCTGCTGCTTTGCAATCCACAGATGCCCCCGTGGCCCGTGTGGACCCAAACAGGAAATGGTTTGGAAATACCCGTGTCATTGCACAGGATGCTTTGACCCACTTCAGAGATGCCATGGGTGATAAGAAACACGATACTTACTCGGTGTTGTTGCGTCGAAACAGATTGCCCATGTCATTGTTGGACGAGAAGGATCTGACTGAATCGCCCACCGCCAAGATCATCGAGACTGAATCGTACGAACATGCGTTTGGCCCAAAACAGCAGCGGAAAAAGCCCCGGGTGCAGACGGCTTCGTCTCTCGAAGAGTTAGCAGAACTCACTACTGCTGATAGCAAAACGTACGAGGAGAAAGCAGAATTGGATGCCACTCTTGGCTTGATGGGAGGCTCGATCTTGGACAAAGACGACTTCACCCAGGAGGCCAAAGAGGCCATTTTCAACAAGGGCCAGTCCAAGCGGATTTGGAATGAGCTCTATAAAGTCATCGACTCTTCGGATGTGGTGATCCACGTCTTGGATGCCCGTGACCCCTTGGGCACGCGGTGTGAATCCGTCGAGAAATATATTCGGGACGAATGTCCCCACAAACATTTGATCTACGTGTTGAACAAATGTGACTTGATTCCCACATGGGTAGCGGTATGTGTTTTTTTTTTTCATTGTTTCATTTCATTTGGATCTTTCATTTCCATTTTCATTTCATTCTTCATTTCCATCATGTTCCAGTTCTTCCTTTATTTACTTACCCCAAAGCCCTTAGTCAGGGGGACGATCTGATGATCTTGTATCATCGCCCACATCGTTGTCTGTTAATGCTTTGGAAAATCAAGGATATCCGCCTGTGGACCCTTTTCGAAGGACCCATCCGTTCTGGCTGGGTTTTGTCTGCGCTGCTGGTAGTTTTTACCAGCTCTAGGATATTCTCGGAGACTTTTGAGTTGGACCTAACCAAATGCAACGGTAAGGTCCGTAGTAAGAATCCGACATTCCTTCTCTATCAATTCTCTTCCATTTTTACTCTACATTTTCTTTTTTTTTTTTCCTTGTGACAACATATACTAACTACCAGGCTGCTTGGGTCAAACACCTATCTAAATCATTCCCCACCCTTGCATTCCACGCATCGATCACGAACTCCTTTGGTAAAGGATCGTTGATCCAGCTTTTGCGTCAGTTCTCCACTTTGCATTCAGACAGAAAACAAATCTCCGTTGGCTTCATTGGCTACCCAAACACAGGAAAATCTTCGATTATCAACACTTTGCGTCAGAAGAAGGTGTGTACTGTGGCTCCTATTCCTGGAGAGACAAAGGTGTGGCAATACATTACATTAATGAAAAGAATCTTCTTGATTGATTGTCCTGGTATTGTGCCTCCAAGCAGTAAAGACACTCAGTCGGATATTCTTTTCCGTGGTGTGGTGAGAGTTGAGAACGTTTCGGGGCCAGAACAGTATATTCCTGAGTTGCTCAAAAAATGTGAGAGAAAGCATTTGGAGAGAACCTACGAAGTGAAGGGATGGAAGAATTTTGAGGAGGATCCCGAATTATTGGAAGATGCCAGTACTGAGTTCATTGAACTCATTGCCAGAAAGCACGGAAGATTGTTAAAGGGAGGAGAGCCAGACGAGGTTGCTATTGCCAAATTGGTGTTGAATGATTTCAACAGAGGAAAGATCCCATGGTTCGTCATGCCTCCAAAGGACGACGAGGTTAGAACTGGTGGTGTCGATAGGAGGGCTGAGCATAAGCGTAAAAGAGCTGAGAGAGAGGCTGAGAAACAGGGCGAACAGAGTGCTAAGAGATTGAGGTTGGACGAGGATGAGGTAGATGAGCCAGAAGTTGCCGGAGAACAGAAGGACGAGGCTTCTGAGGAACTGAAAGACTAATAAGGCTTTGGTATTATCGTGAAATTCAGGGTAAGATTTGGGATCGGATTATCTAATTATATACACACATACTTGTCCCCAGTGTAGCGAAACGTATCCGATGTGAACTGCATTGGCAGGATTGATGCTGAATGCCAACTTTTCTTATAAGAACTGCTTTGATTTCCTGTTGTTGTTCGACTTCAAAGACTTGACACCCTCAAATACATCGCCAAGGCCCCAAAGGAATCCCTTGTATTTCTGAAACATACCCATGTCCGAGTTGACTTGCCTGTAAAGCTCCTTGAAACACTCCATTAGCAAGTACGCATGTAAGGTGGAGGTCATCTGCTGAGTTGGGGGAGCACCGGCAAACTGGCCAAGCGAAGACGATGCGAAAAATTGGCGAATGATGGGGGAAATCGGAAGCAACTGCAACTCCTCCGCCAAATACTCGACTGAGGGTTTGTTGTTGGAAGTCAAGCCCTTCTCGATTTCCGAGCCTGATACACCCCCATTATTAGTGCCCGAGTCGTTATTAGACGAAGCTGCACCCGTACCGGAGCTTTTGTTGCCGCCCGTTAAAAGCTGGTTTCCAATGTGTTTTAAATCGTAGAAATTAGGGAAAAACTTTGAGCACCACCAGAAAAACTCGTTTTCGTCATTGGGCAAAATGTCGTTGGTCAATAAGCTCACAAGGAAGCCCAAATCGTAGCCCGAGTGGTACGAAAGCCAGTTGATTGAGGTATCCAACAATAAACCACTTTCCATCATTAACTCCGCAAATGCCAATTGCGGAACTCCTTGCGTTGCATGTGATGCAAAGTTGATCTGAGACGTCAGGGAAAGCATGGACAAATGCTCTTCGTTGAACATCTGTTCGCTCAAATCGTAATGAAAGTTGAACTGCCAAATGATGGAATTGCTGATTTCATTGTTTTTAATTTGCACGGCACAGAACGACAACTGAATGAGGTTCAACAAGTCCGAGTTCAGACGCAATGTCTGGAAATGGTAGTCGGACGATGATTTGAACGTACCCACGGGTCTTGCCACAATTCCAGGGATCTCCTGATGGATAGAAATAAACACAGATGCTGTTTTATCATTTATGAACGATCTCAAGTGGTTGAACTCATACTCCAAGTTGTAGTTCCACACCTCCTTGATGACAGGCACCTGCTGCTGGGTCTGCAGCGGGAGTTGCTGGGGCATGAGATGCTGTTGCTGTGAAAGTTGCTGCTGCTGGGATTGGGGCTGTGACTGATTGGCAAATCTATGCTGGGGCATCTGCAGCTGTATCAGCAACAAAGGGTTACCGTTTTGGGAGTAATTCAATGCATTGGGCCCCGCAGTATTGACCATCTTCTGGCCCCCATCCATGCCAGCATTGAGTGTGGCCAATAGCGTGTTTCCTGTGCTGTGGGGCTGCTGCTGTTGTTGCTGTTGTTGCTGTTGCTGTTGCTGTTGCTGTTGCTGTTGTTGTTGTTGTTGTTGTTGTTGTTGTTGATGATGATGTTGGTTGATCAACTGCTGTCTTTGCTGCTGTAACTGGCGCTGTTGCTGCATCTGCATCTGGGAGATCTGAGGAGACTGCCCGCTTTGGGAGGGAGATTGTTGCAGTTGCAGCTTCTGCTGGTGTTGGTTCTGCTGGTGCTGGGACTGGCCATGTAAATATTGAAGATGGGGATTGACGTTCATTTTGGGGGGATCACCAGATGCAAAACTGATGGGGGTTCCCGAGGTTTGAATTGAGATCTGCAGTCTAATTTGATGGAAGGTTCTGAATGGTTCGGATGCTCTATGTTGCACTGAAGTTGCCCGCTAATATCTCACTCTCAGAGAACGGACAAATTTGATTTAGTGGTGAGGGCACTACACACTGAAAGCCAAGGGTAAGCGCGCGCTACTACATATTGCTAGGTAATCAAGTCTTTGAGTATTGAATAGTTCTTAGACACGGACCAAGACTCAAACGCCTATTTAGACTCAAATGCCTTTTCATAGGCTTAAAGGTAGTCTTCTTCGATTTTTCTTGTCTTACACGATTGCAAGTAGAACAAATCTTAAGCCACTTTATCTCACGCTGTTCGCTTCGTTACTATCCATAAATGGATTCTTCGTGCAAATGTTTGGATGGCCGCTATAAGCTTTCTTGATTCGTGTGTAATTTATAGGCCATTCTCGCTGGTTACCTGTTTCACTGTTTCATAGGCGTTAATCTTCATTCTTTGACTGGTCTCGACAGGTAATCCCCTGACTTCCTTACAACTGTTCACGCATTGCGGCCCCTTCTCTGCCACCAGCCTGCAAGAAGTTATGGTCTCCTATTCTTCTTGGCTTGATGAGGTACTGCAAGAAGAACGCGACTGCGCAGGTTAAGCAGAGAACAGCTACCACCACGTAGATTATGCCCAAACTCATGTTGCGTCCGCCTAAGATGGAGTTGGTGGTGATCAACAATGACTTGGTGCCCCCGTAGCTCGAAACAGGGTAGTTCAAGCCGATTTCAATCTCGTATGTGCCGGAGGAAAACGTCTGGGTGGTATTCTTCGAGTATAACTTCAAGAAGGTGGGCAATGCTGCCGTGCGCATCCAGTTCTGCAAGTGCTGCATCTGGGAGAGATCAGGAAGGTTTTCGTCAGTGTAGCCGTTGGGGTACTGTTTGGCCCAATTGGGAGGAGGCACCACGTCAGATGCCTTGTATGAAGTCTTCTTGAACCGGTTCTTGCGGTCAGAAGCCCAGGAGATGTCGTCCGAGGAAAGCACATAGGTCTCATTGATCAAGCCACTAGTCGGGTTTAGAAGCACGGGGTTGGAAAACGTGTCGTTGAACAAGGAGTTGGCTATAAGCCCGCATGGGTACACGGGCTTTCCGCCTTGTTCACGGATGGGGTTACAGTTAGAGGTCAAGTCCCCAGCCGATACACTCTTGCCACCAATCTGGCTGATATCATAAGACTCCACATACTTCCGGTGGTTCTGGAAGAAATTGGTTAAGCGGTAGTACAAGAAAATGGGAGGACTTATGTCATGGGGCAAGTTGAATTGCAAGTAGCACTTGGTCAGGGTATCTCCATCAGAGTTGCTGCTGGAGGTGGTTCTCCACTTGAACTTGGGGTTTTCGTTGTTGTGCTGGAAGTGCCAGTTTGTGTATTTGGATGGCACCAGCTGGTACAGGGACAGCGCCTCCTCAGCACAGCGAGTGTAGTTAATGGACAAGTTTTCAACGTTGTAGGTTGCCCAAATCAAAACCACACCCAAAGGGGCAAAAACGGCTGCCACAAGGAAAAGAAGTGGGATCACCGTCTTAGGGGTGAGGATGGGCTGCCAAGCCTTGAGTCGTTGTTGGCGAAAGGCTGTGTTGGGAGGCTTTCTAGACTTGTGGATCTGCAGCACACCTTCGTCTTCGGAGCCGCTTGCATTATTGTGGCCATTACGGCGCCGCAAGAAGTTCATTTGAAAGTATGCGATTTAAAGGATGGGGGAGGAAGAATGCAATTTATGTATGGAGCGGGGATGTTTAAAACGCTGAGTGTGGTGTATTGTGCGTATTTTTGTATAGCGTGTAAGGCGCGAATATAGCCTAGAAAATGGAGGCTTTTGGCGAAAATCAAATACAATGTAAACGTGAGATGAGAAAACACGGGAAGTGGGAATTTAGGAAGGGCCAGGAAAATTTGAAAAATACTTTTAAAAGAGGTACTGGTTTTGCAATCGTCATTTTAAACCAATCGTATTCTTTTATTCTTGAATAATTGAAAAAATCAATAAATGTCTACTAATAAAAACACAGAACTTGGTATACCGTGTAGACTCCATGATGGCTACCGTGCATACACTGATGAGCAGACTGTACAGTGGGGAACAGAGTATAATGGATTGGAAGAGATTGAGTTGTGCAAGAGCAAAAGAAATGAAGAAGTGGTATTTGGGGCGAGTCCTACATATAAGCCGGGTACCCATATTCCAATAAGTTCTGGAATTGGCTGCAATGGTTTTTTCCAATAGTCTATTGCCATGAATGGTTTCTTTTCCAGTGGGGACTAAACTGCGTCGCGGCGACTCAGTCTTTCATGGCCACGTGCATTATGAAACAATAAAAAAAACCATAAGAGGATTTGGAAAAATGATGAAAAAGTGCATGAAAAAAAGTGCACCAGACAATGGGGAATTGAATAATTTCTGATATTCTCCTAACCTTCGTTATATTCCAGATGGGCCATTAAACCTTGGCCTCAGTGCTCTCACTTATCGCGGTGCAGCTTATCTGGAAGTTCGCGATCTCTTCCTACTCCGAGCCCAGCACCGTCCAGCCTCCTTATATACACCTCCAAACAGCTTAATAGCTTAGACATTCTGTCCACTAGAAATACCATTGCTCTCGCTTTGTCATTATGAGCAAGGAGATTCCAGCAATCACAGGCTCTATCGACCGGTCACGTGCCATCCAGGTGTTTCCACCCACCTTGGCTCCTTATAAGCCCACCATCTTAGCCTACGGCACCTCGTTCGTGGCCACCATCATTGGGTTTCCGTTCGATACCGTCAAGACCCGCATGCAATCATACAAGAAGTTTACCCTGGTATTGGACTGTGTGACAAAGACTTTCAAATACGATGGGCTCGGTGGTTTCTATAGAGGTATATGGGCGCCTCTCTTTTCCACGGCTTTTGTCCGCTCCTTCAACGTTTCACTTTTCACTGGCATCAAGCCTGTTTGCTATAACGCCTTGTATTCGTGGAATTCCTTGGGTGATGGCCTCAATCCTTTTCTCATGAATGCGCCAGTATGTTTTACGGCTGGTGCCATTTCGGGCATGGGTTCCACGGTGCTTTCGTGCCCATTTGAATTCACCAAGAATTACTCCCAGATTGCCACTCTTGCACAGAACCTGCAATTCCATGGCCAAAGCCCAGACTCTTTGAGTGCATCACCTAAAGTGACTCCGTCTCAAGTGACATCTACAGTGACATCTCAGGTGACATCTAAAGTGACACCAAAGTCCTCGACTCCTGTCCTAAGACAATCCACTATGGAGGCTGTCAGATCCATTGTCAAACACAATGGAGCCATGGGATTATACACAGGTTTCAAGTACCAGTTAATCCGGGACGGTGCTGGATCCGGTGTGTACTACGCCGTGTATGAAACATTCAAATGGGCATGCAACTCGTTGCTTAATGGCACAGCCACGGAGTCTTCGCCCATCTCAATTCTCATTGCTGGCGGAATGTCTGGCGTAGCGTGCTGGGCCGTGATCTTCCCAATAGACACAACAAAATCGCTTATACAAAAAGATGTTATAACCAATACGTTACGCAAGGAGCTGGGCCTTGAGCCACTTCCGGAGAGGATCCGCTCCTTGGTGTTCGAAAGACGTATGTACCGGGGCTTAGGAGTATCAGTATGCCGGTCGTTTCTTGTAAATATGGTGTTTTTTGGGACCTACGAGTTCTCCATGAAGCACTTCTTCTGACCTTATAGACTATTCATTTGTACATAGAAATCACTCATAGACTATTAATCTCTAGAAATCACTTATAGACTATACTTCTATTTCTGATCAGTCTCTGCTGCGTCCTCTTCCTCGTGTGTTCACCTCGTGCTCCTCTTCAGGCGTCACCTTATGCTTTTTTGGGCGACCCCGACGTTTCTTAGGAGGCTCTTGGACAAGAGACCCGAGTTCTTGAATGCTTCTCTTGATGGGTGATTTTGACCGTGTACGGTAAGCAGGGGACTCGAAAACTTGGCTGGGGCTGCCTTGCTGCCGATACCTGACTCCGGCATTACGAGTATTGCGCCTAGGTTTCTTGACTGGGGCAGACTCTTCATTTTTTGCTTGAACTGTTTTGTTCTCGACTTCTTCGGACTCCATCATGGGTTCTTCTTTGTCACTCACTTTTTCAGTGGGGTTCTCTTCAGTGGGGTCATTTTCACTGAATTCTTTTTTGACACTGGGTGCATTTTTTTCAGCGGACTTGTGCTGTTCACTTAAGTCACTCTTGTCAATGGGTTCTTTCTTTTCACTCAAGCCATTCTTTTCACTTGGTTCGCTCTTGACAATGGACTCATTCTTTTCACTGTGATCATCCTGTTCATTGGAATCATCCCCGTGATCATTTCCCTCGTGGTTTTCTTGCTTGACTCGGGATGATGTGTCCTCTCCACTATGACCATACTCCTTTTTGGGCGTAGGTATGTGGTCCGTTTCTTTGGGTGCGGGACCCAGGCTGCGCAAGTAACGACCGCTTCTTGTCACCCGGGGAGAGTAATCTATATCGGCGCTCATGTTCAAAGTAAAACTCTCATCTGGATCTCCAACCATTCGGTCACTTTCGCTAGCACTGTCACTGTCACTATCACTGTCACCCTCACTGTCATTTTCATCGTTGTCGTGATCAGATTGATGAGTTTCGACTTCAGTGTTGTTCACACTCTTGTTCGTCTCGTCTTCCTTTATTTGATCGTTATCTTCAGTCTCTTCGATCTCATTCTGCTGGGTTTCAGCTTTGGTGGAGACGTCCTTTAATTTCTTGGTGAGAACTTCATCTGCTCTTTCCCTGAAGAGCTTGAGAATCTGGTTCGTGGCTTCGGTGCTCTTTTTGATTCTGCCTGAGCGACGGGGAGACATCAATATGCTTGAGTCGTGGTCCGACTCTTCATATGCTGAGTCATCCTCCATTTCTTCTGGTTCATCGATCTCCATGTCTTCATCAACATCCTCACCAGCTCTATGGGATTTCGTCAAGAATGAAATGGGTGGATTGAGCGCATTTTGCCAAGAACTGCGCTTCTCAGCAGGAACCTTCAAACTATTAGCAAAGTCTTGTAGCTTCTCCTGCCGAAATTGGCGGATTCTGTTCGCAGAAGCTAGTTCATCTTCACTTAGCAGATTCTCCTCAGTTGGTATACTTTCTTCAGCTTGCAGACTTGACTCATTTGAAACCAGCTCACTGTTTTCAGGTTCACTGTCTTTAGCTGGGACCAGTTTATTTTCTTGACCTAGGTCATTTCCTGATCCAGTTCCTTCTGTTGGTGCCTCCACATTAGATTCAATGCACTCAACAACATCCTTCATTGGCTCTAGCGTGCTTTGAATTCCCGAGGAAATATGGCCAAGAGCTGATTGAATGGGGGTTTCCTCAGGGTTTTTGGTTTCATGAACCAAGTTATGGACTGCATCTCCCAATTTCTCACCCATATAGTCTACAGTCTCGGCAACAGCAACAAATGGGTCCTTTGGAGGATCCAATGCAAGCTCTTTCTCTTCTGACTTTGGGGTTTCTTTGGTTTCAGCCGGTTTCCCGTCGAGTTCCATCGGCTCTTCGGCCTGTTCTTCAACCGCATCGTGAACAAGATTGACTAGCTCATGTGCTGCATCCAGCACCAGTGGAGTAAAGTCATTGCTTTCAGAGTCACCTTCAATCTCTTCATTCTCTGCATGTTCTTCTTCTTCTTCATGTTCTTGTTCATGATCATGGTCATCTTCTGATATCTGTGCAGGGGCTTCTACTGCACTCTCGATATACTGAAAGACGGCAGATGCTGGTCCAAGTGCATCGGAGAATTGCTCATCCTTTTCGTCTGCGTCTGCCATAGGAGAGTCATGAGCATGTGCTTCTTGTTCGCTCTCTTTCGGAGAGTCTAGTGCTACATCCCGGACTTCCTCGAGATGTTCGAGCACTTTGCTTGCCACTTCCAATGCACTTTGTGGTTCTTCAACTTCGGATTCATGGTGTTCACCAATTGGAGATTCACTTTGCTCGACACTCACGGGCGCTGCTGGCTCTTCCAAGGCTTCCTGGATCTTTTCTACAACACTTGAAGCTGCTTCAGCTAGAAGCAAATTGTCGGAGTCGTGATACTCCGCCAGGTCGTCTGATGAATCTTCCACAGGTTCCTCAATGACATCTTCAATATAGCCAACAGCGTCTGCTACCGGGTGCAATGCATCAAGAAGGGAAAGTCCATCTTCAGTAGCTTGCGTCAATGCAGGTTTTTGATCAAGGTCTTCGACAACAGCTCTTAATCTTTGAGCTCTTTCCTTTCTAATCGCATCAACAAGAGGTTTCTCATCAACAGCTTCTTGGATAACATCATTGATCTTGCTCATCACCTCAGAAGCACTCTCGATAGCTGTTTCCAAAACTTCCTTTTGGGTAGCAACGGAGTTTCCTATTTTGGAAATAATCGGATGCTCGCTCTCCTGACTAGTATCGGGCCCATTAATGTCTTCAATCATCTCCACATCCTCATCAACCAGCCCCTCTTGAACTGGCTCCTCCATCATTGTCATATCTTCAATTGGCTCGTCAATCACCTTTTCAATATATTCCATGGCATCATTCAGAGCATCGATCACTTGCTCGATTATCGTTGCAGATTCAGAATCAGTCTCGTGTGAAACATCCTGCTCTTGAACCGGCTCTGCAGGAATGTCAACCATCTTGTCAACGTACTCCGCAGCTTCTGTCAAAGGTTTCAGAAGAGCAGATAAAGTGTCCTGACAAGAAATGTCATCAGAGTCCTGAATTTCATTTTCTGAATCTTCCGATTTTCCAGAATGCTCGCTCTCTAGGTCCAGAGTCTCCACCTTACTGAGCTCCTCAGCAATGAGCTCTGTTATTTCCTCACCTATTGCGTCTTCCACTTCCTGATCCGATGGCGCAGCCGAGTAATCATCCAGGTTATCCGTTGGTTCCGAAACCTCAGCTTTCTCGGATTTAGACCAGCTAAATGGATTCAATGTCAGAAAGATCTTCTTGATTCGCTTCAATGGCGACGGGTTATTATCGACTTCTGCTGATCTCTTCCTAGATTCCTCAGGTCCACTTGGTACTGTTGAAC
Organism: Metschnikowia kamakouana; assembly: GCA_002374535.1. NCBI lineage: Eukaryota > Fungi > Ascomycota > Pichiomycetes > Serinales > Metschnikowiaceae > Metschnikowia > Metschnikowia kamakouana. The sequence goes on from NKZX01000666.1 coordinate 67,255, forward strand.
CCTTTGAAAGAAGCTCCTCGAACTCTTCAATGTGCGTTGGCACAATAACTTCGGTGGCTTCCTCCATGGTTTCCACCACCACATCCTCAGGCGGCTCCAGAGGCTCCACAACTTCTGTGGGCTCTACCAAGGGTTCGTCATCCGATTCTTCCACAAACTTGAAGATAGAAATGGCTGCAGTGTGAGATCCTGCACTTTGTTTGGGTTCTTCGATAGAGCTTGGGTGTAACAGAATGCCTGGAGCAAACTCCGTGTACTCGTCGTAAAGCACAAGAGTCTCTTCCTTCGTGATGGGCTCATCCACAAAAATAGCACTGGACTCGTCTTCGGAAGACTCCACTTCAGTCAGGTCCAGAATATCTTCCAAAACAGGGACTTCCGGCTTGGAACCGAAGAATGCAGAGCGTTCAACCACATGTGACTCTTCTTCACTCATCAGCTCTGCTTCACTTGACTCTGAGGGCAAATTGAGCTCACTCTTGAGATCACGAACGGACTCAAGCTTGATCCTGTATCTTTTTTCTGCCTTTCGTAGAGTCTTTAACGTATCAAAAGGACTCTCTGCCAGAATGGAACGGAACACCGGCGTTGGTGGCTTGTGAGTGGGTGCAGGGGCCAAAGTCTGCTCAGAAATAACACTTTCATTTGACAGCATATCGGCCGCATTGTCAACAGCCATATCCTCCGTTTCATTTTCTTCTATGTCTCTCATAAGGTCATCAGCATCCACATCAATGGGTGTTGAGGTCATCTCTGTAGGTTGTAGTATTGCGGCAGTTAGACTTTGGTCCATTATATCAGAATCGGGAGACTCATCTTTTAGAACCTCGTGTGCCAACACGGAATAGAAATTGTTATTATCTTCGGCATCGGCGACGTCAGGGATGTCACCATTTTCAAAAATGTCAGCTGCAGAAATGAATGACTCAGCAATTTCCAGAGACTCGTTTGCGGAGGCCATAGAATCATTGGCAGTAGCATGCTCCACCAGTTGCTGAATTGCTTCATTGAATGGTTCAGATTCATGGAAAACATCTCCACTACTCTCTTCCTGCACTGCATGGTCATGGTCATTGACAGTTTCACTTTGCTCTCCCATTCTAGTAGCCTGTTCCACATCCTCAATAATTTCCTCAAAGTCTTCAATTTCCTCCGCTAGTCCCGTGTTTGAAGCGTGCTCCAGGTATCTCGCCAAGGCTTCTTGTGCTAGGTACTGACTGGCCACTAGACTATCGAGCTCTTCACCCAAACCGGCTTCTTCTGGACTCAAACGTTCTTCAAGAATGTTTTGGTCAGCAAATACTTCATGGCTTTGCAGTTGTGGTGCGTCAGCTTCGGAGTGCAGATACTCCTCCAACATGTCTTGGAGGTCTTCTTTTTCATGGTGTTCGAACTCATCCCTTTCAGATTCCTCACCTGCAGACTCTTCAGCATCAAGGTCGTCATCTCCAGACTCTTCAGCTTCTAGGTCGTCATCTCCAAAATCTTCAGCGTCAAATCCCTCATTTGAATACTCCATGACTTCAGCTTCATCTCCATAACCTTCTTGTATTTCGTCTTCATCCTCAAAGCCTTCTATTTCGTCTTCATCCCCATAACCTTCTATTTCATCTTCAAAACTGTCCTCTTCAGTGTACTTGTTTTCGGCACGTGTGTTATAGTCATTGAGCCTGGGCCTATTTCGAAGAGAGTCCATTCTGACAATAGGCTTTGTTTCGGGCTCGGACTCATCGGAAAGAATCTCAATTGCATCGTCGCTAGCTTCTCCTTCTCCGCCATAAACTTCGGGGGATTCCGGGTCTTGATCTTCAGATCTGGGTTCCGCATCCAGACCAACGCTCTCTTGGTCAGAGTCAATGGGTTCATCTATATCGATTTCTTGGTCCACAATGTCATATCCCTCCGAGTCTTTATCGCTCTCTTCGTTTTCTTTTGAATATCTGTCTTCATTGTATCTCTCATTTGCGTATCTACCAGTTGTATATCTGTCACTCTGGTATCTGTTTTCTTGCTTTTGTAGTGGAGTGTTTAAGAATTGACCCAATTTGTCAAACGCTGCCAGCAGGATCTGCTGTCGGTACTGCTGGCGGATTTTCTCCTGGTTGCTCTCTTGTACGAGCTGGTCGTGTTCCTGCTTTTGTTTGTCGAAGGTAGTGTCTACTCTAGACTTGAGGCTGTCGATCCAATCTAAGAGCTTGTCATTTTCCTCTGTGGAGAGCGAAATTTGGGATGATAATGTGGAGGGCTGCAGCTTGCCCCGGTGGCCGGGCTTACCGTTTTTGGCTGGCCGGGTATAGTTGGACGGACTCATGTATGCTTGGTTACATAGTTAGATCGCTTCTTTGTTGCGGTACCGTCTGCGCGCACGTGACCAGGTGATGGACATCACTAATGAATGGGTGAATTTACTTGAGTGAATAAATCCTGGAAATTGCTTCTGATGATTTTTAATGACTATAATAGCTTTTTCAATTTTCTTTTCTTGATTAATTGATGATTTATGATTTATGATTTATGATTTAATGATTTAATGATTGGGGTCCCATTGTGGATGGGTTTAGAGAAGTCCAAAGATGAAGTAGAGCCATTTCACCCGGTTGAAGCGGCCGATATTGCCCACTTCCCGAACCTGGAGATCACGGAGCACCTTGAGTTCGGAGTCCAAGAGAAACTCCTCCTCGTGGCCCTTGACGTCCTCTCTCTCACACTTGTCTAGTAATATTCGGTGGTCCAGCTTGAAGTTCTCGACGTTGTTGAGGATCTCGCCCATGGTGAAGAGCAAAGACTGCGCCACAGCACTGTAGGAGGTAAACTCCTTGTGACGGAACAAGTAGAAGGTCTTCAGTGCTGCTCTATCGGCACTGCGAGGCACTTCCTGGAGCTCCACCACGTTATTGGTGACCAACTTGAATACTTCACTCTTGACGGTCTTTTCTTTCAACAACACCAGGTTTGAGATAGCTTTTTCGTCCACCAACTTCATGTCCTTGATGCATCTCATCACTCGGAACGCATTGTATCCGAGCGTGGTTTTGATCAAGGTATCGTAGTGGAGCTGCTTCACGTTCTTGGAAAGCTGCATGAACGGAATGGTGTAGGAGCCAGGTGCCACCTCAAAGGCGAAGGTGATGTTGCTGGCACACAAGAGGCGCATGTGTTCATTCACCAAGTCAATGGAATGGAATTCGGTGTCATCAGCTCCATCGAAGCTATCCTCATCGATGCCATTGACACCGAGCTCATTGATCCCATCAACATCACTCACAGGGTCGAGGACTCCGTCTTCTAGCTTGATTCTCTTGGCCATGTTTCCATCGGAGTCCAGGATGATTCTCTTTTTAGGCTTCAAGAAGTTTTGAGTAAGGATGGAGTTTCTCAAATCCAAGTCCTTGGGCAAGGCCCGAGCCACGTCTCTGACCGAGAACACCGTCAACTTATTATCCACAAGACCATTTTCAATGGAGCGAAGAAATGTCAGTTTCTCCTCGGGATCCGTGATCAACCCATCGATTTTTAAGTAAGGGTGGCCCAAATCAGGAGATTTTTGCTCGATCAAAGAACAACATGCAGCGTAAATTTGAGCAGTGATCAAGCCCAACCGTGAGTTGGCCAAGCTGACAAGTGCCCTGCTCCGTAAAAACTTCTCATATCTCTGGAAGCTGAGGACCAAAGTCAACTCGGGGCGTAGCTTATGGATCCCGCTTTCCACATAGAATGCATCCTTGGTACTTTGCCCTGCAGCTAGCACATTGTCTAGTTTCACCTTGGTCTGGGCCTTGGCCTCAGCCACCCGCTTGACCTCACTGGTGGTGGTACTACGCGGGGTATTTTTCAAGGTTTCCTGGTACAACTGGTTCCATAAATCAGCAAGCGGACTGAAATCCACTGGCTGCAATCTTCGGAGCCAGCCCCCATTGTAGAGACGTACCAAAACGGCCATTTTATTGTACTGCGTCTCGAGGTCAAAACTGCCCACATAATCTTTCACGCAGATGTTACCATTTTCAATGATATTTTGCACCACCTCCGCCGCTTCCTCGCCATAGAGCGACTTGATATGGGTGATGATCTCGCCAGCATGAAGCAACACCTGCATGCCCAACTCCTTGAAGTAGAAATGGGTCACGTTTTTCTCCGTCCAGTAGCTGATTGCATTGAGCTGTATAAGAGACACCAACGCTGTGCGGACTTGTTTGAGGGTAAGCTTTGTCCTGCTACAAATGTCTTTGGCAGTCGAGCGGCCGTAACTGATGAGCGAAGAAATCACCACTGCGGCTGTTTCGCCTAGCGTGTCGCTAGCGAGCCGCGTGTAGAGGTGAGACGTGGCCGACTGCGTTTTGGAGGCATCGGTGAGTGTAGCCATCGCTGGACGGGAGTAGCAGTGGGTGGTGATTTTTCGTGATGAGTCCGCGCACGTGAACCTCTGTGGGCCTATATGCACTGTGTAGTGGTGAAACAGACATGAAACCATTTTAGTATTTTAGTTCAAGACATAATTACTTGATTGAGTAGACATAGAGGACTGATTACCCAGGGACGTTTTTTTTTGGACTCGAAGTGGTGAAACCCAATGCTAGGTAGAGAAGCTCACGTGAGCCTTTGATCTAGTATCCCAAGGAACACAACACAACAGGAACACAAATACAAAAAGGGGGAAGCTGAGATCTAGTATAAATACTCTTCGACATCTACCTAAAAGTTTTTCTAATGTTTTTTTTTCCCCAGATCTACATATAAGTTACGATCTGTGGACCTCTGGTGTGGTGTTTCCTGCAGGACCTCTGGGTGCCGCACTCGAGCACACTGCTAAATACTCTACACTACACACTTTATACTCCACCATATGTCTTTGAAACAGCTGCTCAAGGCCTCCAAGGCCGCAATAGAGCGTATGGATACCGAGGACGCCATCTACTATGCAGACGAGGCAATTGCTGCCGACAAAAACAACTACCTTGCCTATGTGTTCAAGGGTAAGGCATATCAGCTCCAAGGCCAACTAATGCCCGCCGAGAAGGCGTTCGTCAGGGCCACACAAATCGACCCGGACAACTTGCTTGCGTGGAGAGGGTACTTCCAAGTTATACGTACATCCAACGACTTCCACAATTTCTTCCGTGTGTTGACTCTCTACTTGGCCAAGTTATCAGAGCAAGATGCATCTTTGGCTGAACCCATCAAGGAGGTCTACAATTACTTGCACGAGCATAAATTCCAATCCAATACCGAGCTCAATGAATTATATCTCCGGAACTTGCTTCCTGGCACGGAGCTTTCGGCACTCGTAGGGGAGTCCATGGGAAAGCCCCAGGATAATATCAAGAAGTACTTGATGCTAGTCAAGACAAAAGAGGATACTGAGGTGCGCCAGATTTTGTCCAAGGAAAAGTTAAAGATGCCCCGGATCCCCACGGTGCAACTGAAACTCCACCTCAATCAGGTGGAGTGGTCTATCAGGCTGAAGTACCACCTCACTCTGCTTTACAAGCTCTTCATAGATTACTGTACTGACGACGATGTGCGCAAGAAGTATGAGTTGGAGCTTATGCATTACAAATATGCCCTTTTGAAGATTGTGCCGGATAAGGAGCACTTACTAGCTGAAGTGAAACAGATGGCGGAGGACTTAGTGTTTCTTGACACCAACGACTCAAGCGTGTGGTCTTGGCATTTCGACTTGCAGGATCCTTGCACGTTGACGGACTTGGACGAATCTCAGGTCCTCAGTTATATTCGCAAGTTCAAGACAGAGGGCTTGGGCTTGGTGCTCTATCTGTTTGTACAGAGTGACTTGTGTTCTTTCAACAAGGATCACGTAAAGGAGACCCTTAAAGAAACCAACCTTGCACCGACATCCGAGGAAAAAGACGTGGATTCCGAAGAGGCCCTAGATTCTGTTGCTGTGCTGGCAGATGCCATAGAAAATGAAGAGGCCGATGACTTTTCGTCCGCAGATGTGCTTGCCATCATGATGGAAGGATACTCGAAATGCTCCGACTCCATGCTAGCTCACCGCATTGTTTGCAACTACTACTTACATCTCCAGGAGTACGAGGTGGCCTCTCAAAAGTGTGCAGTGGTGATCCGCAGCTTGGCTGACTTGCAACGGACTTATGGCATTGAACTTGCTAATTGCAAGGCGGACATCTTGTGTCTGCTTGCGGTGCTGTATACATACCATGAGGCACCCAAGAACTTTGGCCGGGCTCTTCATCTATATGAGCGTATTTTGGAAACTGACTCTCAGAACAAGCAAGCTCTCATTGGTAAGGGTTTGATCTTGGTGGCAAGACGTGAGCTCTCCGAGGCGAACAAGCTACTTTCTGAGGTGGTTGAGAGGTACCCCAACGATGCCACAGCTCTCAGTGAGTTTGGCTGGTGTCAGATCTTGGAAAGTGCACACTCGGAGGGTAGAGTAACGTTACAGACTGCTCTCGATAATGTCACTGGTGCTTCTTTGAAATCATACGAAATGAGAGCCACCATTCGCTGGAGAATTGCCAAGAGTTACATGGCAGATGTCAAAAGCAATAGTGAACTCCTTACGAAAGCATATGACTCGCTCATCTTGGCTTTGAAGGACTCCAAACATTATGCCCCCGCTTACACGTTATTGGGTGTGATTTACAGTGACTACCATGATGACAAGGCACGAGCACAGAAATGCTTCTACAAGGCCTTCGAACTTGATCTGGGTGAGATTATAGCTGCCAAGTACTTGGTTGAAGAATTGGCTAAAAACAACGATTGGGATATTTGTGATATTCTATGCAAGAGGGTTGTTTCTACGGAAAAGAGCAAGAGAGCATTGTTCGACAAGTTTTCCGAAGACGAAGAGAAAGCATGGCCGTATCGTGTTTTGGGTTGCTCGGCTTTGAACAGACAAGATGATGGCAAAGCTATTGAATGGTTTCAGACAGCCTTGAGAATGCAGGCTATGGATTTCCAGTGCTGGTTTGGCTTGGGGGAGGCATACTACAATTGTGGAAGGGTTGATGCGGCTATCAAGGTGTTTCAACACACTAGCAAAATGGACCCCGAGTCGTGGGTCAGCCAGTACATGTTGGGTCGTGCCGTATGTGCCATTGGAGATTATGCTAGTGGTATTGATGTCTTGAAGAAGGCATTGTCCATGAACGAGAACTCAGAGTGCATTTTGAATGCGATTTTTGAGCAATCTATTTTGTTCTCCTCGCAATTGTTGATGGGAGGTTTTGTCAAGAGAGCAATTGCCATCAACCAGTCCGCAATCGAGACTATTGCTGTAACGGTGAAGATTAACAGCAAGTCTTTGAGTTTATGGAAAGCATTTGGTGACTGTCTTCAGCTTGCATGCACAGTGCAACAAGATGTTGACAAGTTTTCAACCTCATTGATTGCAGAAATCCTCGAATTTGGGGGAGAAATCAATGACGAAGATGCATCGGTACAGCAAGCCCAAGAACTCTTTGTCAATAAGATCTTTGCTGGAGCCATATCGATGTTTGGAATACTTGCAGCTAGAGGTGCTATTTCTTGTTGTGGTTTGAAGGTCAACAAATATGTTCGCTCATACACACAATACAACCTTGGAAATGCGCTTTTGAATGCATTCACAGTGTTTGAGGAGCAAAACACAATGTTCCGAGACAAAGCAATTGAGGCATACAAAAAAGCCATCAAAATCGAGCCGGAGAATGCTCAATACTGGCTCGCGTTGGGTAACTCGTATGTGTCATGCGACCCCATGCTTTCCCAGCATTGTTTCATCAAAGCTTCAGTGTACGACCCCAAGGATGTGAATGCGTGGTCGAATTTGGCCTTCTTGTACTTGAAGTATGGTGACAGCGAGTTAGCTCAAGAAGCTTTCAACCGTGCCACGTCCATTGCTCCAGGTGGGGCCATTCCATGGTTGGGCAATGCTCTCACCTCAGAAGCTATTGGTGATGAAATGACTGCACGGAAGCTTTCCACCCATGCATTCATCTTGTCGAATGGAGCCGATCCCTTGGCGCAATTGTGCTACGCTGTCTCCATAGTCAATGCACGCATTGGTGTGTCCAATGACTCGAGAGATATCGAGGCGGCACAAGAGGTTAGTATAGCCAACTTTGCCATTCAAAGTTTTTTGAAACGGGAACCCCGCAACAAAATGGGCTTGCAACTTGCCCTTTTATTGAGTGAACGGTGTCAGACCTACCAGTTGAGTGTGGAAATCGGGGAACGGTTGTGTGGCGTGCTAGAGGAGGAATTTGAAAACACTGAGAGTACAAGCTTATTGATTGATTTCGCTCATGCAAAAACTACACTTGCCAGAACATACTTGGGAGTGAAGAATTATGAGTCTGCCATCGAGCATGCGCAAGTGGCCTTGGATTTGTTATCAGAGGAGGAGGTGAGTGAGAACGTCAAGAAGGCATTGCTTTCCTCTAGAATCGTCATTGGACTTGCGTTCTTCTTTAATGAGCAATACGAAGAATCATTGGAGGAGCTTCAGATAATTCTCAATGAGAATAGCCAATCGCAGCGTGCTGTAACATTGGTTGCTCAGGTGCTTTATGCTCTCAACACAAGTGACTCGAAGCAAGCAGCCATCGACCAGTTGTTTGCATTTATTGAAGAAAACGGGTCCTCTCTTCTTGTGATACTTACTTTGGGTGCAATCTCCGTGAGTGATAATCATGAGGATTACTTTGCAGCAATCAAGGAAGAACTCGAGGGCTTATCCACAGGAGAACTCTTGGCCGATAGTTTCCGAATGGTGCCAAAGTTGCTCCATGAACTCACGGCCAAAATCACCAAGTCCGATGGGTCCAAGACTTGGCAAAGGTATGCGTTGTTCTTCCCTGGGGACATGAATGTGTGGAAGAATCTCAACAACCACATGGCGCTTTCGAGTGGGCTATTGAGCGACTCCAAGAGGACTGCAATGGAAATCTCCGATGCTTATTTGCAATGTGCATCCAGAAGAGAGATCCAGAGAGCACTCTTGATCTGTGCCGATAATGAGCACGCTAGACGGGTGCTCCAAAGCTAGAGGCTACACATAAAAGTTATAAATAGAAGCAGAATAATAAAAGTAGAATGATAGAAGCAAAACAAAGAAGCAAAACAATAAATAGGCAACTATATAAGCTTTCAACATAACTCTATTGGTATTCTCCAGGGTCTTAAGGTAGTTGCTGATTAAACACGTGACCGCATACCCATGACCAGATCTTAATGCGGCTCGCTCAAGTGCACTCCCCACAAACACTATCAGAGCCACCGATAACATTAAACGCCACCACGATCCCACTTCACGGTCAATTGTCCGCCAACCCCACTTCTTACACCAACTGGAGATTTGTTGTATCTAAATATTACCGACCGAACACTCCACGGCATAGCTACCTTCTCCTCCAATCGAATCGGCTACACCCCACCTTCTCTGGTGACAGGAACCCCATACCATATCCCCGGAACCCCAATTGCTTGCACTCTGCATGCAACCCCAGAGTTAGGAGTGTCTGGTTGCCAAAATGGATCGCTCCATAGATTCCTCCGTGGAGCAAGTCAAAAAACAAAACTCCAAACTCACCCAGGTGGTGCAGAACTTCTTCATCAAGGTGCTGCAAATCATCATCCAGGCGCGGACAGCCGAGACCAAGTCTCAGGAGGCAAGCCACGTGAAAATCAACAAATGGTTTAATCTTCATATGCCCAGTTTGGAGGGTGATGTTGTGCGCCTGGAGCTACGTCCATGGAAGACACAGCTGGACTTATCCCGTCTTCCGCCCATGATCATTGAAACGTACTTGGATCTTCGCCAACTCGGCCCTTGCCAAATGGTCTTGTTGGAGGATGATATCGGAAACATGTGGCCTGTGATCGAGGGCAGGAACACGAAGAAGGAGGTTGTGTTAGAGCGGTGGCTCATTGAGTTTGACTCCACCTTGATCTCCAGTGCATCCTTGGAGGAGCTTCCGCTAGTCTACAAACACGCCATCATCCTTATCCGGTCCATCTACGGGATAGTACGGCTTCTACCCTCATACAAGGCCAAAAAGCTTTTGGCCAAACTGAGCAACAAGAACCTTTCTTTGAACAACAAAATCTTCGACGGAAACAACCCCATCTCGTCTAAGGGCCGTGTGGGGCTTTCGAAGCCCATAATTCCGCACCAGATGCTACTAACAGATTCCCACATGACCCAACGTGACTTTTTACCAATCCATACTGCCTTGGGAACCATCAAGGTTTCCGTGGCATACAGGAACCACTTCAAGTTCAAGGCTCAAGACCAGGAAGAACGGCTTTCCAACCACTTTCTTTCTTCCGATAAGGAGAAGGCAGACCAAGAAGTGAAGGCTCTAGAGGTGAAAGCTCAGGAATTGGACCTCAAGGCCCAGGCTCTCGGGCAGAGACCGACCGAAGAGGCCAAACCCAAACCTCCACTGACGGAACTAAAACCAAGGAGCTCTTTCGATGGTTTCCAAGAAAAATACTCGGTGCTGCCATGTACTTCGGAGTTACACGATAAGGAGCTTTCTCCAACAAAGCAATCTGTCCGGGCGAAAAATTCACCTGCTCCCGGCTCCAACCCTCCCAGCAGCAATTCGCCCGTGCCTAATATTGTTCGCCCCAGCATCCAGCCTTTCCGTGTGGGCTCCATTGGAAGCTCTTCTCCTCCTCCCACATCAATACCTTCATCTTCCATGGAGCGGCGCATCTCCATAACAAGCAATAGGTCTGGCTCCAACGCTTCTTTGATTGCTCTTTTGAGACATCCTCGTGGAAGCACTTCCTCTTCCAATAACACGTCCAATTACGCTATACCAACGCAGACGAATGTGAACCAGGCCCTGCTCCCCAGATCAATTTCTTCGTCTCATGGCTCGCATCTTCACGATGAAATGGAGGGAGATCACACCCCCAACACGCCAAAATTCTCGTCTTCCTTTGGATCACGACAGAGCCGCAGGTTCAGCAGTACACTGAGCAAATTTGCACCCGGGTCCAATACCGAAAACGCCGCGTCGTTTCTCAGCACCAGTATTGGTCTGGGCTCATCAGACGCTCCGTTTAGTGGATTATATGCTGATGACGACATCAGCTCCTTCGTGCAAATGATTGATGGAAAGTCCGATCTCCGCCTCAACCAAAGCAACCATGGCTCTAAACTCACCACGCCAAATAACGAGACAAGTTCTCATGTGGAAGCCCTCAACAAGTACCAGCTTTTGAAGAGCCAGTACCAGCAGCTCGGCGATAGTGTGCATGCTAGTTTGAGCCTCCACCAAACATCTTCTAGAAGCGGTCATGACCTCAGACACAGCAGCAAGTCGTCTCACTCTACACACTCTCAGGCTACACACTCGCCTTCTCCATCCGTTCCTCACAGCACAGACCAAGCGCATCTTCCCTCCATCTCGTCTCGGTTGAGCCAGGATGATCAGAAAAACGAGCCACAATCGGAAAGCCACAAAAACAACTACAATGCCAACTTCGTCAACCCCAAGCATCTAGTGGCGTCGCCTCAAACATCCACGTCCATGGTGCATGCACAAACCAAACCTCATAACGTTGTGTCGGGGCTCGCAACCTCACCCTCTGTATATGAGACCGCTAAGCGGCCCATTAAGTACGAAAATGTGTTTGACGACGATGATGATGACACGGATTTCTATCATCTAGACAGGCACCGGGCACAGATTCCTCGTCAGTCAGAGGAGCTGAGCTACGACCACGATGACTTGCTCTTTGAAATGACAGACACAAGATAATACTGGAGGATCGATTTGAAATGTGTCAACCAAGGGCGGCGAGTTAGAAATTGGAGTCGATGGAATTGAGAATTGATGAAGTCAAAATTGATGAATTCAAAAAGTAATGAATTCAAGGAGTGGTGATGTGTTTGGAGTCGAATTGAAGGCTGGTGCATTATCAGTTGACTGTTCCAGTAACACACGGTTCATAAGTCATATGGAAGTACGTCATTAAGGTCTCACGACTCGCGCGAAAATGTGGGGCCGCGGAACAAAATTGATGCACCGTCTCTTTTTCCCCCAATTAAAACTCTCCATTACCAATCCTACCAAGGCCAACCAGACAGCACGTGCCCAATAAGAACGTGGTCTTTTATGGCATAATTTGCAATTGTCTTCGTCTCCATCCGTTGTTCCTGCATCAAACAATGCTTCGAGTATCTCAACGCTTGACGTTCCCCACAGTGTTCACGCAAACACTCGCGGTGAGGAGAATCGCTAGCAATAGCATTGATCCGAAAAAAAGTCCTACTCCGGTTGAAGAGTACGACGCTAGAGTGGCTCTGGGGAGACTTCGAGATGACCCATATCAGCGCAAAATTCTCCAGAATCTTTCCTCTCTCCATGAAAAATTGGAGCAATATAAGCCTCCAGTCGTTGAAGTGCCGGATGTGGAAGCACTCAAACCAAAAACCGGTCTAGCCAAGGTCTTAAGCCAAGTTTTTCTGAGAAACAGCCGAAATATTGATAATCCTGAGGTGAAGTCCAATGACGTCAAGGGAATTTATTTATGGGGAGATGTTGGGTGTGGGAAAACCATGTTAATGGACTTGTTCTACTCGACAGTACCGCTACATTTGCCTAAACGGAGGTTTCATTTCCATCAGTTCATGCAAAATCTACACAAACGGTCTCACCAGCTCAAGCTAGAACATAACCATACAGATCTAGACGTGATTCCATTGTTGGCATGTGAGATTTCGCAGAGCGCAGCAGTTCTTTGCTTTGACGAGTTCCAGGTCACAGATGTGGCGGATGCGATGTTGTTACGTAGACTCATCAGTATATTGTTGAGTCCAGACCATGGCGTGGTGCTCTTTGCTACATCCAACCGAGCTCCCGATGATCTCTACTTGAACGGTATCCAGCGTGCGCTGTTTATTCCTTGCATACAAATGATCAAACGGCAGACAAGGGTGATATATTTGAACTCGCCCACTGACTACCGGAAAGTGCCCAAACCACTGTCATCTGTCTACTTCTATCCCAAACCGGGCGTGAAGTACCACAGTAAGACTAATTTGGCTGCGCGTAAGAAGCATGTGGAGAACTGGTTTGCATATTTCAACCGGGAGAACGAGAACCACGAAGTTTTGGAAAATGATTCCATCACTGTGTGGGGACGCACTCTCAAAGTGCCATTGGGAGCCCGGCCCTATGTGGCTAAGTTCACCTTTGAAGAATTGTGTGGGCACAACTTGAGTGCAGGAGACTACCTCACGTTGGCCAATACGTACCGGAACTTCATTATCACGGATATTCCTTATTTGAGTACCAATGTCCGAGACGAGGTACGCCGCTTCATCACTTTCCTAGACGCAGTCTACGATGCCCATGGATGCATAGCCACTACTGCTGCTGCACCCTTCAAGGACTTATTCGTGGAACCTGAAGATCTTCAAAAAGACAACTATCAGCTCTACCAGAAACAGAAGCAAAGTGGTGTGGAGGATACGTTTGAAGATGATGACTTGGTGGTCAAGCACGGCTTCGATAAGCTGGTGGCCAAGAAGGCCTCTATGTTTGTCAATGACGAGGAAAAGTTTGCATTTGCCCGTGCCCTCTCTCGGTTGACGCAGTTGGGAACCCGAGACTGGCTCGATACTCCAAGAGATTCGCTTTAACAGTGATGAAAGAAGCAATGCTACTATTGGATCCGAGAGGCTTGTAAGTTAGAGCAAGCCATGTCTATAATGAAATAACTGTACACTTGAATAAGTCAAGTTTAGTAAATTCCTTTTGGCATTTCCTTATGAAGGGTTCGATATATATTATACTAGCTAATTTGATACCTCTGGCCTTATATCTCTATGACAAAGACCATTTGCCTGCATATAAGCCGCGGCCTTCTATCATCTCACAACACACTTGTCTACTCACCACTCATGTCTGCCAACGATATTCTAGACGTGTTGAACGTCCAAAGAGATGATCAACCCGTCAAAAAGAAACCCCGTCATGAATCAAACGCAGCCGCTCAACCCTCCTTGCAAAAAGGTGGAATGGCTCGTGAGCTCTACAACTTGCTAGGCCCCAATACTCCTCCAGTCAACTTGAACGCCAAAGGCTCTGGGCAAAGACTCAAAAAACACCAGCGAGTGTCTCCATGGACACGGATGAAGTTTGTGCCACAGCGGCTGAAAGGAACGTCGCCGGCCTTGTACCACTGGGAGAAAGGTTCCAAGGAACTCTTGGAGTCTGAAGACAAGGACTACTATTTCGACCGTTTTCAGGCGTCGGTGGATATCCCCGAAATGGTTGACGAGGCGACGTTTGACAATATCATGAACGAGATCCGGGAGCAGAAGGAGCAAATGGCTGAGGAGAAGCGAAAGAGGAGAGAGGAAAAGAGGAAGGCCGAGGAAAAGGCCCAGACAGAGGTGAAACAAGAAAAGGACGCAAAACAGAAGGTTGCAGAAAAGGAAGAGAAATCGACTGATGAAAAGGCAGAGATTGATGCTAAGAATGGGTCTGACAAGTCTGAAAAGACGGATGGTACTGCAAAGGACAATGAAGACATAAGTAAAGCGGACAAATCCGAGGAGACTGAAACGAAGAGTGAAAAGAACGACGAAAAGGCAAACAAAGCCGAAAAAAAGCCCGAAGCAGACTGGACTTACGAGGAAACTAAGTTTCTATTTCAATTCTGCAGAGACTTCGAGTTGAAGTGGCACGTGGTCCACGACCGGTACCCCTCGGACCTCGGCCGGTCTCTCGAAGACTTGAAGGAGCAATTCTACCGTGTGTGTGCCAAGATCCTCAAGTATAACGGCACCGGAAATCCCAACCTCTTGGAGTCGCTTGATGCGTTTTCCAAGCACGCGGAGGTCGACCGCAAACAATACTTGGAGTCACTCTTGAAGCGGACACCAGCCGAAATCGCCGAGGAAGAGTCCTTGGTCATCGAGGCCCGGCGGTTTGAGCTTGCTGCCAAGAAAATGTTGCTTGAAAGATCGCAGCTCTTGGCGTTGTTGGACTCTCCGCAGTCCACTCAGTCTGTCCAGCAATACCAGTCTTCCCAAGGCTTGACTAATCTCTATAATAACCTCATGATTTTGGACAAGCACCAGAAGAAGAAGCTACTGCAAAAAGCAACGCAGGTAAACACAGACCCGGTGCCTCCTCCCATTCCACAAGCAGCATCGTCGTCCCACAAGAGAGACCGTGGGTTCCAGACCCATCTCCAGCAATACTTGTCGGGAGTGCTCAAGCAACAAAACGGCGAGCGCAAGAAAAACGAGCCCAGTGCTATACAACAACTTCTATCCAAGCGTCTTACCAGCAAGGAAGAAGAGGCATATGGGTTGTACTACCATGCCAATGAGAGAACAACACCCTCGGTGATTCTTCGGTCCACACAGAAGCTTCTGGGATTGCAGCAGAGACAATCGGTGTTCAAGGCAGTCAACAGTATGTTGCAGGACCTTGATATACCTACAGCTGGAGGCACGGTGTGGAGGCCTAACATGCCCACGCGGAAGACCATGGCCAAGTACGATGAGATGATCAAGTCGGTGGTGGCCTTATTGGACGTGAAGAAAGCAAAGGACAAGTTGGAGGCGGAGATCGAGTTGGTCAAGAGCCAGCGTGATATACAATAGGTCTAAGAGCGTTGGCGATAGATGTATGTGTATATTGGTTATAGATGTAGTTTAAAATGGAATTAGAACTCAAATAGAAAGTCCGGCATGGACGACCGGTTGGATCTGCTAATATGGCTGAGTCCGTCTATAGTATCGTCACTCTCTTGTAAAGCCTTATCAACGTCTTCTGGCTCTCGTAGTAGTTTGGGGTGGTACACGGTCTGGTACTGGCGGAGCTTTTCGACGGTGATTTCCGTGAACGTCACGGCCACCTTGAAGTGCTTCGGAGGCTTGCTTCTATAGCCCGTTGCAAACCGCTCCACTAAGTCCTCCACTTCCGACATATCCTTATACCCATTGTAAAAAAGTATCGTTTCCTCAAAGATGCTAGCACACGTGCTCAAAGAGAGCAACTCATGTGCCAAGTACTTGGAGGGTTTGCGCCTGGAGAAGAGGGCCAAGTCTACCAACGAGCTGAGGAACTCGCCAAACGAACGTTCCCGTATGGCAATCTGGAACCGTTTGAGTTTATGGAGCAAAACCGTCAAGAGAAGCGAAACATGGCCCCAGTAGTGGTCACCGAAGCTGAGGGCCGTGCAGTACACCTGGATCAAGCCGTATAAGACATGGGAGTTCTCCACATCGATCCAGTTATCAATGGCATCGATGTATGCATTGTCATCGCTGCCCAAGGCACAGAGAAACTCTCTATTGAGCAAGTATACCTTCTGGGTATCGTCTGACCGTCTCCAGTTGTCGTGCATCCACTTGTTAGGAAGCCTCAATTTGGCCGAAAGCTCCCAGTACTCATCCGACTCATTAACAGACGTACGGACATACTTTCCAACGTGCTCCATGATTCTCTTGCCCATTTCGGAGTACGAGGGAACTTGGCAGTGTTGAGAGTATTCTTCATGCAATCTCTTGACAAAGTCCAAGACCAACGCATCTCTTTCGTGGCCATTGACCACGTTTGAAGTTCCAATGTTATAAATAATTCGGGAAAGAATCTGGAGCCGGTACGTCTGGAGAGCAAATACTGAGTTGATATCCTGGAGGCTCTTGAGGCTGAAAATCGAGCACGGGTTCTTGTTCAAATGCTGGTAGAGGGCAAGCGCATACTTTGACAAGTGCGGCAGCAAGAAGCCCAAGAGAAGAATGCGGTCGATTTCAAGTAGGAACAGTTGGTTCATCGGGCAGTGGTTCAAGTACTCCACGCAAAAGAACATGATGAACCGGTTCCTCAGAATCGAGTTACCCACATACAGAAACTTCTGGAGCATCATGATATTCCAATGCGACGTGCCAAGGAGTTTGCTGGTGATGATCCAGATCTCTAGCGAGAACTCAATCAACTCCTCTAGGAATTCGTCGGCCTCCACAGGCGCAATCGGGAGCCGGCTCATTTGCGTGCTGGTAAATCGGAGTAAGGTATCATTGAACTTTGTCAAGGCACTGTGTTGCTTGGCAGTCATATCGCCAACTTGAGCTAAGGCTAATTCCTGGGTGGAGAGAAACGCTATGCCAAGGAGATCAAGCTTGAAGTCGTCTGAAATCGCCGACAAGTCCAAATCCCCAAGAATCTCAAGTAGCTCAAACACTCCACTCTTGGTGCGTGACTCTGTACCCTGGAAAATGAAGCCCACCTGGCTCAAGAATCGCTTGTAGAGGTCATGAAGGCCAGGAAGGGAAACGGCCAGGTTGAGGATATCGAAAAAGAGCCGGAATGCTCGGAGAGGAATTGGTCTTTCGTTCCTCTTGGATACTTCACACAACACCTGGAGTGCATCGAGTGACCTTCCATAAACAAATGCATCGTGGGAGCCCTTCACCTGCTCCACGAGGTTCAAGTACTGGTTGCCCAAGTCCACCTCGGATATCTGCGAGAATAGCATGATGAGGTTGATGCGGTTCACGAACATGATCTGGCTTTTCCTGCCTTTGAAGTAATGGTACTGACTCGTGGCCAAGAGCTTGGAGATCAACTTCTTGGCTTCCTTGATGGAGCTCACGTCCGAGAGATATTCGTAAGTGAGGCCCAAAAACCGCTCAAACACACTTGTTTCCGGGATGTCCAGTCGGGACCTAACGAAACCAAGAGGAGATGGAACGTTGGTCTCGTCGGGAAAATTGGCGAACTTCCTGGTTGCGAATTGCCCGTAAAGCTGGAGGATCACCTTTTCCTCCAATGGCCAAGAGAGTCTCCGAATGACAAGAGTACACATGTCCATAAAAGAGTGGAGCCCACGAGAGTGGTTTTGCAGCTTGAATTGGTCTAACACAGCCAAAATAGGCCCCCAGCTGCGGTGTTCCATTTTTACCATGGACGCAAGCGCAAGAATTATATTCAAAGGCCTGGAATCCAAACCGTCTATGCCAAGCACAATTCCTAGGGCCTCGGTGATTGGAGGCCACCACAGCATGTCTTGATCCTCGTATATGGCTTGGATCAAATACACTGACGGAAGGTGGTCTTGATTCTCCGACTGCTCTGCAAATTCCGACCCGGAAAAGGTCTGGAACACCGTGATCCAGAAGTCGCACGCGTACTTGTCAAGATCCTGTGACAACTTAGCTTCAAGAATTGATGCCTTGTGCAGATTGGAAATGCGTTCCATAGTAACTTCAAGCTTTATGAAGATCCAAAAAATGTACAATAATTGACTGTGGAATATGCTCTGTGCACGCCGCACCTCTTTGGTCTGAAGCTTGGAGAAGTGCTCCATCGTCAGGCGTAAGTGTTTCCACATCTGCTCATTGGGTCTTTCTTTATTGATGAGGAGCCATCGAATCACATGTTTCAATGCCTCTTGCAACAGAGCCCTTGTTTGAGAATCCGGAAGCAAATCACTGGACAAGCTTCGACGACATAATGCAAAGAACCGCACCAAGTTTTTGGCGGATTCTTGGGGGTTAATACGTGCAAATTCAAAATGTTTGTCCATGAAAGTGAAAAAAACACTATCAATGTCTCGAAAGAAGATTTGGCCTCCTTCAATGGCAGATGCTTTGACGATATCTGCAGTGCCAATAAGAGACGAGAGAGTGCGGTCTGAATTCAAGGACTCTCTGGAAGGCACGAATAATTGAGGATTCACGCTTTTAACGGTAGGCCGTGGTCTTTCTTGTGGAGCTTCAGACTCTTCCACTTCGTAAACAGAGGTGGATATCACGGGACTGCGCCTAAACACGTTGGAGTGGCCTTCAAATACAAATTCCTCGCGGTCTTTCTTCTTTGGTTCCTGTTTCTTGTCTCCAGGGGGTTCTAATTGTTTCGTCTTATGGGATAAAACTGTTTGAATCATGGGCTTCTCTCCAAAAACCGGTCCTATTTTAGGATTCTTTCTCCCTGTCTTCCCTTGTATCAATCTTTGATTACCTCTAGGTAGAGCACTGGATGAATATCCTAGAATGGCTCTACCAGTACCTAGACGACGCTGGTATTTTCTGGATTGTCCAAGGTATTGTCTATGTCCCGGAAGCTGTCTAGTTTGTCCCAGATATTGTCTAGTTTGTCCAGGATATTGTCCAGTTTGTCCAAGATAATGTCTAGATTGTCCCATATATTCGATATCAGCCTGAACTTGGCCAAGTCTTTGTTTTCGGGGTCCCTTATTTTTTTGGGAAATATTCCTTCTAGATGATAATAGACGGTCGATTGTGTCCACTTCCTGTACTTCGTCATCGTCAAATGCGTAGCTTTCAAGTGGTACGGCGACTTGGGGTAGTCTCGTTTGGTATCCTGGAGTTATTGCCTGCAATTTCTCCGGGAAAACAGTCTCGATATCGGAATCGTTGTCAGAGCCTGAACTGATGTCCATTAGATTCGGCTCGGGGGTCTCCAGTCTATATCCAAACAGAGAAGAAGTTGTTAGTAGAGGCACATTTGAAAGAGGCTCTCTAGTTCTATACTTGTCTGTTCGAGTAGCGGTAAAGTCTAGAGTTGCTTGGTCTGGCGATGGGCTTCGGATTGGCTCTTGGTCCTTTTCGGCAAGTGAGGACAACTCCTTCTCCAAATCTGCCGACTGGTGCAGAGCAGCTCCGACTTTTCTAACGGCCAAGCCCTTGCGAGGAGCCAAGACACGGGCGGTTTTTCTTTTCTTCCGAGGAGCGATTTTATGGAAATCATCAAGTCGTTTGGCCGACTCGGGAAGAACCCCTCGTAGAATCGTACTTAGCTTGCGATACCTGCCACCGATTCGAATAAGCTGTTCCTCAGGCTCGGAGTTTTCAGAGGCTTCAGACTCCGAACCACTTTCTTCGTGGATTCTGGCATGTTGAGGTTCGTACATGTCGTCATAATCTACTCCTTCGTCTATAGTGCGGAGAATATCATTGTCGTCCACATATGCATCCCGAGGAGGACTTTCTGGGGAGTAAGGGATTTCAAAGCCATCGTAAGGAATAATCTCGGTTTCGTTCTCAGACATATCTCCAGCCTGGGACTCACTGTGGTGCAGTTCCTCCTGCGTCAGCTTCTCGGTGTGTTCTTGGTCTTGATCCTCGTCAAGATCACCTTGGACTGCAAGCATCTTGCTCTCACCCAAATGAGCATAGAAGTTTTTGGACCGGTAACGGTCTTCATCGGGAAACCGCTTTCTCTTCTGGAGGTAGAGCTGGTTTAAAGCCTTGCACACCTGTGTGATGTTGTCGTGTTCACTGAACATTTCGTTAATGCTATCCACAGTACAGATCCCGAGCCAGTCGGCCTGGTCTGCTATGTACGGGTGTCTGCTGGAAAATGTTCTTTTCCGTAGGCTTCTACCTCTGGATGTATATGCAGGCGCGGTTTCAGGTATTTCAGCCTGAGGTCCACCATTAACGGCTTCAGGTCCAACAGTATTTAATCTGTCATTAATAGGAGTATCATTTTGAATAGATTGGGAATTTCTGGAATTAGGGGTATTGCCTTCAGGATCGGTGCTCTGTGGTCTAGAGGTATTCATATGCAGAATATTCTGGGACAAGGGAACGGAGGGGTGACTCTGTTCAGAGCTAATGTGAGTAGTCGGCAGATCCGCCGTCGCTGTTCTTGAAATGTCTGAAGATAAAGAGATATTCTCCGCAAAAGTAGAATCGATTTCTTCATAGATCAGGGCAAAAGGCGAGTCCTTAGCTTCAGCCCGGATCTGAGAGCGGGTCGACCGCAGGAAAAACAGGTACACATCTCGTAGAAGCTCAGTATCAATAGCAGAACTCGTTAATAGCGGTAGTGAGTTCTCAGCATCGGAGTCGGAGACTTGGTCCATGGATGCCAGTCATTAATGTAGTATTATGTGGAGACAAGATGCTGAAGAGGATGCTTTCGAGGGGGTGTGTATGTAAGCCAAAGGAGGGTTGACACTTTAAATAGTAAACTGGCGGGACCGTCTTAAATTGCAGCCTCTGAGTGCCAGGTCCGGTGAAGATGTATAATTTATAATGGCCTGTAGTAGGTAACGATGTGCAGCGTTTTTCGCGTCGCGTCCGCATCTAGTAGCTGAGGTGCTGAATGTGAGCAGCAACGACTACAGTACACACTCATATGGTGGTAATTAATTGGCATTTCAGATCTAGACTAGCAATTAATGATAGGTGTTTAAAGCGATTTTTGGCCAAATCGGGGGTGGTGGAAATTCATATGACGCTTTATACCTGGTGTATACTTTATTATGGTGTACGCGTGTAAGCCTACAACAGTAGCGTTAGGTATTACACACGTTACAATGAGCTTATATAAAGGTTCAAAGTATCGATTTCAGATTAGTTTCTGCCTAGTTTCTGCCTAGTTTCAGGTCAGCTAGATCATGTTTCAGGTGAGTTTCATGTGAGTTTCAGATGACACGGTACTATACTACTGAATGGTACCTGCAGATTCCAGGTACGTTATATTTACATTGCTGCAACAGCACATTCCGCATCCATATTCTCGTGCGACCATCCACTTTCTGGTTTTTATGGATCTCACAATACTGTGCCAAAAATTAAGAAAATTAAAAAGATTAATAAGGATTGATAAAGATTGTGTATTATATGCAGGATGCTACTTTGCAACACTAACCTCTACATCACAAGTTATACATCTATTATGTAGCATGATCACCTATATCATCTACTATCTATACCCCAAATTCCAGTATCCACTGACTTAGCCTTATATACACAACTCTAATATCTTCATTGAAATCGGATCTTCTGAGACCATTTAGATTATAGAAATAACGTATTTATGGGTAGTTTAGTTGAATGCTGTTTATATGCAGGAACGGTTATTCTCCCACCATAAACTCCTCCCACCACGGCAAAAAATCAAGCTAATTTACTAATAAATAGGCTCCCATAGATGATTATTTTTGGAAATTAAGAGTCATGTTAGTTTTAATAGAGGTGTACGGGTTTATTTCTTTTTTTCATTTTGGTGTCGATTTGTACTTCCCAGTCTCGATTAGTTCCCTGCATCGTTATCCAAATCTCCAACATGACCAAAATAAAACTTTAATTCAGTCTCTAGCATAAAATTGCCATATTAAATTCATACCTTATTTGTTCTTGGAGAATTCATGGAATACCAATTATCTCATCAGTAGTGTTGTCTTCTCGTAGTATACCATACCTTCACCCCAGAGTACATCATGAATTATCTTCCATAATGTCTCAAAAATGTTTAAAGCAATTATTCAGCAAACACCAGCTATCTGTTTACTAATAGCTATCTGTTTACTATTAGCTACGAGTATGAAGAATTATATAGGAGTAGTATGTGTAAATATTTAGGAGTGGTAGTAGGCTTCTCTGGAGCATCAGCGCGCAAGCTCACGTCACGTGCCGCTGTCATGTTTCTCAAAGTTTTTGCTCGATTTCCTCTAACCCCAACTATGGACAGCCGCAGAGTCGCCAAGGCATATCGAGACCGGTCCTTGCGGGCCAAGGTGTTGCCATATCCTACACCTACGGGAATTCTTTCCAAGGTGAAACGTTACTTTTCCGGCCCTGCTGCCGCCCCCAAGCCGGTGGATTCGTCCTCCCACACTAGGTACTCTTCGGATCAAGCAAACCTGCATCCCACGTTGCCTGCTTCGGTCAATACCTCGTTGATCAGTAATACGGCCGACCTGGCTGACTCCAATCGTGTTTTGTCTAGTTTTTTCCAGGAAAAAGGCTCCGATCCCTTGTCGCAGGTGGAGTACGAGGGTGTGCTCTCTCTAATGGAGCGCTCCAGGGCCAATATCTCCATGACCGATACTCTGAGTGCCCCTGCAACCCACGATCTTCTGCAACCATCCCAGCTGCGCCGTAGCAGCCAATACACTCAAAGGGTTTTACGCAACTCCAGCTTACATGATGCTAATAACTCGTCCTATGTGGCTCCTGACTACAAGCCGGTGTACCACACGTTTAGCGACAACTCGCCCAACGTGTCACGCAGCTCCAACGTGTCAATGAAACGGGTCTACCAATTTCTGGGATTGCCTTCTCCTTATAGAACAAGAATCAAGGTCCCTAATACTGCTGCACGCCAAACGAGACGCATTTCCGCCAAGTTGCCAGTGGATCCTGTGCCTGAAACCACCGCAAACTCGACCTTAGATTCCACGTCCACTTTCAAGCCCAAAAGCAAAACGGCACATACTCTTTTGTCCATCTTGGATGGCAATTCGGACGAGCCTACGCTGACTGCCTCAGTTCCTGCTGCAAGACCTCTCCACAATCCATATATGAAGGGAAAGAGGCTTCTCTCTTCATACTCCTCGGATACTCCTCCGGCCAAGAAGCCCACTACTACTGCTGATGATATTGCCAAGACTGTCTCCTATACAAATGTGGAAGCTCTTTCTGGGGATAAGGGACCTTCTCTTTTCGACAGGGCTACTTCTACAAAGGAAGACCTGAGCTCTGCTCCTAAAGCAAGTGAATCTAATGATGCAGTCGACCTAGAAACAAAAGCAAATGGCTCTGATAAGGCACCTCCTGCCTTCCGGCCCACCGAAGAGCCCAAGCACACCTTCAATTTCGGCTCTAAGGCAACAGAACGACCAAAACCAGCGTTTAGCTTCAGTTCGGCCGCGTCCGAACCTTCAGCCCCTGCATTCAATTTCGGGGCAACCAAAAACCCACAACTGGCCGAAACAAAGCCTTCATTCAGCTTTGGCAAATCAATAGCAAAGGATGATGCAAAGGACAAAGGCGCTCCTGCACCCGTGTTGAATTTTGGCTCATCTGGAAGTACAGGCTCCGAGAATACCAAACCAGCTTTTGGTGTCAAGCCCGCAGACTCAACGAGCGCATTCAGTCTTGGCTCAATACCTAGCCAGGCGCCAAGTACGTTTAATTTCGGCACCAAGTCTTCGGAATCCACGAAAAATTCCGAGTCTACAGTGACGAAAAAGGCTGATACGAAAAGCATGCCAGCATTCAGTTTTGGTGCAAAACCAGCAGTCCCAAATCTTTTCAGTTTTGGTGCTAAGACAGACGCTCCAACAACGGAAGAAAAGCCAATCAATATTGATGCAACACTGAAAACTGAGTCGGAGAAGACCAAACCTTTTAGTTTTGGAGCTACCACTTCCTCAAATCTGGAAGCCAAACCTGCTTTCACTTTTGGAACGAAAACAAATGAAACACCAGCTGCTTCCGAAAAAGGTTCAACGGATAAGAAGCCTTTGTTTAGTTTTGGTTCCAAACCAACAGAGTCAAAGCCATCCTTTTCTTTCGGTTCGAAACCCACCGAGTCTGCAAGTGAAGAAGCCAAACCTGCATTCAATTTTGGAGCCAGGGCTGAAGAGTCCAAGCCAAATACATTCGGAGAGCCAGCTAAGTTTAAACCATTCGCCTTTGGAAAACAAGCTGAGTCTAAGCCTTCTACTTTTGGAGAGCAAGCTGAGTCTAAGCCTTTTACTTTCGGCAAACAAGCTGAGTCTAAGCCTTTTA
Organism: Metschnikowia kamakouana; assembly: GCA_002374535.1. NCBI lineage: Eukaryota > Fungi > Ascomycota > Pichiomycetes > Serinales > Metschnikowiaceae > Metschnikowia > Metschnikowia kamakouana. Next base: position 91,751 of record NKZX01000666.1, read on the forward strand.
CTTTTGGAAAGCAAGCAGAGGAGCCTCAACCCACCAGCCTCAATCACAACGCAGAGAAATCGAGTTCTGAGGCAAAGCCGGGTTTTAGTTTTGGAAGTTCCACGGGCACTGCCAAACCTGCATTCAGTTTCGACAAGAAACCTGCCTCCAAGGACACTTCCAGCGAAGCTCCCAAACCTGCATTCAGTTTCGGCCAAACCACGGACGCTTCTAAGCCCGCATTCACTTTTGGCAAATCCGAAGAGACCAAAAAGCCGTTATTTAATTTTGGTCAATCCACAGAAACTGCCAAGCCAGCTTTTAATTTCGGGTTGAGCAGCTCTTCTAATGGAACCAATGGAATTAATGGAATTAATGGGTCTAATGGAACCAATGGAACCTATGGAAGCACAGGCGTTTCAGAATTCCAGTTTCCGCCGGTGGAAGTCAGAAAAGTTGCTCTAGACGAGTCCAAAGTCAAGGACTTGGAGAAAATGTTTGAATTCTCATAAACCGGGAGAAGTGGCATGGGGCCAAGAATCGTCTGATTCGTTGGTGGGTCGGTCGTCTGATCGTATAGATGCGCGCAGCGCGAGAAAAACACTGGGTAACTTTTATATAGTCAACACATTTACTGTCATATACTACCACTCCTCACTACACTACTCTGCCATGTCCCTCGACTCTGTTTTACTAGTGGGTGGTTCCGGGTTTCTCGGATTACATCTTGTGCAGCAATTCTACAACCACTGCCCCAACACCGACATCCACGTGTTCGATATCCGCCCCATCCCAGACCAGATCTCCAAGTACTTCACTTTCGACAAGAAAAAGGTGACATTCCACCAGGGTGATTTGACAAATGAAGACGACGTGAATAATGCCATCAACAAATCAAAGTGCCAGGTCGTGGTGCACTCGGCTCTGCCTATTCATGGTATGGCTCAAGAGATCTACCATAAGGTCAATGTGGTGGGCACACAGACTCTCCTTAAAGTCACACGTGCCTCGCCACTTGTCAAGGCGTTGGTATACACTTCTTCTGCAGGAGTGGTTTTTAATGGACAGGATGTTTTCAATGCGGACGAGAGCTGGCCATACCCAAAAGTTCACATGGATGGCTATAACGAAACAAAAGCAACGGCCGAAAAAGCAGTCATGGCAGCAAATTCCCCAGGGGAATTGCTTACTGTGTGTTTGAGGCCTGCAGGGATTTTTGGGCCTGGAGACCGACAACTTGTTCCAGGCTTGAGGACTGCTGCTCGCCTAGGCCAGTCCAAGTTTCAGCTTGGTGACAACAACAACTTGTTTGATTGGTCTTATGTCGGAAACGTGGCTGATGCTCACGTGTTGGCAGCACAGAGAATATTGGATCCACAGGCTGCTCCTCTGCTTGGAGGAGAGACCTTCTTCATCACCAACGATGCACCAACGTATTTCTGGACATTGGCCCGGACTGTGTGGAAGGCTGACGGCCACATCGACAAGTACAACATCGTGTTGAGCCGCCCCGTGGCTATTGCTGCAGGCTACTTATCGCAGTTCTTTTCTGGGCTCTTGAAGAAGGAACCAGGTCTTACGGCGTTCCGGGCTAAGATCACGTGCGCTACTCGTTACCACGACATCAGCAAGGCAAAGCGTGTATTAGGATACAAACCGGCGGTCTCCCTCGAGGACGGAATCCAACATACTCTCGACTGGATCTACGAGACCCACGAGAATTAGAGAAAAGCCACGATAGCAACGACTTGGGTCAACAGTGGGCTAGGGTGTTTCTTTCAAGTTCTAAAACACCACATATGTGAGCACTCCAAGAGCAATCGAGGCAAGTGCAAACTTAAATGTAATGCTAGCAGAAGATGCAGGCAAGGTGGTGTTGACGGCGGAGAAATTGCCTATCAAGTTAAGTTTGGGTTTGGCCTTGACTTCTTCCGCTTCTGTATCATTCTTGGGGATCATCTGTGTCTTGACCACTGCGGCAGCAGACCCAATATCGGAGTTGATACTCTTGTGCTTATATGATGAGGGCTTCTCACCATCAATCCGTTTGAAAGGGATGTTACATGCGTTCACGTCGTTGAGTGCTGCACAGTCCGTGAACAACACAGACAAGAAGTTTGTGGAAGGGTTTCCCGGGCACAACGAGTAGCAAGTCGGGTCCATCATTTGAAGGGCACAACACTCACAGGCCAAGTCGCCTGCTTTGCAGTCATCCAAGTCTGCCAACACATCGTTGCAACAAGCAGACAATTTGATCAAATCGTTGGCCTCGCAATTATCGTAAGGCCGTGGGTTGGAGTTTTTGTAGCTGGAGTGCTCGAAGATGGCCTTTTCGGCAGCCAAGCACAATGAAGCATACAAGATGAGATGGCTCGGGTGCATTTCGGAAGGATTTAGAGGTGATGAAAAGACTGGTGGGTAGAGCAGAACACGTTGGGTTGGCGTAATGGGTGCAAAAGAGTGCGAGCAAGGCCCGCGGTATGTGCAGGCTCTCTACCAGGAAAATTAGAGGTGTATAGTCTAGAGATGTACCGGTTCAGCAATTATTAGGTACTATGAATTATGGGTGTTGAGGAGAATTGAAGAGTTGAGGATTCAAGTTTTGAGCACCGAGACTGAGACTGAGTACCATTGTCTGTGGAATAATCACATGCCAGACAGTTCCAAACAAATGCCAGTCTATTGAGCCTCAATAATGGCAGAACCGGACTTTTGGACTTTGGTTGGATCCGTACTAATGAACACATTTAACAAGAGACCACAACACGGTGCAACGAGAGCTACACTCAATCTTAGAGTAGAGTACTGAATCAACCACAGTAGAAACAAAAGCAGTAAGATGGTGACCGAATACAATCATTATTGAATTGAATGACCATTAGTAATCACACAATAAGCATTATCTTGATACAATAGACATGCCACTGCGACGTTAACTGCCAACATTCAAGTCATTCACCAATCATCAATGTGCAAGATGCAGAAAAGGCAAGGAAATAACGTGTCCCCTGCCGCACTTGAAGCCAGGCGTGATTCGCGTCTCGCACCAGGGTTCCTCACCACTCGAAAAAGGCACGCCATATGCCTAATCTGACCAAAGTGGTATAATTACTCCCCACCGCGTTGTGCGAGTCTTGGTCTGGACTAAACACGTTCGCATCCGTTCGAGCTGCTTGCCTCGCGGTCAACCGTTATTCGTGCGGCAAAGCTGAATTCCACCCCTTCATATACTACATTAGCTTAGAGTATACTGGCCACACACCAACACAATGTACTAACATGAAACGCCGTGGTGACACTAATTTGCTCGTACAATTTATAGTCGCATGAATCCGTTCCTACACCAGTGCCTTGCCGGTTGAAGGTTACCGGTGGGGCGAAAAAATTCCGGCTCCAAACCTAAAGTGGCTCAGGGTACATTGTTATCGGAGGGCCTCAATGTGCGCAGTGGGAAATTCCACCAGCCTCGATGGGTGCGCGCAACCTGGCACTGCCCGAAATTACGATCGAGTCTAATTTGCCTGGCACCTGTCATCGAACGGTACTTTAACACCGGGGGCGTGGCAAGGGTCCCGAGTGGAAATGCAACGCCAGAAGAGAAAAAGGTTACAATAAGCTGGGGGACAAGTGTCCTGCACTTAATTCGCCCAAACAGTTACTTTTTTTCTTGTGATTGTCCGCTGTTTCATCCATGCTGCCTCCCTGGCACTGCCCATTCACCCATTCATTATTGCTAGTGATTGCCGGTTCCTATCGCGCTCCGTGTAGTTACATAGCCTACCTGCACAGCTTCATGCACGAAATTTGGGTGATTTCTGTATGCAAGCACGTTTTCCGCGCCGCTATTGGCCAATTTCGTTGCGCACGCTTTTTTTCCTGTTATTATTTACCTTTTCTGCGGCTTTTTTTTTTCTTCCTCATCCGCTCTTTTCTTTTTTCTCTATGTGGATGCGATCCGTCTCCAGTACGTCCCGTCTATGCACTCTGACGTCCCGTCGCGTAATATATAACTCTCGTGTTTCCGCTCTCGCCCAAGCCTTTTTTTTCGTCTTGTGATCGCTTCTTTCGCTAAATCAGAGTCACATCTCCGTTATTATGAAACAAGCCTTCTTCCTTCTTTCGGCACTCCTTGCCTTCACGCTCCCCGTGGCCGCAAAATTGCCCGGTATTGAAGTCGTCGGAAACAAATTTTTCTACGCCAACAACGGCTCGCAATTCTACATCCGTGGTGTTGCTTACCAACAAAACACTGAAGCTAACAGTAAAGAAACCGGTGACGTGTCCTCCTACAGCGACCCTCTTGTTGACGGTGACGCTTGTAAGAGAGATGTCAAGTACCTTGCTGATGCCAACACCAACGTCTTGAGAATCTACGCTGTGGACCCTACCAAGAACCACGACGAATGTATGAAGACTTTCGAGGACGCCGGTATCTATATCATTGCTGACTTGTCTGAGCCAAAGCAATCTATCAACAGAATCTCCCCTGAGTGGAACTTGGACTTGTACGACAGATACACCTCTGTTGTTGACATGTTCGCCAACTACTCTAATGTTATGGGTTTCTTTGCTGGTAACGAGGTCACTAACAACAAGACTAACACTGACGCTTCTGCTTTCGTTAAGGCTGCTGTCAGAGACATGAAGTCTTATATCAAGAGCAAGGGCTGGTCTTACCCAGTCGGTTACTCTTCTAACGATGATGAGGAAACCAGAGTTGCCATTGCTGACTACTTCTCCTGTGGTGACATGGAGGACAGAGCTGACTTCTTCGGTATCAACATGTACGAATGGTGTGGTGAGTCTACTTTCAAGACCTCGGGTTACGCTGACAGAACCAAGGAATACCAAAACTTGACTATCCCTGTCTTCTTCTCCGAATACGGTTGTAACGCTGAGAGACCAAGAAAGTTTACTGAAATCGGTACTCTTTACGGTAATGAGATGACCGACGTCTGGTCTGGTGGTATCGTCTACATGTACTTCGAGGAGGAGAACGACTACGGTCTTGTTTCTGTCTCTGGTAGCAGCATTAAGACTTTGCCTGACTACTCCTACTACTCTCAGGAAATGAACAGCGTCAAACCATCCATTGCTTCCAAGAATGACGTTGGAGCTTCTTCCACCGCCACTTTGCAATGCCCTGCTTCTGCTGCCACCTGGAAGGCTTCCTCCAACTTGCCTCCTACCCCAGACAACAACATCTGTAAGTGTGTTGCCTCTACTTTGGAGTGTGTTGTCAGTGACAGCGTGGACTCTGAAGACTACGGTGACTTGTTCGGCACTGTCTGTGGATTGACCAACTGTGACGCCGTCTCCGTCAACGGAAGCTCCGGTCTCTACGGATCTGTTTCTTTCTGCTCTGACAAGGACAAGTTGTCTTTCGCGCTTAACGCTTACTACAATGACCAAAAGAAGGCTTCCGATGCTTGTGACTTTAAGGGATCTGCTTCGATTGTCTCCGCTTCCGCTGCCAATTCGTGCAGCGCTATCGTCTCCTCCGTTACCAAGAACGCTCAAGCCACTGGTGTCACTGGTGGCTCCACTGTTTCCGGAGATGCCGGTTCTGGTGGTTCTGGTTCGAGATCCAATGGATCTGGATCCTCTTCCGGTTCTTCTTCCGGTTCCTCCTCCACCTCCTCCAGAGCCTCCTCTGGGTATGTTGCTGCTCGTCCTGCCTCTAAGGGTGAGATGGCCGCCATTGTCGGTATGACCATGTGTGTGCTCGGTGGCTTCTCCACTTTCTTTTTCTAATTAAAGAAGGCACCTGGTTAGCAAGTTATGTATGTAATGCAAGTTATGTATGTAATGCAAATTATGTATGTAATGCAAATTATGTATGAAAATATTATTTAGTGATCATGAAGATCTCGTTAAGTGCCTTAGCATCCATGGTGGAGGCCCGTTTCTGGCGAATCCACTTGGCACGTGCCCCCAATCTAGTAGCGATATGGTCCTTGGCCTCTCTAGGCTGAAGCATACTGTCTCTAGTGACGTCGTCCTCCTTTTTCCCCTTGTCTTTTTTGTCTTTCTTCTCTTTCTTCTCTTTCTTCTCCTTCTTCTCTTTCTTATCCTTTTTCTCCGTTTTCTCCTTCTTTTCCTTCTTTTCCTTCTTTTCCTTCTTCTCCTTCTTCTCCTTCTTCTCCTTCTTCTCCTTCTTCTCCTTCTTCTCCTTCTTATCCTTCTTATCCTTCTTTGATTTCTTCTGCTTCTCTTCGGCCTCCACATCGTCAGTTTCTCTTATTCGTTTTCGACTCTTGACCTGCTTGCTCTCGGTGTCCCATGTAGACCGTAATGTCTCGCCCTTGACGAAATGCATGCCCCACTTGCCATTGATGATATTCTCAACTCTCTGCCTCTCCAATTCACTGTTGACCTGCTCCTCTTTACCGTTGAGCCTACCTAAGATCCGCTGGAAAACATCGAGGCCTGCACACTCACCACTGTCGAATTCGTCTGTTTTGGTTTTCTTGGCCAATTTCGACCCCAACCCGGTGTTGTCGGTTTTGATACTGACCTTGACGTGCGTAGTGGTAGCATGGTCCACCAAGCCAAGCCCCTTGCCGGCCTGCCAGCCCATTTTTTCGAGGTACTGGTGGCCAAACCGCTCGGTGTTGTTGGACCATGATGTATTGCGGGGATCTAGCCCGAACCGTTGTTTGACCTTCTGGCCTGCTAATCCCATTGTGTGGTGCTGAAGAAAAATTGTTGGTGCGATGATGTAGATGCGCTGCTCCTGTATTTAGGGTCGATAAGGCGATGAACACCAAGGACATGGATATTGGAGAAAGTCTGATTTGTACTTTAAAGTTTTTTTAGGGTTCATATTGGGATAAGGTTACTGTGATTTTACTGCTGGTTTCGTTTTTGGGTTTTTGGTTTTTTTGGTTTTTTTGTATGGTTTTTTTTGGCATGTAGGTTAATGGTTTCTCACATGACTGCAAAGTGCGTGAGAAAGAGAGAGACGTTTCACTGTTTTTGCCGACAATAAGAATTTGAAGTTTTAGAAAAATCCATCACTTTCATCCGATTCTGGGATCATATTTTATAATATCAGGTGAAGAAATTAAAAAAAAAACAGGCTTTACTATTTGGTCCGCTTCCCTGTGTACTACACTTTGTCAAGTACTTACCAAAGATTCACCTGTGTTTATGGTGGACTTGTTCTGAATATATTTCTCATTGACCAAAAATGTACTGCCAGCAATTCGTGGCAGCGTAGCCGTTGAATGGCACTCTTTTAACACATTTGGTCCGGATTAACCACCCCATAAGATCATTATAGTCTCGAACACTGAGCACAGCCTGTAGCTTTTCGTACAAGACGGAGTCGGTGATGCCGGGCTTGACCACGATCTGTGAGATTGCATTTGCCAAGAGCTTCGTCCAGAGCTCCTTGTTGATCTGCGCGTCGAGGTCCACCCAGATTGGCTGGCAGGACTTGGTGAAGGGCACTGCCACCCATTGTGGTGTTAGTTGGCTGACCTGCTCCACGTTGCTTCGCACAACAATATCACACGAGATCTGTTCTTTGTCTATTAGCCTGGACTCGTAGTTCTCGAACTTGAACGTCTTGTCTATGCGGGTAAAGTCCACCATTTCCTCTGACACGAGTTCCAACAACGTGGCCATCTCGCCCTGGAGGATGCCCTGCGATAATATGAGCCCTTTTCCGGTCCGCAGCACCTCATTGAGCGTGTGCTTGAAGGCAGAGGCGTTTTGGAACACCTCCGGCCCAAAGTACTTGGGTGCTGTGGTGTTGTGGAATCGATCGCTTAACACAAACTTGGTGTTAGTGTCAACCGAGACGTAGAGAATTTCTCTGTCTTGAAGAAGAGCATCTGTGGCCCGACGCACAGTATCCTCGCCATATGGGTTCAAGGTGCTCTTGACCAAGGCAGGGTCGAAATTCACCTCTTTGGTGGAGAAAATTGACTTCAACACAGACCGTAGCTCATCAAGAGGTTTGGCTGTGGGAGGCTGATGTTTCTCCGCCATGAAAACACTCGACCCTAGAACCTGTTCTTTTTGTCTCATGGAAATATCCTCGATTCTCTCGCAAAGCGACGGCACTGTTTCCGTAGTAACTGGCGGAATAGAGTACTTCTCCTCGTTCGCCTGATACGTTGCAAATAAGGGCATTTCATCCACGATATTGATCTCGGTGCTGGTGTCGAAGCGTCTCCAGAAATCAAGGAAGAACTGAAAATCGCCCTTGTTCAAGTCTTGTTCCAGAATGAACCCATCCTCGATTCCTTGAATCACCATATTCTGAAACGTCTCCACACCTTTCTGAACGGCACTTGCTCCTCCGAACAGCCTTCTTAAGGTACCCCACTTTTGCTTGACAAGCTTGGAGTCGAGCCCGGGGAAAAACTCCGCAATGGCATCAAACTCAATCGAATCTTTCGTGAACGCTTTCGAGATCACAACTGCCCGGTACAAAAGCGTCAGCTCCGACTTCTCCAACTTAATGTTTCGCCTGGGTCTTTTTCCAAGATGCGTGGTAACCTCCTGCGTTGGTTGAGCAACGACCTTCTTGGCTCTTCTTGATTTCTTAAGCTTCGAGAACACATCTTGGGGTTCGATCTCTATAGCTCCATCCAGCTCGGCCTCATCCTCGTCCTCCAAGTTCTGGAGCCGGTTGACTCCTCTCTTTCTGCGCGTCTTTGGCCTGGCTTTCTTCGTGCTGGGTTGCTCCACGTATAACTTCATGTCCGACTGAATCACCCGCTTCTTGAATATTTTCATGTTCTTCCTGCTCATTCTTTCAACATGGCTTATCTTCAAATCCTCAATTTTCTTGGTGGAACACTCAACTCCCGATTCATTGAGGATGAGAATCTTCTTCTCGATTTGCTTGTCGTCAAAGTCGATGTGAATTTTTTGCTCCTTGATGGCATTTGTCTTCACAAGGTAAGCGATATCTCGGGCCACTGTTTTCAAATCAGTGGAGGTCTTGTTCTGCAAGATCCTATCCAATTTCCGGCATAAAGAGGAGCTTTTGACGATGACACCACCACTTTTGCGGATAAAGTCCAATAAGTGGTTTCTTCTTGTCATGGACTTCAAAGACCCCTCTGCTTTGACTGTGCTGACTGGAGCCTGACGCTTTCTTTCTTGACGCGGTTTAGCCACAAAAATCGGAAGGTCGTTGGAAGTCAAGGCCGTCCTAGAATCATCCACTACATTTGAAGTCAGTTGTGGGTCGAGTAACTTCTCAGTCATATCATCAGGCACTTCTTTCTGGCCCGCAACTTCGAATTTGGGATCATACTCTTCCTCCTCCTTAACAGATTCAGCTTCGGGTATTTCTTCAACATAAGACTTTGGGGTGGTAGCACGACGCGATCTTCTTTTGCCGTCTTGGTACGTTGAACCTGCCTCACTGATGTCTATTTGGATGTCTAGATCGTCCTTATCGGCCGTAGGCTGAGTCTTGCGTTTCTTGGCAGGGCTACTACTACCGATTTGAAACATCCTGCGTCTCTTTTCGAGTAAGGACTCGGATGACATCTTTCCGAGCTTTGACGCCAACTTCTTGTTGATAGCTTCAAGAGAATTATTGGACACTTTGGGGGCATAAGTATACTTCAATGGCGCTGCCTTCTCCTCGGAACAAAACTCCTTGGAAAAATACCTATAGAACTTAAGCTTTCCCTCGTTATCGTATAGTTTGGACACCGAGTAGTTGTCGTATGGCTCTCCGTATTTTTTGAACGGTTTTAGCGTCTTTCCGTTGCTGAGATAACTTGGAAGCAGCTCATAGAGCCGTGTGTAAGGTCTATAGTCGGACAAGCCCATGATATTTCGGGCGATCTCTCCCGACGTGATACCCTTTTGCTCCTTGTGGTGAATTTGCTCGAATATTTGGTGGAAGGGCGGGAAGAATTGGTTGAAACATGGGACCGCAGATACAGCATCCTCAGTCTCGTCTTCCGCCTGATCATTCTTGACATTGGCTACATCGTAGATATCGTCAGAATCCTTGGGCATATCCTTGATGAACTTCATGGCATAGAGCCTTTGCTTCGTTTCAGGGAGCACGACATTGAGCTTTTCAATGTACCCACTTTGGTGGAGCTTGAAACACACACTTTTGAAGAATTTAGAAGCAGATTCCGAACCATCAAGCTTGAAATCTTTTTTGAGATCAGTAAACCCACGTAACTGGTTAGGAGCCTTCTTAAGTGCTTCTATAATGAGCATCTTAAGGCGGCCCACGTCACGAGACGTATCCAAGTCCTCCTCTGTTTCACTAAAGTCCTTCCCCCCATCGAACTCGTTCACAAACTTGGTGTGTATGGAGTGGGTAGTGTGGGTTTTGTTGAGGAAGACATTCTTGCACTGGATAAGACCAGCAGCTTCAAGCTTCTGTAGTCTTAGCCTAAGTGAGCGGGCATCCTGGCCAGACTCACGGGCCAACTCCGGATTCAAGATTCCATTGGTGCCATGACGAGCAATCACAATAAGCAAATGGAAAGGCAAGTCCCCCAAACTAAGCTTGAGAGACTGGTAGTTAACGGTATTTGTTAGGTAGCGGAACTGGCACTCTTCGGTGGGCAGGATATAGATCTCGGGTTCGGATCCCAGCAGGAGCGGATTCTTGGATTCGAGCTCATGCGGCTCCAACACACGATCTGCTTCCAGGACCGTCATAAGAGCAGGGCTTGCAGTCTTTATAAGGGCCTTCCATAGAACCAGTTGATAAAAGGTATCGATTTCGGGGACCAGGAGCGTTTGGCTGGCGATGGCCCATAGTTCAGGTAGAGAGAGGCGGTCGGAAACAGCAAGCGCGGCAATAAGCAGGTTGACTAGCAGCCCCACGGTACATGCAGGCATTGGGGCAATAAAGAAGGAAAGTGTAGAATTGGAGGCGTGATACGGATGGGGTAGATATGGAGCAGGTTATACGATGTAGACCTGGGGTGATGTAGATTGGGCGAGGGCACGACCGCGATAGTGCGCACGGCAATGCGCAGAGCATAATCTAATAGCTACTTTATATAGTTACACCAATAGAAGCCAGCTGCCCAAAATGGACTCGGACGATGAGCTCTCGTTATCTGCATCTACGCTAGCTGCACTCCAGCAATTCAAGCAGGAGGAAACGCAACAAAAGGAGGAGTTCGAGCGGCTCTTCAAGCAGCTGGAGGAACGGTTCCAGAGGCAGAAGTTCTCCATTGACTCCTTCAAGGAAGACTGGCAATTGTCTCAATTTTGGTACTCGGACGACACCTCCGATATCCTTGCCAAGGCGCTTTTGGAGGATGCCACCAAAGATACCGTGATTGTCATTGCCAGTGCCCCAGCCGTTTATGCAGCCATCACGCGCATTCCTGAGGAAGACCTTCCCACCACCCACATCTACCTCTTGGAGTACGACACGCGGTTTGAGGTGATGGCAGGAAAAGAACATTTTTTCAAGTACGACTATAACCACCCCAACGACGTGCCTTCGCTGCTCCGCAACAAGTGTCACCGCATATTGATCGACCCTCCTTTCTTGGAGGAAGAGTGCCAGACCAAATCCGCGCAAGCTGCGAGGAACCTATTGGTGCAGACTGCAGGCATGGGTGTAGGGGAAGAGATCCGGATTGTTTCATCCACTGGGGAAAGAATGAGAGATATTATGAAGAAGACTTATCCGGAAACACGGCTCACGACGTTTTTGCCCGAACACAAGAATGGGTTAAGCAATGAGTTCCGGTGCTACGCATCGTTTGAGTGTGCGCAGTGGACCTTCGATGAGTAGGTCAAGACTCAACTCCGGTACTACAAAACAAACTGGTGCCAAGGTCGAAGCTTCTGAACAAGACAATATACTGGGATACACTACGGACTCTACGTGTACACATGCCACTAGAAACACTACACTATACTAGAAATAGTACACACCATAGTACACAGCACACTACAGTGTAGGACAATGAAACAAGGTCAACCTTGGCTAATCCTTAAATACGTATATTAGGTTAGTGATGATAGTCCCACCTATTACTGCTGCACCACACTACACAGTACAGTACACTAAATACATTGGACAAATTGGACAGATTGGACAATTTCAACACATGGCGCATAGACCAGCTATTAGACAAATACCGCACCAAAGTACACTACAGTAAACACCAAGTCACTGAGTACACAGTGGAATACACTCCATTACACGAGTCCATTACACGACTAAAACACCACTACACCACTAGACAAAAGACAAAGACAAGACCGAAAAAGAAGTCTATTGAATAATATTTCAATGAGGATTAACCGAATAAAATTAACGACTGACGATTGACGATTGAAGATGGTGGCTCATAACCAGAGAGATTAGCCTTGGATCGTCAGTGGGTCACGCTCAGAATCCTCCCACAGTGGAACGCGCGCTAGCCCTAAGAGAGCGTGCGCGCACCAATGCGCACAGAGAAATACCACGGTGCCCAATAAAAATTTTTCCAGATTCATTCTTCTTCAGCACAATATGTCTTTCTCCGATTTCTCCAAGGTCGAGACCATCAAGTCTTTGAACGAGTTCTTGTCCCAAAAGTCCTACGTTGACGGGTATGTACTAGCCACATCTGCTGAATGATGACTTCAATCTTTGGTCCGTGTTTTAGAGGTGCTTAAGACCCACCGCATGAGTGACATACGAAGATTTAAATAAACAAATCCTGACTGGCTTTTTTTTTTGCTATTGTTTTTTATCTTGATACTAACCGCCAGTGACGCCGCCACCCAAGCTGACGTTTCCGTCTACAAGGCCTTCCAAAAGTCTTACCCTGACTTTGCCAGATGGTTCAACCACATTGCTTCTTTCTCTGAGGAGTTCGACACTTTGCCTGCTGGTAAGGCCCCAGCTGCTGGTGCCGCCGATGTTGAGGAGGAGGACGACGATGACGTCGACTTGTTCGGTTCCGATGACGAGGTTGATGAGGATGCCGAGAAGTTGAAGCAGGAAAGATTGGCCGAGTACGCTGCCAAGAAGGCTGCTAAGGGTCCTAAGCCTGCTGCCAAGTCCATTGTCACCTTGGATGTTAAGCCATGGGATGACGAGACCGACTTGGACCAATTGCTCGCCAACGTCAAGGGCATTGAGATGGAAGGTTTGACCTGGGGTGCTCACCAATTCATCCCTGTTGGTTTCGGTATCAAGAAGTTGCAAATCAACTTGGTTGTTGAGGACGCTTTGGTGTCTTTGGACGCTTTGCAAGAACAAATCGAGGAAGATGAGGACCACGTCCAATCCACCGACGTTGCTGCCATGCAAAAGTTGTAAATGCCCGTTTGTTTTTATTGTATAGAAATGAATGATGATACGAGAAGCATCACTAGATAGTCGCCCTTAAAGGTAACACAGTTTAATTCAAGATTAATGATTAAACAAGATAACTAGAGGACAATCACCATTGAGGGCCCATTATTCTGGAGAAGGTTTGTGGAAAGTACATTTATTATATGCATTGTCCTGCAGATAACACACCAAACATCACTACTTTAAAAACAATCATCGAGGTTATAGTGCTAATGATCCTGGAATTAGCAGTCCAAGGAATCCAAATAGTAAGTGAATGTAAAATTTTCACTGATACCGGTTAAAGAGGATGGTAGTCCACCCCATCCTCCAACCAGCCCTCAAGCACGGCCTCCTGTGGAATGTTCCTCCTCCACACCTCCTTCACAATCCACCTTAAAGAACTAAGTGTGCCCATTTGCCCATTATCGTTGAGCTTGTTCATGTACACTCTGAACAAGTCCTTCTCGTGCTCAGTAGTGCACTCACAGGCCATGGCATAGAGAGGCCATACCATCTGCGTGACCAACGGGCTATCACTGGGCATGGAGCCGTAGACGTCGATGAATTCGTTGACGGTGGCCTTGATCAAAATGTACCTCACGTGGGTCTTGAAGATGCGGAGCATTGTCACATAAACCGCAAGACTCCAGCACTGAGCACCCTTCAACTGGAGGTTATAATTTGCCGAGTCGTTGAAGTCGATGTAGTCTCTGTAGCCAAAGAGCACTTCCTTGATGGACTGGATCTTGAGGTTGAACTCCATATTGTCCTTGAGTTCTCCCTTTAGGGCTCTATGCCGGAGGTAACACACCTCATACATGGCCCGGAAGATTTCGCCCGGACACCCCATCATTTGCGTTGTAGAAATGGCATTGAAGCTGGACCCATAGAGTTCCGGATTGCAGAAGGGCAACCTGCAATCGGGAGACACCACAGCACTGACAGTGTCGTACCAGGAAAGCACCACGATCAAAGCACCTTTGCTCTCGTGGTTTAAAAGCGACAGGCAAAAGTCTTTATCGCTGCATATAGACCCAAACACCTCGAACAAGTAACGGGAAAGCGAAGACTGGCCCTTGTCCAAAACAGCAAATAAAATATGCACATTGACAAGCACCAAGATGATAAATGACTGCGAATAGCGTTGTTCCCGTGTCTGCTCCAAGGCCTCGTTATTGGAGATATAAGTGATCAAGTACTGCATGGTGCTGTTGATATGGGCTATGCCCTGCTTATAGTAATCGTGGCCTCCCTCCTTGGCGTAGAGGTGGATACAAGCAAGCGAGATGAAGCAACTGCGGGCCAAGTTGAAGTCACAGTAGCGTAAGGCCAAGTTGGGCCACGGCGAGTGTGGGTGTGCATCCAAGAGAGGTAGAAGCGACTTGAAAAAGTGCTTCAACAACTTGTTTTCCTCCTGGAACGAGAGTTTCAACGATAATTTGGGTGCCCTGCTCATGAAAGTGTCCACATCACGGTCAAAGATTTTACCTGGACGTGGAGAACCGGGAGATCCAGCATCCTCATGGTTGGGGATGGGAATGGAATTGCCAAAGATCTGACTGAATAATAGATCATCATTCTCATGAAACCACGTGGACTTTTTGGGGGTATCACTCTCCACAAACGTCTCTGGATCCACCCTGTTTTCTGGCTCTTGGTTTTCTTTGAGTGGAAACAGTTGACCATTTTCTTTGAGTGGAAATGACGTTAGATTCACATTCTCCGGTTCAGATCTAAAAGACCCCACCATACCATTCGTGTTTTGTCGTAGACTCACTGGACTCAAATCGGGCCTTGACTGGTACGGCTTTACAGAAAAAGCGGATACCGAGAATCCGGGGTTCAAAGAGTCCAGTCCATTGGAAGAGCTGGAGCCGGCGTGGTACGCAGTGCGGCTGCGCCGAGTCTTTTTTTCGTCCGTGTCAAACAAGTACCGAACATTGTACCCCTCACACGCTCGTCCGGTAGTATCACAGTTCTTGCAAGTGGGTTTAGCTTCATCACACTTCCGATGGCTAATGTTAGTGGCAGATCAAGACAAATAAAAAAAGGAACATACCGCCTTTTACAAGTCCAGCATCCTGTGCGGACCCTTGAAATCTTGGGCATATCAGAGTGGAGTCCAACTGTTGCAATTGAGTCTTCAGGATGGGAGTGAGTCTCCAGTGTCTGGTGGAAATGAGTCTGACGCGATTGAGTGGAAATCCAGTGCTTATCGGGCAAGTGTATGCAGAGCGCGCGGGATTCATGCCCCGAAACGGCAACACCTTTGTCTAAAAGTACTGGCCCTTGAAGTGCGGGTTGAACCCGTCGCTTTGCTGGGCTAGGATTTTTGGAGAGTACTCTTGGATGTCGGATGTGGGGATCTTGGTGCCCACGGGCCAACGAGTATCGGACTTGATGTCCTTCCAATCCAGCACGGGCTCGAATCGCAAGTTATCGTTCTCCTTGGTGTACTTGAGCCGTAAGTAGACTAGCTGATCAAAGAGGTAGGTCAAGTCATTGAGCACCACTCCGGCGGAATCTCGGAACACCGACTTGTCGATTTTGAGGGCCGTCAACGAGTGTAAATTCGAAATAAAATTGTGGTGTTTTTTGCCCACCAACTTGTCCTTGAGTTTCTTGTAGTTCTTCTGCTCCTCGGAGCCCAGTGCTGATAGCAGCTTCACCTGGAGCGAGAGAAGTGCAAAGTGCACCAATCCAATGGCTGGGCCTAACTCGCCTTTCTGGTAGTACTCTATGGAGAGGAAGAGTCCTGAGTATGCAGTCACGTAGCGAGAGAACACCTCGGAGTAGTCGAGCCATGCCTCGCAGTTGAGGCTGATATACCCATCTCCACCCTGAGCCTCGAGCTCTTTGAAGAGGTTCTGACACACCAACATCTCGTTCATGATCCAAATGGCCACGCGGCACAACACTCCGTTGTTGCTGGAGGAAAACGACTCGTGTGCCTCGAATGACGTGCGGTTCATCCACAGCGACTTGCACAAGATAGAAAGCTGCACTCCTATATGACACACTTTTTCAAGCACCGGGACCAAGATGGGGTTGAGTTGCGGCTGGTCACAAGCGGCGGAGAATTTGGTTGCAAATCCAAGAATGCCCAATGCTTTCTTGTAGTATTCTGCCACCAGCTTCCACTTGGGGTCCACTTCTTGCGACTCCGTCTGGATCAACTCGTTGATCAAATTGGCCCCGAGTTTGGTGTACATCAAAGCCGAGGAAACGAGCGAAATGCCGATCTCCAGGGCCAACGTCCACTCGGCCTTAGGCTTGGAGAGGTTGATCCCCTTCTTTTTGGGCATACTAACGACATTTCTCCAGGGCACCAGGCCATGGAAAATGACGGTTTTGGAGGCCAATGCCGCCAACACCTCTATATCTTTACTGTCAGTTTCGCCCAGTAAAGTCTCAAACACATTATCAATGTACTCCTCGATGTTCACGGTGTACTTGACACAATCCGAGTGGTTCTGGGGGTTTTCCGGCACGGAGAGCCGTTTCAACGAAATCTGGGCGGAAACAGGAGTGTCGTTAAGAAAAGTGACGGCCAAGGGAAGCGGCGGTGTATTCGGAAGCACAATCATTCCGACTATGGACTATCAATTGAGTATTGTGAACGATGGAGTCGTATAAAAAGGTCTAGATTCTTGAATGTTCTAGGAAAATGGCAATCCCATAGGATCAATTGTGTGGAAACGGTATTGAAGGTGTATGGTGTAGCACTAGCAGGATGTGAACGGATCTCTAAGAATCTAAAAGTAACTCTATAAATACCGCGAGTCTATTTTATATGCAGAACGTATTCTATTCTAGACGAGATTTCGATGTCACTTTAATAGTGTATTCCGAATGTTTGTAGAGAAGAAGTGGATAGTACTAAAGGTGGTGTGATGGTGCGATCCATGTGGGGTGCGAGAGGCACGGGTCCATGTCCTAAACCCAAGACCACCCAAGACTCCCCTAAATCTCCAAAATCTCCCCAAAAATAACCAGAGTAATCAAAATGTCTATAAATCCAATCACCAAAATCAAGAATATATCCTGCCCCTTTTTTTTGATTTTTTTCACAGTATGTGGACTAATCTGGCTTGTGCTTAACGGTCCTGTACCCAATGCTCAGTGCTGGAATACAGTTAAGTCAGACAAAGGAACCCCAAGCACTTTTTAAGCTGCTTTATTTTTGGATAATTCAAAGGTATTCGAAAAAAATTACAAATCAGTCACAAGAAGTTAATTACCTAAACTCTTGTACTTCCAATAATATACTCCGTGTCGAATCACGTTTTCAAGATCATAAATATATCCTTGTTCAGTGTCAGTATTAGTCAATGATAGTAGTCAGTATTAGTATTAGTCAATAATGTGGGAGTAGTGGAATTAAAGACAGACTTGGTTGGAGTAAGTGTGAAGCGTGGGTTGGAACCCTGAGTATTAAGGTGGGTCCTGTATATAGTGCACTTATCACTAAGATATACACTACCACTATAGACTCCTATACTACTATATACATCTGTAGACTATAAAACTGTTGAACATTATTCAACCTTAATCTGTGACTCTTTATCCCACACCCTTCCTGCATACACCCCAATACCAGACCATACACTATACAATAAGAGTATAATAACAATTATGTAATATTGACAATTTCTGTATAATGGAGAAGTACTATTCGGGCCACTAAATAAAGCTATTCTACACTTCTGGTTTGTACTCCACCAGATACTCCTATACACTACTACCACTGTATACTCCTATAGACTACTGTATTCTCCTGCATACTACCATGGACTAAGAAAATCCCATACTCCTATACTCCTATACACTACTACTCTAGTCTCTAGAGATTTGCAGTACAGTAGAGACAAAGAGCCTTACAACTGCTACTTTAGTCCACTGTACTAAATTGACTCATTGTAAAGTGTACGACTAGTAAAAGTGCATGACTAGTGAAGCTAATGTTGGCATCTGTTGATCTGAGTTCCAGTGTTACGGTCGAGATGGCTGAAAATCTTGAAGACGTAGTCAGGAAGCTCCCAGTCCATTGGAACCGGATTATCGAAATGGAGCAGTTCTGAGAATCCATAGTAAAGCTAATGTAGGAAACAATAGGAATATTCAATCAGTAGTCAGTACTATTTACCACTCCCACATAGTTCCAATCACTTATTTTCAACAGACCGCTGAAGCTGAAAACTGCAAACTTAGAGTTATAACTAAAGAAAAAATAGTCAGGCTTACTCTACGATGGTATAATAAAAAATGAAATTTTGATAAGTGTCGTATGTCCAAAAACACTGCTTTAAGAAGAGCGCACACTGGGTTATCAAGTAAGAAATGGTCAGTCGTGAGAGAGACAATATTCAAGAGATGAAGTGATGGAGAATCAAATGGAGGATGATATTTTAACTGAAGACAATTCTGACCACTCTGAATGATAGCCAGAGGGAATTGTTGGACTTCCAGTTTTACATTTCTATTGAATACTGAGTTAGTCAAGAGAAGCATACTGATTCAAACGGATGCTTCTTTTTTCTATTTCACCTCATTTCTATTCCCGGCCATTTTTCTATTCCCGGCCATTTCTCTCCACCGTGATGACTCTCCTAACACACCGCAGACATTTCCCTCACTCTTGGTGCTGGAGTAATATTTATCAGAGTATTTCTAGTCAACCAGAAGACTCAATAGGACCATAATCTTTCAATGAGTTGAATCTTCCTATAAAAATTATACTGTGGATGAGTTGAAGGTTTGGACAGGTTTGGACTGGAATAAGTAGTAGTAAGTTCATCTGTCCATCCATTAGCTACTCGCTTAGTGTAACCTATTCTAATCACAGGTTCTAATAGAAAATCTTTGGCGTGTATAGAATCCATTAGCTGTAGTGTCTAAAGCTTTGTAGTACTTTTAAGTCTAGTCATTTAGATGGATGAAACCTTAAATGTCTACTTCTTTGGTCCGATCCTGCATCTAGTCGCCCTCTGATGCCATAAAGTCGAGTATACTAATCAAGTCTAAAAAAACCAAATTTTTATTAATAGCTGTTAAAAAGTAGCTTTAGTAGTGGTAGTAAGTCTTAAGTAGAAAGTAGTAGTAAACTGTTATTCATGGTTGAATACTGACTGCAAATTAGTCTTCTAGGGTTCAATCCCCTCAATGTTCTAATTGACTTCAAGCTATGATCTTGATAAATCTAAAGATACCGGCACATTGTATACATTGAGTGTGAACCATGGGGTTCAAATCCTATAACCTGAAGTTTAATACATCGATGGTTCGGAATATCTATGATGAGAGCAATGTGCAGTACCATGTAGACCAACAGAACATCACAATGAGTAATTGTTTTAAGTGGTCCATGCTCTATTTTATCGCATGACTGACTTGGAGTGTTGACTAATTTAATGCGCTGGAGCTAACATATTAATATATCGAATAGTCATTCATGGAATGATGGTATACTAGAATCAGTCCGTAGATACCCATACTCATAGTCATGAGCCACCATTGGTTCCATTTATTTATTCTTGGAATATTGGTTAGCTATGTTGTTCGCTAGAATTGAAGAATGAATTCCAAATGTAGATTCACTTCGACCTCAATACCAATAGGTTATTAAGGAAATCTTAGAAAAAGATGTGCTTTGAGAGTGTATAGAAAGAATATTTAGAACACCATAACACAATCCATACCCATACACCCTTGATTCATTATTTGAATTAAGCAATATTCATTCTATTCTTTATATTGAATGGATACCTCAGTATGGTGGTGTGGAGCATGGTGCAGTATATCATTGGGAGTGAGTTGTAGTCGAGTCTGATACTATAGTCTAGTACGCTAGTTGTTACTGGTCAGTACCTTATTGTTGTTTATCTTCATGAAGATAGACTAGAAGAGAACCAAAAACATATGGGGGCCATTTCCAATGGAGTCTGCAACAGTACTAACCTCCATTGGTGAATGGTTGACAATTGGATGGTTATCAATCGAATGGTCGCCAATCGGAATCATTCCTGGTTTGAGTAGATGTCCTAATAGTCTTCAATTCTGGCCCAATCAATAGTAGTCTAGTAGATAGAATGGTATATCATGGGAGTAGCCAGAATGGTACATCATGGGAGTCGTCCGAATGGTATATCATGGTATTAATGGTCATGTGATTTCCTACTACTATTAGTCAAGTCATTTAAATATCCTTTTCTGTCCTCTTTACCATTGCTAAATTATTGGGATCACCGTGGATGTACCTTAAATAGAGCATGTCATGTGGTACGGCTCGCTAGAGTGGGAAGTGGTGCGCACCTGCATGCAGCGCGGCTCGTAATGATCATCTACCATCTTCAATCTACTCACTTCAACCTATGACCGATTGGGATTACGGCATAGTCATTGACTCCGGGTCGTCGGGGTCTCGTGTGCAGGTGTACAAATGGGAAGCTCAAGGGCTGGATCAACCGTCACGTGACGCTTCACCCCCTAAAATCGTTCAGGAAAAGAACTGGAGCCATAAGATCTCCCCGGGCATTTCGTCGCTTGCCTTGGAACCTCATAAAGTATGGTCCACTCATTATAAGGAGATTGTGCAATTTGCTGAAAGGGCCATTCCGGCGGAAAAACATCCCCATACTCCCATCTTTGTCTTGAGTACTGCAGGCATGCGGCTCTTGCCCACTAAACAACGCCAGGCTCTTCTAGACGAAACTTGTCGCTCGATCCTGGTGAATTCCCGCTTCATTGTTGCCCCGTGCTCGGATCACGTGCAGCTGATCGATGGTGCTACCGAGGGTGTGTATGGCTGGATGGCTCTTAACTATCTTATGGGTACATTTAACGGTTACGACCCCGAGAAATCTCCCGAACGGCCCACCTCCATTGGATTTATGGATATGGGTGGAGCTTCTACGCAAATTGCGTTTATGCCGTCTCTGGAGGAAGAAATCTCGAAGCATGACGAGGACCTTTCTACTGTGGTGCTCCGAAATGTAGATGGATCCACGCAAATATGGCGTGTTTTCGTGGAAACCTGGCTTGGCTTTGGTGCTAACCAGGCCCGAAGCAGGTACCTCGATAATATTGTGGCCTTGACGCTCCGGGCGTCTCCTAGACTTAAGAACAAGACCATTTTGGACCCGTGCATGCCCAAAGGTGCTGTTTTGGAGCTGTATGCCTTTGAAGGGAAACATTATACTATCAAGGGTGCAGGCCAGTACGACTCGTGTCTCAGGGAAATATACCCACTTCTCATGAAGCACTTTCCATGTGACGACGAGCCGTGTCTCTTCAATGGAGTGCACGGGCCCAAAATGAACTTTGAAACAGACAAATTCATTGGTGTTTCCGAGTACTGGTACACGGCTAACGATGTGTTTCAAAGTGGAGGAGAATACAACTTCCACAGCTTCAATGAGAAGGTGAAGACATTCTGTGAGAGCTCGTGGGACGAGATCTTGCAGAACTCCAAAAACGGAGACTACTCCCGGTTGGCCGAGTCGTTTCTCCTCAATGCATGTTTCAAGGCTTCGTGGGTCATCAATATTCTCCACGAGGGCTTTGAGCTTCCACGACTAGCTGTGGATATTGAGGACAAGGGAGAAACCACGCCCGAAATGGGAGAGGCCGAGAAGGCCCGGGTTCCTTTCCGGTCTGCAGATTCCATTGGGGGCAACGAGTTGTCGTGGACTTTAGGAAAAATCCTCTTGGAGGCCTCGGGAAGAATCTCCGGGGCTCAGGGCTCACAACCTGTGGACGTGACTGCCAGTGAAACATCTATACGAAAAATGATTGGTTCATACGATTCCGATTCTGATGACGAAGAAGAGGGAACCTCGTTTTATGGGCTTGTGGTTCTCTTTCTCTTTCTCTTTGTGGTTGTTCGGTACGGCAGGTGGATTGTTCGGAACATCTTTTCTGCCAAGCCTCGGCAGATGGGACAATTAAAGGGAAGCATCAAGAATGCCATCACATCCATGCGGACCAAGTGTCCTTTATTCATGCAGCCTTACGTCGGAAAAATCGTCAATTACATGGAAATGCAGGACCAGAACTCCATGAACATAGATATGGAGGAAGGGAACTTCCCCGGCCCGACTCCTCGTTCAGATGCATCTTTCTTAAGGACTCGATCAACCATTAATCTTGGCGAAGATCTTGGCGAGGAAAACAAACCGGTGGAGTTCATGAGCAGGCCATTTCCAAAAGTCAACCTGTCTATTTATAGCCAGAGACTGGAGAGCAGAGACTCGCTCCATAAGCTGTCCAGTACACGGTCCATTTCCCGAACTAGAAACATGGATTGATATCAATGGTTTTTGTTTTAGCAAAAGAATTGGAGAATTTTTTGAATGCTTAATTTTTCTGTTGAATAGGGGTTTAAATTGGGCTCGGATCATTGTGAGAGTGCATATAAGCCCGCTCCAATATGCATTGATCCATGGCCTTTTGGATGCGAATTCTTTAAGTGGATGCGAAATCTTGGAGACTTTTGTGACGAGATTTCATCAAACCTTTGGAATTGCTACACATGTCTAAAATCTTGGCCCATCTTCTTCTATGTGCCGTACTATGGGGATTCTATTTCGTGGGTGCTCAAATGAGCGTGCCTAACAAGCTTAAAGAGCTTTTTGCCGAAGATCCAGAAGTCCAGAGACTTCCCTATAGTGATCCGTTTCATAGCCGGGTACGGACGATCCGGGGCGTCAAGGGGTCTCGAAAAGACCGTCTTTTAACGCGAGCCAAGGCTCATAATTTGGTGGAGCAGAGTCCGGAGCAAGATAAGGAGGTTACAAAGCCCAAACACCAAGATCCAGAAGCCATTCTTGATGTGATTCACCGGTCCAAAATGCCCAAGCTGTTGAAATCCGATGTGGCCCATGTGGGATACCAGGAACGGTATAGACACGAGGTGATTGTGGGACGCAACCAAAGTGAATCCACCGAAAAAGAAGATCCTGGTGAGGGAGGAGGAGATAGCGAAATAGTTGAAAAAGATACAGTTGAAGAAGATACAGTTGAAGTGGATGAAGACAAGGAGATTGAAGAGGAAGCTGAGGGGGAAGTGGAGGAAGTGGAAGAAGAGGAGGAAGAGGAGGAAATCGAGCAGGAAGAGAAAGAAGAGGTGGAAGAAACTGAGGAAGAAGCTCTAGTCGAAGTTGAACTCGAGGAAGCAGAAACCGAGGAAGAACCTGAAGTCGGAACGGAGGAGGAAAGGGAAGAAGTGCAACATGAAGAGGAGAAAAGCGTGTTTAAAAAACCTCAAGTCTCCAGCCCTAAAAATCACCTTACCTCCAAGATTGTTCCCAAGAAGACTACTCTTAAGAAGCTAATTTCAGAGAAGTTGATTCCAAAGACTGTTCCAAAGAAGGTTGGGAAGACCATTGCAAAGACCATTCCAAAAACTGCCCCTACGGTTGTTCCTGATACACTCCAGCTGAGCCTAAAACAGGTGTTTCGATTCAAAGCCCCCAGAATATCAGCGAACGGGCATAAAACGTCATCTCCCAAAACGTCATCTCCCAAAACATCACGGTCAAGCCAGAAAAAGAAGAACAGGACCAAACTTATTCTGCACTCCACAGACTCCAAATTCGATGTGAACAAAAACCGGAACAAAAACCCGAACAAAAACCGGAACAACAACCGAAACGAAAACCGAAACATCAAGCTAGCTTTCAATGCGTTATCGCTTGACATTGCAGAGGCTGTTGCTACACTCGACAAGGTGAAAGGACTTCCGGCAGTTGGAAATGGAGATCCTATGGAACAAAATAAAGTTGTCTCTGAGGAAAAAGCCAAGACCACCGAAGAAGAAGAAGAAGACGAACTTCAAGAAGAAGACGAACTGAGAGATGATGAGGATGATGTTGAGGAGAATGATGTTGAAGAGAGTGACTCTTTACTGGAGGCTGAATCTCTGGAAAGTTTTCCACCAAATCCCGTGAAACGACCAGTGGATGACTCTATTGAAGAGAGGCACGGGTCCAAGGATGAAGAAGTATCAGACCATGAGGGTGAGGAAGAACCTGATGAGTCCGATGATTTTGAGTACTCGGACTTTGAGTATTCGGACTTTGAAGATGACGACGAGTACCCTAACTTTGAGTATTCGGGCTTTGAGTACTCTGACATTGAGGATTCCGACATTGAAGATTCCGACATTGAAAAGTCCGACATTGAGGATTATGAGTTTTCCGACATAGAAGATTATTAGAATGGAGACCAAGCTGCGGTTGCACCTTCAGAAACGATCCATTCTTGGCTAGAGACATGCCAGCAATATGCAAGAAGATATGAAAGACATCATTTGAAACTGGCTAGGAATTTACTACTATATGCAGGAACTTCAGACTAAGCTCTGCTAGTACATTATGAAATACACTACTCATTTAGACTATACCGTAGAATATGTTAGTGGAGGGCTGCAACCCCGGAAATGGCACAAACACCCGTGCACCAGGCTACCCCAGGACAAAAAGGACCAACGCAAAACAACTTTTTTGAAGAGGTGGTTTATAGAAATAGATATATTGAAATGCTAGAATTCCGGAGATCACACTGTATATTTTTAAGTCGAAAACAATGGAGTTTGGTGAGTTTAGGTCCTGGAGCCAATCAGTTCCGGCCGCTAGTTCCGGCCGAGCCCAATTCCGAGGGCACATTCCATCAAGTATCCTAATTCAAAGAATAAACAAGTAGCCACCTCAAGCAATCAGGTCTCAGTAAACACTGTCAATTCCCACAGTTTAGTTGGAAAAGAATGAAAAATATGTCCGGTCACGTGACACACCAGTACACTGCATGAACCAGCAGCCCCCACAAGATTCCAAAACCACCATATTTACCAAACCCTGATTGGTAATATAAATAGAAGCATTAACTGCCAATTTTATGGCAGTAGTTGTCAAAGGATGGAAATTAATGGAGATGAAGAAAAGAGTGGTACTGCCTGCAGTACTGCTTATCTGCAGGCCGGATGGGCATCGCAGCGAGAAAAACCAACCCCTCCATACTCACGTTTCCGCCCACGTTTCTATCCAGACCAACTCACACACTACACTATGAGAGTCAAGAAGCCCACGTCCAAGAGAGGTACGACCCGTATGCGGGAAGGCATCAAGAAAAAGGCCTCCGCCCACCGCAAAAAAGAGCGCAAGTTGGCCAAGAAAGATATCACCTGGAAGTCCCGCGTCAACAAGGATCCTGGCATCCCCTCCAGTTTCCCCTACAAGGAGGAGATCATCCAGGAAATCGAGGAGAATAGGCTTGCTGAAAAACAGAGACGGGAGGAGTTAAAGTTAAAGAAACAAGAAGAGCGGTTGGCTGCTTTGAATGGAGCAGGAGATATAGACATTGATGGCGATTCTGAAGACGAAGGTGATGATTCGGAGAATGGTAATGGTGGCGGATTGGCTGCTTTATTGGATTCAGCTCAACAAGCAGCACGTGAATACGAAGGCCAGGAAGATGGTGGTGAAAGTGATGCTATGGAGGAAGATGATGTGGAGTATGAGATCAGCGATGCTGAAGTGGATGCTGATTTGGACAAGTCCAGAAAATCCTTCGATAAGATCTTTAAGGCCGTGGTGGATGCCTCGGATGTGGTGTTATACGTATTGGACGCCCGAGACCCCGAGTCCACCCGAAGCAGGAAGGTGGAGGAGGCCGTGGTGCAGGCCGGCAACAAGCGGTTGATCTTGGTGCTCAACAAGGTGGACTTGATCCCCACGGACGTGTTGAAGAAATGGTTGGATTTCTTGAACCTGTCGTTCCCTACCGTGCCCGTCAAGGCGTCTGCCGGTGCCGCCGGCTCAAGTACCTACAACAAGAATTTGACCAGCACATTGACGGCCAAACAGTTGCTACAGGCACTTAAAGCGTATGCGCAGAAATCGAACTTGAAGCGTGCAGTGGTGGTGGGTGTCATCGGCTACCCCAACGTGGGAAAACTGTCGATTATTAATGCCTTGACCAACCGTCACCATAACCTGCAAAAGGCCTGTCCCGTGGGAAATATTGCAGGCGTTACTACGGTGATGAGAGAGGTGAAGGTGGATAATAAGTTGAAGATCTTGGATTCGCCCGGCATTGTATTCCCGGATGAGCTTTCAGGAAAGAAGGCCGTCAGTGAGTCCAAACTAGCACTATTGTCTGCGATTTCGCCCAAGAACATCACGGACCCAAGTGCAGTGATTGAGCATCTCTTGCGTCGCTTGGCCAAAGATGAGGCTATGGCCGATGCAGTCAAGAAATACTACCTGGTTCCAGCATTACCTCTGAACAATGTGCAGGAATACACGAAACAGTTTTTGATCCACGTGGCCAGGTCGAGGGGCCGGTTGGGCCGTGGAGGAATCCCCAACCTTGAGGCAGCAGCCTTGACGGTATTGAACGACTGGAGAGACGGCAGAATCACCGGCTGGATCTTGCCTAATGCGGCCAAGGCAGAGGTTAAGGACCCTGATGCGCCCAAGAGTGCTTTGAGAGGCGAAAAAGAGCCTGCGAAGGAGGAACACACTACGGTGGTTACGGAATGGGCCAAGGAGTTTGATTTGGATGGATTGTTGGGGGAGAACTTTGGGCTCAGCTAAACGCAGGGCTCGTAACCAGGACTGATGACAATGGTTTCTGGATGTTTCTACGAAGCACGAATGCATCAGTACATACGCTAAATAAAACTAAGCATTGAGAAGAAAGAATTGGCAGTATAGAGAGTTGATATGTGATGTGATGGTTAAGTAAAGAATTGTATATGTGTATATTGATGGAATTCCTGCATATGGGCCGCACTTGGTTGATGTGTTCTCCAGAACATCTTCACCATGTACGGACTCAATGACCGGATCTCCGTGGACGGGGCCCTCGGAACTGTGCGGTACCTCGGCCCGGTGCCTAATTGGGAAGTCGATGCCCTCGGAATCGAGTGGGACCTCCCCGAACGTGGAAAACACAATGGATCACTCAAAGGACAACACTATTTCAGTGTGTCTCATCCCGGCGCCGGGTCCTTCATAAAGATAAATAGCCCTCGGATTGAAACCCCGGTATCCTTTATGCAGGCTCTTCAGGGTCGGTACGCCAATCCGGTGGATGCTTCTATACAGGAAGTATCGATTGGCCGGAAAACATGGCAAAACTACGGCTTGGATAAACTCAATGCAATCCTGCAAAATTACCAACAATTACCCGTGTTGATGGTTGAGAAAAGCTGTATCCTGCATACAGGCCCCCCGGAAACTCTTCGTGCCAAATCCTTGGATCTAAGCTACAATCTCTTCTCCAAATGGTCGGAAGTGCAGAAAATCTTGGACTATATGCCTGATTTGGAGAGTATTAATATGAACGGAAATAGAATCGTTGATTTTTGCAAAGCCAATTTTAGGAATGTTTCATTGGTGTTTCTTTCCGATACCAAGGTCTCTATGCAGGATCTAGTACTGATACAACTTCCTAACGTGAAATCGCTTGTTCTTGCTGGTAACGAGTATACGAAATTTGATATTCAATTACCAGGAAAAGTTCAGTACTTGGATCTTTCGGTGAATGAACTTGAAGAAGTGCCCGGTGTTTGTGTGCAGGACCTCAATGTATCTCACAACTCCATTTGTCATTTTTCCCAACCAAATGTACATGTGCAAAAGTTAGATGTTCGGTGGAACCCGATCTCGAGTTTGGTGGAGATTGATAAGTTTCCCCAGCTTTTTCCCAACTTAAAAGAGCTCAAAATCGACCATATTCCTGCATCCATGGGCGAAGACTTATTTATAAATGTTGTGTGCAGGGTCCCCGGGCTTCAACGATTAAATGGATCTGAATTACTGGCTGCCGAAGTCCAGAGTTGTGAATTGTTTTTCATTTCCCGGGTCCAAAGAGGAGAATTGGAGATCTCGAACCTGCATACATGGGCGCTGCTTAAAGCCAAGTACAATATAAATACCGAGCCAAATCCCCCCCTCGAGAAAAAAAGTGACCAGATTTTTATTCCTTTGGTTTTGGAGGTGGTGCACGGATCCAATGTCTTAAAGCGGTCATTTCTTCCCTCCAACACCGTGCTACGGCTTAAGGGGATTGTTAGTACTCGCATGCACATTCCATTCTGGGCAATCCAGCTCTATTTCTACCTCGGCTCCAAGGAAGAACTTGGAAGGCAGTACCTTGATAACGATATGCTTACGCTTGAAAATGCAGGCCTCGAGCCTCTTCAAAGGGTTTTTGTTGACGTCAATTACCATGAAGGTCACTCCGCCACATCCCTGACTACCCCTGAATACCCCCACTACCCCTGACCATTCGTGCCACAACAGACAGTGTTATGAATGGCTGCCACTGAATACTTCCAATAGCCAATGACATGAATGGATATGAAAATCTTATAATGACTCGATATCTGTGGAATGGCTGAATATTAGTCTACTCCTGAATTATCAAGGCTACCAACATCACGTGGCACAGAACTTGACACACTATGAAAGGTCTGTGTTCGTAAAACAAAGAGATGACTGTTTGGCTGGCTGGTTCTACAGCCAGTGGAAAGTCCCCCATTGCCTGTGCTATTGAGCAAGCTTTGTTGCAGGCTTAACGCCCAGATTGGACAGAGGCGTCAACGCCTTTGGTTGGACGGGGACAATTTCAGATTTGACTTGGTTTCTCTGACAGACTGTAACGAAAACATCAGAAGAATCTCCGTTGGCCAAATTCTTTATTGACTCGTGATGTGTACTGTGACCTCGTTCCACAGTGCGTACATGCAGGATATAAGAATGACCTTTGAATTCTGTGTGAATGTTCAGGACAAATCGATAGTACTAAAACAGTGAAGAATATGTTAAGGGGTATATTTTCCCAAGGGTGAGGAGTGCATATAAGATCCATTGAAAATAGTACAGGTCTACACCGAAGGGTCAATGACAGCTCTCTGAAGATAATCACGCATGAGAGATTCGATCAGACGCATGAAGGACGGAACTAACACAAAGCCGTTCCTCGGAGAAAGTCCCAGAATGGTCTAGAGTGAGGGGCTGCGGAAAGCGGTCTATATAAAGCCAGGAGTTTCCCGCTTAGTTTTCAAGGCTATCGAATCAGCTCAGTCAGACACAAAAAGAATTTCTGAGATGAAGATAACAATAATGACTGAGACTACTTCAAAGTGCCTTATAAGAGGATCAAAGACTGAAGTGCCTTATTAGTGGATTAGAGAGTTACGCAATAGTTCCAGCTTCTGAACTAGCTAAGGGACAAAGTTCAACAGTTATCTGAAGGAAATGTATGCAGAATATGATACTTCTTTTGATTGAGCTAATTATCAACGACTACGTGGAGATTCACTCAGGAATTATTAATGGCGGAGGGCCACCCTCGGAGGGCACTAAAGCTGTACAGACTAGAGTTGGTTTAGACAAGTTCCTGGTTTAGAGACAGAAGACAATGAGTGAGATGGCTACTCAAGTTCCACCACTCGTAATTAATGGACACCAGTTACACACAGGTTGCAGCTTATGCGTTGATTATGGTATTCAACAGGAAGAGTAGTACAGTAGACAGTAAGTATCAAAGTAGGTAGTCAAGTACAGTATGGTTCCAAGGTGCTGTATATAAGCTATCGACAAGTGGTAATTGGGAGTCATCAACTTCTAATGAACACCAACAGTGCATTATATATATCAGGTTGACTGTTGTAAAGGGAAGTGGTTTGGGCCATAGACAGTTGGTTAATAGGACAGTTAGACTATTAGACGTCCATACTATTAGACAATTGGTCTATTAGACAATTAGACAGACTATTAGCCTATGAGACAATAGACAGTTAGACAGACTTTCAGCCAGAAAATCCAAGGAATAGTAGACATGTGACAAGAACCGTATCAAACAGTAAAGTGAAATCTTGCAATCATGTTAAAACTAAGACACCAATAGAAAGAACTATTGAACTTTGTCCCTTGGTTAGTTCATAAGCTGGAACTATTACGTAATAAGTCTCCAATTCTCTAGTCAGCGTGGCACTTCAGTTATTTGTATTCTGGACTGTCACTAAACAGATACTAGGAACTCGCCATTTGCCCTCCTGAACTGAGCTGATTTCATGGCCGTAAATCCCTATGAGCGGGACCTCCTCCTTATATAGTCGCATCTCACGGACACCCGCGCAAATGGTCCGCTTCCTGCATATGAACGTGCAACTGTTTCATCTGCACGTGCTTATATGCAGGCTCGTGGATTTGCAGTACATCAGCGGAAGTACTGATTCCCCCCGTTCAACAAAAACGTACCACTATTTAAAATACAACTTATCCTTTCAAATACCTACAAGTATGTTTAAACAAAAAAAAAGACTCGATTGTTGAACTCAATTAAATGTCTTCGAAATTCACGAAAAGAGTTTTAGTTGGTTCCTTCTTAGGGAACTTGCCCTCATCTCCATTGAAAGTCCATTCAGGGATCCTGGATCCAACATGCTTAGATACATCAACCTTGGTTCTTGGCCTCCATAACTTCTTTTCCTCTGCATATTCCCTCTCACGCTCCTCCCAAGGAGACAAGGATTCCTGGTAAGGCTTCTCCTCGTTCTCATCAGTCCAGTGATCGCCATATTTAAACCCATCGTTAATTCGATTTCTATCTTTCGAAAGGTCACAAATGGCTTGCTGTTTACAGCCAAAAGGCAATTTCCTCAAGTCAGCCCAAGAAATGACCCCTTTGGGCGCTTTGCCCTTCCAGCGACAACTCTTCGTCCTTTCAAGTTCGTAGTAGCTGCACACATAATGGTACACACAATGCTTAGGAACATCTTCAAACTTCGAGGAGAGGTGGTTATTACACAGGTATCCGTACATGTCGACTGAACTTTTGGGAAAAGTCGTGGGTGTATCATCGCTTACAGAGAGCGCAGCAGCATTTGCTGTAGCATAGAGGGCGAGGACAGATAAAAACTTCATGGTAAGGTATGAAAAGCTTGGTAACAGTGAAGAAGGGATAAAGCTTGTAATTTCTGAAGATTTAATGGATGGCAAGAATGATGGCTTTATATAGTCCAAATCATGGGTTGGCTAATCGCTTGGCGTTTGTACTCATTCTGAAACATCCATTAACACAAATCCATTCTGAAACATGCATTGGCAAAGATCCATTATTCAAAAGGGAAAATTGCATGTTTTTTTTAAGACAATAATGAAACATGACCGGTGCAGAGGGCGTTTTGAATAGTGAACAAGTCTCAAGCCTTGTTTTGCAGCCTTGATGTTATGCGGGCAAGCAAGAGTCGCATGCAGGTTGCATTACTACAAGAGCGTATCGACTATCCTCGTTAGGCTTCTTGGCTCAGATATGCAGGGACACAGTTCGCTCCTGCACCCAACAAGCCAAGAATACTGGTGCCTTATCAGGCTTCGCATATTTGCACTTTTACTATGCCTGATTTACCACTGTGTCTACTGTGTCTACTGTGTCTACTGTGTCTACTGTGTCTACTATGCCTAACTCACTACTGCGTGACTTGCCACTGAACGTGATCTATACCATTTTAATCACGATATGTTTTGAACCACTTGGAAGCGACTGACAAGGTTCGGCCGGAGGTGAATTGTCTTTTGCATTGTATGCAGGAGCAGTGACCAATAACAGTCATTCATTCACAACAATGGTCTTTAAAAGACCCTGATTGGATGATTAGAAGAACAATAGTAACATGGGTACGGAAAGAAGAATATCTCAGTCCCCCGAATAAAGCTATACTTCCATAAGTTTCCAGACGGATCCCGCTTTCCAGACACTCATGGCTGAATATCGCAATGCATGCGTCTTGAACAGAAACCTTAAAAAGCCATTGGCCATAGACTTCAAATCGGCTAATAACTGAAATCATGCAAGATTCAAGATATTGCTGCTGGGAGACCAAGCATCGTGCCAAGCATCGTGCCAAGCATCTTGGCACCTGGGTCTAATATTATCCCTAATAGTCTCAGCGCCGTTGTTTTTCCAATTGCCAATTTCGCCAACCCCGTGTTTCCTCGAAGTTTCCGTCTGAGCCTTGTGCTCATCCCATGCTTCAGAAAGTTGGGCTCAAAGGGGCAATCATTACCATATACTCTATACTATTTCTGAAGAACAGATGAAATAGTTGAACGTGAGGAACCAGGACATTTGCTGACGTAATGCATCCCTGTGGGTCTGCATATAAGCATGCCATAAAGCAGATCTGGATCTCTAACTTGCAAGAGGTGACAAAGAAAAAGTGGGTCCTGCTCTGGGTTGGTACTAACAACTTTTAGTATAGTTTAGCGACAAAGTCTGATACAAACCGGACTGACGACTAAAGCTACAAACCTATTGGAGTGTATGAGAGACCATTACACCCTGGTTCCAACCTATCACAGGTTTTTGGCCAACGCCCAACAGACTCGGGCATTCTCGAGAATAGACCCTACTTCGGTCCAGGGTCCAGGGTCCAGGGTACAGGGTCCAGGCGGATTGAGAGGTTACTTAAGGAAAGCCGTGGGAGATGAGCTCGTGTGGTCCCGGAAACCTTGAGTCCTATCGTGAGTATCAGTATCGAGGAGTGGGTCTATACTATATATACCGCGTTTGTCTAGGGGGCTCTACTAACTCTACCACTAGATACTCTATACTGTATGTATAGTCTTGTATCTCTTGCGTCTGTCTACTCGTCGGTGGTCCTGCATATACCCGTGTGTCTGGATCTACACTTCGCCTTTAAACAATCCCAATACTTATAGTACTCTTCTCCCTATTGATACTCTGGGATGTTACTACTACTAGGTTTACTATCACCTATATAGCCACTATGACTATGGACATTCTGAGCATACTGATACCTTGTGAGGACCACGACTGGCACTAGCACTAGACTAGACTAGACTATACAAGACTAGACTATACAAGACTAGACTAGACAAGACTAGACTAGACTAGACTAGAGCCTAGTGATTACTCTTGAAGCCAACCACTCTGAATCTATTACCGTGGGCCTGCATATAATGCCTGCTGCACCCATACATCCCGC
Source organism: Metschnikowia kamakouana (assembly GCA_002374535.1). Classification (NCBI taxonomy): domain Eukaryota; kingdom Fungi; phylum Ascomycota; class Pichiomycetes; order Serinales; family Metschnikowiaceae; genus Metschnikowia; species Metschnikowia kamakouana. The sequence goes on from NKZX01000666.1 coordinate 125,041, forward strand.
CACCCCTACAATTCTTCATACTTTCTTACATTCCACCCTGTTCTTCAACCCTGTTCTTCTATCCTAATGCTCCTAACACGTCTCGTCCAAAGTCCACAACCCATCGCCCAAATAATGCAACAACTCAATACCCATGCCCTTATTCTTCGCCTTGATATCATCCGTACTCATGGCCAACCGACCAATGGCCAATGCATGTTCCTTACCCTCGGCATAAATGGTCACCAACGAATCCTGAGCCATGTTTTCTTCGGGCAACTGCGCTCCGGCTGACGTCAATCCTGGGCACATCACGTTGGCCCCCGACAACACAAACTTAATGGCGCCACGGTCCACCTGCACCCGGGGAAAACACTCCGGGTACTTGTGTACAATCTTAAGGTGAGGCACGAGATCCTTAAAGGAAGAAAACACCACCACCTCCGTGTCCACGCTGTAGAGCTGGATCTTGTCCTCTCCCTTGATGAGCACCACCTGGGATTTCTTGGGGATGATATCATCGATGACGGGATCCAAGGCGTCGAACTGGCCGACGAAGCTGGATTTTAAGCCTCTTTGAACGGATGACTTGATGTTGGATCTGGAATGGATCTCTGCTTTGCCGAATTTTTTGAACATGACGAAACGGATGGAAGTGAGCTTGAGGTTGGACTAAGCGACTGTTTCTGGTGCGCGCACGCCGTGCATACTAGACAGCGACAGACAGCGACAGACAGTAGACAATGGGCAAAGATAGTAGGCATTACACAGAATAGGGATTACGCAGAATAGATAGAAGACTGTAGACTGTAGACTGTAGACTGTAGACTGTAGACTGTAGACTGTAGACTGTAGACTGTAGACTGTAGACTGTAGACTGTAGACTGTAGACTGTAGACTGTAGACTGTAGACTGTAGACTGTAGACTGTAGACTGTAGACTGTAGACTGTAGACTGTAGACTGTAGACTGTAGACTGTAGACTGTAGACTGTAGACTGTAGACTGTAGACTGTAGACTGTAGACTGTAGACTGTAGACTGTAGACTGTAGACTGTAGACTGTAGACTGTAGACTGTAGACTGTAGACTGTAGACTGTAGACTGTAGACTGTAGACTGTAGACTGTAGACTGTAGACTGTAGACTGTAGACTGTAGACTGTAGACTGTAGACTGTAGACTGTAGACTGTAGACTGTAGACTGTAGACTGTAGACTGTAGACTGTAGACTGTAGACTGTAGACTGTAGACTGTAGACTGTAGACTGTAGACTGTAGACTGTAGACTGTAGACTGTAGACTGTAGACTGTAGACTGTAGACTGTAGACTGTAGACTGTAGACTGTAGACTGTAGACTGTAGACTGTAGACTGTAGACTGTAGACTGTAGACTGTAGACTGTAGACTGTAGACTGTAGACTGTAGACTGTAGACTGTAGACTGTAGACTGTAGACTGTAGACTGTAGACTGTAGACTGTAGACTGTAGACTGTAGACTGTAGACTGTAGACTGTAGACTGTAGACTGTAGACTGTAGACTGTAGACTGTAGACTGTAGACTGTAGACAGATATAGAGTGGTATGTGAAGGTCGATAATTACAGTGACACCATTGGTTTCCCTGGAGGCACCGTACTCAAATAAAACCTAGGTTGCTATGGCCTAATACAGAAGGAAGTTCCAACATGTATCCAGCTCAAGATGCAATTGCGGGAATCGGCACCGAGCGAGGCAAAAGGCGGTCACATTCACACCGGTATGGAGTGAATGCTAACTGTATAGAATCATAGTCCATATACTGTTGAATGGTTCATTTGGTCCTTCTCTGAGTAATTGGCCTCAACTAGTCAGAGAAGAAATGGGAGGCCTTCAAGAAGTGCCAGCCACTGGGGAGTCCAAAAATTCCCTTGGGGCTCGGCAGAACCGCACCCCAAGAAGCTGTCAGGTTATAGTTTTCAACCAGCAAAAACATGATCTCGGACGAATCCTCACTGATACACGTAATGCCCCTGCATAAAGATGAAGAGAAAAGTGGGATATGGGTGCGGGTCCGCCTCCTTATATACCCTGGGTGAGCCGGGTAATCGCGCCCCCATATCTATATGCAGGTGCTTCTCCTCATTACATGCCAGACCTTTTACAGACCATTTTTTAGATCTTAATTTAGGGACGAATTTGCAGTTGAGTTGTAGTATTATTAGATGGGTTGGGATGTAGGGGTGTCCTGAATTATCTAATGACGCTATCGTCTGTAGTTGTGCACATAGTGACAATTCATAGTAGTTGTCCTTATATCTAGTTCTGATTAAGGGGGGCTTTTTAGGTGGTCAATTGAAGGATGACGTTATTAGGGTGTTCAGGAAAAGATATGTCTGATGCCCTCGGAATGGTCACGTGACATGCAAATGGAATCCTCTCTTCTACCCTCCACACCCAGATCTAAGGCTTTCCACCACCGAGGGTTGCAAAAGTCACGTGCGTGATCACGTGCCTCGGCCATATTCATTGTAGCTGCCTACACACTCTACATATGAAGTTCTAATTAGTATATGTTTGTCTTACCGTTCGGAAGAACCTGTATATATATACATTGTAGTGTGTAATGTACTGTAGTGTGTAATGTACTGTAGTATGTGAGGATATATACAGATGGACGGAATGGTCTAGTGGATGACTTCGTTCCGCTCATTTGGTTTGGGAATCTCTTTGTTCTCCGAGATTCTCGTGGAACTCTAGAAACCGAAGTGCCTTGGCATTATGGCGAACTTCCGCTTCCTGGCGTGTGTTCAGAGGAACGTAGCAGTTGTTCATGTCACGTGCGTCCACCGGAGTGTAGTAATTCATGTACAACTCCATGATTTCGTCTTTGGTAAGAATGCCATCGGTTTCCGAAACCACGTGCACGGGACTCTCATGTGAAGTTGAATTTTGGTCATTTGAGCTAGAATTTTGGTCAGAATTTGACTTTTCATTTAAACTTGACTCATTCAAGCTTTTCTTTTCCTCACTTAGACCAGTCCTTTCCTCACTTAGACTAGTCTTTGCATCAGGCTGCTTTGAGATTTCCTCCTGACTCTTAAGATTCTTATCGAAGGATTGGGTGCGACGAGCTAGAGCCAAAATCTCATCGTCATCGCTGAAATCATCGCTGAAATCACTTGAGCAATTGAGTAGGGCTTCTGCTATGGGAGTTGCAGATATACCCTTCAGTTTGTCCACTTCGAACTCATCCTTTTTGACATCTTTGGCATCTTTGGCATCTTTGGCATCTTTGGCATCTTTGGCATCTTTGGCATCTTTGGCATCTTTGGCATCCTTGGCATCTTTGACGTCAGGTTCGGGAATTTTTTCCTCCTCACCCCCTGCCTTTTTCTCTTCGACTCTCGCCTTTTTGGTCTCTGGAACTTCCACATTCATTGGCCTCTTCTTGGGCCCTAGTGAAGCCGTAGACCTCAGAAACATGTTCATGATCTCCGGCTGTTTCCTGGCCGCTTTGGGCATCTCGGAATCTGGAAGCGAAGATCTCTCTTTCTCTGATTTCTCCGGTCCCTCTGATCTCTCCACTTCTACCTGTGTATTGAACAATGAATTATCTTGAAGATCCTCAAAATCATCCACATCCGAGTCTAGAAGCGTATCCAAAAGATCAGGGGACCGAGGCTCGACTCCCTTTAGAACAGAGTTGGCCAGCTGGAACCCCGTCACCACGTTGTCCGGCATGAAGAAGCGTTTCTCTAACTTGCTCTTCTCCGATTTGCTCTTCGTTCGAGTCTTCTGCGTGGTTTTCTTCTGGGACTTGGTCATGTACTTGGTGGCGATCTTGATGATCTCGTCCTCGTCATCTTCGTTCTTCAACTCGACATTTTCGTCCGGAATCTCAATCAATTTCTCCACGACCTTGGGTTCAAACCCACTGGGAACCACGCGTACTTGCTCGTGCAAATCTATCATGTTTCCATTCATGATATGCTTCTGGATATATTCGTATCCACCCATGGCTTTATCAAACTTGGTCTCTTCGTTGCCGGAAAAAAGCACCAACACCTTGCCGTCTCTGTTTCTGCCTGTACGCCCCATTCGCTGGATGTTTTTGATGGGAGAGGAGGTGGAGTCGTAGCAGATGATGAGATCCACCTCTCCGATATCCAAGCCCTCCTCTCCAATAGACGTGGCCACCAAGATATTGTAAATGCCACTTTTGAACTGCTTGATGATTTCCTTCTGGAGCTTCTGGTTCATTCCCGTTACCTGCGCCTGTTCCGAGGATGTTTTCTGGTCACTGGACTCACTCTTCGACCCTGACTTTCCGCCATTCTTCCCATTCTTCCCCTTCTTCAAAAACACCTCCTCGTCGAATTTGTCTCTTTCCTTGGCCTGACCAATGAAGATGTGCGGCTTCAAAGGCTTCAGCCCCAGACTATGGGACTCTATGGCCCGGACAATGTCTAGGGCAGATTCCCGGAACTCCGTAAAGATAATTACCCTGGAATCCGGGTTCAGCGTTTTCTCGTAGAACAGATGGAGCTCCAGAATCACGATTTCGAGCTTGCGGTGCCCCAAAAACCCCGGTTTCAGCACCTGCGCCTCGCAGAACGACATCACTTTCTTGATACTAGGGTGGAAATGGAGCTTTGCGGCCAGCGAAGTCTTGGACTTCTTGGAGTTGAACTTAGCGATGAACTCCGTGTGCTTCTCCAGGAAGTACGAGTAAAACGACCGCACGCCATATATGTTGAGTCGCTTGATACACTGCCCCACCATAGACAAGATCAGGAGAAGCGAGTGGTTGGCCCACTTCAAACCCTCGGGGATGTTCTTATTGGCCAAGATCCTCCGTTGTGCATCCATAGCAGTGAAGTGGTTGATGTGTCTGAAATCACGCACCTCGTAGACCTGTTTCTCATTGGCTAGCTTTAGTAGCGGCAGCACGGCCTCGCCAAAAAGGTCCATGGCATGAGCCACTTCGTCGGATGTTTCCACCGATACCCTCTCCACGGTTTTCCTCTTGAGGTAGCGGAAAATATCAATGCTCAGTTCTGTCCGCACCTCCACCTTGGAAACCTTGAGATTGTCCACAATTTCTTGTACTCCCTCCACGGTGGACGAAGGAGTAGCCGTCATGGCAAGGATCCGGAAATTTGTATTGAACCTGTAGATGAACTTGGCCACGTTATTATACGCATAGTTGCCCTTGGACCGGTGCGCCTCATCTATGACTAGGAGAACTATTGATTTGGGGTCCACGGTCCCCGCCGCCAAATCGTTCTCCACCACCTGGGGCGTCGTGAAAAAGACCTGCTTTTCAGCCCAGATATCTGCCCTATTACGGCGTGTTTTGTCAAGCAAAATGGCCACTTTGGACGCCTCAATCCCCGTGATTCCGCAACACGCCTTGATTTGCTGGGCCACCAACGGCTTGGTGGGGGCCATGAAAATGATCTTCAGCTTGGGGAACCACCGGTTGAAATTCAAAATCACCGTACTGGCAATAAATGTTTTCCCCAATCCGGTGGGGAGTGCCACCAACGTGTTGTGGTAAAAAGACCGCAAAACAATGTTGTATTGGTAGTCCCGGACCTGGAGATTGGTGGGGTAGATATAGGTTTGGAGGGTGTGGGGATCGAAGTCGTGACGCGTTAGACTGGAGACGGCGGTACCGGGTTTCTTTGCTGGTGCCTTCCTAGGCTTGACTGGAGGGACGTGCTTGGCCAATTCCAAGGCACCCACGTCTAGGTCGTCATCGAGCTCGTCTTCTTCCAGGACTTCCGACCTTGGGGCTGGGGGCGGCATCACGCTGCATCTGCAGCTTTATAGAGCTCATGTACACCCTGAAACATCAGTACACCAATGCGAATTCAACATCCGTACATCCCACATCTAGACCCGTACACCTCATGTTTTTGCAGCCACGATTCAAACCAACAGTAATCCTGAATTAAAGTCGACTTCATCCTGGTAACTATCAACTACCAGTAGCTTTAAGAATTATTTTTGCCCTGCATATAAGCAAGTCAACTTCACGCTTCTTGTTAACATTCAAATCCAAATAGCAGACGACTTCAACTGTAGACTCCGGTATACAGTTATCTACCACTGGGCCTTGCGTTTTCACCAAATCAAGTTCCTCAAGTTCAAGCCAGGATGCTGACGTCGAAAAGTGTACCGAGTTCGAGATCCATAAACTCTGATGGTCATATAAATCCCGGTAATACTCAATGCCACATAGTTTTCAAATCCGTGAGCAACATGCACATCGGATGCTTTAGAACACTTTTGAAACCTATGTGACACATACAAGGCACAAATTCTGGATGTTCCTGTATATCACTGACCTGAAAGTATATATTCCGAACCAGTCTGATTCTAAAGGGAAATTTCACCATAATCAACTTGTAGAAGTGAGGATCCGTACACTAATAAAGGGTCACGTGACTCTATTTAAGAAGCAGAGCAGAATTCAACTGGAGCAGTTAGCACTTCGTGCGTAAGCAATTGAGCATATTTCTTCTTGTAGGAGGAATTGTAGCTCTGAGAAGATTATATGTTGGCCTGCGTATTAGTTGTCATGCCGACCAAGATGAAAATAAAAAAACTGTTATGCCAAAAACCATACCTCAACTTCCCTTTGTAACCAAGCTAAACCTTCCCATTCAGAGTAACGTAGTACTGGCTTCATATTTATCTTTTCGGAAACACTGTTTGGTCTGACCTGAAATTTTATTTGTATTGGTTTGTACAAGAGGGCGGCAGGCCTCCTTTTATATTTGAAAGAGTACACAAATAGATTAAAGTTTTGATTTGGTGGCAACTGAAACAGAATCACGCATATTTGCGCATTAGGGTGTTTCAGATTCACTGTGCATAATAAACACTCATCATACCTGCCATAGTAGTTTAGTATATGCCATAGTACTGTACAGTGTATATCATTATAGAAGGTCCGTACATCTCACGTATGAGAACATTCACATATGAAACCACATAGCATATCATACAGGTATGGCATGTATAGGCACTTAATAGGCAAGTCGTGTCTATTCGCACTTGCCGTGTTTCAACAGCTGCTATGCCTGTACCCCTTTTGCATGCCTATCTTGCATGCGCATTGCACACACGTGACTGAGGGTTGCAGGGCGTGGAGGGTATAAAAAGGGCTGCGTTTCCTTGTTTTCCAGGGCCATCTTTTTTGTATTCAACTCAATGACATGGCTTCTTTATTAGAACCACTGTGGTTATGGATCGGCGATATAAAGATATTTACACTCTTAATCACCTCTTTCCGTTGAGTCTTTGTTTGATGCTTTGAAGGTCGTTTCGATGATGGAGAACCGATCATTGTTTCTGTTGCTGTTGTAACCAGGGTTACGATGGAATGGCCAAGGGAGACGTTTGGTGGCGCTCAGATTACAAGTCTCATCCGCTTGCTGATACCATCTCGTCTTCTGAAGCCACTGGTTTCGTGCTGTACTGCCGCATGCATTGAAGCCTGCGCTTGTTGTGTACTGGCCTGCTTGATCAGCGGGACGCAACCATAGGCGCTGCTGCGTCGGACCTGAATCATAAATCCCGCAATTCTATTTTGCCGGTAGCGTCCACGCGGAAGTCATCCAACCAAAACTCCGCTGCTCACGGAATTTGGGTGCAAAATACCAGTACTGGGATCCAGGAAGGGTCCTTGGCAGATCTCTGAACAACAGTCGAGAACTCGTCTGTTGCATTTCCTCGAGGAGAATCTTAGGGGATATGGGCCCGAAACAGAGAAGTTCATGTTACTCCTATTAACTTTCCTAGGGAAGCTCCCACCACAGGGCATGGAGTCACTGGTGGGAGCACATACTGAACCTTGACGTCGTTTTTTTATATTCTTGCTGAGAATTAAAGGGCAATACACTGGATCTTCTTAACCGAAGCATGCTTCATTGACATGAAGAAAAACAACGCTTTGTCCCGGTTATTGTCCTGTTGTCGTCTGGATTTGTTCAGAGGCTTTTTCTAACCAAAAGCTCCCACAAGTCCTCACACGGCACACTTTTGGTGAGATTATGGAACTTCATATTAATCATGAGACAGGCATTTTTGCAAACGACTCCGGAACTCGTTACTTCTCATTGCACTTTGTCCAAGAACTGGTGCTAGCTCGTTGAAAGCCGAGGCTAGATTGAGATATGAAACGATGTACAAGGTTAACGGAAAGGAGCAATTACTAGGAGCAGCATTTTGGTGGGATATAGCTTTATTAGTATGGTATAGAAATACCTGCTACAGTCTAGCGATGATTGGGACAGATCGGATCACTGATGAAGATCCGCTTATTTAATTAATCGATACAACTGAGGGAGGACCAAAGTCGCCCTAAAGCAGATGCACCAAACGATTGTAATTGATTTGAAAAAATAATTATTCAAGTCTTGATATTGGAAGTTTAGTATCGGAAAGAAGTGGAGAAATAACCCAAACCCGTGCACCAGTGCACCCGTGCACCAGAGGTACATCACACATTACCTACGCACACATCAACATCGGCATGGAGTCTCAGACACCGCAACAAGCAGAACAGTTACATCAACAAGCAGATGAAGAAGAGCCTGCATATTGTCGGAATCTAGCATCCTCATTGGCTCGTATGAAGCAGCCCCTAGGTTCCCTCTTGGCTCTGCACGACCAGTTTGTACTACAAAACATCCTGACCATGAACGATATACGCACGCTTAAGGCCGTCAGAAAAGCCGCTGAGAAGGGTATGGAGAGGTAGGAAGTTTGGCATCAATTCCAAAGTGCAGACCTAAAGCGAACCAAAAGTGCTTAAAGATTTGTGGTGTGAAACGAATGTGAAACGAATGTGAAACGAATGTGAAACGAATGTGAAACGAATGTGAAACGAATGTGAAACGAATGTGAAACGAAAGAATAAGACAGACGCAAACTACACTAACAAGTCAAATATAATCCAGTACTTAGTCTAGTCGTGAAGACTACCTACTACCAGTGTGTTCTATAGTCTAGTCTTAAATGTATGAGACGAATGAGAATGATAAAGAGAACCCGGGGAATTTCGGCTAAGATTATCAGGAGACAATAATAGAATGAGACGAAGGAATAACACGAACAGAGAAGAAGGACGAGAATGAATTGTAAGGCAAGTTATTGTTTAGAACAAGACAAGAGTTTAGAAGGAGAATATGAATAAGACCAAAAGAATGAGAATGAGGTGATGAGACGGGAATGTGACTAGAAAATAGTTTAACAAAGGAGAGGTTTCGGCTAATCAGAATCAATGAAAAGGGAAAATAAAAGGAATATACTCAGAAGAATAGGAACAACATAAGACTAGAAGAACAAAGGAGCATTCACCAGGTAAGATAGACGAGAAAGTGAAACAAGATTCAAAGGCTGAACAATGGAAATAGAAATAGAAATAGAAATGGTAAATATTAGACCAAAATTGACGAGACAAAATTGACGAGACAAGAGGAGAACGGATAATCAGGATGGATATATTTATATACAGGACTGGGGAATGGAGACAAAGGGATTGGAGTATACACGATGAGGCTCATGGACAGATGAATGGGACAGATGAATGGAATGGATTAACGGTGGGTCACGTGCGGCGCGAGAAATGGTCGCCCTCCTCCTCACCCTTCATCACGTCACCTCCTACACATTAACAAAGAGAGGTTCAACGTTGCCACACGGGCAACCAGCGGGGAAAGGGGGGAAAAGAAAAACGGGATTTGAATTGGGGGGCGTCTGTGCAGGAACGGATAGAATATTAAGTGGAGCAATTGGTGGAGGAGTGGAGGCTCTGATAGGGGTGCAGGATCTGATAGGGGTGGAGGATCTGGCGGAAGGTGGAGGCTCAGCAATAACCGGGGTAGCGCCTCTTCAACCGGCTATGCATGGAATCCCACATGTACCCTCGGAACTCCCGCCAGTTAACGTACACGCACCGAAGGATGACCTGCGTCGAGGGTTATCTCGTGGGGGCCGCGCTCGGCGATAACTGGCGTTGCTATGTGCACGCTGCGCTTCATATCCTCTCTGGGAAAACAAAGCGGAGACTCGCAAACTTTGAGTCACTTACATTCTCCGCTCCGCGTTCAACGCTCCACTCAAAGTTTACTAAGCCCCGCGCTCTTTTCATCTTTTGCTACCACCCACGTTTTTTGGGGAACATGTGGGCCTTTTGGTTACAACCGAAACACTTGGCGTTTTACCTTTTGGCCGTTTTTCCGTTGGAGCTTACAACACTCCATGAATGGTTCTATTTTTAGAATCTTAACGCCGTATGAGTCTTTCTATGGTCTTGGTATTTTCCCAATAGTTTCGTTTTTGCTTGGTATTTGTTTTGGCTTTGTTTTGGCTTTGTTTGATGTTTGTTTGCTTTTTGTTTGATGTTTCTAATGGAGTGGATAGTGTGCAGAACTGGCGAAAAGTGAAGTTTCTCTGCCTTGGCAAACTTTGGTTCCGCGCCGCTGAGCATCAATAAGATCACGACAATTAGTCCCCGCATGTGCGTGCACCTGGATGTTGCACTTTCCGGGCGCTGCTCCATAGACCACCGAATAATTGACTTAAACTGCGCGGCCCTCCACTGCGATACTATGCGTTATATGGGAATAATGCATGGTCCCATAACTCCAGCCTACTCCATACAATCCCCACTACTAACCTTTGAGACGAACGCTTACATTGAGAAATAGACTAGCTGGCTTCAAATCATCAGCCCATTGCTTCACAACAATGGGTATTTATTTTCTGGTCGGTTTGGCTGGCCCATTGTTCACCGTGTCACATTGTCCGGAATTGGGAATGCCCTGCACACAGCATGCACGCGCACTCAAAACACGCGCCTCCCCGGGTTCTATGGCATATGAGTGTGCGCACAATTCCGGGGTTGTCCTACTATATACACTCCTGCATTCATCATGGCAAGCAATGGAAATGGCCCACCATTCCAGCCAGTGGCAGATGGTGTATTCTGGTAAGAGCTCGGATCACAGCCATACGATAGAGAAAGAAAATCGATATATGCAGGATTTTCTTATGAAAAGTCTCTCATTTATTTGCGTCAGCCGTCCGGAACTCCCCAGGTGCAGGACGCACCCTCGAAAGTCGTGGTTTCTACAGCAAGCTACTAAACGTCCTCCTTTCCATTAATGCTATGCAGCACCAGTGTCCTGCAGTGGTGCCGCCTATGTCCCCTACAAGCACAGGGTGTCCAAAATGTCGTAGTCAAACTTGTAGCCGTTGACAATCTCCCGTGAGTTGACAATATAGTTGAACTTCACAGATTTGCGCCGTTTCTTTTCGGTTTTCCCATTCCGGAACGGGTGGCCCATCTCCTTCAACGCCAGCTTCAAGTGGTAGTATCCATCGTTCACGTCAGTATTTACCACAGGCAATTTTTCGGAGGATTCCGAAGATACCAGCGAGTTATCATCAGTTTCAAGGTCAGGAACGCCCAACCCAAACGAATCAAGGTTTTCCTGTGTAAGAGAAAGGCGGTCATTCTTATAAGTGTCTTTTGAAAAGGCAGAATCAGTCACCAAATCATCCTCTCTTTGGTAGGTGATGGCGAGGTATTTGGGCCCAAAAAGCCACGTGATATCCTGGCCCTTATTCCAGTTGATATCCGAGGGCGGGATCTCTTGTAAGTCCCATAACTGTTTGTTCCATTTGCGCCAGGAGATATTCTCCAAGCGGCGAGCGGCTAGCTCTGTGTGTGACTGGGAGGCTTGAAGGCCGGAATTCTCCTTCCAGCATGCATGCAACTGACGGCAGGGCGTGAAGCACTTATCGGTGTAGTCGATGTTTTCCAAGAACGGATGGTGGCGGTGTAAGTGGAAGTCGTCTAGGATGGTGGGTGTAAGCATGGGAAAAATGGGTGGGTATGGAATATGCGGGCCTAGCGGGCCTTTAATATACGGCAGCGATTAGTGCCGCGGGTGGTTCGCAGCCCCCGCACATGCATCCATGTCTATGCGAGCGAGCTGCAGAAGAATTCCGGGGTTCTTGTGTCCAGGCCGCGTGCCCGACGTCTCCTCGCCCTTAAGCCCGGTTTCTTTCCAAGGCCGCCAAAGGGGCATGCCGCGCTGACATGTACCGCGTTTCCTGCTCAACCGAGGGCTGGACCATTTTCCCACTTACAAAAACTTCCGGTTGGTGGTGGAGTTCCGGCCCTTACAATGCATCCTACAAGAAAAACAAAGCCCTCGGATCTTAAGTTTTTTCCTGCTGGATCGTGCTAAGTTGGGATCGGCCTGTATACAGTTTATCCGGTCATTGTCACAGCCCTCACTATTTCTTTTTGCTCCTGCACTCAACGCCGTGGGTGCGTTTCTCGCTGAAATTCCGTTTTTGGGAAATGCCGTCTGGTCAGCGACGCTGGGGTTAAGGAAATCGTGACTCTGCACAGAAAATGCATGAACTCCATGAACTCCATGAACTCCATGAACTCCATGAACTCCATGAACTCCATGAACTCCATGAAACAAACATGAAACAAACATGAAAACAAACATGAAATAAACATGAAATAAACATGAAACAAACATGAAACATACATGAAACAAACATGAAACTGTATTCTATTCACACTGAAACGTCTTTCTATCGTCTCAGAATTTTACGACGCAGTTTAAGTTGTGTGAAATAAACCACGTCCGAATTCGGCTGTTTCGGGACCGAACACCGTGGCATTATCTCGAGGCCATCTAAGGTGCATATGCAGACCAATTCCGTGAAAGTGGCCGTTATCTGCTAATATTGTCATGTTAGCCATGTTGGCCGGTGAATTTCCAATTTCTCCGTGGGGGTATAACTCCCTCGGAATGAGCCCCTGTTCTGTGCCAACGTGCACTCCGCACAGATCCGGATTTTTTCTGGTCGGTAAGGAAGAGCGCGCGCTTTGTCATTGGCCAGTGATCCGGACATGCACCATTATCTCGACGGCCTGCAGATGCGCTACACGACATAGCTCTCCACGTCCACCATCTGCCTTTGCGCTATGCTCTCATTGACGAATTGTTCTCGAACAATGTACGCTAGCCGGGTGTTTTCGCCATATTGTTCCGCAACACAACGCCTGATATTCCGGGCACTTTGCTGGGCATCCGCCCCAGTCTGCGTGACCACGATGTACCCGCAGCCAAGATACGACTCGCTTAGTTGCCCCCCGAATCGCTGGATGCGCCGTCTGAGTGCATGATAAGCTCGGATGAATGCGGGTTGGTGTGCGTGTGCTGTGGGCGGCACCACTGCAAACGTGACCCCGGAAAAAAGCCGATGTAGAGGTACCTCGGTTGCCTGCATACAGGCCGCCATGCTGCGCTCGCTCAAGTCTTGCTCCACCGGAAGTCCCATCAAGTACCCGAGGTATTGGTTCTTATCCTTGGCACTGATGGTGTAGCTGTCACCATAACGGTCAGTTCGTGTCTGCATGGATTCCCGGAGTTCGGGGCTCGTAACCGCAAACATAAGCTGCGGCTCCATTTGCACTAACCGGCCCTGTTGTATGCACTCCCACACCCATTCCGGCCGGACTATGTCGAAACCCTCAGCCACAAGCCTCTCTACCCGAGGTGTGTTAACTTCACCGATCAAAACAAGCTTCTTTCCATGTAACGACTCGGCCTTAGGGTTTAGCCGCACCTCTCCGCCGTGTTCCTTGAATTTTGTCTGTATGTCCTGCATACAGACCACATCTCCATCCTCCAGCCGGGCATCTGTCAACACAACACATGTCCATCCCCGGAACAATTGAGAGATCCGTTCATGCGGTTCCTGTCCCCTCGGATACTTGCCATAAACGGAATTGTGCATATCGAGCCGTCGGTCCCGGTTAACCACCTGTTTCTTATGGATGTCCTGCAGGTAGTGCGCCTTGAGCTCCAAGTACTCTTGCAAAGAGATACATTCGTCATAATTTTTGTCTTCTCGGACCGACCGGCACCAGAGATTGTGTAGTGTCGAACCTGCAGCGTACGGTGTCTCTGCAGTGACCTCAATGGACCGAGCCTTGATTTCAAGCACTATACTATTGGCCGGATTGATCCAATAATCGGGTTTTTTGGTTCCAAACTGCACGAGATCTGCCGGGGGTGCCCTGTGCCGGAAATCCACCCACAAATTGCATAACCGGGACTCGATTTGCCGGTACACGTCCTGCAGGAACCCATTGGCCACAGAACAGAACGATTTAAACGCCCCAGGCTCTTTTTCATCCCGTAATCCACACATATATGAAGTCTTGACGCGGCCGATCTTCCCGATCACCACCAAATCCAAGTTTTCCCCGAAATCCTCGAGATATTCCGGTTTCACCTTAATCCACGTCAGTTCCCGGCTGGAAACCCGGTATTTCGAGAGAAGAGACTTGACCATGATACCCTCGTTGCTTTCGCTGACGATTTGCTGCATATTACGCTTCAAATCCAGCGGATTCAGCGCCAAGACCCACTCAAGGACTTCTAGCCGGTGAGGAACCGGCCTAACGACCTGCAGCAAAAGCCTTTTTCGGTAGAAAAGCGGGAGATTGGTAAGATCTTGCCCGTTCAAATGTAGAATGTCGAAAACAATAAAGAACGGCCATGCATTATTTCCTTCGTAGACATCTATGACGTCAAACTGCTTGAGGGCTTCCTGGATGGCAGCAGAACGCAACGTGCCAAATGGAAGAATCACGTGACGGTCCTTATCCCAAGCAAGCATTTCTCCATCGAGGACCACCAGAGAGACGTTCTCGTGGAACGCTGCAGATAAGTGCTTCGTCAATGCACCTATATGCACGTTTTCACCGTAAACCAACGTATAATCGCGGCGTCGCCTTGTGTGCCAGACAAACCTGCCGTCTTGCATATGCATGAGGATGCGGTCTCCATCAAGTTTCTCCTCGATGAGAAACCGGCCCTCCACCTGCATTTCCACATATGCTTCACGTAACTTAAGGTCATTGCTCTCGAACCTAGCAGCCATGCGCCTGCAGAGAGATTCATACGAAATGTCGAGCTTTTTCGACAGTTGTGGAATAAATTGATGCATGGGGTGAATCTGCAAGTCGCGGGGATGCAGCCTGTGTGCAGGATCATGGAGTAGCCACACCACACGCCGCAAATCGCTGCACACCTTATACAAATCGTATGCATCTGGATGCCAAGCAATCAAAAACGCCCGCTCGAAAAATGATAGCATCAGCTCCTTTAACAAAATCAGAAAAAAAAAACGCACCTCCTCAATAGTAAGGCGTGCAACAAACGGACGCAAGATATCGATTTGTTCGCGCGCAGACGTATGCACGCTTAACTCGTCCAACACCTTATTCACCTCCCCCACTGAAACAGTACTTGAAACACGGACCGACTTATCTCGCCGGCGCAGAATGATCCGAGAAACAAGTATCGGGAAATCCCGTAAATCCCGCTGCTCGCTTGCACCAGCCAAACGGGATTTCTGGAGGTGGGTCTTCTTCCAGTTCTGTATGATGGTCTGGTCCGTCGACCCTTTTTGGAGGTCAAGCAATTTGGTCACGAGCCGAGCAAGGGATACATCTTTAATGAAGTATTTGCGGGGGTCCCGATTAGGAAAGATGAGTTGGATGGCGGGGTAGATGTCGGGGCCGAAATGGGATCTCCAAGTATGGATGAATTGTTCGATGATATGGGTTTTCTTGGCGGTTACGGTGGCAAAGGGGGCCTTGTTCTCGGAGGTACTGGCCTCGAGTTTAAGGAAGAGGTCCTGCACAAGAAGCCCGAAGGGAGCTGGCGTGGGGTTGAAGTTTTGAGGTTGCTGGACGTTATCGAGAGGCAGAACCATAGAATATGGTGAAGTCGCAAGCGAGTGCGACTATATGCACCTCCGTACACCAGCCAAAGGGTTCAAGTTGTTTTTTTTTGTGTTTCAAGTGTGTTTCACGTTCCAGTCGTTTATGTTTCAGGTGTGTTTCAGGTTCCCCTCTGCCTGTTTCAGGTGTTCTGGTGTTGTACCTGCTTCCGCAGCCCTTTGTCCGGTGCTGTTCCATGCAGTCCAACCTTAATTAAGTTCCACAATAATCTTACATTTGTTTCATGTGTGTTTCGAGTGTTTCAGGTTCCATTTTTTGATGTTTCAGTTTTGGGGGTTTCAGATTCGAGCACACTATACCGTTGTCTGTTTTAAAATGGGCTTACTATACCAGAGTGCTTATATGCAGTCTCGCTATTGACTCGAAGTCTTCCCCTTCAGTTTCTTCATCTTGCACTATGGACATATAAGTCACAGCATCAGTGATTACTACTACTACTATACTACTACTACTATATTACTATACTATACTACTATACTACTACTACTATATTACTATACTATACTACTATACTACTATACTACTATACTACTATACTGTAGTACTTTGTTGAATTCTTGGATGTGGTAAACCCCGGGTTGGCTAGGGATCTAATCATTCATCCATAAGATGATAATAGATGATTAATTGTATAGAGTGGTGTCCACCTTTTCACTGGGGAGGTTGCACCCGTGCACCATGGGTATATCGACATATTCATGAATTCAACTTCTTAGTATAGAATAAAAAGCTTTGTTGTCACGCAATCTGCTGTTCTGGAATTAGAGAGGGGAGGGATGGGAAAAAGGCTGTAGGATTAAATGGCGGGGGATACCCGCTTTTATACGCATTTGGGTTCTCAGGGTCGTGCCTTGACCATAAGTGGTGTAACATGTTATGTTTTCAGTGCACAAGAAGTCTTCACTTACTACTCTGTACACTGTAAAGATTTTCGTATGTGAAGATTCAAAGGGAATAGGGTTGGAATAATGGAGATATTTTTTTAGAAGGCACCAAACCACTTGGTCCTGGTTTGTATGCAGTACATCACCATTATTTCGGCTATATGCAGTTTCTTCCTAATAGATTCTACATTAGGGGTTATTCAGATATTTCTTTGTTTTAGTAGATCATTTTTCGACAATATTGACTGTTTCGCCTGCTTCATCTGTGTTTCACATGTGTTTCACCTGTGTTTCATGTGTGTTTCATGTATGTTTCATGTGTTTCATGTGTTTCATACTACCTTTTACCTTCTGTTTTCTGTCCTCTTGTCACTTTTGTTTCATGTGTTTTCTGTATCCCGTCAATGGTCTATATTGACTAGTTTGGTGTGTCTAGACTCTATCGTGTTGTCTGCAGTCGCCAACCACGTCAAGAGTTCTACCTGCAGGTGTGGATGATTCACTTGGTCGCACGGCTCCATACTCCACAGACCAACCACTATTTAATCTGCCCAATTACAGCTAAAACATAGCACTAACATGACGTCCCGCCCGTCGTTTCCTGGATCCACAAGGTCCACGCTCAGGTCGCCGCTGAAAACGTCTCTTGCTGGCCAGGGCTCAAACACCCTGCTCCATTCAGCAGTTTCGGAAGCGTCCAACAAAAAAGGAGACAGCGGCAAATCGCTTCGTTCCGACTCCAACTCCTATGACGAACACGTGTCCCTCCTTAATAATATTGGCCAGGCCAACGCCACCGATTACAAAACCGTCAGCAAGCATTTGACCAACCCCAAGGACCAGCTCAAAATGCAAGGAGGAGATGTGGCTCGCTATTTACACACTCAGATCGGGCATGCTGCCAAATCGGAGCAGCGGCGCATGACCCGGAGTAGTTCGTTTTCCGATTTGCGTTCTGAGCACCGCCGCGAGTCTGCTGCCAGTGATATCAATGTTCCAGGTGGGTTTCGGAGAGAGTTTCTCATCAACAAGTCGTTGCAGCAGAATAAGGCGCCGCCCAATTTCCTCACGCGCAACTTCGTGGAGTTTCTTAGCATTTACGGCCATTTTGCGGGCGAGGACTTTGCTGATGATGATGATGATGAAACCGACGACAATGGTGATGATGAGAGTCGTTTTGAGGATGTGTTTGATGAGGAGCTGGCCCTAATACAGGAGCGGGTGCCTTCTCTCCCGCCAAAACGGCCTCGGAAAAAGAGAGACGCTCCCAAGGGAACGGCGTCGCTGGTCAAGACGTTTTTCCTCTTGTTCAAGGCGTTGGTGGGCTCGGGTATCCTCTTTTTGCCCAAAGCTTTCCACAACGGAGGCCTCCTATTTTCGACGCTAGCCATGACGGCTTTTGGTTTCCTCACTTTTCTTTGCTACGTCATCTTGATCAAGAGCAAAAAAGTGCTTGGAAAATCCTCATTTGGAGAGTTGGGTTACCTTACTTACGGCAAGCCGTTGAAGTACTCCATCATGGTCTCCATCATCATCTCGCAGATCGGGTTCGTGGCTACTTATATCCTCTTTACTGCAGAGAACATGACCAGTTTCTTGGAGAGTTTGTTTAATGTACAAATCAGCAAGAGAACCATGGTTTTCGTGCAGTGTGTGTTGCTCATTCCGTTGGTGTTGATCCGTGACTTGACCAAGTTGTCTTTCACATCGTTCACATCCTCGGTCTTTATTTTGGTGGGCTTGGTCATTATCTTCTGGTTCTCGGGCTTGCAGTTGGTAGAACATGGCATGGGGCCCAACATCGTCAACTTCAACGCCAGCACCTGGTCTATGTTGGTGGGAGTGGCCGTGACGTCATTTGAGGGCATTGGGCTTATCCTTCCGATCGAGGCTTCGATGGAGAAACCCGAACGCTTCCCCTTGGTGTTGCTGGTGTCCATGCTTTCGATTACGATCTTGTTCGTGCTGATTGGTGTGGTGGGATACTCTGCTTTCGGTGAAAAGGTCAAGTCCATCATCATCTTGAACTTGCCCCAGGGAAATCCGGCCGTCCAACTGATCACGGTGTTGTACTCGGTGGCCGTTTTCTTGACGGGGCCTTTGCAGCTCTTCCCGGCCATCAAGATCGGCGAGTCTCTCATCTTCAACTCCAGACTCTTTATTCCAAAGGAGCAGAGAAAGACGTCTCAGGAAGGAAGACTTTACCAGACTTCGGGAAAGTACAACCCTCAAGTGAAATGGATGAAGAATTCGTTCCGGGCCATCTTCGTTGTTGTCATCTCGCTCTTGGCCTACGCAAATGCAAACAACATCGATAAGTTTGTCAGTCTCAATGGGTGTTTTGCCTGTATCCCATTGGTGTACATCTACCCTCCGTTGATTCACTTGAAGACATATAAAAAGGAGCGGAAGCAATTCGATGTGTTGAAGGGATTCGACTACTTCTTGATTGTTGTGGGAGTCATGGCCGTTATATACACCACCTACCAGATTCTTTTTGCCATTGAATAGACGGATATGGGGAAATGGTAATGGGTGCAAAACGGGAAGAGACCCATTCGGAAATACATGACCGGGGCTTTGGCATATTTCCGAGTCCTTCGGTGTGCCTATCTCTGGAATCCTGTGACCACCCAGAAACTTCTCAAAATTTTGTCTTCATTGAACACTCATAACCCTCCAGTCAATATATTTATCATCTGAATGTATATACGTGGGATCTTTCTGTATGCAGGACCACGCGATCTCCTCATCCCTAAGCCTACACTGTAACAATGCATCCTCCATAGGACAACACTCCTTGCCCCCACAAGAGACTCCTGCGCAGCCAATCCCCCATCCACATAAGCTCCGCTTCCCAGAGAGTCTCCCAGCATTTCTCCCGCGTCTCTCACATGTCTGCTCGTGCAGATAACGACGTTTTAAAAGATGTGAAGTACACAACCATCCCTCTCAGCGACAAGGACAACACAAGAAAAAAACCCGACTGCAAGAAACCTCTCTCGTGCCAGGGATGTCGGCTCCGCAAGGTCAAGTGCAATATAGCGGAGGCCAACCCGTGTTCCAATTGTGTCCGGTTATCGCTTGAATGTGTGCAGTTCTCCAGTGACATGAGGACCAAGAGACCTCGAGCGACGTATGTGCAGTCGCTAGAGAAGCAGATCAAGGAAATCACGGGGTTTTTTGACGATTTGGAGGCCTTGCAGACTCCAGAACAGAAGGTCCTGTATATAAGTAGCAGGGCTGGGTTCCTCCAGCTGTGGAGTCAAGGACAACTGCTGGGAACTTCCGAAGCCCAAAGTCCAATTGTCAATTATACAGTTCCAGATTCCACAGCTTTGCCCCGAAATTTGCCCACGGATGCAGCTCCATCCGCTCGAATAGCTCCTTTTTTGGCATATACACCTACCAGTGTGTACCAGAACCATTTTGACCCCCATGATACCGGCTCAAATGGTCAAAATGCAAGCCTCAATGCCCAAAATGGACTTGAGGAGAAGCGCATGCTCCAGAAATTGGCCAAAGACCCCGAAGTCTTGCTCTGTCTCCGGCTATTCTTCACGTGGCAGTACCCAAACCATAATATGTTTGTGTTCCGGGAATCGTTCTTCACAGACTTCTTCCTGCCCAACCCCAACCTGCTCTACTGCCTGCTGGTGCTAGTCTTGAGCTTGTGCAGTTTGGGGTCCCGTATGGCCAAGGACGAGAAGATCTACCGCAACTCCATCGAGTACTACCGGGCGGCCAGGAACGCTTTGTTGCAGGACTTTGAGAGCCCGTCCATTACTTCTGTGCAAAGCTACCTTCTTTTGGCCTTCTACGATGTTTGCAACGGACACTACTCCACCGGGTGGATGCTCTCCGGGAATGCCATCCGCATGGGCTATGATCTTGGGTTCCAGCTTAACCCTGAAGTGTGGTTTTTGAAGAGCTCTTCAGAAAAAATTAAGGATCTCGACGTGTCCATCCGCTCGCGTATTTACTGGGGCTGTTTTATGGCCGACCACTTCATCAGCTTGGTGTTGGGCAAACCGTCGCTTCTCAAGGGCTCCGATGCCACCATCCCCGATTCCGAGGACTTGCCCGAATTGGACTGGATCAACGAATACAAGTACATTCCTCAGCACCCAAAGGGCACCGAAAAGGCCATCCCCGATACCAACATCTCGGTGCCGTTGAAGTACTTGATCAACCTCATCAAGATCCTGGACAATATGTTGAACGACGTGTTCACCAACGACAGCAACACTCACGACGATTATGACCTCTCGCTGCGGCTTCTGAAGTTGTTTGAATACAATGCCCAGATCATGGACTGGAAGAATAACCTACCCTCGGAGATCAACTGGGACCGGCAGAACTTGGAGCTCACTTCGGAGAACCCCACCATCTCCAGCGTGCGGTTCTACTTCTACATCTTGTTGCTCTGTCTCAACCGGCCGTTTGTTGGGTTCCACGACTCGGAATTGGGCCGCAAAAACCCCCATCTTTTCCCGGCCACCATCTGCTCCAATGTCATTGATGACTTGGTCATTGCAATCAGCAAATTCCAGCTGGTCCATGGCCTACGCTATGCCTCCATCTTTGTGGTATACTGCAGCATTCTTTCCATCTCGGTGATCCTCTTGACATCCACCAGCCACGATGCTATTGGCCAGAACAGATTGAAGTTCTTCTTGAACGTGTTGAGTGAGTGTTCTAGAACTTGGGGCTTGGCGGAAAAGTCCCATAAGATGATCGAGAAAAAGCTCCAGAATCAATACGCTGAGTTTAGGCATCCCGAGGCTCCTCTGCCTGTGAAGGGCCATGCAGGAGTCAAGACGGAAATGATTGAAACGGCTGCGGTGAAGCCGGAAACGCTTGATACCGTGGAATTGCTTGGCGACTTGCCCAATAATGCTAACATATCGGATCTGCTTCCTTCGGCACATCTTCTGGACGCTTCTGGTGTGACTGAGTTTGACCAATCAACGTACGAGTTTTTTGGCGGTCCGCCTGTTTTGATGACGTCTAATTTGGTGAATGAAGATTGGGAGGCTCTTTTTCCGGACTCCATCTTTAGTCAGAGGTTTGACCAGAGTCCGGGACTATGAGCCAGGGCTCAACTCAACGTTAATGGGCCAAATATGTATATAATGGAAAATATGCTACTGGGAAACGGCAATAGTAAGTGTTACTAGATTCACGGCAGGGCTCAAAACCAGTCTTCAAAAGAAGGGCTCAAACCATGCCAATCTACTACTACTCTACTATTATACTGTATACTACTATACTACTACTTTCACTACTCTACTTCTAGTCTATGTACTTTTGGTGGACTCGTCTGAGCCGTCCCAGATGCTCTCGTCGACGAAATACAACCAATTGAAGCCGTTCCATGAACTGATGATTCCCACGGCACAGTACACACTGATGATCATGATCTTCATGAACTCCAACTTCTTCAAGATCTCAAACCGCTGGTCGAAGAGGTCGATCAACGACACGAAGAGTGTCACGGGGATCAAGCCCAAGATGTAGAGCGACGACACCCGTTCCCACAGCGAGATCTGGTTCTGCGAGTTGTATTGGATGGGCGTACGGACCACCTTTCCAAACAAAAAGTAGAACATGAGGTGCCACAAGAACGTGTACAACACCTTGACGAGCCACTCCTCACACGTGAAGATGAGTGGGAAGAGAGACACATGGCCACAGGCCACCAACAAGTTGAAGGAGCTCAACAACCTTCGGTCCCGAGTCACAAGGAACGAGCATGGGAAGATCACCAAGAGAATGGCCTTCTCGTGTACGTGCCAGCCAAAGAGAAACAGCGCATAGCCACAGAGCGTAAGGGCACCCACAAACCGCTCGAAGTTGGGCTGGATGAAGAGCGGGATCAATGCCATCACCTGGTAGAAAAGCGTCAAGAGAAACGTCAATTTGGGGGTGATTTGGGGGAGAATGAAGAACTCCACATCGCCCACGATTCCTCGTGTAGACAGGTTGAGGAGCTGCGACACTGCCAAAGATGCTGGGTTGAAATTAAGTGCTTTCTGTAGAGGCACCCGAGCCAAGGGAATCTGCTTGTATACCCGGATTAAGCACCGGTCCATGAATGAGTACACGGCCCAGAAGTTGGGAGCCCAATAAGCATGCGTAAGACCCCGGGAAAACGGGAAAAGCCGTTCTAGAAGTTGGGGAACAACACCGTGGTAGACAAAAGGAGCAAATGCAACAGTAAAGGTGCTCACCACCACCGCCCCGAGCTTGGCCAAGTTGCCCCATCTCACCAACCTCACCGCATTATGACAGAACCCAAACTTGGTATCGTAGGCCATTTTCAACGTATATGCCCGGAGCAAGAAGATGAACACCGCAGGAGCCAAGTAGAGGTAAATGTGCTTGAAGCAGAGAAGAACACTGAATGCGACTGCACACACCACATGACGTTCGAGCCGGGCAGCATTGATCATCACCACCAAGATCCCATACATCATGCCGTTATACTGGAAATGCATATGGTCAATGATAAACAAACCAGGAGACAATATTAAGCTGCACGCAATGGTACGAGCACGGGCCTTTTCCTCGTTCTGTTTCGTGCTATTCACATACCATTGGAGAGCAAACAACAACACCAATTCAGAAACCACCACCGTGGCTCTTTGGAAGTACACTGTAGGAAGCAGGTATTGACCTTGCGATACCAAATCCAAGCAGCCATCTGCCCTAACAAAAGGCGGGACGAGGTACGACAACACCCACTCGAAATAGGCGAAAAAGGGAGGGTAGTCTAGGGTCCATTGGGACGTATTTTCCGTGTACCATTGCAGGAGCGGCAACTTATGGGTGAGCGCCATCCAATTGCGGTGGACCTCGAAATCCGTGGAGTGGTAGGCGGTAAAAAGAAGGGCCTTAAGGGGAAGCGAGATCATCCATACCCGAATCAATGACCCGTTCGCTAGAGACATGATTCTGTGGTGTTTCAGGTATGTTTCAGGTGTGTTTCAGATGTTTCAGTATTTCAGTCTTCAGTGTTTCAAAATATTCAGACTATTCAGACTATTCAGACTTGATTCAATGTAAGAAGTGGTCTGTCTTTGTCTCTGTCCCTTAGTCGTGTCTATCGTTTCAGAGCTGTTTCACCATGAATTCCCCGTATATGAGCACCTATAGAAATGATGACCAATTAGAGCAGCTAAGCAAATGCAGTAGTGGAAATTTCCAATGCTGGTATAATGTATGATCCTACTGGATTGGGAATGATGTAGTAGTATGGTATATGGTATATGGTGATGGTGTATGGTGTAGGATATGGAGAGCGCGCTCTTAGACCCGTGCACCTGGCTTCTCTTCCTAGTATGCTTGCACAGAGGATTGCAGACAAGGCCACCGCATGTTTCGAGCTGGTTTCAATCAAGGCGGGAAAACCGGGGGTGCGGCTGAACGGCGTGGCTGAATGGACGGTTCTTGCAGCCGTGGTGGCGGTGGAGAACGATGTACCCTCGGTCCTCACGCTCGCTACCGGGGTCAAGACCATGCCCAACGAAATCCGGGCTTTTTCCGAGGGCTGTTTCGTACATGACCTACATGCAGAGATCCTTTGTCTCCGGGCCTTCAACCGCTACCTTATGCAGGAAGTGACGGGGGAAACGCCGTTGAAGTACTTGGAAAAACCGTCGGGTCCGGCACATAAGCACTCCTGGCGCCTGGGCGTCTCCTTGGCCCTTTACATATCCGAGCCGCCATGCGGTGACTGCTCTATGGGGCAATGGGACGGAGATCCGTGGGAGAAACCGGGAGATGTGACGAGTCACGTGAAAATTAATGAGCACGTGATAAAGAGTGATCACGTGGAGAATCACGTGAAGCGGCAGAAAGTCGTTCGAGGCCGTTCCCATTTCCACGACGTTGGTCTCGTGCGTACTAAACCTGGCAGGCTCGATAGCAAGGTGTCATACTCCAAGTCGTGCTCAGACAAATTGGCCCTCAAACAGTATACTGGAGTCCTCAATGCCGTGCTGAGCCACGTGATCGAACCCGTACACCTCACGTATTTGGTATTGGAAGACACCAAATTCAAGCCTGCAGATTTCCAACGTTGTTTCGAGACCCGTCTTCCCCTTGAAAGGCCTTTCCCGCTCATATCACTTCCCTACACCGAGAACCATTTTGCATACTCGAAAAGCCCGGACCGTGTGCCTCTGCCGTCAAGTACAGTATATTGTGCCGTGACGAAGGAAGGACACGTGATCACCAATGGGGTTAAAAATGGAGGATACGTTAAAAATAAGAAACCCAAGCCATCGGCCATGAGCGCTGTGTGCAGGAGATCGCTTTGGATGCAGGCGCAGCACCAACTTCCTCAGTTCACGTCATATTCAGAACTAAAAGCCAGCAATTCCGAGCGTCAAGAATTAAAGGAAAGGGTTAGGAATCTGTTAAGCACGTGGCCTCGTTCAAGTGATGATCTGTTCAGTCTATAAACCGAGGTTTGGATATGAGACTGAGCAAGACAGAAACAAAGAAATAAGACTCTGATGAGACAAAAAAAGAGTTTAAGATGAATTCTAAAAGTCAATGAAAGACTCAAAAAAACTCAACGATTTAGACCAGGGACGAAGATCGTGGAAGGATTCTGCTATTGAAATACTGCATCCGCCCTAAAAGACAGCACTAATACTCCTAAGGAGTGTCCTTCTTATAGTGTGGTAGAGCATCGTATAGTACTGTGGACCACCCTATATTGTTCCTGTACTCTATACCTCTACACCTCTACACCTCTACACCCTACATGCTGTACTGGGACCTAATGCGGGTCTTTCTTTCCACTACTCTACTGTCATACTGCAATCTCCTATAGTGTACTGTATAGTATATCATAGGAGAGAGCAGGATGGTGTGAATATGATCATAGAGCAAATGATAAGAGACTATATAACCATTTTATACTGTGCTGACATTTACGCACTATACTGTGCTGTGCTGATATTTACGCACTGTACTATATTAGCATTAACATTTTCCGTATTACTGCTACCTTTACACTCTGTATCAATAATAAATTACCTGAACACGTCCATCAAGATGCAGATATCTGCTTCTAAGAGAACAACAACTGATATAAGGAAGGAGGTATACGTCACTTCAAGCCAGTAGTCAGTGTCCGAAAAGTGTAGTTGTGGTAGTATAGTAATGACCTTCTGAGAATGTTTTCGTCCAAAAGTATGGCCTTTACACGCATGTGCTAGTATATTTTGGGTTCGTGGTCTGACCCTCGGAATGGTCACGTGACCTGTGCCCACCTCTTCGTAGCAGCCCACACAAACAATATTACGACACCGCTATATTATGTAGTTATGGCGAAATTCAGGAGATTCCAATCATATGAGCCATTTCCAAAAATATTTTTTTTTGAGGAGGATGAAACGACCTGAGTCAATAGGTCGGAACTGGATATAAGCCCCGGAACTGCCACTTGCACCCTCGGAACAGGAACGCGGCCTCTAAATCAACTATAACTAGATTAGAGACTTGAGACCAGTGCTTGATTATAAACCCGTACACTCCGTAGATTAGCCAAAACCATCCTTCAAATATGCAGGATCCATAGCACCGCCTCCATCTTTTATCTTCATATATACCATCTCTGGTCTTGTTAAGAAGCTCCACTCAGTACTCTCTGCATTCTAAACGGCTTATCCTGTAAATTTACCGATCAAAAGACATGGAAAATCAAACATACTAGAGACTACAGACTATACGCAGGACAGACTACAGAACTTACAGGACAGACTACATAACATACTATACACCATACTATGCTAGTAAAGGTACTAAATCCAGATACAGTGGAGAACAGTACTGCATAGAACCGTCTCTCCTTCGCCAGGCCAGTTCTGAATGGAGAATTAAACAATAGACCTTTAAAGTTAATGAGTTAGACACTTCAGAAACAATGAGCTTTTCATAATTTTCAATTTTATTTTAATGAACTTGACACTTTATTTGATGAATTAGCGACTCCTGGCCAGATTCCTGCATACACCAGAGGACAGATAATTAAACTGCTGGAACAAACTTATATTAAGCAAAAAGGCAAGACTTTATCATATTCTCATCAAAATAGCATTCTACATTTTCCATTTTATTGAGATTTTGATATCCTTTTTCATTTGTTATTCAGTGTACTATGCTGGACTGTAATATACTCTACCGTACTGTGTTATACCCTTTACCGTAATAAATATACTGTATTGTGCTCATAACCATCAACAACAGCCAATCACAGATGATCACAGACAATACGAACATAGAGAAAAACTGGATTCACAATTGCTGTCAGTTTAGTGGACAGTATCAGACAGTATTAGACAGTTTTAGACAGTTTTAGACAGTTTTAGACAGTTTGGACAATTCGCTTTTACAAGGGAGCCAGAGGTACAGTTTTGAACGGAAAAGACCATCCATTTTATTCTGCAAAAACTGAATTCCCTGGATATTATACTACACTTCCACTCCACTATCTTATACTGTATGTACTGTATATAGGACCGACACCGTATCCACTGAATTTACTCTACTGTACTCTGCTCTGGTCAACTTATAAGAACCTAAGAAATATGTATTCAGATATATATAGGATATTTTTTATACATGGCGTGTGTGTCTGGGTTTCTTCTACTCTCTTCTAGTATAGTAGTATAGTACAATCAGTGCAGTTAGTACAGTTAGTACTAAATATAGACACTATAGTATGGCTACTTGGAGGTAGCGTACAGTCCGTGGGTGCTATCTATTATAGCTAAGCTGGGATGTAGAGTTGCCTATGCAGCAGACCGACTCTTCAACTCACTACTGATTCATGGACGAGACCAAATCTGATATCTATCAGGCGCACCCCAGGGCCCCTGGACTCAGTCCAACAGTTGACTCCTTGCCAGCTCACATCAACTCACATCATTTCACATCAACACACGTGATTTCACATCTAGTGGACATGGCTGTAGTGACTATGACGCTGACGTTGAATCGCCTACTCGTCGTCGCTGGCGTCGCTGGCGTCGCTGGCGGAATCCGAACCCGCACCCTCGTCCGCAATCTCCACGTTCGAGGCATACTCTGCGCTCTGCAACAAGTCTAAGAGCTTTGCATTGTCCTTGACATAATTGGCCGGCTTCAAGCCATGCTTATCGGAGACCTTTGCGTCGGATCCTGCATCGATCAAATTGTCAATGATGAAGTATCCGTGTTCGGGCTCGTCTGCAGCATACTTGACTGCCAAATGCAACGGCGTATCTCCCTCTCTATTCTTGGGGTCGATTTCCACGCCCTCGATATCCAACACCATATCTATGAATTCCCAGTTTCCCAATTGGGTAGCAAGATGCAAAGGCGAATTTCCCGAAATAACTTCTTTGGTGGAATTGATCAACTGCGCCACTTTAGTATCATCATGGCCAAGCTCCGTGACGATCTGTGCTAAGAGCTCGGTGTTATTTCTACGTGCACTTTCCAAGATTTGCTCGGAATACGACGCTCCTTCCATGGTCGGTTGGGGGATGCTGGATTGGGTGCTGCTCGAACGCGTGGTATGCAGGAAATAGGGGGAAATGTGCAGGAAATAGGGCTATCCAATGTACTGCAATGTGGGATTCGGCAGGGTGGGTGCTTTTGGCAGAGGAGAAATGGGCCTGGTTTAGACTGGTGGCTCAGTCCCACTACTGAGTCTGAAGGTGCCGGTGTGCGCATGGTGTACGGGTCTACCTAGTCCCTCCATCGTCTACTTAATCTACGGTTCCACTTTCCTTTTCGAAAATCTATTTTAAAAATACTCTTAGGTCTGGCTTACTTAATCTCCCTATTCTATTACATGTTGTTGTTTTTTTTGGCCAGATCGGGATGCATCTGGCCTGAGATCTGGGGTCTCGGAACTGACGGCTGCAACACACCCGTACACCAGCACATTTTCACCCAGTCACCTTAACCTTTTGTAGCAGAAATGTAGATAGTCGGGAGATGTCTGGATTAATTTGCAGCTGATTCTGACGATTTTGAAGTTTTCTAAATGAGGTCCTGACTCTGTTAATTGCAAGAATTATGTGCAGGATATAAATCTAACCCTTATTAATTCTTCTATTTGGCTGTAGCTACTATTAATAGCAACAGATTCTTTGTTTTGATTAATTTAGAGAAGATTGACTTTGTTTGTTTATATGCAGGATATGACATGAAAACACATCAAAGTGTACCACAGCTTAAAATACGCCCTGCCATCTCATAATTATCTACAAGTATTTTTAAAAAAAAAAGACTTTTATTAATGGACTCAATCAAATGTCTTCGTAATTCACGAAAAGAGTTTCAGTTGGTTTCTTCTCAGGAAACTTGCCCAAATCTCCATGGAAAGTCCATTGAGGAGTCGTGGGTTCATCCAAAGGCTTCAAAGGCTCGAGGTAAGGCTCCTCATTGTCGTGCTCGCTATCCTCGTCGTATTCGCTATCCTCGTACCAGTCCTCGTTATATAAATCCTCAGGCTCCGAAAAGCCACAAATGGCTTGTTGTTGACATTCAAAAGACAAGCTCTTCAAATCAGTCAAAGAAATAACACCCTTGGGCTCTTGGCCTTGCTTGAAACATCTCAGAAATGAGTCCATTGCGATTTGGTTGCACACGTAATTGTACACACACTCATAAGGAACCTCATCAAACAGCTTCACGTTGATGCTAGGACAGTAGTTTCCGTCATCAGCGTATTGTCTGTTAGGAAATTTGGTGGGGGCATCTCTTGGAGAGAGAGCAGCAGCATTTGCTCTAAGAGCATAGAGGGCAAGGCCAGACAAAAACTTCATGGTAAGGAATAGACAGTCGAAAAGATATAAAGATTATGATTTCTAAAGATTGCAATGAAGGGCAAGAACGATGGCTTTATATAGTCCAAATCATGGGTCCAAATTTCTTGGCGTTTGTACTCATTATGAAACTTCCAGTGAAAACGTGTTCAGTAGAGAACTAGTCCCATTCCTTGTTTTGCATCCACCTAAATGTGATGCGCGTAAGTGAGGGGGCCGCATGCAGGTTGAATAATTCTCTGAATGCCACTACAATGGCGCATGATCTACTATCATCGTCTAGATTCTTGGCTAAAGTCGGTACGGTCATAATTTGGACCTGCAGAAAACAAGCCAAGAATATGGTCCCTTACCATGCTTCGCAGATAAATATCCGGGTTCACTGGGACTTACTGGGACTATATGCCTGACTTACTACTGAATGTGATTTATGAGTCTAATTATTAATGAACGTGATCTGTGTGAATCTAATTACTATATGTTTTGAGAGACTTGGAGGAGGCTGTACAGGTTTCGGTTAGAGGAAAAATGTGTTTGTGTTATATGCAGGAACAGAGAACAAAAAAAAGGCATTGATTCGAAACAATGGTCTTTACATAAAAGCAAAGGCACAGATCAGATGATTGAGGACACAATGGGTAACAGAAAGACGGAAAAAAGCCAAACCCCATCTCCCCCTCCCAAAAAAAATTAAGCTAAAATTCCTAAAGTTTCCAGACATTGATCTCGGGTTCCAGACATTTACCGGGTTCCAAATATCCATATCAATTGGCCGAATATGGCAATGCATCCGTCTTAAACAGACACCTCTTATAAAAAAGCCAATGGGCAAAATCTTCAAATCAAGAAATTTCTGAAATAATCCAAGATTCAAGATTCTTCAAGATTTCCAAAAAAAAAAAAAAACTAGCCAAGAAACATCCCAAGAATCTTCGCGCATGGGTCTAAGATTGTTTTACCAAAATGTTACAGCACCGTCATTTTTCCAATCGCCGTCGATTTTTCAAAAAAAAAAGTTTTACTTAAAATTTATGTCGAAAATATGTGCTTATTCTAAACTCTAGAAATACGAGCTACAAAAAGGGGGGATTGTAGATATAGTGCTGTATACACCACCAAATAGTCTATACTAATTTATGTTGGATAGACGAAATGTATGCGCACCTTGAATGGCTCAGTATACAGGTTCCAGATGAAACAGCAGATTTGGAATAAGCTTTAAAACAAGTCTTCTGCAGGACGAGATTTCCAAAAACGACTTTACATCGCGGATTCTGTGCAAATAGGCTTATAGGAAGGAGCTTCAGAAATAGACTATATAAGAGGGAGCTCCCGCACATAGGGTTAAGCAGTAGCATTTTTAGGATAGTTTAGCACAGGCAATTTTCGGTATACTTTAGACAATTTCTAGATTAGTTAAGAGACAATTTCTAGATTATTCAAGAGACAATTTTCTCTATATTTAGAGACACTCCAGAATCCGAGTTACTGATATGAGGACTGAAGCTCTGCACCTACAGTGATGTCCAACCACACGTGCTGGATTACGAGCATTAGTACCACCATACTACTAACGTACACCTCAAATACAGAACTAGCTGTAAATCGTAGAATCATTATAATTATGAAAAATCATTACAATTATAGAAGTGTTAGATATCAAACTGTACGGGTGTATGGATGTGTGATGTGTGATGTCTCATGTCTGGTTGGTTCGTCATGTGACCCGTACATCCCTCGCAGCACCCCAGGCCGATCATTCACCCGGCTTACTACTCCTTCTTCCCCACCAAAAGCCAAATTTACATCATGGTCAAAGCTATCATTGCCCCCTCTATCCTCGCTTCGGATTTCGCCAATTTGGGCTGTCAATGCCATAAAATGTACGATCTGGGCGCCGACTGGCTCCATGTGGACGTCATGGACGGCAACTTCGTACCCAACATCTCGTTGGGTCCTCCTATCATTTCAAGTTTAAGGAAGGAGATTCCTCGGGCGGAAAATAACCATAAGACGTTTTTTGATTGCCATATGATGGTGGCCGAGCCAGAGAAGTGGGTGTCAGAGATTGCAAAGGCAGGTGGAGACCAGTATACGTTCCACTACGAGTCGACCAAGGATCCTGTGGCCTTAATCAAGCTCATTAAGGAGAACGGCTTGAAGGCTGCATGTGCCATTAAACCGGGCACTGCCATTGATGTGTTGTACGAGTTGGGAGACTTGTTGGATATGGCGTTGATCATGACTGTGGAGCCTGGGTTTGGGGGCCAGAAGTTCATGGCCGATATGATGCCCAAGGTGGATGCTTTGAGGACCAAGTTTCCCCAATTGAACATCCAGGTCGATGGTGGTTTGGCCAGAGATACCCTTCCTGCTGCTGCTGATGCTGGTGCTAACGTCATTGTTGCAGGAACCTCTTGCTTCACTGCCTCCGATCCCGTGGAGTTCATTGGCTGGATGAAGGAAACCGTTAACGCCAGTTTGAAAAAGCGTGGAGTCTACGAGTAATATGATCGAGTGACACCTCTCAAAACTGATGATCCTCATATTAGAATCTTGTGAATACTGGGTCTATAGTTATATTATATGGTCCATTGATCATTACTTCTCTCTGAAGTGACGACTTAGGTTCTGAGAACGATCTTAACAACTACTTCATTAGCAGTGTTCAACATTTGGTGAACTTAGAGAGCGATCTACTTGAACAGGCACCAGATACCATGGATGGGTCGTGCCTTGGCCATTGACCCGTATATTTCTAGTAATGATTGAGTACGGCCAATTAGTAGTCGTAAACGGTAAGAGCCCTAAACCCTCTGGGTATATAAGTGTGGGGTAAATGTATGTTCGTGCGCTGCTCATGATGCGTCTAATGCATTTTAGGATACTTTTCTATAGTATACTATGGATAATATA
Source organism: Metschnikowia kamakouana (assembly GCA_002374535.1). Lineage (NCBI taxonomy): Eukaryota > Fungi > Ascomycota > Pichiomycetes > Serinales > Metschnikowiaceae > Metschnikowia > Metschnikowia kamakouana. The sequence goes on from NKZX01000666.1 coordinate 157,490, forward strand.
CTATGTATACTACTATTATGGAACTATATATGTTGTGCTGTAATATGGATAGTATACTACAGGTGTTCTTGGTTCTATAGTACTCACTGGTCCTCTAGGTGCCGTATATTGGAACCAGTGACGTAAGTAGTCAATAAGTAAGTGATTGAGTAGTGGAGTGTATATTATATAATATTATCCATTATGGTGGAGCAGAGTATAGTGTAGTAGTAGATAGCCAAAGATCGAGTACTCTATACTATAATCTTCCCTAGATCTACTCTGCACTATACTCTAATCCACTCTAAATGGTAAGTACCTGTATGATTAAACTAGTAGTAAGTCTGTTTTGGTGTCTGTTTTGGTGTCTGTCTTAACACTGTATTGGACTAGCAATCGATGTCAATATCGTATGATACTTGAAATTCAGTCTTTTTATCAGAGCCTTTGCTTGAGTGGAGAACTCGAAGATCTTCACAAAATCAGGTGTTTGGGGGGAAAATGAGGGTGCCATGAAAAAAGTGAGGATATCATGGAGGGGGCGGCCTTCTTTTATATTCGCAGTTCATGCATGTGGCTTGAAAGGGGGTTTCATCTTTTGCAGCCATGCGAAAATGCGTTGAACTGTTTGATTGGATCTTGCCAAATTGGTAAACCTTAGAGTTGAGTATCCTCAATTATCTTTTTCATCACTACTGATATTTACTATGGTATGGTAGATCTAATACTGCTATTACACTATGCTACACTATGCTACACTATGATACTCTATACTACTCTATACTACTCTATACTACTCTATACTACTCTATACTACACTATACTACTCTATACTACTCTATACTACACTATCCTACTCTATACTAATCTATACTAATCTATACTAATCTATACTAATCTATACTACACTATGGTCTCTATGTAGACATCGTATTATGGAAGCAGGTGTGGTGGATATATTAGATATGGAGATATGGAGATGTTTAGACATAGTATTTAGATTGGAGAAGTGTAGACAGAAGATATTTTGCAGGTCTATGGTATATATGGATATATGTAAACCATACACACTACTCTACTCTATACTGTATACTCTATACTACTGTCTAGTACTATACTATGGTATACTAACATACTCCTACTCCATACTCTATAGTGGTCTACATTACTTCCGAGGATGTCTAGTACTTCCATGAATCTATATTACTAAAACTATCAAACACCCAAACATCCAAGATATAACCTCTAGTATTTTTTTTTCGATTCTCACATTTTCCGCGTTTTGTCTCATGGATCCTTATGTGCGACTTCTACATAGACTGGAAATACCATGCTTTACATTACCATTATCTCAGTGTAGTCATCCAACGTTCATAATACATACTATATTATCACATTAAGCAGTACCGACGCGATCAAATGTCCAGAGGCATAGCTAGAAATTTACTTGTACTAACGGTGACTCAGAGTTGCTCTACTCTACTCTGCCCTATACTTTATCGATTCCTCAACTGTGACACATGGATCATCTATGGAATATATAAGTATCTGTTTAGTAACTGTTTAGTATCTGTATCTGTTTAGTATCAGTCTCTGTTTAGGTGGTACATTGTAAGTACTGGGAGTTGAGTAAGGGCACCTAGCACTACTCCAGTTATAGAGTCGTTGTAGCAGCCTATAGTAGTAGGTGGAGTAAGTAGTGGTCGGTAGGAGTACAGCACTACCAGTCTATATACTGGTACTGGTTAATGTATAGAAGTGTTACTCGTCATTCCAGTGGATCTTTATACTAGTCATGTACATCGCATAGTATAGAGATGACTAGGGTGTGATATTGGTAGATACAGGAAATGGTGTAGAGATATGTATTGGAAAAAAATACCAGAATAGGCTAGTATACTGTAAAAGTATAGTTTGTATACTACAGTGGTAGTGTGGAGGAAGAATAGCTACTCTGGGCTCACAATATATCTGATTAGTACCTATCCCAATTCTAAAATGCCTGTATACCGACGGTGGTGCCCTCGCCAGAGGTGTCCAAGTTCACGCTGGAGGCCAAGGCCGTCCAGAGCGCCTTCTTGACCTTCTCCAAGTGAGACTCGGGCTTCTGCTTCTTTTCCCTCTTGATCTGGGGCAAGTCCACATCCATGACACCATCTTGCTGAACTGCAAGGTCGTGGGCCAACTTCTGGTTTCTCTTGGCCACAAAACGGGCGTTTCTCTCGAGCTTCTGTGCCTTTTTCTTGGAGAGAGTCTTTGTGATCACCCCGGTTCCTTGCGAGATGATATCTTTGTAGTATGCAGCCGATTTGGGGTCATCTGCCTTGGTGACGATGGTGGGGGTGAAGGGCCGGGTGGCCTTGGCGCGAGCGCTTCTCTTTCTGGAGAGCCGTTTTTCGTGGCTGCGCAGGGAAATGGCCTTCGAGGGCTTGTTGATGCTGAATGTGCTAGGCATGGTGAACAGTGTTAGGAATGGGATGGGGCGTGGGATGAGATGATAAAAAAAGAATGCGCGGACTGCATGTGGCGCACCCGCACTCTTGAAAAAAAATCTCCCGGGGGTGAGTCGAACACCCGATCTCAAGATAACAATTCAATTACAGTCTCGCGCCTTAGCCAGCTTGGCCACCGAGAGGATTTTATATGAGTAAAAAATTATGCATCACTATAATAACAAGTTTGCAGTTTTTACACTTGCATATGTTTATACTTTGAGTTCTTTTCCGGAGTCCTTGAGTATATTGTTAAAAACAGCTGATTCAAAAGAAATTCAGACTTATTTTGAATGTGCCTCCATGTTCTCAATCTTGGACAAACAATGCAGCCTTTAAGACATTAAAGGCCAAGACAGTACGACTCTAAGACTAGTATATAGAGGGATCAAGTCCAAACACCGGGTGTTTCATATTTCACATGCCCTAAAGCTTTGTCGTAATTTCAAACGCCCCGTAGAAATTCGGATACGATAGACGGAAGATCCCGAGACAATTACTTACACGAACCCTCTCATTGTATAGCCCTGAGCCCCAGGCAGATCCACCCAGATTCTTGGCCCTTTGTTCTTGGTTGTGCATATTCGGTACTAGCCAACAATGCAAAAATATCTTGAAAAAAACGTGCTCCCGATGCAAGTGTCTAAAACAAGGTATCTAGCGTGATACACAATGTGGCAGTGACAGAAATATAGACGGCCCACGAGACCATATAATGGGCGCGCATCCGCACTCTATGCAGACCATTGTTTGCAGCATTTTCTCTCCTCCTATGTTTATGCTACCGCACTTACCCTTTGAGGTAAGTCCCAGTATGCTCCTATTCAACCATAGCCCAATTCTCCCATCTCATCTGAATCCATTTAATTCTTGATTTGAATTGTTTCTTATTCAAATTATCCATCGAGATTATTACTTCCTCGCTTCCTCACTTCCTCACTTCCAGGTTCATTGTCTTCTTTCATTCTGTAGATGTAGGCTCTTCTGTAGTCTTCTGTAGTCTTCTGTAGTCTTCTGTAGTGTTGTCTCGCGACTTGTTTATAGCCAGTAACAATAGATATGCACAGATGACCAAACATTTCGCCGTTGATGGCTTACACTGAAAGACAAAGGAACCAAATGTAGCAGATTCCGCTTTTCGTTTTTCCATCTTCCATGTCTTGGCGGTCACCCTCTTGGGCCCTGCCATTGTCGGCGAGGCGCAATTTGGACAGATCCACCAATGTATAAAGATGGCGGATCCGGGAAGAAAACTTGATCCAAAGCAGCCATGAAATTCATCGTTCCATTTTTTCTTTTAATTGCATTTGTGTCTGCCCTTGACTTTGAGAAGGCTCTAGAGACCGGGTCCGACGTGGTACAAGCTCTTGGAGAAATACGGGACAAGAGCAGAAGAAAGCCCAAACGCCCATCCTTCAACGCTTCAAGTTTTGTTGAACGTCTTAATCTGACCCGCAATACCAAAGATGGCGGAGCTGTGGGTGGAGAGCAGCCCACGGTTGCTGTGGGAGGATTACTTGTGGTGCTCTGCATGCTATTTTTATAGAGCGGTGCGCGGATCACGGTTAACGGTTTGGAGATGGGGATTAGAGTGGAGAATGGAATAAAGTCATTTGAGACAGCTGTTAATTTGAGATAAGGTCGGTCTGAAATAGGGCTGAAAAAGGGCAGGAACTCTACAGAAATAGGAATAAAATAGGACTGAAATAGGACTGAACTTGTAGATTATAGTAATTGTTTAAATCAAATAATTTGGACTCAATTATACCTCTTTGGACAGAAATGAGCTAATATGAAATTGAGGGTAAGATTGTCAATTACCTGGATTGACACCATACCGGACATGAATGACATAAAGAGGCATGACTCCATTATACAAAGTTACATGGTCACTCATGTTCACGAACCCGTACACCCTCAAGATTGATTCTATTTTGGTGACCACGTGTCAAATTCGTTTACGAAGTTAAATTGCTTCACATTCCTCTGTCATTAAAAATGACTGCATGAGATGTCCAACTCAGCCGACATCTTTTCGTCTAAACGCGTGCGCGAGTATACTCTTTGGGTAATATCTGACACTGCGCCCTCCCCACACCAACCCCACATCCAGTCAAGAATTCCCAACCATACGTCTAACGGTGTCAATCTGATGAGTACATTATTTTTACTGTATGCACTCTAATCTACTATATTGTACTGACTTTGTTCTGAATCTGTTCTACTCACTATCAATGGTGTAGTACCGAGATTTGTAGTATAGGTGCCACATTTCTGCATGTCGGCAAGACACGTAACCATGGGAATTAATATCTCTTAGATGATGCCAGCCATTGTGCATACTGGGGCCCAAAATCAATCCATGTTAAATTTAGACCCACGGTGTCTCGAAATTATTTGTGGACCTCCTAAGCCTTGCGGGATTAAATCTGGCTCGGGCTGTGGGATGCTTGGAGCTATTTTTATTCCTAAAGTGGGCAGTGCGCGCCTTGCGCCCATATTCGATGCATCCAGTGTCACTCAGAGCCGCCGCATGTGCACGGCACCGGAAAATCTCATTTTGTCTATATATAGTCATGCATGCCCCACTCGCAGTCTCTATTGTAAAAAGCCAAACACCAATTTTCTTGTCAAACAATGTTGTTAACCTCCGTCACCACCCTCGCTCTTGTGTCCTATGTGTCTGCTGCAAACGCTCAGTCTGAAGCTTTCAGCGAGCTTGCCAACATTCCCTCGGGTGATGCCTCTGCACAATTGGCTTGGCTCTCACGGTTCGCTACCATGTCTGGTGATGCTGCTGACTTGTTAAGCATGGATCCTTCTGACTCCTTTCAAATCCCAAGCACCCTTGACAGCGATCAAATGTCTCTTCTTAATTCCATCACCGCGGCCGATTCTGCCCTTGCGACTGCCACTGGCATCCCGGGTACTGTTGCCGCTTCCATGACCGACGATATGTCTATGGAATCTATGAGCATGAACATGACCAGCTCTAGACCGCCCAGAGCTCAAACTGCTACTGGTTCTGCCAGAAACTCTTCTTCCAGTTCTGGTTCTGGTTCTGGTTCCGGTTCCCGTTCTGGTTCCGGATCCAGCTCCAGCTCTAGAACTAGATCAGGCTCCCTGTCTGCGGCTGGTATTGCAGGCAAGGAGGCCCCAATGGTCATTGGTGCTGCTTTGGCCGGTCTCTCTGTTCTCTTGATGTAAGAGCAGACTCAAAATATGATATTTACAAATCAACGATAATGTAGTGTTTCATGCTAACTTGATATATATCCGGCCTTTTATCTCTATTAACCGTATTACCTGCAAAGGCAGTAAGCATTGTCGCATCTTAAAGTTTATTGGGATGTATGCAGGATAGTAGAACTTTAATAATTAAAGAATAAAATATTCCCAGATTGGTATTCACAGATGAAGATGTTCCCAAGTTGTTATGATTATTGATATGACACGCTTTATCAGGTGCGCACTCGTATCTACCAGGCAAGTACCAGTAATGAATAGCACTTGGCGATTCAACACAAAGACCATTTCCCTCAATCAAGCTCATTTAGGAAATTCGGGTTGTTAGTGAGTTTCATGCGGAACTTATCCCACCATGTGTCAAACACCTTCATGGGCACTTTGCCAGATGAGTCGATGAACCCCCCAAGGTAATTATAAGCATGCTTCACGATCTTATTGGCCAATTGGGCAATCTCCAGCAGCGACGTGGGTGCAGGCTGCAGAGCAGGTGTATGAGTATGTGGAGGCAAGATGGTTTTCTGGGAGGCCTTGGTCTGTTGTAGAAGCACCTCAGCCTGAGCCGTTGGTTCAATGGAAATGCCAATGTTCAACACCACCAGGTCTGTATTGGCAGCAGCATCACTATCGTTCATGATTTCATCGTCGTCCAAAGCATGGGTATTTTTTTCAGCAGCCATGCCTGTATTGAGTTTGAATATGGTGGAGGGTTTTGCAGGATTCAAGCCTCCAAGCAACTTGAAGTCCGGCAGTTTCGGGAGCTGGAAATACACCAACGCCGTGAATGACGGATCCGTGAAGTCCGTTTGTGGAAGCAAGAAGATGGCGATGTGGTTGATATTGCTGGCATTAGGAATAGTGAAGACGAACTTGGTGGGCTCCACTTGCTGGGCCAATTCCATGGGTCTTCCCGAACACACCGCTCCGAACATAGTCATTTGTTTAGGGAATGGAGAATTTTGGTTAAGATTTGGTGGTCAGTGGTTTGGTTGTATTAATAAATCGGATCGATCTGATGGTGGTTAAGCTTGGTTGTGCTAGTATGGGGCTGGCTCACTTATCATTAAGGCTGCGCGTTGTTACCCGCATTTCGGCCGAGCTCGAGAATCTTCTTGAAATTTCGCACTCATCACTACTCATCTCTCTACACCCATTACTTACTATACTGATTGTTTAGACTATACTGGTTTATTATAATTCCATTTAACTAGGCAATGTAATAATTCGTTATTCTTGGTATAGCTTTAGAAGTGTTGGTGCTGCATATCAACACTCGTGTTCATGACTGCTTTGCAAAGGCTTGTGAATTGGCCATGAATACTGGATGACTAGAAGGAGCCTTCAGCAGACCAGGGCCTGGCCCTGCAATGCTCTTGATTGTTCCCGATACTACCGTCCTATACAAATACACTGCATATACATATTTCCCATCTCCGAGCTTTGCTAGTGGATTTGAGAAAGAGGCACTGTGACATCCTCGTAGGTCGTAGCCAATTAGTTTTCTTGGACTGCTTGATTCTCTGTAATCACCCAGCTGGTGGCTAGGCCGCCGTAAACCTTGACCACTCTTTCTGGGCCCGTATAAATGGTGCTGAGCCGGTCGAACGTGACACTATCATTGGTCAATGGTCCACAATTTCCATGCTCTCCCCATCCCCATGCCACCACACGGTTATTGGCTAGGAGTATGAGCCCGTGTTCACTGCCCGTCTCCAAAGCATGCACATCCACTGCCCCGTACCGGTAGAGCTGGCCATGCAGGTTGTTCCCCATCAGGTACACTGGGCCCGGACCATGTGCAGTGCTTGAGTGGTCCTGGTCTCCGTCCTTAATGTAGTGGATAGACGACCACATTGTTCTGATCACTTTGGCACTTGACATGAGATCTAGGTCCTCTTGATCCGGCACTTTGTCTCCCCAAACACGCACAGTATCACCTATTAGTACCGTGCGGTCCCGGCCCACACAGATCCCATGCACCGTGCCCACATCTAGTAGTATTGGGGTCCAAACGGAAGCACGGGGCTTTGTTTTCCCGCTTTTAGTGGCCACCTGCTCCTGAGGGCCCAACTGTCCTTTCCTGCAGGCCCCCCAGCCTATGACTTTTCCAGAATTGTATCTTACCAAAGTATGTGAGATCGAAGAAATCAACTCAATAATGGAGCCTGATTCTGGACTAACGATACGCTGGGGACTTCCACTATGGGTCGTGCCTTCGCCTAGTCCCAATTCACCCTTAAGGCCTCTTCCACACGAGTATAACTGACCGTCAGAGTCACACATCACACTCCATTCCCAGCCAGCAGAGATATCTAGCCATTTCCCAGGCACTAGACGAAATTGCTCGAACACTTCAGGCGTCTCATGGCCACACTGGCCAAATTGGTTGTCTCCTGCTGCGTAGAGGTTCCCGTTGGGATATAAGATGAGCGTGTGGTTACCACCCAAGGCCAATTTCTTGGGTATGTTCTCCTCATCTATGCCCTTGACTATTTGCAAAATATCGTGGTCGTCATTGTTGCCCAATCCTAATTGGTATGACCCGTTAGACCCACAACAGCGTATAGTGTAGCCCATAGTAGAGGTGCGGGACTAAAGAGTGCGCCCAAACCAATGCATAATAACTCCATAAAGAAGCACCCAAAATTTAACAGAATTTCAATCCAGAAAAAATCAATAATTCTTTTCATAAAGAAACCCATGCAATTATATATATATACGTTTTTATATCTGCAGGACTTGGGACTAAATTGGATTGGAGTCTAGTGTAGTCTCTAAGACATGACCAATGCGCGTAGCCTGGTTTATCCTCGTTAGTGATGGAGAGGGCACTGCGAATCCTTATGTTACCATAGGATAGTCATCTTGGCTACGAGACAATTTATTATGAAAAAAACCTGTGGATTGGGAAATTCAGGCTGTTTTATATACCCAGGTCAAATTTCAAGGCTTAAAAATGAGTTTCTGATTTTTGGCATTACTTCTAGTTTTAGCAGCTTTTTGGATCTACAGTTTCTATTGTATTTTGCAGTAAAAGTGCGCAGTCCAGGCTCAACAGAAATCACCATAAGGTAACAATACAAAAAAAAAGAGCATACCTTATATACCTGAATAGATCATATCTGTAGACTAGATCATATCCCTAGACTTATCAACCAATCTATGACCAGAATCCAATTTTTAAGACACTGGTCCAAACCCCATCTTTTCGGACTTCTACTGGGAAACTCCACCTGCTGGGCACGTGACGTTTGCCTGCTGCACTCTGCATACACACGCGATGCGCAGCCTACAAGATAAGCACCAAGGGTATGGTTCACAGGCCACTCGTATAGTCAAGTAATAACTGTAGGACAAATTCCGTACTTATATACAATCTAAGCAACATCTATAACTTTACGGCTCCACACTCGCGTCTCCACGGTTAAAAACCTCGCGGCCCATCTCATTCTCCCCAAGACGCGTGGCGGAGGTACGGGTTTGCACTGGGAAAATTGGCAGTAGTTGATCTCATCTGTCTACAGCGACACATCCCACTACCCATTCAGGATCTACTTACTGACCCGGTATCTGACAGATGTCAATGCACCACAACATGACCACTCAAACGCCCGAGAAGGCCCGAGGCGTCGTGCAGGTGCCCAACTCTTCCCCTCTGGCCCCCACCAACGAAGACAACAAAACCGACGACAGACAACGCCAGGAGATGCGCAAACGCTTCTATGCCCATAAGTTCTGGCCGTTGATCAGCAAGAGGTTCTATTACTTGAATGAGCTGGAACTTTTTCGTGCCATGGTCAAGGGCAAGGGAAATCTCCGAGACATCAGTTTGTGGCTCAGTGACAACATTCCTTTGAACCAACGGTTACAGGAGTACGACGCAAAGAAAAACAAGGACGTGCTGCAGAAAAGACAAGTTGACGTGGCTAGTCTTCCCGAAAGTTTGCCCGTCAAAAGAACACCTGTTCCAGAAACATCTCCTGCCGGTATTCCTACACGAGAGGAAACTGCCCCTAAGGCCAGTCAAAAAGACTATGACGACGAAGATGCATCGCCAGTGAAGAATACAGGCAAGGCCCGCCAGAAAAGGTCTCTTTCCTCGGTTCCAGCTGCTGCTGCTGCCCCAGATACTAAGGTACAGCTCCAGAAGCCCAAAGTGTCGATCTTGGAAAAGTACCGCCACAGACAGCAACCCCGAATCGACGTTGCGTTCCAGAAGCTGAACATCTCTACTATGGGCGATGATGCCAAGAGAAGACGTCTTGTGCGTGCAGATAATATAGACCCTCCCAGCCCCGTGTCTCCTGCATCAATAGACTCCCCCAGCAACAATTCTTTGTCGGAACAATACAAGCACAAAGAGGAAATCAAGCCAAGTGCTCGATATAACCTCAAGCCGTCCGCGGAAATTGACGAGTTGGACTTGTTGGAGGAGAAAATCAAGGCCAACAGGCGCAAAAAGACAAAGTCCGAGTACATTGAAATCGAAGACGATGTCTACAGTGACGACATGTCGGCAGAAGATAACGAAGACGAATTTCTGACAGGTCTCACGTCCATAGATGGCCAGATCCTCGATTTCTTAAACAAGTCCCCGGCTGAAGATATAGTGGAGATTTGCAATGTCAAGCCGAGCGTGGCAGAAATCATGATTTCAAAGAGACCATTTAATTCCATCTACGATGTTTCGGAGGAGAGGTTCGAAGAAGAGACGCCTGAGCCCGAGCTGAAGAGAAGAGGAGGCCCCAAGAAGACATTGGGTATGAAGATCATAGAGAGCACCGAGTTCAGTTTGAAAGGCTACAAGGCCGTAGACTCTTTGGTGAAGAAGTGCTCGGAGTATGGTGACTTGATTGCAAAGCAAATGGAGAGATGGGGTGTCAAAGTGACCGGAGAGGGCGAGTTGGATATGGTTGATCTTGGCGAAGGAATCAACCTCAATAAGGATGATGATGAGGACGACGATATCCAGACCCAGCCTAAAAGAAGCATCCCCTACATTAGCCACAAGCCAACACTTCTTGCGCCAGAGATCGAATTGAAGAACTATCAGCAAGTGGGAATCAACTGGTTGCATTTGCTCTACCACAACAAGCTCTCGTGTATTTTGGCGGACGAGATGGGGTTGGGCAAAACCTGTCAGGTGATCTCCTTCATGGCATACTTGAAGGCTACATCTTCTCTGCAAAGCCCCCATTTGGTGGTAGTGCCCTCGTCTACCTTGGAGAATTGGCTACGTGAGTTCAGCAAGTTTTGTCCCGAAATGGTGGTTCAAGCATACTATGGATCGCAGGCCGAGCGTGAGGACTTGAGATACGACCTCATGGAGTCTGAATACGATGTGCTTGTCACCACATATAACTTGGCCACCGGCGCAGCCAATGACTTCAAGTTCTTGAAGAGTCAGAAGTTCGATATGATTGTGTATGACGAAGGTCACATGCTCAAGAACTCCAACAGTGAAAGATACAACAAGCTCATGAGATTGAAGGCAGGCTTCAGGTTGTTGCTCACAGGAACCCCATTGCAGAACAATTTGAAAGAGCTCGTGTCGCTTTTGGCTTTCATGCTTCCACAGCTTTTCGTGGAGAAGCGAGAGGATTTACAGGGACTTTTCAACAAAAAGGCTAGTGTGGATGCTTCCGGTGACTACAATCCCCTTTTATCGCAACAGGCCATCACCAAGGCCAAAACCATGATGACGCCCTTTGTCTTGAGACGGAAAAAGGCCCAGGTGCTCAAGTACCTCCCCGGAAAGCAACACGAGGTGATCAAATGCGAAATGACAAAGATGCAGAGAGAGATCTACGACAAGTATATCCAGCAGGGCAAGCAAACGCGCATGGAGCGGGAACGGAGAAAGACATTAAAGGGAAAAGAGGCCGAGGCAGCACGCAGCTCCCCCATCCCATCATCGTCCAATGTGATGATGTCATTGAGAAAAGCAAGCATGCACCCATTGTTGTTCCGAACCGTCTACACTGATGAAGTGTTGGAGGAAATGACGTCCAAGATTATCGAGGAGCCACAGTACGTTGCGGCCAATAAGGAGTACATTCTCGAGGATATGCAGGTGATGAGCGACTATGAGTTGAATGCATTGTGCGAGAAGTTCCCCAAGACCATTGGAGAGTATGCGCTTGAGCGCGAAAAGTGGTTTGAGAGTGGGAAAGTCGTCAAGCTTCTTGAAGTCATCAACACGGCCATTGCCAAAAAGGAAAAAATCTTGGTGTTTTCTCTTTTCACCCAATTGCTCGATATTCTCGAAAAAGTGTTGAGTTTCTCCAGCATCACCTTCCTAAGATTGGATGGTCAAACTAGTGTGGATACTAGACAGGACATAATCGACCGGTTCTACGAGGACGGTACGATCCCAGTGTTTTTACTTTCCACCAAGGCCGGAGGGTTCGGCATCAACCTTGTGGCCGCCAACAACGTTGTGGTGTTCGACCAGTCGTTCAATCCCCATGACGATAAGCAGGCCGAGGACAGAGCCCATCGTGTGGGCCAGACCAAGGAAGTCTTGGTGACAAGACTCATCTCAGAAAACACCATCGACGAAAATATCCTCATGCTTGCTGAAAACAAATTACAGCTAGATGAGAGTATCAGTAACGAAGAGAGTTCCTCCAAGATCGAGGAGAAAACTGCATCCATGGTCGAGAGGCTTTTGTTCGACAAGCCATAACCATGGGTGTGGAGCAAAAGAAACGGTGCGGACTGCATACGCGTGCTCAGCACCACTGTGAGTCGCTACGCGAGATGGAGGCACCGCACTGGAAAAAGAACATTACTGCTACAGACAAGCACACACACACACACCAAGATGTTCCAGAGAGCCATCTTCACATCCAGACAAAGTGCCTTGCGCTTGAATCTGCTGCGTCTGGCCTGGAGCCCCCAGCTCCTTGCATTCCGCAATCTCTTCATACAGACTGCAGAGACACCCAATCAGAACGCATTAAAGTTTTTGCCATCCATGAATCTATTAAAGGAAAACGAAACTAGGGAGTTTCTCAGCGGGCGCGAGGCCGTCAGCAGCCCGCTAGCCGTGAAACTTTTCAGCGTGGATGGAATCAAAAGCATAATGTTGGGCTCCGACTTCATCACGGTGGAGAAACGCGACGAGTCCCATGAATGGGCGCTTCTAAAGCCCGAGATCTTCTCCATTCTCACGGAATTCCTCACCAACGGAACGCCCATTATCACCGATGCTGAAGTCACCAACGGCATGGGCATCGAGGACGACGACGATGAGGTGATCTCCATGATTAAGGAGTTGATCTTCACGCGCATCCGGCCCGCCATCCAGGACGATGGCGGTGACATTGAGTTTGTCAATTTCGAAGAAGACACTGGCGTGGTGTACTTGCGCTTGAAGGGAGCGTGCAGATCATGTGACTCGTCGTCGGTGACTCTCAAGAATGGAATCGAGAGCATGTTAAAGTACTACATCGAAGAGGTGCAAGAAGTCAGACAGGCAGACGAGGTGGTGGATGAGGCCGAGAAGTCTTTTGAGGAGTTTGAGGCGGCCAACATCGTGCCTCAGACAAGAGGTGCCGAAGCCCCACCCGCTTTATAGAGTCGACTGCATCGGCATTGAAAATTGACCCATGTGATTAAAGGAAGGTTCTTCCAGGCATATAGAAGATCATAAAGGGTGTTAAAAACAATATAGCTACATTTGATAATCGGTTTACGTGGAGTAGTAGTAGTCGAGATGTCTAAGTTGAGTAGTCTAGTTTGGGTAGTCAAGTATTGAGTAGTTCAGTGGACTATTGTAGTGTTCTTTCGCTTGAATACTATCACAGTGTTTCTAATGCTGGTCACATGTCATTAAACTCATTCACTTTTCCTTCGTTGTGCATTTGGCAAGTTCGGGTCCCCAGGATACGGAAATGGGTAGTAGCCATACTGAGAGCCATAAGTATAGAGGTCGTTGTGGAAAGGCGCGGGTGCGAAAGCAGGCCCGCAATTGGGTGCAAAATTGGCCTGCACCTGGTACGGTATGGCCATATAATAGTTATAGTAATTATCGTAAGGCGCCATTAATTGAGGAGATAGTACCGGTTCTGGAGTTGCTGGATCATTTGGGTTTCCCGGAGCCAGATTCAGCCGCGCATTTGGTCCACTGCCTGATGCACCATAGTAGCCATATCCATCGTATATAGGCATAGGGAAGCTCATGGGCAGATGTTGGAGTGAATATTGAGGAGAAGGCTGATGTGGTTGAGGAGGGGGTTGAAGTGGAGGCTGGAATAGATTTTGAGGCGATTGAAGTAGATTTTGGGGTGGTTGGAGTGGAGCATATGGAAATGCCATGTAGCCTTCTTGTCGAGGAGGTGGGGCCAGGTACACATTTTGGAGGCGTTCACTGGTGGATTTCTGTATGGCAAAAGAGGCCTCGATGTGGAACTTCGGGTAGTCGGCGAAACCACTGACGAGCCTGTTGTTGGTGAGCAAAATGGCCTTAAGGGCTGGTTTGAGGTCGGTGTAAAAGACAAAGCCGAATTTGCCAAAAGGTGAGTTTTGGCGACGTGAGTAGAATTGGGGCTTGATGATCTTAGCCAGCTTGATAGAGTCTTTGGTACCAAACTGGATCCAAAAGTCAAACCATGCACTATCGTCATTCAGAAACACTATGGGCAAGTTGTTGACGTAGATGTTGGATTGCTGGAAGTTGATGTTTTTAGAAAACCGCCCAAACGTTTGTTCATCTGCTAAAGTCCCCTTGTGGTTGTTTGTTTCAAAGAACTCCAAAGTGGAGCTGCTGAGCCTAATAGCTGTGGAGTTGTTGAAGAGAAAGGGCTCGTGTTTCTTCTGACATATGGACAATTGTAGGCCTGGGGCTTCCGAGTCTTGGCTAGGTTCTTCACCAGGCTTGCTGGATATTTCGGTGATGTTTGATTTGCTAAAATGGCGGAAAGTCTGGAAATCCAAATTATGTAGGAAATAGAGACATTTCAAAATGGACTCGTTGAGGTTTGGCTGGTGCGCGAAACCTATAAATCCCACGCTCTTGAATTCAAGCGGGTTATTCTCGTCGTTGCACTTGGTGGGGAAGTAAACGGCGTCTATTTCGCCAAAAAGCTTGAATTTGGCTAAAAAGTCGTCCAAGTCGCTCATGGTGAGTTCGGTGTCCCCGAAAAACTCATTGAGGTTCTCAACCACTATGGAATCGTACAACACCTTAGGCGGAGAGTTCAAAAGGTTGGGGGACTCTTTCTTCTCGAGCTTTGAGCTCTTCAGATGCTCTATGGACACTTTCAAGGCCCCAAACGGGTTGGGAGCCTGCAGGAGCTTTTTAAAGTAAGGCTCCAAGTCATCGGTGTGGTCGAACTCTACCAATACCGACACAGTGGCCCTGGGAACGGGGGTTTGAGCTACTCTCTCCTTGCCAGTATTAGCAGGACCACTGATATGGAATTTACGGAGATTCAAGTCCAAAAATTCGTCTGCCACCTCGGGCTCCTCAAATATCCGTACATATTTCAACTTGTGCGGCTGGAAGAAGTCCTGGATGGAGTCGATCAGCGTTTTGGATTTGGTAAGATTGCGTAAAACCACCTCCGAGTCTCCTGAAGTGTGATGGGTCTCTTCGGTCTTGAATAAGATGTTGTTGAGGGTGGCTATTCTCTCGTCAAGTAGTTTTGCAGTCATAATGCCCGAGTCCGATGAAAAGCTGGGGTAACTAATTGAGTAGGGAGACGATATGAGATATTTAACGATAAGGATCCTAATATCAATTCTTATTGGGACTTGAGGCGCAGTTCGGAAATCAAGTGACGTAGATAGTTCTGTACCTCGGAACCGTGTATATTTGTGGAGAAGGTCAATGAAAGGATAGATAAAAGGAGTAACTGCAAGGGTTGAGAAATCGCAAAATAACTAGAATGCCCTGGATTGTAGTTGAAATGTGGCTGAATATATCTAGATATGTCTGGGTGTGACAGAATCAAGTGACTCGTCTACCGAGTACCGAGTGTGGGGTAAAAGATCCGAAACGATGGGAAGACCCGGGCCGCCAATGTTTCCGGGTTGTTTCAGATTTGGCCGGTGTGTGTGGTAGGTGTACTAGACGAGTGAAGATACGAAGCGGAAAAAGAAGTTGTAGCCCGGGTCATGGCGTGGTTTTGCATGTCCCTTGCCAGTATATCGAACGTGAAAACAGCTGCATGTGTGAAGGGTGCTGTTGACGCGCTGCACAAGAGAGCCGGCTCTCTTGAAAGAGGCCAAGGGAGTGCATTGAAACACGCCTGAAACACACCCCTTACAGATGGTGACGCACGTAAGGAGTTTGAAGTGCCTAATCCGATCTTTGGGTAACGGCCTCTATACCTTAAGTTTGTCTTTGTCTTGACTTTATTATTAATGCAAATGCAAGAACCGGCCTTACGCCGGAGCATGTGTACAGGAACGAGAAATAGGCTTCTTGGGCGCGGGTCTGGAAGGCCTGGAGGCTTATTTCACGTGGAGTCCATACTCCGCCTGACCCTCCTGTCTATGTGAAACTGGCGCGCTCATAACCGGGTTTCGCCGGGTTTCTTTAAGATTTCTCCTCCACCAATCAAGTCTCAATTTGAATGAGAACGTCCACTTAATGTAAATTCTGTAGCATGCATATAATCATGATCTTAAAATAATTTAACTGTTTTTAAACGAAAAGTAAACGATATCTGCTTCGCCTGCATATAACCACCCGTTTTTCTCAAGCTCTCCTCCATTCTCTCTCCACCGATGAAGTCGTCCTCTATATCCGTAGGAAACTACGACTATGCATTGGATGTCCATGTGACTAAGACATGTGACCAGTCCCCCCAAAAAGGTCCTCCTGCTCCCGTCTTTGTCTATGTCAACCAGCAGGGAAACCCCTCCATTGGCTGCTACATATACACCATAGGCAAAGACACGCAAACGTATTCCAGCGTGCTACAGCGAGGCGAGAATGTGGGTCTACAAGATCTAGCCACGAACCTCGGCCGTCTTGTTACCAGAAAACTCAATTGTCCTAGTTATGTGTGTTTGAGCGGATACTTTGAATTATCTGACTATGGAGAGCTTTCTCGCGAGGTGTTGACCCAGTTAACGGAATGAGCATGAGTTGCCAAACATTGTATGAAATTTGAATTTCATTTGAAATTCACTTGACTTTCCTAGAATTCAGAGATTCTTTTGGGTTATGTTCAATTACGTCATTTTATTAAGGGCAATATTAAGGGCAAGAAATTCATATCGAATTCTGATTTTAAAAATTTCAGCGTGATTTATTTTATTATCAAATGGAATTTCTTGAACTGAAAAATTTCTGAGTGCTCTTCAGTACTATGGAACAGCAGCCCGAGGAATCGGGTTCATGGGCTTCTACGCACTACTCAAGGCGTACTAGTTCTACTGATCGCGTATCAGCTATCAATAGAATCAGAAATCAGGGATCAGGCATTATAGTGATTGAGTACAGAGGACTGTAGTAGAAGTGGATACGGCAATACAGAGTGCCTCAGAGAGTATGAGAGTGTACACTACAAAAATACATTTAGAGAGTGCTAGATTACTATAAGTCTTTACAGAGTACAGAGTATTTAGCATGGAGTGGATTTAACTGGGATTGGAGTATAGAGTGGAGACTTTTAGTGTACTGAGAGTCAGTGTACTACAGTTAAATATCACGTGCTACAGAGTATACGTATTGAGTATTACAGAATTACTATAGAATATAGAATATTTAGAGTAAAGTTATTTTAGAGTATACTATTATAGAGTAAGATATTTTAGAGATATCTGAGAGATATTTAGAGATATTATAAAGATATTTTAGAGATATTTAGAGATATTATAGAGATATTATAGAGTACAGAGTTGGCCTCGATAACTGTACACTCCAGACAGGAAGAAAAAACATGAAGGTGCAAAATCTCATTCAAAAATCCATAGTACATATATATAATAATAATATATAATCTGAATCATATTATATACCCATTGTTACATCCCCAATATATTTCATATGGCATACTTTGGGTAAGCCAGGATTCCATAGATTAGCAGTGCAGTGCGCATCGCCTATCGCATCTCATCTCAAAAAATTACTGCACACCTCTAGACTACTAATGGCACCCAGCAGACCACAACCATCCCGGAAGGGAAAGAAGGCATGGAGAAAAAACGTCGATGTGTCCGATATTAATGACGCCTTGGAGGCTAAAAGAGACCGCGAGGTTCTCCTAGGAAAAGACTCCGACAATGCGTTCATCATCGATACCGCAGGAGACTACAATGTGTCCAAGCCCAAGAAAACGGTCAAGATCGCCGATATCTTGGCCAACAAGTCCAAGGTAGCACCACTCAACACCAGGACCCGCAAAAAGATTGTCAGCAGTAAGCAGAAAGCCCACTTGATGGCCTTGGCTGGCCGTCTGTCCATGACCTCTGCGCGGGAGGCCAGACTTGCGGAAGAAGGTGTTGATGCAGCCATCGATGCAGACCTTTGGTTGGATGACGTGGAAGAGCCCAAAGAACAGGTGCACCCCTCGCTGCGTGCAGCTGCCAAACTTCCCTCTACAATGAAAATGGGGCCGGTTAAGCTCGACTCCACCGACGTTGAAGATATCACACTGGCCATCCATGCCGGAAAATCCTACAACCCCTCGTCCGAGTCATGGAAGAGCCTCATAGCAAAGGTATACGCCCCCGAGGAGCAGAAGGAGATCGAAAGACAGGCCCTTGTGGCACACAAGGAGAAAATCCAACACCTCATAGAGACTTTGGAGGACGATGAGCTCAAGGAGTTGGCCGACGAAGACGACGAGCTGGAAGACGAGCAATCCCGCTACAAGCTCTCTGCCAACGCTCCCACCAACGAAAAGAGAAAGGCCCGTGCTCGCAGAAACAAACAGGCCAGGCATAAAGAGAAAATGAAGCTTCAGGGAGAACTCCGTGCGTTGAAGAAGAAAATGAAGGACCTCGACAATTTGAAGGTGATCGAAAGCGAGGTCACGGAGAAACTTAACGGCTTCAGACCCGAGCTGAGCCGCGAGAGGAAAATCAAGGCCTACAGTAAGCACGACTTATCGTTCAAGCCCATCGAGGTCAAGTTATCGGACGAGTTGACCAACGACTTGAGGAGCTTGAAGCCCGAGGGAAACTTGTTTTACGAGCAAATGTACAAGTTGCAGGCGACAGGAAAGGTCGAGTCCAGAGTTCCCCAGGCCGTCCGCAGAAGATACAAGGAGAAGTTCATCACCAAGGATGGCTACAAGTGTTAGTCAGAAAGTGAAAGAGTCAGAGTCAAAGAGTCAGAGTCAGAGAGTAAGAGAGTCAAAGTCAGAAAGTCAAAGTCAGAAAGTCAGAGAGTCAGAGAGAGTCAGTCTTCACTGCTTGTCATGTTCCATTTATACTACATACGCCATGGTGCTGGTTCTCGATACTAGAGCCACGGTATAAGAAATCAAGAAACGCAAGAATAGTAGAAATACACACTTGGAATCATTCAAGGACTTCTGATACTTCACTATCCACCATCTACACATACCAGATATTCGAATCCTGAGACTACACTACGTCACACTAGACACTAGATTCTACTTTATATTTACTCTTACTCCATACTAGACCAGATACTGTCACATCGAGAAGGTTCTACATCTTCATCTCACCATTAGGAGGAGACGAGTGACTGGTCTACATGGACTGTACTAGATACACCAGATATTATAGAAGAGACAATAGAAGAGACTATAAAAACATTGATTTAAGACACGTTCGAATCCAAAGCAATTCAAATCCAAAGCCTTATCCTACGACTTATGGTACTCAGATACTCCAGACACTCCTACTATATCCTCCTATACTCTAAGAGTAGTACAGTACCCAATTTTCCTACATGAACAATACTACACAAATCTCCAATGCAATTTATTAAGCCAGTTGCTCTAAGA
Source organism: Metschnikowia kamakouana (assembly GCA_002374535.1). Classification (NCBI taxonomy): domain Eukaryota; kingdom Fungi; phylum Ascomycota; class Pichiomycetes; order Serinales; family Metschnikowiaceae; genus Metschnikowia; species Metschnikowia kamakouana. The sequence goes on from NKZX01000666.1 coordinate 177,141, forward strand.
AAAGTCCCACGACCCAGCAACGTATCCTCTATATAATCTCTCTCTGAGCGAGAAGTATTGGTCTCTGTATGGCGACCAGTAGCCCTCTTTGGTGATGTGAGAGGTCTTGAAGTGGTCGGGGGCCACGGCCTCGGAAATCTGGCCCCGCTCGTGGCCGGTCAACAAGTAGTCCCGGGCCATCATCTTGTGGTCCCACTGGTCCAAGTCGTAACGGTCGTTTTTCCAGCCGTTGTCCCAGTATCTGATGAAACCGACACCGTGACCGGCGAGGCCGAAGAAGCCGGCCATAATGGCGTATGGAATTAATCCTTCGAAGGGCACGGGCATGTCGATGTCTGGATTGGTAGTGGGTGGAAGATTTGAATGTTCTACTCAATGATTGGTTCGCGCAGCGTGCGCGCACCATAAATACTGTGGTGGATTTTGGTCTTTTGATATTTGATCTCATTAATATACATCATGGTGTCTTCATCAATGAATGTTGGTATTATGATTATGACTTCTTGGTTACCCTCAAACCTTGAATCCTATGCTGTAAGCACTAGTTTATATCATTAATGTGATTACATAGGTCCTTGGATACCATTAAGTCAGTAGATCTGGGACATGACATCTGGTCGGTAGACCTTTTATCTGGTCATTTTGGAAAACGGTCATTTTGGAACATCATCAGTTCAAATTATCTCCCCACAATCTCTTTACAAATCTTTCCATGTTCACCGGGATGCTGGCCTGCCCCACCACCCATGGGTGCTGAAGAATCTCTTCTGGACTTGGCCGGTCGTCTGGATTCTTCTTCAAGCAGAATCCAAGGAAGTTCTTGAACGAATCGGACCAGAAAATCCCCTCTTCGGGCGCATCTTCAAGTTTGGGCTCGTAGTCTAAAATCAACTGTAGCAAGTCGATGGGCCCAAGAGGCCCCTGGCTGCTCTGCGAATGGTACGGGAATTCACCCTTGGCCACCTCCAATAAGGAAAGCCCGAGCGACCACACGTCGCAATTCACTGTGTAAGGCTTGCCCATGATCCTCTCCGGCGCCATGTAATACTGCGTGCCCACAAATGTCGTGGCTAGCGAGTTGACAACTTCTCCACTCACGCCAAAATCGCAGATCTTGGAGTTTCCATACTTATCTAGCAAGATATTGGATGGCTTGATATCGCGATGGATGATTTTCTGCTCATGTAGATACCTGAGACCCTTGAGAACAGACTCGGAGATCTTGCCCAAGACTTTTTCGTTGACTCTATTGGTGGAATCCAACTCGATTACTCGCTTATAGATAGCATCCAAAGTCGAGCCTCCCATGTATTCCATGGCAATGCCGATCATGGACTGCTTGGACACCATGAAGGTACCGTAGTACTTAACGATATTAGGCGAGCTACACGAACGATTGTACTGTAGCTCTCGCAAGATTTGTTTCTGCACATTTGGGTTGGGGTCTGTGTTGATCATTTTCAATGCAAACACAGGCAGGCCGTTCTTGAGCACACACTTGGACACGCTGCCCGAGTTGCCCTCGCCCAACTTGCTGATTTCCACAATGTTTTCCGAGTTGGCCAAGAAGTTCCAGTCCTCTGGCACTAGCTCATTGAGATCATCCACGGGGCCGATCTGCGATGAAACCCTACTGCTTCTATCCAGACCCGTATCCATGATATTAGAGTCGCGAGAGCTGGGACTAGTATCTGTTGAGCTCATGTACAAGCCAGGCTCGCTGTGATTATTGCAATTGACCCCACTGGACTGGCTGGACGAGCCCGACACTAGGCTGGGTGCAAAAGAGTGGGAGCCGTCGATCTTGGAGAAGTCCACTGCTGGTGGTTTCCGGCGGGGCTTGCGGGCTGTATGTGGAATGTTAGGTAGCGAGGAAGCCGAGGGATTCAAAAGCGGCATATTCGACGCCGAACAGCTGGAGCTAGCAGTCGAAGCAATGTTCATAGGACGGAGAGGATTAGTCATCATTCGGGGCGGGCCTGGGTTGCGAGCAGCCAGTGTGAGGTCATAGATGCTGCCATCGTTGGCATTGGAGCTGGTTAGCAGCGGCAGAGGAATCAGCAACTGGAGGTTGGGCATGTGGCTGGAGCGCTTCGTGGGAGGAATGTTAAACATAGCATTTTCTGACATACTTCGATGCTAGAGGATGGACTTTGATGGTCAATAAAGTTTAAGATACCAGTGGAGAGTTGAGTAGGCCAAAAGTTTGTGCAATGAGGACCAAGTAACGATATGCAACGTTTCAATAAGGTTGGAACAATGTGCGATCAGCAGGGGTATGGATTGCCGGTGTAGTGGTGGAGGGAACGGCGGACGGGCAGATGGCCGAGGGTGGGGCTGGGGACGTTATAAATATAAATATAATTATAAATATAAAATTATTTTAAGGAGCGGGAAGGCGGGCAGGAGAGGCAAGGGGGATCCCAGAAGGTGATATATATGAAACGGATTTGCCACCGGGCTGATGCGCTACTAGATCGTTGGGTGGGATAATGTGTTACTAATTTTCTTCACGTTGCATTGTTTCATCATACCTGCGTGTGGTGCAAGGGTTGTCGTGCGCGCGTCCTCCTGCGAGTGCATATCGCTGCGATCAATGATCCGACCAGGTAGATTACGGCCATCTGAAACTGCCGAAATAGACTTGAGACAATATCTGCGAAGGTTTGAAACACTAGGCACAATCGGCGTAATGCTGCCATTCTGTCATCCTGCCACTCTGAAACATATCTGAAACACGACTTTTCGCGTCTCTTGTTTCATGACCTCAACTCTAAACGTCCCTTCATTTCAAATGCCAGATCGGGATATTGCATCGCGATCTAGCCAGGCCTTCTTACTAAGCAGCGCGTGGCCCTAATGAGGCTCCTTTTTTGCATCCAGTACACGTGATTTTTACTACACCATAATTTTATGATTTAGCTTATTTTTTCTGATTTCGTCAATCGTATTTTTTTATTGAGCTCGTATTTTTGATTGAGCTCGTATTTTTGATTCAAGGTCCTACTTTTTGGCGGCCTTCTTGCGGGGTGCTGCCTTGGTAGTCTTTCCTTTCTTGGATGCAACCTTCTTAATGAGCTTGTCTTTTTTGGAGTCAATCTCCTCTCCATCATCTGCACCTTCTACCTCTTCATCTTTGGCAGTGTCGTCGTCCACAACGTCGTCGTGATCCACCTTTTGCTTCTTACCCCCGCCGGAGCCAATGGAGTTTCCTGTTTTGTAGATTGCAACCGGGTGCTGTGTGCTGTTGTACTTTCTGGTGAACGCAGACTTGGTTTTGGTGTTGATGCCCTTGAGCAAATCTGCGCCTCGCTTGCTGCCCACTCCAAAATCCAACACACTATCCCAATCTTCTTTGGTGAGGTAGTAGTAGTCCATGGTATCAATGACTGGCTGGATGCCTTCTTCTGAATGTTTCAATAATGGCTGAGTCATTACGTCCCGCATCACAGGAACGTAGTCCAACCTCAACTCATTCTTACTGGTGGACGTCCGCAACCGTGTGTGGTATTGGAGTTCCTGGAGCAACCTCTGGTTCTTCATGCTTTTTGAGTTTTGGCCCAACCACGAAGAGAAATTGATCCGGGCAACGATCGATCCGTTGACCTCCAGAGCTGGACGCACTGTAGACATGACTCCATGGAAGGGGAGCAAGCTCCACTGCTGCTCGCTGGATCTGATCAAAGAGTTGATTCCGTCGGATTCACTTATAGAGTCTGCGGCATTGGCAACGCGCTTCAAGTGCTCCTTCTGCGATGTGACGTTGGGCCGCGTTAAGATGTAGTTTTCCTGGATCATCAACGGGGCAAAGTCGATATCATTGAAGTACAAGTCCAACTTATCATTGAGCGTGCTGCCTGAGCTGGGGTGGAAGATCGGGCCTCCAAGCAATGTGGATGCTATCTCAAAGGGCTTGAGCATCACATGCTTCTTCCAACTGGCCGCTATGGCCTTGGAGTTCTCATGGCCAATCACGCTCTGCGTCTTGGACACTGTCGACATCAAGTTGATGATCTGCCTAATATCATTGCCCGTGGCCTGCACCAACTGCCCAATGACCGAAGGCTCCAACTTTAGCTTTTCCCTGTGGGCAATGGTGAGAAGTCTGGCCCGCACCTCCACTTCCGAAGGCCGCTTGAAGGTCAAGTTATAGGTGACTTTGTCGAAAGTCCTCATTTTCGGCAACGACTTATCGTTACAGATGAGGATCATGGGCATTTTGGTGATGCGACAGAATGCTGACAATGCTCCTGCTCCTCCATGGTCTCCACTGGACATTCCATCAACCTCATCCATTATGAGACAGAACTTGGTCTGGTTTGCTTCTTTCTGGCCATCGTTCTTGTTCTTGAAGAAACCCACAACAGAAGTGTTGTTGAGAACAGACTTGATATCGGAGTTGAGAAGAGATTTCGATCTGACATCCGACGCATTCTTCTCTAAGATATCGAACCCTAGTTCCTGGGCAACGAGATGTGCTGCACTGGTTTTACCAATACCAGGAGCACCCAGAATCAACGCGGCCCGAAAGACTCCAGAACCATCAGCTCCCGCTACCTTAAAGTCCTTTTTGGCATTATCAAACCACTTCGAGAGCCAGTTGCGTAACTTATTGATCTGTGCCTTGTTTCCGCAAAGCTGGTTGATATCCGTAGGTGCATACCTGACGGTCCAGAGCTTCTCGCTATTTGGGATTTCACGAGGTGGTTCAGGTGCAGCACGAGGAGCAGAGCCTTCTGTTTTAACACTTTGCTTTTCGAGTTTCTGCTTCTTGCGCTGATGTTGCTGGCGCTCTGCTTCTGCCCTAGTCTCGGCCTCTTCGTCAGCACGGGCCTGGGCCAAGATCTCCTCCTCCTCCTCCTCTCTCTTTCTCTTGGCAGCTTGGGCATTAGCACTATCTCCGCCGTCAGCAGGCATTCTGGTCAAAAGCTCGAGAAAACCTGCTTCACTAATTGCTTTGATGCCAAAATCTCTGATTTTCTTGACCTTCGAAGGGCCTGCTTCCTCTCCAATCACCACCAACGAGGTCTTTTTCAGAATGCTCTTGGTGACTTTGGCCCCATACTGCTTGGCCACAGACTCAGAAGCATCTCTATCGAGGTTTGGCAACACTCCAGTGAAGACAATGGTGAGGCCTCCCAAACAGTTGGGCGCAGCCTCCGGAAGCTCCACATTCCCACTGGGAGGTGCAAGGCTCTGCTGCTTATTTTTGAGGGCAAAGTAGTTGAGCTTGCCGTCTGTTTCAGGTGCATCCGGGAGCTCTGCATCGGGGATGGTGGAGAGGATCTGGTCTGCGTGGACTCCACTTCCTGCAGTTTGAGACGCTGCTGAGGGTCCCGAAGTTCCACTAGAAGATGCCTTTTTGGATGCTGCTTTTGGCTTTGGCTTTGGCTTGACCACCGGTTCCGGCTCAAGCTCCTCAATGTCTTCCTGCAAGTCTTCGTCGGCCATATCGTGATCACTGGGGTTTTCATCCATATCATCCATTTCCATCAAATCGTCGCCGTCGTCGTCGGGCTCTTCCGCTCCAGGCTTGAACTCTTCTTCGGAATCTTCGAATTCGTCATCCAAATCTATGTACTGTGCCTGCTGGGCGGCTTTTCTAGTGGATTGTCTCACGTTTTCTGTTGGTGGGGCATTTCGGCCCAGCAGAGGGGTTTTCTTGGGCAGTTTTTGCGGCAGGGCCTCCGCTGTTGGCTTGGAGAAGAACTTGCTCTTGTTGCCATCTGTTTTGCTGGTCTGGGCCGGTTTTTCAATGGCATTGGTCTTTTTCTTGGTTCCGCTTTTCTGCAAGGTTAGTATACTGCTAACAATAGTCCCTGAGTCCTTGGGCTTTAAGAATTCAAAATTGCAAATTTTATAAATAAAGGCAATCGGGGACTCCAGGGCTCATAAAGCCTCTGAACATACGCTTTTTGGGTCGCTGCCTGCAAAGAACAGCCGGATGTCGACCATAATGAGATGGAGTAGTGGTTGATGCGAGAGTAGAACGCGCCTTGTGAGGTGACTACTACAGAGCGCGCCGCGTTCACTGGGCTGTCGCAGCCAGATTTACTATAGACATCGAGAGACCATTGAATTGACAAGCACTTATGATTATCACTTGACTTAGTATTTAATCCAGCCATCTTCTCAGTAATCTCAGATTACTCAGTGAATAGCACTAAGTCATACACAGTCAGTTGTAGACATTCAGTTGTAGACAGTCAGTTGTAGACAGTCAGTTGTAGACAGTCAGTTGTAGATATCACTTGCCGAGAATGGACATACCACCTTCTAGCATTTTAGATCTTCTGAAATCATTGAAGACTGCCTAATTGTAGACTTCAATAAGATTGAACATTCTCAATTGCATCATTTTCAATTGCATCATTTTCAATTGCACAACGTTCAATTGCATTATTTTCAACTGCACAACTTTCAACTGATTGTAGGCTTTTAGCTTGTTTTTCGGCTGATTGAGACCTGCTAGCCTCTGCTTTTTTGACTGATTGAGACCTAGCTTCTGTTCTTGCTCTCTTTGTCAAGAAAATCCGTCCATAAGGAAATGAAGCTCAGCCGTGCAGGTAGCTTCCCGTCATCTCCAGACTTGGCCCCACTGTTTACTAGACCAGCCTCCATTTTTCGCTTTTCATCCCAATTAAGAAGGCCACCTATCAATGAAAGCGTCTCGAACTTCTTGGTGTCTCCTCTTGGGATCTGCACAAACTTAACTATCAAGTTGGACACCAATTCCTTGTCGACGGTAGAGTCTGAGTCGCCCAGGTTTTGTTTTAACATCGACAACGACTTGGTCAAGTGTTCGTTGAGAATCACCGCTTCGTGTCTCAACTTGCCTATTATCACCTGCTTGCTGTGGATTTCTTCTTGAAGCTGCGTGATCTTATCGTTTTCCTCCGCCAACTTTGCCCTCTGCTCCTCTCCTTGCTGCGCCTTTTCGAGCAATTGACTGTTCTCCTGCTGCAGCTGGATCAACTGGTTTTGCGTGCTTTGTAGTTCCTGCTCAATTTCCTGGATCTTGCTTTGCAAGGACTTCTTCTCCTCCTCGAACGTTTGTTTGTTTCTCTCAATCAAGCCAGTGAACCTCTCCTCTTCCTTCTCCTTGGCCACAAGCGAGCCCCGCAACTCTTCTATCATGAGCAATAAGTTTTTGTTTTCCATTCTGAGGTCGCCTTCTGCTATTTCAAGCTCGCTGTAACTGGCCTTGATCTCATTTATCTTCTTGCTGAGCTTGCTGACCTCGTTTTCTAATGCGTACTTCTCGTCCAGTAAAGTCTCGTCCTTCGAGCTGTATTCTCGCCGTAAAGTGCTCAATTGCTGACTGAGTCTTTCACACTCCGAGTTCAAGTCTTCAGATCGAGATTTTAGCTTCTGGACGGTGTTTGCCAGCTTCTCAGCCTCACTTTCCATCTCAGCCACCCGGGTTTCGAGCTTCTCTTTTTGAACAAGAAGTTGAAGGTTCTCTTCCTCAGACGCAACCTTTTCTTGCTCCAAAGCCTCCGCGTTTTCCTTGAGTTGGGCCACCTCTTGCTGTGTTTCCTCCAACTCCTCTTGAGTCAATTTGTAATTCCGGACCACAGTTTTCATGCTGGAGATCTTGCTCAAAAAGCCTTCCAATTGTCTCTTCGCATCGTCTCTCTCCTTCTCGGCCTCTACCAACCTCGACTCTAAGTCTGCATGTGGACTCACACCCACATTTTCATGTATACTTTTGACTCCTAGTTCCTTCTTGAGTTGCTCGATCTGGGACTTTAAGATGTCCACTTCACTTTGGCTCAGTCCAACAGTGGAAAGAGGGGCCACATCCCTAGAATCTAGAGTCCCAGCTTGATGCTCTTCTGTAAACTGAGGCTCTGGCTCATACTGAGCACTTATCTCAGAAACTTCAGGTTTGACCTCAGCAGAATTGTCAGAGTCATGAGATTTTTGTTCATGAGCCTCTATTTCCTCAGACTCTGGTTCCTGGACCGATTCCCGAGGCTCTAGTTCCTGAGGTTCGTCAGTAGCTTGCTCAGCCAAGTTCTCACTAATCAAGACATGCTTTGAGGAGTCATCATTGAGGCGTTCCAGCTCCTTTTGGTGTTCTGCTGGTCTAACTTGGTCATGAGACACTATTTCGGGTTCCAATGACTCGAAATTTTCCACCACATCGAGTTCGGTTGTTTCATTGGGCAAAACAAGAGTACTCCGAGAAACAGAATTTGCCTTTAAATCATGGCTTGGATCGTCCTTTGGTTCTTCGGGTTCGAGCACTGGTGTAGCACTTCCATTGACAACATCAGCATCAAAATGGGAAGGCCCAATGTCTGTAAGTGGATGCTCTACCACAGGCATAGAGACTGGATCCTGGTCGGCCAATGATGGCTCGAGAGAGACTTCAGATGATGTCTCAACAGCTCCATTCACTGTGGACTCTATGGTTGGACCCGGGCTTTTGGGCTCTGGACTGGAAGCTATACCATGCAGATCCACGCCATTGGAATCCAAGCCATTGGAATCCACGTCAATGTTTTTGATGTCCTGGTTTTGTGAGTCCACCTGTATATTCTCCGTATCTGGCAAGTCGTCAGTACCAAGTTCAGCACCTTCAGTAGCAGGTACAGTCTCAAGATCTGGGACAAGTCCAGGATCTTCAGACTCAGTTCCAGCATCCTCATGATCTTCCTCACCGACTTCTTCAGTCTCGTGCTGTTCAGGTTCATGCTGTTCAGGTTCAGGATCCTTCGTCACCACATTCTTGGACTCCAAAAGTGGATCCTCCAGGACCACATGTTCTAAGGCACTCTTTCGAACTCCCCCCTCGTTCAGGCTCAGTATGATTTGCGCCGCCGAAGTGGGGGCTGGTTGGGTGTTTTCAGTAGTAGCAGAGTCATCCACATCCCAGTCAGCATCGTCATCAATGGAGCCCAAATCGTTATCCCAGAAATCATCCGCATCCTCGGTTTCCATCCACGGGTCAGCAGCCGCCGTCGTCATTCCTGTGTGTTTCGGTGGGAGATGTTGTATGAATGACACTTGTTGTGGACAGGCATAGAGCGACGCGGACCTGGGTCCATGCGATGTAACGTGGTGAGGTTCTGTATATGAGAGGTAAGGAACCACTTCCGGTCTTTTGGCTGGGGTCAGTAGGTTTGGCGATGGAATTTTGGGGGATCATGGGATATTTTGAATTTTCCGGATTTGGTTTAGTATATGTTAATTTTTTGAGCCTCTTGCTTGGGCTGTGGATTGGATTTCGTATAGGGGTCTTCAGCGCACGTGACCCAGCCATAAATTTCTTAAAAGTACCGGTACTAGGTTGAGTGGTATTGAACAATGTGGGATGTAGTGGACTGAATAATTGGAATAACGATATGATATTCTGATGGCACTTTTCTTAACCTAATACTGTACTCTACACCACTATTACCAAGAAGAGACAGAAGACAGAATATAGACACAAACTACACAAAGATTGGACAGATATTAGACAAAGATTGGACAGATATTAGACAAAGATTGGACAGATATTAGACAGAAGGTTATATTGTAGAATAGTAAAAGAAGGAAAGCTCACCAGAAGATCTATAAATATTAGTGGTGACTACACACTATACACACTGACACGGACTAGTACTGTACACTATACCATACTGCACCATACACTACATTGCCTATAATATGACTAATAGTCATTTCTATTGGACACTATACTTTGTTCCGGCAGTTTATATTCCCAAGTCTAGAAACAGAACAGTAAGAGTGTAGGATTAGTATGGTATATAGTCATATATATAGTATAGTCTAAACAGTAGTGAGCAGTTAAGCAGTAGATGACAAATTAATACACTAGGGGTGATCTGGAGCTATTGATTTTCTGGAATAGATGAATATTCCGAAAGTGAAATCTGGCATCAGCTGAATAAACTAGGGTTCTGAGGCCACTGAGTGCACCTAGTCAATCGGTATACCATTTTCAGGCTTGGTCAAGAAATTAATGGTGGAGTGAGTGTGTAGTTAGTGTTTAGTAATTGTGTTAAGAATTAACTGGTGAAGACTGATTTCTAGCACGTAAAAAAAGATATACGTTTTTGAACAAATGACGGCTTCATTCATGAGAGTAGTGCGATACCCATAAGTACTCTGTTCACAACACTACTTTAGACTACTATAAACTATCCACTATACAATTCCGAAACACTTCCGAAACACTTCTGAAACATTTCTGAAACACTTCTGAAACACTTCCAAAACACTTCTGAAACACTTCAATTTAATTATTCTACAACTTCTCTAGTACTGCTCTACTAAATGTACACTATGTACACACTAATGCATACTAAAAGTCTTCAGAGGAGCACCAAGAAATAGTCCCAAAGGATTCACCCAAGTAACACGGCACAGTTTAAAGCTAGGATATATGGACACTAGAACACGTGTCACTATTGAACACAAATGTCTTAACTCGTCACTATAGCATCCTCTAGTAACACTTGACAGCACATCCCAGAATAGAAATATTACACTACAAAATTCAGTTTGTTCCTTTTATTAATGAAAGAATTCAGTTTATACACGCTGCATCCACCGGCATCCACCGGCAAGAACACAACAATTTATGTGGGTGGGTTCCTTAGATGTTGGATGGGTACAACATGATTCTGACAGAAGAACCAAAGGAGTTTGGTGGCAAGTTCTTCTTGAAGTTGGCTCTGACAACACCGTTGTTACCGTGTGTTCTGCAGACCTTACCCCAGATGACTCTGATCTTGGAACCTCTGACTTCCTTTTGGGCTTTGTAAACGTAAGCGATTTTCTTACCCAAGTAGAATCTGGCGTCTTTTGTGGATTGAACACCCTCAATTTGGATCAAAGAGACGTTTGGGTTGGTAACGCTCTTAGAACGTTGGTAGGAAACGTGTTTACCCTTAACGTACACTGCAATGTTAGTATATGATTGTGGACTCCATGTGAGTATGCCTTTGCTTTGTGCTTCTAAAAGAACATTCTAGAGTTCTAATTCTAGAGCTTCCATAATATTATTGACATCCCTAGCCATGGTCAAAGCGAATGTCTTAAGCACGAGAGAATGACCAAGTGAATGAAATTTCAAGGTTTGGGCCTTGCTCGTATGCGGTATGGATAATCTGGGCTTTGGTTATGTTGGATATACATACATCTTTGAGAGTCAGCCATTGTGTATCAGTTGTATGATTAGAAAGAAGATACCGTCACTAGAAAAAGTCAAATTTTTTCCACCAGTGCGTAAGAGAAAATTCTCGGTGGGCCTGCATAGGCCGCGGTGAGTCTTGCGAGAGGTGCGGTTTGGGGGAGGCCTTCGCGGACGCGAAACCCGTGCACCAAGACCACCGTCTCAATGGGCTTGCACGTGATGCGTCAGAAGCCCTAGCTGTGCGCACGTGAAAGCCCTAGGCTGCAACTCCATCCCATACACCCCACATTTAACATCCCATACATCTCCACTGAGTCTCATATACCTTATACCTGATGATTTATTAACTTTGCATTGTATGATACGATACTTCTAATGAATAAGATGCTTACAATATTCTTCCTTCTATCGGTAAATCAATCCCTGGTATGTAGATCCAGGTGTGTCATTCAATCGCCCACTCATTCAGTTGTACATTCGATCACTCACACGAAGTATCACTTATAATATTATCAATCGAATTTCCTCTTAAACAATCAAGACATGATTCATTCTCTCATAAGAATCTCCCATCAGTATCAAATCGCGGCCCTTTGTATTGTTGTCTTGTCTCAAATTGTAATGTCAGACTCGCTACTCCATCTCTGAGCATTGAATCTCCAGTGAAGAGCTTCGGATGAGTCATGCTTGGATCCCTTGATTGTTCCCAGCGGGCAGTCGGAAATACTCAAATTGGCTACATTGGCCAAGCTGATCATAGGGTCGTCACCAACGGATTCCTTGCTCAAGTCGACCCGGTCGAACCAGCGCACCTGCCATGGGACTCCTGCGTCCTTCTCTTGCACGCGCAACTCTCTCTGGTCATTTTCAAGTTTGCTCTTCTCCTTGTGGATGGCATCGTAATCGCCCGACTTGATGGCGTCTGCAACCTTCTCCCAGGCCTTTCTCGACTCTAAGCTATGTTGTTTTTCAAGTGGCTTGACGTCCAACTTCTCAGGCTTGGCCTGTGCTGCGCTGTAGAAAAGACTGCTGGAGCTGGTGCTAGGAGTGTGTGGGCCTCTGGCAATGTACGACTTATCCGACCATTGGCCACTGATGGTGGCCAAGGCATTCTCCTTGTGAGCACTGGCCAATTTGTCGGGGAATATGCGGGCCTTGAACGTGTTCTTCTTGCCACTGAAATATCCTCTGCCCGAGTACTCAATCACTGTTAGGTAACCAGAGGAGCTTTGGATATAGGAGGTGCCCTCCAACTCCACGAAAGGAGAAGCGGTGATCAAACCTTCGATGTGCAATGGGGGAAGCGTAATCAAGTATGTTTCGCCCAAGTCCTTGTACTCCAAAATGGCGTGTCCGTATTGCTTGACATTAATCAGTGTGGCACTAATGGTGGCCTTGATACGGTTGTATCCTTGCAAAGTGGTTTTGTTGGTCTCGTTCTGGATGGCATAAGCCGTGACTGGAGGATGATGCGACACCTGTTCGCTCAACAAGATAGTCTCGCCAACCTTGGCATCTTTGGTCAGGTCGGGCCACTTGCCCACAAATACCTCACCCAAAAACGGATTCAATGGCTTTTTCTCCGAGCCCATGGACTCGTTCCTGGAGCAGTACTGCGACCTCAATGTGGAGATGAACCACTTGGTCACGGCAATGATTCGCTTGACGGCCAAAGCCTGCTTCTGGTCCTTGGAGTCGCCTTCGTGACTAAGGAAGTTGGGTGCCACCAAAAGATCTGGGTGTTCGCCCCAGTATTGGGAGTACTCCACGAGTGATGTAGGCGACAAGATGAAGGGAGGCGCAGTCAACGACGACAAGTCGCCATTGTAGGAGGCGATGGACTTAAGGAAGGAGGTCCACGATGCTGACAGGGCCATGATGGGTTATTAGACACGAGGGCGGCAGGTGGAGATGGCAGACTACGTGGCTGTGTTATACGAGCGAAAAACGAGACACTTATTATGGGACTAACGTGTGGCCCTATATACAGGAATTTGCGAGATCTGATAAGGTTCGGATCGGCCGGGCCGATCCACGGCCTGGACTAAGGATTCCATTATATTTTTTTTTGCTAATTAGAATAGACTTCGTTTACTAGATGATTCAAGGGGTTTATTTTTGGTTAGATTTGATATATACCATTCAAATGTGTTGTCCAATTGCTGACTATTTGGCCAGGGCTGGGGACCCTACTAATTATCTTGACTGCGAGCACCATGTATTGCCTGACCGTATATGACTTCACACGAATGACCCTATGCAACAAAAACTTTTTTAAGTACCATCAAAATTTCAATTGTTTTTGGAAATAGCCGAAATGTCTCCCTGATTTCCTCTACAACTTAATGTAGATCTTGTAGTGATCCAACACCTTGGCAAGTACTATCCACGACAAAGAGTAGACCACAAGAATGGCATATGCTGCGGCATTGCTCACCTCCAATGTATTGATGGTCATGTTGATTAAGCCCGTCAAAAGATTAGCAGCCAAAAATATGGCCAAGCCGTTTCGGTTCACCGAGTCAAGTATACTAGACCTCAAGGGCCCCACGTACTTCTCAATCAAGTTGTAGCCCAAGAGAAACACCGAGTTATAGCTGACCACCCACAAAATGTAAGAGAGATTAGCCAAGCGCCTTGAAATATTGCCCAAGTACATCGAGTCGAGTGATAACTTGAATAGAGCCATTGAAACAATGCTGAAGACAATAAGTCCCTGTGTGGCAGATACAGTCAAGTATCTATAAGCCTTGGATTTGGAAAAGAAACCCACGCCCAAAATGTTGTTTGGCTTTGGCTTGGATGTGAGGAGGAACGGGCCAAAAGCCTGGCCGAATATGAATATACTGGAGTAGCCAAGGAACGAGAAAAGACCCTCTTTATTCATTGTCAAAAGGTTGTTTTTGCGGTTCAGTTCATCGAGAATGAAGCCACTGAGCCCTTTGAAACTCAATTGGTACTCGTAAATTGCACCAATAAGCAACGCAACAACAAAGCGAGGCATCACGGAAAAGATGGGATCAACCACACCAAGGAAGATCGGAAGAAGACCTAGCGTCATGAAGAAGTTCCAGTGCACGCCGTATTCCGTCACGTGTTCCTGGTACTCAAGAGACTTGACACTCACCAAGCGAACGAGACCAAGAGCAAGCACAGGGAGTGCTTTGACTGTACTTGAGCCAATGAGAGACCAGTAGCCCTGTTTGGACTTAGCAGGGGCCAAGTTCTTCTTGATAATCGAACGAGAGTTGGCCAAGCCCATGGAAAACACAAACAGCCCGACCCCCAAGTCCATCAAAGAAGTGCCCCAGGTCTCCACCTTGGCAAATCTGCGGGGAAAGATATGGAAGTCCACAGCGAGAATGGCAATGTTCGTTATAACAATCATCTGGGAGCGGTAAGCAGTAATATAGGACACGGTAGGCAAGTCCACAGAGGGCACCTTGCCCGTTTTTGGTTTGTTGGCCTTGACGGTCACCATAATACATAAGAATGTCAATAGAGCCACGCCTAGGTATGTATATAGGCTTTTCAAGTCATTGCTCAAGATGGTAGTGGACTGGAGAAGAAGGAGGCCATCGAAGTAGTATTCTAGAATGAACAGTAAGGGAAACGTGGCCAAAACTGGCACTCGGTGAACAATGTGGTTGGCATATAACGAGTGAGCTAGAAAGCCTCCAAGGGAGACGCCCGTGACCTTATATATTTCCCGGATCAGCCCGCCAGTCAAGTCTGACACAAACTGCTCTTTGAGGTGTTTCAACGACATCTCTGGGAGCAAGAGTATTTAAGGTGTTGTTTAAGGTGTGGAGTATGCAGTGAGACTGAGACTAGTGAGACTGGGAGCACTGGTGTTGGGTGCGAAAACGTCCGTCACTCAAGCGTATACTAGAAGCTTCAGGTGGCATCATATCAGTACACTAAGTGTTTATAAATGGTGTAAAATATTAGATTGAATATGATTATATGCAGAATAACCAGGTATAAAATTTTGGAAAATTAATTCAAATCCCCTACTCAATACTGAATGTATTAATGTGCCTAGAACCCGACAAATCGGCTCGATGTTGAGCGACTCACGACTTGGCTTCAGTCGTCGTATACGCGTATGTTCCTTCCAAAACTTCCATGTTTCATCCACATACAATATACCGGATGCATCCTACCAAAGTTATAAAAGGCCCCATTTCCCAGACCCAGTCCACCCAGCTCTTTTCTTTCCTCTTCCAGAAATACTCCCAGCCTAGTAATTTTGCTCCGCGGTCACGTGCGGCCCTCACACACGATGCCTTTATTCTCGGCTCAGAAACTCTGCCCTATCCTCAAGTCCCACTTATGGAGAACCCGCTGGATCCGTCTGGCCCCGGACGTTCACTAGACCACGTGAAATCTCCGCTGCCACATACTCCGCCACACTCACCCCCGAAATTTCAATCGCTACACCTGCAGGACTCGCCAAAGCTGCCCAAGACTGAACCCCATACTCCAGAATCAGTCCCACGCAGTGACGATTGCCTTATTTCTAGCACCACTCACTTGCTAGCGTCCATTAGCCCTTCGAGCTCGCCAGGCTCAGACTCTGGTGATGATCTCCGCTTGCAGTCTTCCCCTCGTATTGAGTTGTCGACTAGTTTCATCGAGCCTGAGCGCCACTCCCCGCATTCACAAGCGGTCTACTCCAGTGCCCTGGAATCAGAGTCCCAACTAGGTTATAAACCAAAGGGATTAAAGAAGAAGAATGAGCTGAATTCTTCACTGAGCTCTCCCAAGCCGAAAAGAACCCCACGCCGAAGATCCAGAACCTCGGACGCACACTCGGAAAAGTCTCACCGTTCAGATCTCCATCTTGGCGGAGGCTATACGTCGACTCCCGTCACAGGAAAAATCTTCCGCAATATGCTTATTCTTGAAGCCAGTCTACGGCAGCAGGTGATCCAGCAGAGGACCATGAGACGCAAGTACCTTACATTTCTCGCCGCCTTGTGCTCGTTCATTGCATCGATATCATATCATTTGTACTTCAATTCAGACCCAGGGCCAACCCGAGTGTTCCTTCAACTTATTCTTTTGATGCTTTGCGTCACGCTTTTGTTATACCATCTCTCGGGAGAGTACCAGAAGACCATTGTGCTACCTCGGAAGTTTCTTTCGTCGACAAACAAAGGTTTGCGCCAATTAAATGTTCGGTTGGTGAAGATAAAGTCGTCTTTCACGGATATCACGGCGGACTTGATCCGCGAGGTGGGGCTTTTTCTATGCGTGATGGCCCTCAAGTTCTTCCACAAGGCGTTCCCCTCCATAATACGAAACCCATCTTCTAGACTTGAAGTGTGGCTTGTTTCAGGACAACTGCGGTGCCAGCCACGCCTAGGGCTCAATGACGTCAAGTTGGTGTTGGTTCCAAGAAGCTTTAATACTGATATCCGCGAGGGATGGGAGCTATATCGGAACGAGTTCTGGATCAACGAGGGTATTCGCCGAAGGAATGGCCTCCTTGATTTCATGATCGACAAAACACAGAAAAAAGACAAGAAAGAACGCCGCAAGCGGAAACCTTCAGCCCCACAACTTCCCAATTTGAGTGAACACAACCTAGAAAAGCTAAAAACACTCATTCCTGAGTCCTCGAACGAATCATGAGAAGAAAGAAGGCCATCTTAATAATACCATTGAAATACCGCTCTCTCAAATAATAATTGACAGGGGAGAAGGTGTATTAAGTTAAAACCGTATGCCACTTTATATTCACACCCGTACACCATTCTAATTAATATATACACCCGTACACCACACCCTCTTTTCTCTACATTTCTAAGCACTCGTTAATTCAACCATCCACCATGATAAGACTAAATCCTGTTATACACCCAGACACTAAAAACAAACGTCTCAAGTTCGAGCCGTTCCTACGCAAAGAGTATAGTTTCGGTCTTGATCCAGACAGGCCCGTGTGCCAATACTACAAACCAAGCCAGCCAAACTCATGTCCCAACGGCCCGTTCTGCCCCAACAAGCACGTAGCTGCCATGTTCAACAACAAAATCGTGTGTAAGCATTGGCTCCGAGGATTGTGCAAAAAGAACGACCACTGTGAGTTTCTCCATGAGTATAACTTGCGTAGAATGCCCGAGTGCTTGTTCTACTCGAAGAACGGCTACTGTACCCAAAAGCCAGAGTGTTTATACCTACATATTGACCCCCAGCAAAAGATCCCAGAATGCCAGCAATATGAAATGGGATTCTGTCCTCAAGGACCCACGTGCCATAATAGACATATCCGGAAGATCATGTGTCCCATGTACTTGACAGGATTCTGCCCCAAGGGGTTCGAGTGCGACTACAGTCATCCGAAGTTCGATAAGTTACCAGCCAAGTTGCGGGTGGAGAACAAGAGGCCTATAATAGGAGAGACCAGGGAGATCGAGAAGATCTCTTATGACCAGCCAATCACAGAGGTCAAGCGATAGCCAGTGAGTGTTACTCAGTGTCAGTGTCAGTGTCAGTTAGTGCAACTACAGAATGGCTAGTTTCTTATATAGTGTATAGTATTAGAGATAACATCAAGAAATCCACAACCGTAGATCCAGGGATCAGACTCTGAAGCGACGGATCTGTTTCCTCTCCAAAGGAGTCAATACCCAATTTATGCCAGTATCATCATCCAAGTCCACACCTTCTTTGGAGCTAGCCTCGAAACTGTTCATCTCGTATTCTTCTTCGTCCATTCCCACCAAGAGAACCAATTGCGTTACCCGAATGAACTTCTCTCTAAGCTCATAATCATCCTCGCAAATCTCGTTGATAATGAACGAGAGATCTTTGTCGAGTTTCAAGGCACCCAACTCGTTGATTTTGAATTTTTTCGAAACTGACATTAACCTCTTTTCAATCATGCTAGCAATGTTCACCACAACTAGTCGAAGAAGTTTATCGTAGCAAAGTTGCTTGTGGAGGGTTTGCTTGTAGGGTTTCATCAACGCATCCCAGGTTTGCTTGAACTTCAGGATCGTGGTGAGGTCGTTGAGTGCACTCGAGGAGGCTACCATATAGTTGTCCTCCGTGGCTTCAGGAAAACACTCGGATATCAAAGAAGCCAATTTGTTCTTGATGGCTTGGTTGAAGAAAAGAAGCAATGATTGTTTGATCAATGAGCTTGTGCATTCTGTGAAAGGGTTCAACAACTCATTGTTTAAAATATTAGTGATTTTCTCACCATCAAAACCAAATGGGAAAGTCTGCACCAAATAACTCTTCAGTAAGAACTTGTGGATGATCTTGGAGAAGAACTCTTGGCCACAGGCAACTGTGTTAAGATAAACAATGAAATTGGCGAGTTTTAAGTTGCTCTCAGTAGATGGGTTGCTTGCGGCAGAAACAATCGCCGACCCTGTTCCAACCACGTTTCCAAGTGCACTTGATGCTCCCTTGAAAAACCCTCCCATTGTTTCTGGTGCCGGTGTACCTGCTCTAGACAACTGAGGAGTAATGTTGGCACTCACGATGTTCTGGGAATAAATAAGAGCTAGGTTGACGTTATAGCGAGGCAGGTTCTCCGATATTTTTTTTTGTAGGAACCCAGCCATCAACTCTTTTTGTAGGACTTGGAAAGTGGACGTCGCAAACTTCTTGACTATTGATGGTTGAGACAGGTCTAATATACTTCTGAGTGTGGTGTTAAACACCAATGTGATATCTTCAATGACCGACGAAATGGGGGGCTGCTCTGGTGAAGTTGAGGACTTTGTTGCAATGAGATAAGCCTCTAGACTAGGCACTTCTTCGATAGTAAGGGACTTTTCGAGCGAGCGGCGGAAATAGAAGGAAAAGAGCTTTTCAAAAGCTGGTAGGTATTTTGCCAGGATTTTCTTGTTGAAGTTCGAGTTGAGAAGAACTTCGGGCTGGCTGACGTGATCTTTTTTTGACTGGGGATCCTTTGACTCCGTGTTCTTTGGCGGCGAGAAGTACTTCAATGTCACGAACTTGCAATATAAAGCCCAGTGATGGAGAATTGCAGAGAACTCATTCATCAAGTCGCCAATCTCCACAATGGAAACCAAGTCATCATCAAGAACTCCCTCTTGTTCGTTATCGTATAATACCTGGTGAAGAGCCTCGAACTTGTGGAGCTCTATATCCTTCAAAACCTTATCCACTCGGTTGAGGTCGTAGAAGCTGTCTGCAATGGTTCCGATTTGAATGTCAATCTCTCTCTGTATTTTGTTGACAACATATATGATCAGATCCGGAAAGGAATCGTTGTAGTATTTGAGAATCAAAGGCGTATGTTGAGACAACATCATGGAGACGCTTTCAAAAAGTTTGGAGGCAACATTAGCGTATATGCCACGGTTAGGCTCTTTGTCTGAGTTGTTGTTATTTGCAATACTCTTTGCTGCAGAACTAATTAAGCTTCTTGCAGTATCAGTGATAATGGAGCAAATAAATTTGGAGTAGCAAGTCAAGCCCACTTCCGGCTCTCCAATCAAAGGAAAGAGCTGGAAATAGGACGTGATTTCCTTAACGTCTCTGCGTTTGGCAGCATCCGTGAACAAGTCTGTAAAGGTAGTTTTAAGCATAGACGTCCACTTCTCGATGGACTCACTTGGAAGGTCGGGGATTTCAGCCGACGGAATCACTGCAGATGCAAATTTTCCCTCCACCAAATTGCGATCGAGCTTATGTTTAATGGTGTAGATACACAGGGCAGCCTGGGGCCAGTTCTTCTTTGCAATGGAGTACTCGATCTCATTGATGTTGCTCTTCAAGGTCTGGATATCAGACACAAACCGTAAAGTAAGGTCGACGTTGCCGATTTCCTGGTCCAAGGATTTGATCTTGGACGTTAAGGAGTTCCCTAGATCAGTGGCAGAAGTGAACACCCGGCTCAAGTCGGTGGAGTTCTCAATGGCATTGGAAAGCCGGGCTCGGGATAAGTCCACGGATGAGAGCTCGTTGGAATGTTTCTTGGAGCCGATCTCGGCGAATTGCTTCATTTGCTTGTCAATGCTATGATTTTCCAAATCGATCTTGGTGACTAGAGCTTTCAAGTCACTGATGCTGGATGCGTTTTCGAACTGGGCCAGTAACTCATCGTAGTGAGCATTGAAAAGAGTACTTGAGAGTCTATCATTGAAAAGAGTGACGACAGATGCTCCGTGCTTTGTCCGTTCCGCCATGCTGTGGTGGTGCAAGGTGGTGAGGTGTATGGAAGAGAAGGTAAGCCCCGGGCCACACCCGTACACCACACCAAAAATAATTACCTTTATGATGTTCAAACTGAAGCGTTGCTCTTTTTAAGCCTTTTCCCTTTACATGAGTTCTCTGGCTTTAGTATCCGATTTTACTGAGTATGATGTTTGAGAGCATTGCTCATGGGTGTGGCATAAACCTGAGACATTGCAAATGCGAGGAAGAATAACTATACTACTGAACATGATGGGAAAGACTCGTAGTCTCGTTATTCGTTATTCCCCAATAGGAAACCATCTTAAAGAAAAGACTAATATATCTGTAATTCATAGCCTAATTACCATCGACGGTTATGCAGTTCTGTGTGAATGACCCGTATTAATGTAGAGTGTATGTGGAACACGTATACAGTAGTTCTGTCTATTCTGTCTTTTAATGTAACATCATTGGAAAACAGTTTGCCTCCTAAAAACAGGTCCACACCATCTTCCTACTTCTTTCCAAATGGACATATGTCGAACATTCTACTACTAGTGCTATATACTATTATTACATAATCTTTATCACTACACTGGTACTACCACCACGACTGCTAATACTGCACATACCCATAAAAAGTGACGTTCTGAAAAACTTCAAGACTTGTAGGTGGTTCTAAAACTGCATACAAGTTTCACCTATTGTAGAATTTTGAAAAGTCGTCGCTTACTAGTGTCGTTTATCTTGTCGCAGATGTATACGATCTTTGTTTAGCGATGCACATGAAATATACTACACGAATAAACGAGCACGCAGTGACATCCACTCACTACTCAGACTCTGGAATAGGGCTGTTTACCAACCAACGTCATCATTCCTTCTAAAAAATTCTACAATTGCTTTTTGATCTTTACCTCTTTCTGTTTCATGCTGTTTCATATCTGTTTCAAATCTGCTCCAAAATCTTTTGTATTTCTTTTTGTACTTCTTTTTGTAATTCCTCTACTTTATGGTTTTCCATCTTCGGATCTTCTATTTCAAATCTCATGTCGCTTTTTTATTCGCACCTTGATTCTTCACTGGCAGATCCGGAGTTGTCATGGCATCGTTCCAATGCATCGCGCTTATCGAAGCGTCGCTACGCGATGTATAAAGATGGACGAGTCGCTTCAAGAAACTCATTGACGTTATATGGTTTCCGAAAAAGATCTCGTGCGTGGCACAGAGTTCATGGAAAAGAGTCTCCTCTATAATGAGAGAAATGGCCTTTTCAAATCCATCAACATCTGCGTCAAGCTCAACCATGGCATCTCCGAAAGCCTCGCGTCGCATGCTCTTCGCAAGCTCATCTTGCAATACCCATTGCTCTTCTCCACCATCCAGGGCCACGAACCTGACATCAAGTATGAGCCTCTCCAACAAGTGCTTTTGGAAGATGTCTTCTCCATTAATCTGGGGCCCTCCACCCATCTCTCCACGTCAAGCTCGTTCAGAGAGCACTACTTGACCAAGAAACCATTGTGGAGGGTGGTTTTCCATGCCCAGTCAAATTGGCTCTCATTCATCTCATCCCATGCTTTCACCGATGGTGGCTCCGTGGTGGCCTACTTAAAAGACCTTATAGAGATATTCAACCATGTCGATGCATCTTCCACGGTACACGAGCTCTTCAATCTCCAGAAAGACTTGCCCACGCTTGAAAGAGGCATTCCGCCTGGGTACTTAACCTTCATTGACTTCAAGCCGTCTTATATCAACAGCATCACATCTTCTGTGGTGAGGTTCATTGCATCGAGGTGGGCTGGTTTCGTGCCTACTGTCATCGATAAGCAGAGACACGACCAGGGCTTCGAAAACCTTCCGGTGATTCCCTTTGATAACAAAACCTTCTTTGAAAGTGAATATATTGTGGATGAAGATTCTCCTTTGAACGAGTCTAAGGCTGTTATCTTAAACATACCGTCAGACACCTTGACGGATATCATTGCCACGTGCAGAACCCACAATGTCAAGATTCTCACCACGTTTGTCGTCACTTATATAGCGACCATCCACCAATTGTACCCTGGTCTTTACTCCGAGAAGTACTTAAAGATTGGGTTTGCAGCTAGTTTCCGGAACATTCGTGAGGAAATGAAGAAGCACTCGAGCTACCGCAGCAAGCCTGAAGACTCTATGGACGATGTGTTCGAGGATGGCTTCTACACCTTTGGAACAGTGTACAACTTGGAGCCTTTTTCTTCGTTTAACTGGGACTTGGTGGAAAAGTACAACAACAGGCTCCACAAGCAGGTCAACAGCCAGGAATGGGTGGTTGAATACTACATGGCAAGCAATTCTTTGACTGCAGAGAACTATATGCTGACATTGCACAACAAGAAGAAAGACGAGACCTTTTTGGTGGGCACAAACCTTGGAAAAATCGACTTTATAGACTATGGGCCCGACTCCGACAAGTACCAGATTGAAGACATCATCTTTACACCCTCTGCAGGTGCCCTTATGGGAACACACTCCATCACCTTATGTTCCAGCAAAAAAGGAGGTCTTAACATCGGATTCACTGACTCCGATAACAACATCAAGGACTGGACGCTTTTCAAGGCCAAATTGGCTGAGAATTTGAAGAATTTGACCCAGAGTTAAACTAACACGATTTCATGCTAATGCACCCATGGGGTCGTAGAAGGGCAACACCTCATACTTCTTTCCCTTCCACAATTCATAGACACTCTTGTCCACATATTGCTTGCTAGTAACAATCTGAAACACATATTCATTGAACCATGAGTCAGACATAACAAAGTAGCCTTTATCACCAACATCGTCACCCCAGGAGTTTTCGATCTTCCACCGAACGGGAAGGTTGGTTTTAGGGTCAAGGTGCACTCCGGTGATAACCATAGCATGAGTCATACTGGACGATCCTGTTTGCAACCTTTCCAGTTTAGACAAACCCAATCCAGTGTTGAAGGTTAGCTCGTAATCGTATGCTTTGGTGTCTAAGACTCCTGTGGAGTTGTTGTTGTACTTTCCAACATCAGACCCAAAGAAAATTGGCTCGTTGTTTTTCAACATGGCAATCGCAGCCTTCTTAATTACTTGGATATCCAAGTTCAAGTACTCGATTGGCTTTCCGCCCACGACATTGTTTAACTTATCCACAGTAAACAACTGATTGTAGGCGTTTCTTGGATCATTGATCAAGGAGAATTTGTTAGAAACATTGTAATGGGCGTTTTTCTTGTAGAATTCGACCGGCGAGGTCTCAAAGGACGCATACTTGCCCGTCTTATCCTTGAACTCCCACACAAAGGAGTCGTTGGGTTTTGGAGGTGTTCCAAGGGCCAAAGCAATAATACTGTACACCTCCTTGTTCATGGCTGCCTTTGCACCTGCGAGAGCAGATTTTGAGGCGTTCTTTTTGACCAAAGCTCTCAAGACGAGTGCATATTCTCTGAGCTTATTCAGCAAAATATAGTTCAAAGCTGAGGTTTGCGTGGCTTGCAAATTATCAGGAAACACTTCGTTAGGCACGATTCCGTATTTCTCAATGACATTCACAATCATATCCCACTGGCCACCGTCGCTGACGGAGCCGGAAAACAAAAATTGCAACAATCTAGAGTCCAAGTCAAGATCAGCGGTCTGTAAAACATTCTCCAAAAAAAAATTGACCTTTTCCAACTTATCGTAGAAGAACAAGTAACTCTGCGACAATTGGAAGTTATCGGGCAGCAAGTTGTAGTACTTGATAATGTGAGACCGCAAGACATTGCAAGTGGCAAAGATCCAGCACCTGCCTGAGGATTTCTGGTTATTCAAGTTGGAAGGTGAGCCAACAATGTCCACCTCCACATTAAACAAGTAGCGGTCATTTAAGGAAAGTTGGGGGCTAGTACTTGCAATAATATTATTGATAGCATTTTTAGCCAATGCCCCTTGTACCAATTGATTCTTTTTGTCTTTTGCAAATTCTGTTTCCCAAGACAGCAAGTTATCAACACTGAGTGTTTTAGAGCCATCAGTTTCGTCTGACTTCAAGTTGAGTTTGTCCAACAAGTACTGAGCGAGCTCTGCATCGTCCTCATCAACACCATAGATGTGGAGCCCTTGTTTTTCGGTAAGAGGTTCGTGGCTCATAGTCGAGCTTCTAGATCTAGAAGTATCTTTAGAAGGAGATGCACCCATTGTAAAAGAACAGAATATCAGTTATTTGGTTGATAATCTTGGTCAACAGGTCAGTTGTGTGTTGGCTGCAAATTCTCAATCAAACGCAAAGCTTTGTAATGAAAGAGCAAAGTAAAAAGTAATATAGGCGCAAAGTGAAGAGTAAAAAGATTTGAATGGGGCGAGATCCTGTCTATTTATATTCCTGGGTAACCACCTGGGTCCCCCTATCGCAGTGTGCAGGATGCAGCCACTGATAAGGAAAGGTGGGACAACCTGCGCGCCACACATTTCCGTCCTTCTCGCCAGGTAATGAAGTGCAAGATATAAGACCGAACTTGTTTGCAGGATATTCCAATCCAGGATTTTGTTTCAGTTGGGAACGCAGAAGTTTTGTTAAAACGAAAGTGTGTTTTTATAGGAAATTTTAAGTGGACCCTTGAATAGGGAGTGACAATTGATAAGGGGAACAATTTATGGGGAACAATTTATGGGGAACAATTTATGGGGAATAATCTATGGGGAATAATTCATGGGGAACAATTTTCGTGGTGTCAGAAAAATAAGTACATTTCAGTTGTAGAATTTCTCAAATTTAAAGTCTCTATTTTTGGACATCTCATTTTAGGATCTTTAGAGCTCTGGGTGGAATCATACATTGACTCTTCGAGTCCATATTCTTTACTTATGCATTCATTAGTAGCGAGCTCACTCCAATATAGTCCGAGTCAATCATTTAAGTTTCTGGAACGCTTTCTTATCCTTCTTGAACTGCTCGGATCTCTTGGTGATTCTAGGCTTCTTGACCTTACCATTGGCACTCTTCAAGCCCTTCACTCCGGCAATCTTCTGGCCCTTACTGGCTCTGATACCTTCGGCCACGTACCCACCAGCAGTGCTCTTATCGGCATTACCCAAGAGTTTCTTGGCACGGCCGATCTTGGTCTTCTGGTCGTCGGTCAAAGCCCTGGCCTTGACGTTTCTTGGCTTCTTTTGGTTATCGTAGTGGTTAGGTGAGAGAAGTGAAGGCTTGGCCGTGGACTTGGCTCGAGTGATCCGAAGGTTCCTCGTCTTCTTGGGATCCTCGGTGTTGGGCATGGGCTTATCGTTTAGAAGCAATGCCTTGTTCACCGATAATGTGTCCTTGAACTGCACCAAGGCAAAGCCTTTGCCGAAGTTGGTCTTGGAATCACGCACCACTCTCACGGACTCCACATCGTCATCCACATTGTCGTTGAAATATCTCCATAATCGTTCTTCTCTCTCCTCAAAGTCCAAGTTTCCCACGAAGATCGTGCGCTTGTTGTCTCTCGGGCTTGGGTGTGCCACATGGTCCACTCGGATGTGGTTATGAGCAAACACGGTTCCATTCAAACGACTCACACACTTCAAAGAAGGCTCCTTTTCTGCGAACACAATGTATGCATTCACCGTATCTCTAATATCGTGGAAGTTCTTTTGGATGAAGGCTGCTTTCCGGGGCAAAGCATCCTTGAAAGAGATGGACCGGAACCGGATCGACTCCACTTTGCCGTGGTTTTTGAAGATCTTCTTGAAGTCCTTGTACACTGGCTTGGACGAGATCACCTTGTTGGACACATTTCCTACAAACACCGTTCTTTCTGCTTTTCTTAGTTCTTCTTCCTTGAGATCAATGGACTTGGCGGCCTTGGATGTGGACTTTTGGGCTTTGGCTGTCTCTTGTGCTGGGCTTGCTTCTTCAGATGCCTTTGGGTCCTCATTTTCTGCTTCTTTGTCCAATACTTTGGAAAAGTACTGGCTCTCCAAATCAGGGTGGTCCTCCACATTCTTCTTCTTTTTGCTCCGTTGTGGTGCTTCTTCAACAGACTCCTCGTCTGAGCTTCCAGTGGACTCAGTTGGTTCGAGCTCTGGAAGTTGTATATCAGTTCTGGCCTTGATTGGTCTGGACACTGGTCCTGCAGCTTTCTTCAATAGCTGGTCCACATCTTTGTCGACCTTGGCGCCGCTGAAAAGGGAACTAAATGCAGACATGTAATAGGTCTAGATGGTTCACTGGATTCTATGGGACTAGTCCAGGCATCTCATCTCAGGTTTTTTTCCGGACCGCGCATGTGAGGATGTACGGGTGTTCCCATTTCTGCCCAGCATAGGATATAAGACAAGCCAGCTCTAAGATGGATCCATCTTTATGTGGTTGTTTTAAATTATTCTTGATGTTATTTTAATGATTCCTGTATATAAAGATTCACGGATCAATAAAAACTTCCAATTACCATCTCCTCGAAAGTCCAATACTTAAAGCTTGTATTGGCACGGCTGGCAAGTGTGTAGCACCGTGGTCGGGTGCGCGCAGTCACGAGCCGAGCGTAAATGAGTCTAAGATGAAGTGGGTGGTGCACGGGTGCGCGGGACCCTCACCGGTGATATGCTTTCCCACAATCTTCGCTCATTTCTTTAAACACCAATTCTTGGCCCCATTCCGAAATTTCAAACGGCTAGCACCCAAAGCTTGCCATTTAGCCTGCGCTGAACAGCTCCCCATATCTTGGTACACGCACGCTCTTCCGTTTCCGAACTACTCTTCATCGGCACAAACAGTCATTTAATCACTACTTCCGCTCTCTCCGCCCAGAGTCCTCTTTTGTCGGGTTTCCTGTCTTCTTCGAACCTGCTTTCGGTTGCTTTACTCCTTCCGACTTTCCTGTTCACTAGAAGACCTTACTTGGCCAGCAAAGCTCTGAAACAACGCCTCCATTGCACCATCTTCCGCGTGCCGTTTATCACCCTCTCATCAGCACCGGATCTCTGGAATCCACGACCTTGCCGAGTAATCTACCGCTTTAGCCACTTGAATCGTTTGCATTCTTGGCTGTCCTTGACCTCCTGAAATGCCAGCACTGCCATCCCAATCAGACTCTGTTTTGCTGGACGATCACGAAACACATTTAGAAAGACTGGTAAGCCCCTCCCACGATCTGGCCGACCACCCCGCCACAAAAGACTCTCCCCTCACGGATATCGGCACCTCCCCGCCTCCTTTCGACTTAGCTCCCTTGAGCGACAAACGCTCCCCCGAAAGCTCCGAGCTCAGTGACTTGGGCGACGATCAGTCTGAGGCCGAAACAGATAAAATGGATTTTTTGAACGACGACAGCAGTTCTGGGCCCGGCGAGAAGCCCTCCGACTTGGGCAGACTCTCGGAGCTCACCACAGAGCTTGCCCGCTTACAGGAGCTCGATTCCGATGACTCGGACGAGGAGTTTGTGCGGAGAATACGCCATTCCTCGTCCCGCAACTCAGATACCTCGGTGAGCCCAGACCTTTCCTCGACAACTTCAACGTCTAAGGATGCTACCAATGAAAAACTACATGAAAACAACCACGAATCCGGAATCGCAGGCTCGATCAAGAGAATTCGTGAGCCGGAAGCCAATGGGTCCCACATGGACGAAGATGAGAAAGCAGACGGGAATCGTTCAGATTCGAGCTCTTCCTCCAAGTCTGTTAAAAGACAGAAATTAATGGACCAGCCTATCGAGAACAGCACTATGGATGGCGCATCAGGGGACGAAGACAGAGTGAAGGAGGAGAATATCTCGGAAGCGATCCTTATCTCATCCAAACAACTCCTCAAGGCCGTCCCCTCCCTAAATGAAGACGAAGAGCTTTTGGAGGAAGTGGCCGCATCCAAGAAAGAAACCTTGGATGAAGAAATGGCCGACGCTGTCGCAGACGAAGAGGGCGACGATGGTGCCAAAGGTGATGATGAAGACAACACTTCGGAAGTCGATGACGTTACCAACGGAGAGAACAACCTCACCAACGCATCTTCTGATGAAGAAAAGAAAACCGACTCCACTGAGAATAGTATCAAAAACGATGCGGACGACGGAGATATCCTCGAAAAAGAAAATCAGCCAGATGCTGAGGATGCCGGCGAACATAGTGATTTTGACCTTGATGGACAGCGAAAAGAGGCCATTCAGGAACTTATATCCATCGAAAAGGACTTCCTGGTACTTCGTGATAAATTATACAAGGACAAACTCAACCACTTGGAACACGAGTTAGAGATGTGTTTGGAGGGCTCGCATCCCGAGCTTCTCCAGATCTATTACAAGGTGAACGAATTTTACCAGGACAACATTCGCTTGGCGGAAGCCACGCTCAACTACAGCTTGAAGTGCATCAACAACGAGACAATCGCGACTCGAACCAGCATCCACCAGAACTTCATGAAGAACTTGGCGGACTCCCGAAATGACATGATCACCGAGACCACGTCTCTATGGTACAAGATCAACAAAGAGTGGAACTACCTAGATCTGGCGGTCTCCGACTACAGCTATTCCGCGCTACCTTCGCTAGTGCCAGAAGCATACACCATGCCCATGGTAGCCGGAGGCAGCAGCATCGAATACTACCAGGAGAACGCAGCCGCCAACAAAAAGTCATCCAAGCAGAATACCCTAGTGGAGTTGGTACAGCGCCGAAACTGCTTCAACGCGCAACTCGGGGTTTTAGACGGACTCAAGGAGTTTCACGGAATCGCCGCTGCGGTTTCCAATAGCCTCTTAGAAGATGACACACTCCCGGTGGAGGAACTTTTGCTTCGAAAGGCCACGCCCGAAGAGGTCAACGAAGACCTACAAGCCATGGGAATCCAATAACAGTGCGTAATCAACGCCGTCTCTTTCCTCAATGGGAAATAGGCGTAATGCATGGATATACGTGAGAGCATAGGCTGGATTGTGAGATCATCATTTGTAATAATATACCAGTCAAGTTAAAAGACAAATTGTAAAAGACAAATTTAAAAGACGAATTTAAAAGACGAATTTAAAAGACGAATTGTAAGAATGCATGTGAATGGCAAAAGGCTTGTACAGCCAAGCCTTTCATACACCCGTGCACCATATGCGCAGCCAGACAATCACTTCCCCGATCTGACCACCTACTCAGATTTCAACAAGCCCATAGGCAACATATATCAAAACAAGCAAAGGCCCCCACTTTATTATGGTAGAGGTGTCCTTAACTGTCGGAAAGCTCGATGCTTCGCTTGCTCTTTTATTGACTAAAGATCACCACTTGATTGAGTTCCCAACGATTTTATTACCCAACGGTGTCAAGGCAGGCTCGATTGTCAAAATCCGCTGTGACCGGGACTTAGAAACCGAGGAGAAGGAAAGAAAGCAGTTTCGCCAGATCCAGGACGAGATATTGGCCACATACGGCAAGAACTTGCCTCAAAATCCTGTGTTGAGGACGAAGAATGTTACACAAACCTCTTGTGTTTTGGCCTGGGACGCCTTGGACCTTGGCACCGCCAATTTGAAGAGCTTGGTGTTGTATAAGGATGGCAAGAAGCTTGGTGCCATCCCCAACCCATTGAACAATAACACTACTAAATTGTCTGGGTTGTCTATAGACAAGACCATCAACCTTCAGTTGAGATTGGACTCTACGGCGGGCATTTACTCCTCGGAAACGATCGAGGTCACGACGCATAAAATGACCGATCTTTCGGGTATCAACGTGTGCTTGGGCGATATTGCTCCTAATGGCCAGTTTTCCATCGACGATATCCAGGACACATTGAAGAACATGGGTGCATTTTACCCTGCTCTGAGCAAGGTGCAGGTTGAAACAACGCACTTTATTGCTACGAGAGAGAACAAACAGAACGAGGATTTCATTAAGGCAAATGAGATGAATATTCCTGTCATCAGACCCGAATGGCTAAAAGCCTGTGAACGGGAGAGAAGAATTGTGGGTGTGAGAGACTTTTATGTCAAGGACTGTGTGTTGCCTGATATCATGTCCAAGGACTATTGGAAGGACTCGAAGAAGACGTCTCAACAAAGTGAATCGAAGGAGACTGTTGAACCCAAGGAGATTTCTGAAGATGCTCCAGAGGCTGCTCCAGAGACTACTGTGGCTAAGAGTTCTAGTGTCCCAGAACCAGAGGCTGAAAAAGTGGACGATGTACCAGTGCAAGCTGAGAAACTATTACCTAAGGTTGAAGCAGAGCCAGCTGGAGTCAATGAAGTTAATTTGGCTGGACCTGAGGAGGCTGATTTAGCTGGTGAGCAGACTGAAGAAAATACTCATGAAACAAAAGAGGCTACTGATTCTCAGATTATAGAACCGGAAATCACAGAGCCTGTGCCGGAAAAGGAAGCTTTGGAGGAGGAACCTGAGGTTGAGGTGCAATCCACTCAGGCGGTGGTGGAGCCAAATAGCCTTGCGGATACTGAAGCCGTGGATGAAGAAACACCCAAAAATGAGTCTGGCTTACCGGATTCCAAAGAATTCGAAAAAAGAGATATAAGTTTGGAGAACGTCGCCGAGGACGAGACTGATGCCCCAGATGCAGTCCATTATGACACCCCAGAGGGAGCAACGGCCGGTGTGACTGACGCAGAGGGAAATTCAGAGACGATTGAAGCTAAACAGGAAAAGGAGAATCTGCCTGCAAGCCTAGAGGACGTCGAAATATAGGCACATGATAGTACGACTGTGTCGTACAAAGCAGAGATGGATGATCTGTCGCTGAGTAGCAACGATGAAAACTGTGTACATGGAAGTGAGAGCATGACTTGAAGTTGTTCCATTACGGCTAAGTAAGTAATAAATAATAGTAGCTGTGTTGCGAGGATGGTGCCAATGGACACCTGGCACTGTCCATACGCCAATGTCGTTTCAAATGTATATTCGCAGGTATGACTATAAACGGCTACTCTCCAAAAAGTCTTCTAACCTTCTTCAAAATGGAATCCTTCTCAGGATCGTATGGGTGGTCCTTGGAAGGAATCTCCAAGATCGCAGGAAATGCATTGGTGTAGGAGTCCACCCTATGTCTTATTAAATCAGCAATGTGTTGGTTGATCAACAAAATGGCTATGTCATCTCTCTCCGAGGTGAACTTGTCAAACGCCTGTTCCACTTCATCCTCGGTGGTTTTGCCCGGCACAACCGTGAGAAAGTTGGTTTCCTTACCGGCTTCGTTCAGCACCTGTCCGACTCCAGCCAAGAGAAGGCCTGTGACCGAATCCTCGTCTGCAATTACTGCAAGCAACGTGCGCTTGGCCATGGCCTCGGTTCCACTCATGCTGCTGTATGTAGTTGGTGTAGCCCACTGCGTTGTAGCGTTGACTCGCTCTGGTATCTCCAGTCGTGTGCGCACCACTCGCCGTGCGCGATAGAGGCTGATACGTACGGTAAACACTAGAGGTGCACGGGATGCCGAGTCAATTTTGTCAAGTCATTATTTGGATTTATGAGTGTATTTAAACATTACTAAATAAAGAAGAAATGTGATTTTTTGGCTAATAAAATATATGGTAAATCTTGGGGTGTCTTGGCTTTGGTGCTTTAGATGGCTTCTCATATGATCGTGCACTGGTGCGCCTATTGTACACAGCCTGCCACACTCTATTCCACACTCTAGATACATCTACTTCCTTTTCTACCCACATCACTGTTGAACAATAAAATTTGGTAGAATTGGGTCACGTGGATATGTTCGATTAAATAAGCCTACTTAATATGTTTTTTTTTTACCTCCAGCCTTTTTCTTGTTTTTTATAAAGGTGGAGAGGGGAGAGATAAGACAAGATAGTGATAGATTTGGGAAGAAGTACAAATTGGAAAAGTTCATCCACTCCAAATAAAATCATTACACCAAGTTCCACAATCAATAAATGTTAGCCTGAAACACTTCCTACTATTTCTATAAGAAAGCACTGTAAAGAATATATACCTATTTGCAGCAACAGGTGCAATTTCCTAAAAAGGCGAAATAACCACCGCCATACTAACCAACCATACACATCATGGTACTAAAGAGCAGTATTTTTTTTCAATAAAATAGACCATTCAAGTAAAATGAAGACGATTAAAAAACACAAGAATTCTCCAAAACGTTTAAAAAAAAAGCAAGATGATATTTGAAATATGGAATGGCTGGATTACTTGTAGCATCACGTGATGCAGGACATAGCAGCGCACTCTTTTTCTAGACTTCAATCCCCATGTTCCTCAGACCCCTCAACCCACAGCTTAGGCAAGTGTTCAAAAGCAGCAGGTCTCTTCATGCTTCCAGCATTTCTGCAGCAGGCCACTCGAAGTGGCAGAACATCCGTCACGATAAAGCCAAAAACGACGCCAAGAAGTCCAAGGATGCTTATGCCATGGCCACTAGAATCACCACAAGCGTTAAGTTGGGCGGCGTGGAAGGAAACGCCCAGTTGAGTGCAGTCATTGAAAAGGCCAAAAAGGCAAACGTTTCCAAGAAGATCATTGATAATGCCATCAAAAGAGGAACAGGTGAATTGGCTCTGGATGGAGCCCAGACCTCGGAGGTCATGTACGAGTTCATGGGCCCTGCAGGCGTTGCCTTCATTGTAGAGGCTAACACCGACAACAAAAACCGTACTATAGGGTTGGTGAAACATGCATTGTCCAAATTCAACGCTTCGCTTAGTCCGTGTCAATATATGTTCCAGCGAAAAGGTGAGGTGATTTTCCAGCCCATTTCTGCAGACGAGCTGTTGGATGCCGTGCTAGAAGTGGCCATTGATGTTGGGGCCGAGGATGTGGAGGACTACGTGGATGTGGAGAATGAGTATGGTGGGGAGAGATTGTTCCGCATGATCACTGACCCAGCAGACTTGAACGCTGTATCCAATAACCTCTCCAAATTGGGGTACGTGCTTAAGGATTCCAAGGTCATGTATATACTGGATAGTGAGGTGGATTTTCCAGAGGAACACGAAAAGGGTATGAAAAAGTGTCTAGACCTCTTAGATGATGTCTCTGAGGTGACAAACTACTATACCAACATCAAGAACGTCTAGACAGTCAGTCAGTCACAAACAAGGTAGCGTTTGAAAAAGCGTTCGAGCAAAAGCGATTTAAAACCTCACAGATCACATTTAAACTGATGACTACTCTGATGACTCCATACATGTACATAGCTATTCATATATAAGATCATTTTCAATTAAGAGCTCAATAGAATCTACGTCCGTGTAAAATCCACAGCAGTTCAAATTCAATCTACACAAGTGTGCATCAGGAAACCTGTATCAAACAGCTTGTATTGAGCTAAACATGAGCCAGCCGACTCATATGCATACACCGCATGGGCATACCGGCCGAATAACGCTCCGCACGGCTCTTCATCTAGCTTACTCGGAAGCTTCCTTCTTCTCGGCATCCACAGCCTTGTTCATGACCTCATCGAGTCTGGACAAGTTGGGGTTGCTCCACAATCTCAATTGCTCGTCGTAAGCAAAGTGTCTGTAAGTGAAAGCAGTCATGGAGACGATGGCCACACCGACGGCGGCGAACAATGGGTACATTTCCACAGGTACAGTGACCTTTGGTGGAGGGGCATTCTTTTTGGCAGCAGCTAACAAGATCTGGGCGGCCTTCATGGTGGAGAGTATATGGTGTGACACTGCACTTGAGGATTTTTTTAAATGATCGATCGAGAGCGCGAATTCCACGACTTTGGTTGGCTGGTGCGCATCACGCGATCAGTCATGTGACCATATGATCAATCACGTGATAATTATGCATCCGTACACCGCTACCATTCGGCTATGGCTTCTTTAAGTGTATCGTAACAGAGCCACGACACGGCCATGGATGGCATGACTTTGTATAGGTTCGCCGTCAAACCCTTGTATGCGCCCGAAATCCCCTCCTGGCGATAGATCGTAGCTATGGCGTGCAGCACTGATCGGTACTGGAAGCCAAGCTCACCTCCAGCCATACTGGCAACCTGGTAACGTTTCCGGAGCAAATCGAGAGGGTAAATGAGAACGCCTCCGAAGAAACTGCTGACGGCGCCAGCCACGAGCTTCCATGCAGGATTGGAGAAGTCAGTGCTGGAGTGATTCATGCGTTCCCTCAAGTCCTCATACAACGCAAAGTTTATGGCCACATATGGAGCCACACCCATAGTAGTGGGCACCATACCTCGAAATAATGCAGGGATGCCACCCTCGTTCCGGTATACATCCTTTAAAGTGTGCCACACCCCCGGGGCCTGCACAGAACGGCCCTTGTTGAGTTTCTGGAGCGAAGCAGTCTGCACCGTGATCCGGGCCCGCACCAAGTCAAGTGGGTACGTGAAGAACACTGATGCTGCACCACCTATCGAACCTGCAATTAGGCGGTCTGTATCGGACAATTGGCGATCTTCCGGCAGCTTGAGCAGCAAAAGCACGTGCTTGCATTTTTCAAACACCGCAAACTGTACTGCACTGTAGGGCACGATCCGGATGCAATTGAGCATATTCCCTCGGTACCAGCCCCGCCAGCCTTCATCCTTATACATCTTCCATATGGTAGGAAACATGCCATTGTATGCACGCTGAGCCTCGGGCCCTTGGAGTTGAAGAAGAATCTTGGCCCTCTCAAACGGTGAAACCACGGTCCTCGAAATGGCCCCAGCTATACCTCCGGCGATAAGCGATGAGTACGAGTCTCGCTTAATGTATCCTTTTAGATGTTGGTAAACGGAAGCTTCATTGTCCTGCATGGTCTGATGTTGGCTGTTGCTTGCGCTTCCAAATGCCGGTGGAGTTGTAGGACTGTTCGCTTGACCGAGCCTTTACTGATGTAGGAATGCACCGAACATTTTCGTGGAGTGCGCGTAAAACTCTGCGAGAGCCCGGGGTCGCGTCGGCTTCCGTCGCTTTGTATGTAGGTTACATACCAGACCCCAGCTGAGTCCATGCTTTGAATAAAATCATTTTATCATTAGGGACTGTTTTTGTGGAATGGAATGGAGATTGGAGGAATTGGGGAATTGGGGAATTTGGAACTTCGGCATGTGACCTTGTCTAGGACCTGATGTATGTGAGTCACCCAGAGTCCCGTACTGCGCATAACCTATACATTCTCTCCTCTCTCTCCTCTCTCCTCTTTTACTCATTTGCTCCACTTGTACTCTCTCCTGGGTATAGTTATGCAGGATAGTATACTCTAGGATGTTTTAGACAATTTAATTATTGGGACTGAAATGGAACCATGGTTGACTGTACTTATGGACCGACAGACCCAGCGTAGACCTTACATAGATGGCTTAAAATAGACCAATTAGAATATGCCTGACGGCTTTTATGAGTTGTACTTCCAAATTTATATCCCGTTATTCTATAAAGTTATATCCTGTACTCCACTTAGTACTTGGACAAGACCTGTTCCATTGCAGCCACCAAAATGTCGGCGTGCTTCTCCTCAAAAACCAAGGTGGGTCTCAATCTGACCGAGTCCTCAGCACATCCTCCGATGTTGACTCCCACCGACTTCATGTCGTTCAAGAACTTGTTTCTCAACTCGGCTTCCTTTAAGGACCATGCAATGAACGTGGCACGGTTCTTTCCTCTCAAGTCAGCGAGGAAGTCGGGGTACTTCTCTGCTAACACCTCGAGTTTCTTGTACAAGTAGTCACCCACACGTGCTGCCTGCTTAGCCAAGTCGTGCTTGACCACCTCCTGGCCAATAGCTCCGGCCAAGATCATCCTTGCTGGGTCTCCGCACCAAGTGTTGAATTGACGGTAGCCCTGGTTAGGAATCAACTCTGGGTCATGGAAGTAGTAGCCTGCAGATTGGAACTTCTTGGAGAAGGTCACCATGTCTGGAGCTGGAGACATGTTAAAGTGCTCGTGTGCCCAAAAGACACCAGTGGCACCCACTCCGGTTTGAACCTCATCCATGATCAAGAGAGACCCGTGTTTGATGGTGAGGTCTCTCAAGCCCTGGAAGAATTCGTTGGAGCCATGGTTGTCACCACCCTCAGACTGGATTGGCTCGATCAAAACTGCGGCAATTGGCACAGACCATGTTTTAAGCAATTCTTCCACGATCTTCAAGCATCTCTCGTCTTCCTTCTTGTTGGATTCAGCGTTGGATTCCAATGGGTACATGTAAGTAGGAAACTCGGCTTTGGGCCAGTTGAACGAGGGCAAGTCCAACTTGTGGATTGGTTTGGAGCATGTGGTCGAGGCAGTTGCAAACAATCTACCATGGAAAGCACGCTTGAACGACAAAATGGCGAGTTCTGGAGAGCCTGGCGATTGGTTTTGCATGGCCGAGTCATTTTCGGTTTGCGTGAATGCGGTATGGTATCCTCTCTTCTTGGCCTGGTACCACATGAAAGCAGCCTTGAAAGCCAACTCGTTGGCATCAGCTCCAGACAAACCAGACCACAATTTGTCCTGGCCCTTAGGAGCAACCTTGAGCAAGTCTGCAATGATTTCCTCTGAGTCCTTTCCAGGGAAGTTACCCAAAGCCGGACGGTCAATGATGGCACGGGTCATCTTATCGGATTTAGCCACTTCTGTCAACACTGGGTTGTTGTAGCCCAAGGGGATGGAGGCGATCTGGGCGTAGACATCCAAGTACTCGTTTCCATCAACATCAGCAATGTAGTTACCGTTTGATTTCTCGTAGTCTGCAACAAAGTAAGCGGTTCTGGCGTCGAAGACCGAGTTAAGCAGCTTCACCGCAGCCTGACTGGCAGGACCGGGGAACTCGGTGATCACCTTAGGTGCTTTGGGCTCATTTGGGAAGTAGGTGTCACAGACGGACATTCAGTAGTATTGATGAAGAGAAAAAAGAGAGGTAGGGGGTTACGGGCATTTGCTGCAACTTTTATATATAGGCGAGAAGTGCGCCGGTGCCGAATGCCAAATCGGGCTGCTGATAGCGGTGAGGTGTCACTATACACAGGCACTGCGCTTGTAAGGGTGCGCGAAAGCTAACCTGATGCGCCAAGTGCTGCGCTAAGAAACGTCTGGAACCCGATACGAACCACCAGGGAAGAGGCCTAAGTAGAAGTCAATTCCGGGGTCAAGTTAATCCAAAATATATCCTGTATTTGTTTTATTAGTTAGTTCTGTTAAGGGGGGTTTTTCCTGTTAAGGAGGGTCTTTACTGCTTGATGGGTGTTCGTAGAGTAGCATGGATCCATTGATCGGAAGGGCATTCCAGTAGGACTCCCATTTTTCGAAAAAAAATACAATACCAAGAAAATTAATGGAATTATATTTATATCTTCCCAGATTTTTCTTGTGCTATTTTTATATCATATTGATAGCTATGAGAGAAGTCCTGAATCCTACTCTGCTGTTTAGTAGTGTACATTAGGCTTTGGGAGTGCCAAAAATATTCATTGCAAAACTTTCGATTAGACCCAAATCATAATTAGAATAAAAACAACGCACAATCGAGAAAATGAACTTGAAACCCTTGAAACCCTTGAAACTCACTTGAAACATTCACCTAAGTTTGAAATAGTCGCACACCCATGAGCAGTACTACTCGCGTACTTGAGGCCTTAATCAACAGAGCATTTGCGAGCCCAAACCTCAACGCAAGGCCCAGCATTAAACGGAGTCAGACACAAATCAGATGCAAACCTTAAATTTCTTCATGTCCATCTTTTTGAAGATCTATTTATAAATGACTTTTCCTCTGATCTTGACTGTTGGATAAACTACTTGTCCTGCTACAACAGTTGGCATGCTGTGTCCTGCAAAGTGCCATGTCCACATACACTCCACATCGCGAGTCTCACTCAAAACATCCCATCTCTCAAGAGCACATCACACGGCCCAGACGCGCTTCTTAACACACTTTAGATATCCAAACAGAAATAAAGTTGAAGTTCCAGCAAGTGAGCATCATGGAGCATCCCGACAATAGTCAACTTCCCAAAAACCACCAGTTCTCGGTGGAAGATGGCCTAGATCAGGAGATTCAGCGGGCTATTGCTCAGCATGACTTGGAGCAGCAGCAGCTTAATGAGCAATCAGCGTCAATGGAGCCCGAGGACCCGTCTCAGAGGCTCGAAACCTCTGGTCTGGATCCTCGTGTTAAGAGTGAAGACAATTTGGACAATATGGCCATGTCTAAACATCATACCAGTGATGGACAAGGACCGGCTCACAACCGGGCAGAGGCCCATTCAAGTGAGCCTACTGAAGTCTCGGATACAGTTTCGGTCGAAGTACACCATGAAGAGGAGCTGGCTCTGTCACAATCTGCCATGGATGCCGCAGAGGAAAAGAGACATCTCCAGATGATTGCAGATGAGCTCAAACGGGCAACTACTTCATCATATGACGATGAGCCCACCCAACCCCTGGAAGATT
Source organism: Metschnikowia kamakouana (assembly GCA_002374535.1). NCBI lineage: Eukaryota > Fungi > Ascomycota > Pichiomycetes > Serinales > Metschnikowiaceae > Metschnikowia > Metschnikowia kamakouana. The sequence goes on from NKZX01000666.1 coordinate 215,787, forward strand.
CCCATCATGCACACGAGCATCCGGATCCAACAAATCTGAAACACTCGGACTCTGCATTTACTGCCAACGCCCATTCGGATCCGAAGGGCGATGCAAGAAAGCCTCTTGACCATACTTCTCTGCAAGTCGAAAGGCCGTTCCAACAATCTTTTATTCCTGCAGGCTCCGAGCTTCTAGCAACCAACAGTGCTTTAGCAGCATATAATGCTCTTTCTAGCCACGTTCCTCCCGTGGCTCTGTTGTCTGCTGTCCACTTGGCTGCCCTTCCTTTACCCATTGTGTGTCCAGACTACCTTCCCGCAAGAATTCAGTTGCTTATAAGCTCGCTTCCGGTGTTAGATAATCTTGCGTCACAGCTTCTCCGGATATTCGCTATTGGGCCGTACCAGAAAATTGTTGATTTGGCTTCAAGTCCCGAGGTCCCCTCTGGTGCAGCATTCCGAGACTTGAGCTCTCTTTTCGAATTCACAAAGCGTCTTTATTCTGAGGAGGACCCGTTTTTAACGGTGGAGCATTTGGCCCCTGGTATGTGGAAGGAAGGTGAAAAGACACCCACCATGTTCCTGAACCGAGAGCAGACCATAGAGTCGACGTTACGGAAAGTGAACTTGGCCACGTTCCTCGCTGCCACTTTGGGGACCATGGAGGTGGGATTCTTCCATTTGAACGAATCCTTTTTGGATGTCTTTTGCCCTGCCAACAGCTTGGATCCTGCCAACTCCATGTCCAACATGTCGTCTACAAATATGAACCTACAGAGTGGAGTCAATACCGTGATTGCTGGAAAAGTAGGCAAGATCCTTAAGCCTCTGGCCACGTTGTACCTTGACTTGAAGACACAAGCTTTCATATCGGCAGTTGAAGCCGGCGAGAGATCTAGCGAAGAGATCTTGGAGGACATTCTCCCTAGCAATCTAGAACAAATTATTCTTGAACGGCGTGGGGTTCAAATCTTGTCCCCCACAGAGATTGACTTTATCAATAGATGCAAATCACGCAAAGAGACCTTACTCAAATACCCACCGGGCGGAAACCTAAGCGAGGAGTTCGAATGGTTTACATTTCTCAAAGACATGTTTGACTTTGTCTCCAAAAATATGAGTTTCCTCATTTGGGGCAAAAAGACGAAGCCTACAGTGAGACAAGAGCGAATCAGTCATGCAGAGCCGTTAAATGCACATAGTGAAGAGATGCTCCAAAGCATCTCCACCCCAACTGCGCCTGCAGAAGGTGCAGATAAGAAGGGGCCTAGAGAAGAGGTGGCATCGCCCGAGGTGTCACATTACTCATCAAATCTACTCCCCATTGAAATACAGGAACAGCAGATCCATCTACGCATCAACCCTCGCATGGCAGGAAAAGTGCCAAGCAGAAGACCTTGGACGCGAGAAGAGGAGAAGGGACTTCGACATGCATTGGAGCTTAAAGGTCCTGCATGGGCCACGATCTTAGAACTTTTTGGACAAGGAGGGCGCATCAACGAGGTCTTAAGAAACCGGACTCAAGTGCAGCTCAAAGACAAGGCAAGAAACTGGAAGATGTTTTTTCTTAAGTCTGGTTTGCCAGTGCCGGATTATTTGCAAAAGGTGACGGGAGATTTAGACCGAGAAGATAAACTGCGTGCGAAAACGGCCAGAAATAAGAAAATTGCTGCAGCCCCCGTGCCGTCAATGTCCAAACGAGACGGCTCCGAAGAAAATGAGACTACAAGTAAGAGACGGAAGACGTGAAGCAAGTTACATATTCGGGGTCATGCAGCTTCCAAATCGAGCGCGATGAAACAACCGGATAAGTATCGGCATGTACATCAAGTGCTCGGGAGACGCACGCCAGATCAGAGTGTGCAGTACGCATTTGATGCATGCATGCATGAAAGTTGAAGACTACCACATCGAAAGACGTTTTTGCATTTGGGCTCGCGTCAACATTTTCTCCGTAAATTGAATACACACCGTTCTTCTCTCGCTATTTCCCATGAGTACCAGTGCCATAGATGACCCGGCTCTAAGACTCCTGGCAGCAAAACAAAAGTGCCAGATCCTTTACTCTGAGTTGCACCGAAAAAATTTGAGCATCCAAGACACCACTTTGAAGACGGCAAGCGTCGATACACAGAGGATTCCACCCAAGTCTTACCTCCGGCAGTACAACACGTTGAAAGGACACCGAGGCAAGATCGCACAGGTGCGCTGGAATTCGAACTCGGTCAACCTTGTCTCGGCGTGTCAAGATGGTTTCATGATCATATGGAATGCAGTTTCAGGCCTCAAGCTCCAGGCCATCCCATTGGAAAGCCCATGGGTTCTCCTGTGTGCCTACTCCCAATCAGGCCGTTTCGTTGCCCTGGCCGGCTTGGACAATCGTTGCACCGTTTACAGAGTCAATACGGCCCATAATAACCACGGAGAACGAACGGATTCCATCGAGCTCCAAGATAAGGGCCGCCGGATCCCCCGGGCCCACGCCGCATACATCTCAGCGTGCGAGTTCATAAGCGATGATAAGGTGCTCACAGCCTCTGGAGACATGACGATATCGTTATGGGATTTGGAAAAAGACAGTCGGGTCCGCAATTTCTCCGGCCATTGTGGAGATGTGTTGCTGTTGCTGATTGCCGCCAGCGAAAGAGCCAATCCTCAGACTTTTCTCTCTTCCGGAGCAGATGGGTGCGTAAAGTTGTGGGACTTGCGTGTGGCCAAAGTACAGCAATCGTGCCAGATGTCACGACAAGATGTCAATTGCGTGACTCAGCTTCCGAATGGCTACTCGTTTATTTCGGGAGATGATGGAGGATTGTGTAAAATGTACGATTTCCGCTCGTTATGTGAAATGGAGACTTACGACTTGAGCCTGCAGTTTGAGCCTGCAGCCAAATCAGCCAATGCCAGTTCGCCGACAAGTTCGCAGCTCAGTGCCCAATTCGATACTCCTGGAGTGGTTTCTGTCCAAGTCAGCAACTCGGGCCGGATTCTTTATGCATGTTATGCAGAGTATGGATGTTTGGCGTGGGACGTGCTCCGAAACGAGATTGTTGAGCTGATTGGCATTGGAGGCGGAAGCCATACCAGCCGTATTTCTCAGGTGGCCATCAGTCCGGATGGACAAGGTCTTGCGACTGCCTCCTGGGACTCCACCATCAAAATCTGGTCTGTTTAAACAGACTCCCAGACTCCTCGACCTTTAAATTCCACTCCTTAATATTCGCTCTATGGACCTATAGACGTTGCTGGATTTCATTCCACTAACTGGTCCTACTACATTGGTGGACAATAGTACTATAGATGGCTTGGGCACCTCAACTATTGGATGGCAAGTTCTTGATTGAATCACTACCAAAGTCCCAAAAAAAAAAAGTCCACCAGCTCACTTTAACAATCAATGCTTTAATAACATATATAGAAATCCGCCACTTTTAGTAGCACCTTTTGGTCGCGACATCAGTTGTCGGCAGTGTGCTTTTTCACGTAGTCCCACAAACTCTTCAACAACAGCTCGGGCAAGGTAAACAAGTCCATGGTGAACTCGCCATTGTCAACATCGTTTTTGATGTTCATGTCGTTTGTCCTGTTATCGGTGACCATCTGCACGATGACAATCAAGTCGTCTTCGCTGAGCTTAGTCAAGCCATTGGCAAGCTTCTCCAAGTCCACAGCACCCTTGGTAGCATTTCCAGCGCTCTTGAACTTCTTCAGCTTGGAGGCAGCATCGGATTCTGTTTTACGCTTGCTATCACCTTCAGCAGGCACAAACCCAGTCTCGGCCAAAAGCTTGTTCAACTGGGCATTTTTCAAGGGAATCGAGATCACATGGTCCACAGTATAGGTCTCTTGCAAGAAGTTCAAGTCGTGGCTGAACTTTCTTTCGCCCTGTTTACCGGGCAACCCAATCATGTGAATAGCAATGGGGATGTCGAACTCACCCCAGCCCTGCTCCTCGACTTTGAAAGGCGTCAGCTTCAATGTTCTTATTGGGTTGGCGAATGTGGGATGCAAAGTATAGGTCACTTTATCTAGTATATTTGCGTCTACAACGGCACCCTGGTCGTTCAACATGGCGATTTCAATCGACCACTGCCTCATGGGGTAGTTTTCCACGGCCGGAACATCTTTTAAAATGTGTTGGTTGGTGGTGATGCGGATGGTTCTCTTAACCTAGAAGTTAGTACGAAGAAGGATGATTCCAATGGCTTTTCCACCCTAAATGGACCAATTTCAGTTCCAAAAAAAAAAGGGCTCCGAAATGGATTGTTCCCTCCATATTGATGGGCCTCCTGAACAGTGAAAAGCTTTCACTGAGCAACAAAAAGCAAGCAGATTTCGGAGCAGAGTATGGTGCACCAATCATCCAGCAATACTGTAGCACATTCTATGCCTTACATACCTCGGACATGATCGAAATGGAAGTTTACGAGAACTGGTGGTTTCGTAGAGAATTGAGCCGGCGGTGTTCGAGTAGGTGCGTTCAATGCTCAATTTCGTTGGATTGGTAGTGTGTGTTATTCATTCGCAATTCGACCGCTCGAAGCCGTCGCGCTCTTGGCCAAGGTGAGAGGAGAGAGAAATGAGAGAAAAAGACAGAACGACAGAGCGACAGGAAAAAGACAGGAAACACGGGAAATGTAGAAATGATAGAAATGTGAGATTATGATATGAGGACAAGAACAATTGACTTGAAGTAGGTTTGGACAAATCTAGTGATTCATGAAAATACGTTGAAGCGCTAGAAAAATACAAATCTTTCTTTAAAGGTTTTTTGGTGGGTTTGATTTTTAACATGGCAAGATTCTTCATGTGAAGTGTGCTTTGTTCTCGTCGAAAAATGAGCTGAGTATTTTGTAGGCGCACTGTCTGCCCATGGCAATACATGAAGTGGCCATTGAGGGCGGATACATATTATCCACCAAATGCGGATGCTTATACATTATTGACTTTTTGATCCATAGTCTCACTTTTTGATCCATAGTCTCACTTTTTGGTCCATAGTCTCACTTTTTGGTCCATAATAATTGAAACCGATTTTTTCCATTTTTTCAATATCATACATCTCTACATCTACATTTCTTTCTATCTGTATAATGCTAATGGGTGAGAATTTGATCTCTTGATCTTTATTGATCTCCAATGATGTGGATTGATCTCGAGACTATTAAAAGAATCCAGGAACTTCTTGTTATTTACATGATTTACTTTCCGGCCCACAATTTCTTGTAGATGGCAGGAACCTTGGAGCGGATGGACGATGGAGTGGTGTTCCACTTGCCTGCGAATTCGTCGGTCACAGACTTCAAAAGGTCGCCCATCTTCGTATCATTGGCTTGTTCGTGCACGCCTGCAAGCCATTGTTGCACCTTTTCCAAGACTTCCTCTTCCGACGAAAGAGGTAAGCTGTCCACATACTTTTTCAAGATGTCTGACTCTTGGGCCTCCACCTGCGCCAAATCATCTCTGTTCTGAGACTTGTACAAGGCCTCGGAGTCTGCTCTCTGCTTCAACATTTTGTTGAACACTTTGTAGAGCTCGAACTCGTCCTGCTTGCCACCATCGATCTCATTGTTCTTAATGGTGGAGAGAATGGACCGGATGGTGTTTTTCTCCACATTCCTCTTGGCAATCATGGCCTGCTTTAAATCAACCTTGATGCTTTGCATCGCCTGGGTGTATGCAGGACTGGCCTGGAGTCTTCTCAAACTTGCAAACATATTGGGTACTGAATCTTGATTTTCACGTCTCGATCTTTTGGTCTGGATCTTAGCTCATGTTGATATTTCGCTGTGCCGTCTTGCGCAGTGCTGCGCGCACGTGACCCCTTCACCTTCTCTCCCACATCGTGTATTCATACTCATAGTCCCCCTCCTTGATAAGGCCCTCGGAGAATTCGGTGTTGGTGAAAGCCTTCAAATCTTCCGTAGTCTTCTTTTGCCACGTGTTCAAGTTCCAGCTCAAAAAAGTATCCAATTCTGGAGCCTCTGTCTCCGGCCCAACGTACTTGACATTGGTCACCAATAAATTGTCCACTCTTTCGTCGTCGATGAACTCGTTGTAAACTTGTGCTCCTCCAATAATGAAAATCTTGGATATCGTTTTGTCCCCATGGCTGTATCCCAGGTCTTTCCACTTCTGGAAAATCAGGTCAATCGTATTATAATGAAGCACCCCGTCTTCCATGGTGTTCAGGTGTTTCCGGGAAAGAACAACATTCAAGCGGTTAGGCAAGGGGCGGAACTTGGATGGGATGGAGTCCCAGGTATTTCTGCCCATAATCACTGCGTTGATCTGGCCGTCACTGCATGTAGAGGTGACGTCCCGGAAATACTTGATTTCCTGCTTGAGTCTCCAGGGAAGTTTTCCTTTGGCGCCTATGCCTAGATCGGGCCATAAGGCTGCTACAATAAGTGAAACAGGGGGTCTTGCATGAGTCATGGTGGTAGTAGAGGTGGGTTGGAGGAAGGCTAGGGACGCGCGTCTGATGGGTATAAGGACGACGCGCATATGTGCAGGCTGCGACGTGACTGCAAAATAAGGTAAACAAAGAAGGCTATGTCCATCTGAAGCACACTATCACACTAGTAAAACAATTGAAGATAAATTAATACACAATGATACAGAGCAGGTGCGTGGCACTCGCGGGGGAAGCGTCACATATCGTCACTAATGTACAAAGAAAGGGTTTCCTGGACAGTAGAAGCTCTTCTACTTGGCTGCCACCTTTCTGTTGGCCTTGCCAACCTTCTTACCGGGAGCTGCTTTCTTGGAAGCAGGGGTTTTCTTGGCGACTTTAGTGGTGGTGGCCTTGGTAGCCTTGGCTTTAGCGGCTGTTTTAGTGTCAGCCTTCTTGGACACGGTCTTCTTGACTGGAGCAGCCTTCTTTGTGACAGTAGGTTTCTTGGCTGCCTCCTTCTTTGGGGCTGTCTTAGTAGCAGTCTTAGCAGCAGTCTTAGTAGCAGGTTTCTTGGTGGCTGTCTTAGCAGCTACTGGCTTCTTAGCCACAGTTTTCTTGGAAACAACCTTCTTTGCAGCAGTAGTCTTCTTGGCCACAGGTTTCTTGGCTTCATTCTTGGCAACGGTCTTAGCTTCTTTCTTTGGGGCAGTCTTTTTGGTGACTTTGGCAGCAGCAGGGGCAGCAGCATTTTCTTTCTTGGCATTCTTGATTGGACCCGAAGCACCCTTGGGCTGCACAAATTCACCGGATTCAACACCCTTTCTCAATGCCGAGTTAAACAACGAGTCGAAATTAGAAGCCTTCGTGTCAAAGTTAGACTGAAGGTACTTTTTAACCGATTGGCGCCTTATGGTTAGTAATTGGACGAAAAAAAAATCGAAAAATCCACACTGCGATCTGGATTTAAAACATGGGCGTTTTCTTAGCACTTTCTTTACAAGAGGCCATCGCTCCTAATAACATACGAAGATCCGTTTCTTTCCTTTAATGCGGTAATGGCAGATTTGATCATGTCTGGAGCGTTAGTATACAAATTCGGCGATGTAACATGGAAGCAAATTGAGATGTTGATCAAAACAACAAACACGCTTCAACTTCACGGAGGAAAGCGAAACGTCTCCGGAGGCTACATACCCTTGTAGGAGACTTTAGAAGCGACGGTGGTGGCGGCAACAGAGGCCTTTGATTTCGGAGGCATAGTTAGAAGGAGTTGGAATTGAAAATAAAATGTAGTAGAAAAAAGTGGGAAATACGAGAGGGAGCTTTCTCCAGAAAAGAAGCGCGCCTCGCACCGTCAGTGTTTTGGGCAGTGGATGCGAATGATGGAGTGAAATGCGCGGCCAACTAAAGCTGCGGAGCCACGCTATCCAAGAAAAAGAAACCAAGCCATGGATTTGTAGTCATAGCGAGAAGGTGCTGATTTTCTGCCGGATTGGGGATTTTCCCGAAAATCCATGCTTTAAATACTATCTCATCTTTGGTGGTCCTCCTGTATTCAGAAGATGCGGCTACTGTGGTTGTGCTTACTACCGTGCTTGTTTTCGGTCTGGGGATATGTATTTTTACCTTTTCGAGCCGAACGAAAAGAAAAACTCGTCCGTGGTGAATTCAGACATCACATCAGTGAAGTCACGTTCGGGCTGGTCTTCCTTGAACTTATCGTAGATTTCCCAATGGATATTGTGGTGATTTGACTGGCCCGTAACTGACACATTCTGCTCTCTGAAACTGGCGGAAAATGTGCTTTGACGAGGCCCTGTAAATTGCTCATAGGGCAGCGCTCTCAAATCCTCAGATACTGTATGTGTCTTGGCGTAGGGGTTAATCGAAGTAATGGAGCCTGTATCTGTCTGGGCCGAGCTTCTATTTTTTCTGCCCTTCTTAACGAACGGAGCAGTAAACAGAGCCGATTCCCGAGTAGTCTCTCCCACCTGGCTTTCTGTAGTCTGGTCGTCTCTGGTCTGGTAATCTCTAGTGTGATAATGTCTAGTCTGCTCGTTTCCAGTGTGGCCATCTCTGGTTTGTTCGTCTTCAGTCTGGCTGGTGTGACTGTATGGAATGGCCACGAGACCATCTTCTTTGACTGCAGGAGAGGCCTTTGGTTTGCTTTTCCAGAAAGCAAAAGAGCTTCTCTTTTCGGTCACGTCAGAAAAGGGGTTTTCTTGGCTCATTGGTCTCTCGGCAGAAACTGCTGGAGACGGCATCTGGCTCACTTTCTCATGGAAATCCTCAAATGGGTTTTCAGGGCTGGCGTAGCTAGGAACTAAAGACTGGATTCTTGGCACATAGTAAGGATCAATGCGTTCGGGTCTTTGAGAACCCAGGCTCTCCATCTCAACATGTTTCTCCAAATCTATGGAAGAGTCCAGGTCACTAAAAGTTTCCTCATCTGGAAGCTGAGCCGACTGCTCACGCATGGACACAGCATTACCAGCACCCATCATGAAACCAGGGTGAAACGGAATATACATGATGCACGTGAGAAGCACCAACAACCCGTCCAAGGTCATCACATACTCTTCATGGGTGATCAAGTAGCCGGTCCAGCCTTCACTCAATTCCACAAGACGGTAGATGCACCTAATATAGATGAGAGCCACGCTGATCAAAATCACAAGTGGGTAGTAACCAAATGTGGCCTGGGACCAGATTTTCCGATGCTGCTGATTATATTCCTTATGCAAAAAAGTCGATTGGATGGTCTTACCTCTTTCGGTCTGGAAGAGCAAGTCAAACAACGTAAACACCAGGAACTTCACCTCGCTGCTGGCCTTGAAGTAGATGTTGAACAAGAAATCAAAAAGGAGATAAACAAAGAGAGTCATGGAAACAACCTGGATGGCTATACCAGTCACCATGATACTGGTACCTGGACCTGTGCTCTCTAGGCTTTGCAACCTGATGGCAGCAAGCCCTCCACCTGCGGCCTGGATTAAAAGAGACATCACATCACAGAAAATGAAGATATATGAAAACCAAAGCGGCTTCAACCGCAGGTATTGTCTACCATAGACCACGAGGAGTTGCGCTAGTAAATAGTAGATCCCGGCCATGATCACTGCAGGTGCAAGAGTAAGCGAGATCACCTGACATATGAACGGCACCTTATTGGAATAGTCCGAAATGGAAGACGTTCGGGCAATATATCCCGCAAGCTCCAAGCCCGTTCCAGCCACAAGGCACATGCCAAAATAGACGTATTGCTTCCACACAAAGAGTCCGGTATGCAAGGCCATCAACAAGGCGAAACACACGGCAAAAATGGTGTTTGCAGACATACTCAACTTCATCTGGTAGAGATTAAATCCCATCTCCAAATCCTGGAGTTCCATGGTGGCATTCCAAATCACCTGGGTCATTCTCGGAAGCTCCTGGGTGTTTGTTGCCGTAGCTATGTAGTTCTGTGCAGACACCACGGAAAGAGAGGCCTTTGCTCCTTTGACTGCACGGGCCAAGTTATACAAATCCATCCGTTGGGTCACGGAGGGGTATGCCGAAGATGCTGATAAGAGAGTGCTGACGATACCATGGATATTGGTGGGGTCGATGTGGGTCAATGTGGTTTGCGTTGGGAGCACATCTGTAGTCCAAGCACCCGTCAATTTCTGCAATTGCGAGGACATGTTTTTGGAACGAGGGGTATTAGGAAAAGAAGGGTATTATGATGATACTAGAAGATTTGGGAATCGGGGCGGATCCTTCTATTTATGTGTGCAAGCCATGTCCTCATCGGGGCCTTATGTGGGTGAGGTGCATATGGAGGATGAAGGCTAGTTACCGCATTAGGAATGTGCGAATGCGCGGCCTGTGTATAGCCCCGCATTACGAACCGTACTTTACTTTCTTTGGTAATGTTTTTTGCCTCGCACCTTTTGGGACATTTGCTAGACTCTACAAACTCCACAAGCCCCGCATATTCAAAGCCCCGGTATCTCGTTGGGCTTTGCATTAATATTTTGAAGAGTGATAGTCGGAGGTCACGTGAATCTTTAGTACTGTGTCTAGCACCTTATTAGACTACGCTTGACTATTCTGTGGCTTTTATTCTAGACTGTGTATCAATGCTTTGGCTCTTGCTGCACTTGCTCTTCTACCCCCTTCCCCTCACGATTAAAAATCTCGCTGGTCAATTGCTCTCGTTTCCAGAACTTGAGTAGTAGGTCACCATAATTTTGGAGATCCTCAACGGAGATCATAAGCTTGAAGTCAAGCAAGAGTAAGAACTGTAACTCCAAGTAATTAAGTTCCTCCAACGGAAGTCCTCCCACCTTGGCGTACCGGAGGTTTTTGTAAAAAATATCACTGATGAACTTGGAGCTGACGGTGATGCCTGAGATTATGAGCCGGTGGATGTTGTATGAGTCCATCACAAAAAGCTGCTCCGACTCCGCGCCGTCCTCCTCCAGAGATGACTTCTTTTTCTTCTGCAAGTTGTTTGCTCTTTTGGCGATCCGGTCGAAATACACCAAGAGAGAAAGAAACACGTCGTTGGTGACCGGACAGTACTTCAACGCCCGCATAAGGTACGCATGAAGCGTGATTCCTGGCACGTTGGTGCCGTGGAAAGCAAGCACGTTGGCCAAGTACCGGTTTTTTAGTTCGTCATCTTCGTCGTCCGAAGTTTCATCGGAATTGTCGTCTTCGCCGATATGGGCCACGGTAGTGTTTACACCGTCGCTGCTGGAGAAGCTAACCGAGTCGCGGACGATTTCCGACTCGCGTTCCATTTTCTTATGTTTCTTTTGGTCTTTGAGCTTTTGCCTCACTGCAATAGTATTTTCGAAATGGTTGGGGTGGAGTTTATCGTTGGCCTCTATGATTTTTGTAAGAAGACACGCAAGCATTGTGATAAGATCCTCCACGGGATGTTCCACAATGTTCAAGCGTTCGTCGTACCCCGACTCGGAATCGGGGTTTTCGCGTGCTGCCTCGTCTCGGGTCTTGAGAATCTCTAGGTATTCGGTATACGTCATGTAATGGTCGGGCCTTATGGAGGCTTGGTCTGCGGTATTAGATGTTTCATGACTTGGGGCATTTGGGATACTCGAAGGTGCGCCTTGTGCTTGAGACTGGACTTGATGTTGTTGTTGTTGTTGTTGTTGTTGCTGCTGCTGCTGCTGCTGCTGCTGCTGCTGCTGCTGCTGCTGCTGCTGCTGCTGCTGCTGCTGCTGGTAGTGTGGGTAATGCAGATTCTGGTATCCATCCATCTCCACATTCTCCGGAAGAACAGAACGGTCTGAAGGCAACCTCTGCATCAGAGAACTTCCTTGCATAGCAGAAGAACCAGCAAACGAGTTGGGCAACGAATGAGGCTGGGTATGGGGAAGCTTTTGGAACGCATTTGTGCTTGGATTGGTGAAGCTACTTAGTTGGCCTTGATTATTGAGTTGAGAATTGGCGGAATCCATGGAAATGTTGGTGGTGGGCACTGTAGGAATCCTGTAGGGTGCAGCAAAAGGACCCTGTGGGTACAGTTGCTGAAAGGAAGGGTCGCCAGACTGGGGAAACTGCTGGGAAAAAGAGGGAGTGAAGGAGATGTTGGAAGTATACGACGAGGACACTGCATTTGGGGCATTATGGCCCAAAGGAATGTAGTTTGCAGGTGTATACAGGGAAGTTGAGTTGGGCACAAATTGGCTGGACGGGTTCTGATTGAAAGAAGACGACGTCAGGTGGGAGTTGGCGAATTGGGACTCTGTCTGCGAGCTGAATGAATTAGGAAAATAGTGTTGGTTTGTCTGAGGAGTGACCGAAGCCGAATAAGAGGGCGGCTGCCGAGGGAAGTTTTGGTTTGAGGTAGATGCAGCGGCGTGAGGGGGCATACTCTGTTGGTTGAAAGAGGACGACATCAAGTTCTTGGTGAGGTTCGACACCGACAGTTTCTTTTGGGTCTGGCTGTTATCCGAGCTAGCCGAAAATATAGATGTGTTGAGAGACTGCGGCTCCAGATGAGGATCAGAGCCTGGGCGGGTGTCCGAGTATTGGCACATCGCTAGAGGTTAGTATGGGCTAAAAAAGAAGGAGTAGGGAGTGGAAGGGACGAAGAGGGGACAGGGCCGAAATTCCACCAAGGTTGTTTTGTAAAACCACCAACCATTGGCAATCGTTTCCTGGCTCTCAACCTCTCCAGGCTCCCACTGCCTACGTCGGCAGGTGCTCAAAGATAAACATACTTGTAAACAATATAACACAGGGCCCACAGGGCGCGGCACATTGGATGTAGTCAGAAACGGAGGGACTATTGAACTCACTTGTGGAACAGTGAGGGTTAGAAGCGGGGCGGGATCAGGCGCTAGTGTGGGGGGCTCCAAAGACAAGGGCGAGTCTATGGCATGTAATGATTGGGGGAGGCCAGGAAAAAAACCTGAGGGCCGTGGAGGCACGGATGTGGGGGATCTCGAAAAGTCGCGGCTCGGTGTCACGCTCAGGCACATGGCTTTTCATGATCTATGAGCAATGTAGGGGAACATGGGGAATTGAGGATAATTTTTGAAGGGGGAAACTCCGGCTTTATATAGTTTTGTGCTTTTGTGTTTCGCCCCTCTTTCTTAGCCTCCTGCTTCCCATCCTTACGTCCGCACGTGGGGGACTCTCTGTACAGCAGTGGGGCCGAGCATGCTGCACAGTCGAGCTCGAGGCTCGCACGTGCCCCGGATCACGTTGCTCCAGCCTACAATTTCACCTTCTGGTGTCATAGTCTCTCCGCACCAGTTTAGCTGAACATGTCTACTGCATCCAAGGTCACATTTGCCGCCTCCACACTTTTCGCCGTGGGGTCCTTTATATATATCAATGTCGAGCAGAGAATCGAGCAGGAAAACCTTCGGCAGGGGCCCATCAAGGATGCGGAGCGGATGCGCCAGAAGATGTCCAAGAAGCAGTTAGCCAATGACTTGGAGCACCGTGAGCAAATGGCCTTGAAGTCCGAATACGAACAGGTGCAGCCTTTGAATGCCGAAATCATCACTGCTGAAAACTAGCGCTTTTTTATTTACTTTGGCTTCTTCACTGCCATAGTTTGACCAGTTAATCCACCATTGATTCTGGTGCGTTGTCTGGAATTTGTATATAGTCTATGAGTAACTCATACCAAGAGTTAAGCGAACATGAGTCATGATTTAGGAAAGGTATAAAACTACGAATTTCAATAAGGATCAACTAAATTGAAATTTATGTCCCGACTTGGTGTCGTCAGGATGAACTATAAATACAGTTACTTCTGGAGTTATCCATGACTATATCTACGGATTCAAATCCGTATTTATATGTAAAAACGTGTTTTTTTTTGTTTGTTTTTTTGACTTTAACTGATGATTTATTCATGAATTTCTGATTTGCTAAAAATCTCCTTCTTTTTCTGAACATCTATGGCTCCTTGTATGGTTTCTCACTGCTATGGAAATACTCGCATAAACTCCAGTCATGGTAGAAATACTCGCATAAACTCCAGTCATGGTAGAAATTCCTGAACACCAAAAATTGAATTTTTATTAAACCAATCATGGACTGTTTAAAGAATTCCGTAGGATATGAATCTCCCGATGTACTGATGTTCCGTGTTGCAGTGATACCGTGCAGTACCGTGCAGTACAGTATCATGTTCTGGTGTACTTAGTGTGGTACAGTAAAATATATAGTGTGATAGAGTAAAGTGTATAGAGATTTTGGGGCGTGAATCGGGTGCTACTCTCTTTTCTGTTTGTAGTGGCTACCCAGATTAAGTTAGAGTAAGTCGGGGTGGAGGCCCCCGGAACTGGAGGCCGCGGCCGGAACTAAGTAACACTATGCCGTCTAAATCTGTGCTCAGGAAAGTATTTTGTCTCAAAAATGATCGTTGTAATGTCCGGAATTCCAGCATCTCAAAAATATTAACTATACAATCATTCAACCAAAAAAGAGGTGTTTTGCGTTGGGCCTTTTTGTCCTGGGGTAGCCGGGTGTACGGGTGTTTCGCCGGGCCGGTGCCGCATTTCCGGGGGTTTAATCAGGATCATATTCGGTCCATTCCGAGGCTGCGAGCCAAACCAAAAGCTTTCTAGTACTTCTGCAAGATTGAACATTATTTAAAATCAGTGGATATTTATAGCGACTCAAAACTTGGTATCTTTTTTGCTAATGGGCCTCGTGGAAGAAAGAAGCTATTTACACGGGTTTTCTTTGTTGTACTGCATATAACCATGCATACGTCTAAAAGTTGAATGGACTCCTGACACTGACGGGACTCACTATGTACTGACTACTTCGACTCCATTATACCTATTTATTAAATCCTCGAAAAAGTCTTCTATTACTCCGGCATTTAAGTGGAGACATCAGTAGATCGTACTCACAGTAAGCAATAAATCATCAGTGAATAATGAGTAAGTCACCAGAAAGTCACAGTAACTCCATAGTCTCTTTAGGTCCAGTTCTTTGCTTTCACTACTTCAATTTCAGTAGCTTTGCAGCTCAAAAAAAATTATTGTACTTTGGTTCAAGGTCTCATAATGTATGGCAATATATCAGTCACTGCCAGCTTTGACCAAGCCATGATATTATTCAAAGACGACTGTTAAACAGAAAATTATAATCACAATAAATCAAAAATATATCTGCTTGCTTTAAAAATATTTTTCTGTGGTTCAGTAGCTCAGTGGTCTCATTAGACCCTGTTTTATAGTCTCATATCCCTATTTTATACTCATAACCCTGTTTTATACTCATAACCCTGTTTTACACTCACTTTTACTGTTTTATAGCCTAATTTAGCCCTGTACTGTTCAAAGGCCTCTCTTTTCTAAAGTGGAAGTAGAGTAGATTTTTAGAGGTGGTACTATCCGTGGATAGATTACACCGTTGAGACTCTGTAAAGCTGTAGGACAGATCCATGCCTATAATGAGGTTTAAGCAAGACGGACCTAAGACCTATTCTCAGAATTTCTGTGATCATTTCTAAGATCATTTAAGACCTGTTTAAGACCTATTCAAGCACATCAGTACATCTTGTAGTTTCTTTCGTACGTTTGGTACCTACTGTAGAATCTGGTTAGCACCTATTCAATGCCTTTAGTACATTTCATGTCTTTAACTCTGGATCCACAGAATCCTTGAGTATACGAAAGGTGCAGTACACTTTAGTTAAATAAATAAATGCTGATCCATATTACTGTGTATACTGTACTAGGTGGAGAGATTTGAGGATGTAGCTAGAGGAATGAGTCCTGGCAAGCTTAAAAAAGATTTTATATATAAGTCATATTTATGGAGCAATCTGAGATCTGGCTCATCGGAGTAAGAATAGAGCCATATCTACTGGAATGTAGAGTGCTGGATATAAAAGGTGAACCAGAAGATGGCCGTACTGCATATAAACACTGGTATACTACACATCTAACCATCTCCGGTATACTACTCATCCAGAAAATACCTATTAACGTAGAAAATCTGTTCTGTTCTAAATGAATGCAATAAATATATTATACACTGACACTGATAGCCATAGGGTAGTCATAGGTTAGTATTTGGAGTGGAAGAGGAAATCAGACATAGATCGAGAAATATACACGCATATAAATTCTTAGGAAGAATTTGGAAACTGGACCACATTGAAGAAAGTTTAAAGAGAGGACCCTGGCCCACACGTTTCTTGGAGGTCTAGAATTAGGACTTCCTAAAGTAGTAGTCCAAGATAATATACTCATAGACTAGTTTCAGACTTCCCTCTAGTTGAAATATTAACTAGCTATAGAGTTTAAATATTTATGAATATAGTTACTAGTTGGAAACTAGACACTGGGAAAAAATCACTCTCAAGAGTGTAGATTGATACATAGTCTAGGACTTCATGACTAGTACTGAAGAATGAATCCAGCCAATTCACACTGTTTTACAGTATTGGCGTTTTTCTTGGTCTATGAAGTGAACAGAATGATTTTTGAACATCTCTTACGATTGGATCTGCATAGAAGTATATAGAAGGTGATTCTGACAATTGGGTGTTATGTGCAGGAATGCCATGATAAAAAGAAATAAAGAACCAAAAATTGAATCCATGGTTATGAACAATAATCTTATTTTAATCTTTATGAGCCCGGTGGTCATATGCCTGAACTGAGTAGATTAGAAATTGAATAATTGTACTTTTACACTCGTCACTAATACTGGAAAGAGTTATTCTAATGGCCCCTCCCAGTTCCTCGATTCCCAGTTTATGTGACACTCACAATTTCTCTCAACTAATTACGTTGGATTCTAGTAGAGTAAAGTAGAGTATAGTAGTACCGTTTCATGTTTCAGATCTGTTTCATGTCATATATCATGAGTTTCGTTCATGTTTCATGTTTCATCTGTTTCATGTTTCCTCTGTTTCATGTTTCCTCTGTTTCATGTTTCCTCTGTTTCATGTTTCCTCTGTTTCTGTGTTCCACGGCTGAGACTGTGGACTATGCTTTGGTCCTGATACTTAAAGCTGGAGTGTAGTATTTAAACTGACGTATGAACTAGAATGAAAGATGATAAGAATTGAACGTCTTCTGAAGGTCTTCTGAAGGTCTTTTGAAGGTTTATGGGTGAAGTCATTGGGTGACTCTCTTGTGGTTGTCCGCACTGTTAAGTACGTCTCGGTAGAGTAGTACTAGTAGAGTAGGCTGTGGAGTAGTAGTGAGTAATATAAGGTGAAGTCCTCAGTAAGAAAGTAGTAGCTCAATAGTTTAATGATTTAGTGGTTTAGTAAAGTACAGTAGTACAGTAGTAGAGTGAGTAGACTGTACTGGTGGAAGTCTTGCATAGTGTTGATTGTAGTAGAGTGTAATGGTCTGTGATTAGTGCTGGTAGAGTAGTTTCATAATCCTACAAGAGGATGAAATGTCTGTGTGCTTGGAGACACCCGTGGTATGGCCCTTTCAGACAGCCACTGGATGTACTATGATACACTGGGGAAAAACCGCTTTCTTGTCCGGTTCGGCATATACAAGTATACACCTGTCTTGCCTTTAGGGAATCGCCAAAACGGGTCTTCCAGAAAAGGATGTTTCGCTAGAGACAGCTGGGCCAAGACGAGGAGTTGAACCGATGGGTGGGTTTTTTTTGGTGCGCCCAACTCTTATATACTCCTGGTGCACGGGTGCACAGCCTTTGCCAATGAGTCCATTACTTCCATCCCACTCACGTTTAATTTAGGTATTGGTTTCTATCCAAAATCCTTAATTTTTTTTCATATTTCTGACTGCTTTCCCAGGGTGCTCAAATTCTGACTTCTATTAACCCTAATGGACACGCGAGGTTGAGTGCCTCGGTCCATGAATATCTACATACTTTAGTGGCCTTGGCGACCGCTACTCCATTTTGCCCACAATCTCCTCCTCCTCGTTGGTTTCCTCCTCCGACCTCGTTCTCTCGGTCTCCAGACCCTCTTCTTCTTCTTCCTTCAACACATGGCTGACATCCGTCATATCACTGATTGACGTCATACGGCTGATCCGCTTCTTGATGGGCACATCGATGTAGCCGCCCACATAACCTGGCATCGGCGAATAAGATGATGGGATCTGCTCGCCTGGTGTTTGTAGCATGTCTTCTTCTCCATATTCGTGGCTCCCATAAGGTACCGACCGCAGATATGGCGACAGAGGTACATCAGCAGGCATTCCCGGTTCATTCATGCCCACAAGAATAGAAGCAGCCTCCAATAATTGCACCTGTTGGTGTTTGGAGATAAGAAGTTTCTTGGTCATTCTCCATTCGGGTGTATGTTCCCACAAATGCTTTGAAAGAGACGATGTGTGTTTGTAGCTTTTCCCGCAAGAGTTGCACCGGAACATGTCTTTGTATCGAGAGGTTTCGCCCTCCGATATTCTTCTTGTTTGTAGACTTCTCAGTATGTCTGGGAGCTTGCCATTTAACGAGTGGACGCCTAGGTGAACGCCTGAGTGCATGCCTGCATGGTGTATGTGGTGGCCCAACTTAGGGCTTGCTGTGTAGGGAATCGCTGACGAGTGTCTTCTGCCAAATTGATGTGTTGTGGACATTTTTGTGTGGATGTGTAGGCTCAAAGATGAAGGTTGAGATGAGGTCCGATGGCCTGGTGATTCGCAACTTATGAGGCCAGGCGATGCATAAAACGGATTTGGTCAACGCACCACTTTCCAGAACAAAGGGGCCGGGGTAAAGATGAAGGGAAAAAAAACCGGGATTTCAGCCAATCTAGACGTGGCTGTGGAAGGCTGCTCTGCGTTCGTGATTTTTTCAGTGCATTTTTTTTTTTGCGCTTAACTTGTTCCATTCATTGGTACTGCACGCGAGTCTGAGACACTTTCAGGGCCGAGCCCTCCAGAAAGCTAATGCGCCATTTCGTGCAGGACCACGCCAGGTTAGGAATCTAGAAGCCCCTATGGAATGTGATTCCCAGATGCCGTAGTAAGTCTTGCCGGGGCGCTTCCATCGCACACAATAAGCATTCCCCGCAAAACTTGCTCGCCTTGGTGCGGCTCGCCAATATTAGAACGACTCGGAATCTCCCGCCAATTCTTGGTCGCTGCCGTTCTGCACCTCAAAGCCTTTTTCGGCAGAGTAGAGAATCTCCTTCACGTGACCCACCACATCCTCAAGCTGCAAGTCTTTGAGTTCGGCACTCACATTGGTGTTTCCCTCTTGCAGCAACTCGATGTTGGTCACAAGAATCTCGATGTCCCGTAGCTTATTAAAATAGAAGTTGCGTTCTGTTTCGAGGCTCTCGGTCATGATCTTAAAATCTCTTAATTCGTCCTTTGCCTTGTCTAGCTCGTCATTGGCCTCGGCTAACAGCCGCAGCAAATCGGGATGGGGACTCCCACGCGCCGCATTAGTAGTGGTAGACGAGGGCAACGAAGAAGAGGTCACACGCCGTTTTTGTACTTGGATCTGGCCTGTATTGTGGAACGAGCTAGTACTGCTTCTTCGGCTCAAACCCCGGGTCTGAGAAGTCTGAGAAGCCACATTAGGATTGGCATGTGGCGTGCTGGTACTGGACATGGTGCTTCTCCTGGAAGACGTTCTGGTGGAGGTTTCACCGGCTGGACTGCCTTTGCGCCTCAACATGGCATCGTAGGGCACATTGATATCCTTGTTCTCCATCCAGAGCTTCTTGAGCCACTGTAGGAGTTCCAAGTTGTCCAGGAGCCTGCACTTCATCAACTTCTCCGTCTCTATCTGCTTGGTAATCTTGTGTTTGTTGAGCACAGACTGGAGCACCTTCATGTTGTTTCTTGCGTCGTAGTCCGAGAGGTTTGTGTCAAACTTGACTTTGGCCAAGGGCACGCCTCCATAGATGGAGTCCAAGATCTGGCAGTATGCAGCGCCCGTGCCACACTGCTCTAGTTTGGTGTAGCTGAGGTCGAACGTATTGTTGAGCCACTGTAGGAGCTCTGTCCTGCTTTCACCGATAGCCATTGCGTTTATTGTGTCTCGGGTTTGTTTCAGAGATGTTTCAGTTCTGGTTCGTGCTTGTTTCAGATTTGTTTCACTTGTTGGTATGTAATTGGCTTGTTGTTTCTTGTTCTTGTTGTTGTATGTAGAGTTTACTTCTTCCGAGCTATACGCGCCAGATGTGGTGCTGCGTAGAACTACTACCTTGTGCACGCACTACACTTAGCCAAGACAAGACAGAGGGCAGTCTATGAGTCAGAAATCTTTTTTTTTATAGTATTTTCGAAATGGTATTGAATAAAATGCTTGATTAGGTAATTTGAAGTTAGTTTTTTTCATGGAAGTCTCGTAATTTTTCATGGCCCAGTGGATCCTGCCGGATCCTATGGTCAGGTCTGAAGATAGCCAGTAATTCTGAAGAATTCTGAATGATATTGACCACTAATTCTGACCAATAAAACTGGTTGGTTTCAGCCACTCCGGAAAAACACCGGAAAAATCAGTGTTTCCCTTTGGACCTACTGAACAACAGGGTGGTGGAGCTTTTGGTTCCTTCTGATTTCATCGACTTGTTTGTCGATCTGCTGGAGAAAGTTTGCCTTAATTTTGTCAATATCCGGCTTTTTCTCGGTTTTTTTTTCAATGGGGGGTTGGAGATTGCTCCCCCCTTTGGCACAGATCTCCTCAATCTGCTTGGCCACGTTCTTGGTGACGAGTTGGTGCACGGCTGCAAGCAGCAGAGGTAAAGGGGACATGCTCAAGTCTTCAGGCGAAGCAGACTCGACTTCCGTGGCCTTTTTTAAGAATTCCCGCGTCACTTGCCGGCCCAAGTCGTGGATGTACTCATCGTTGTGGAGATGCTGTCTGGTGCGCGAGCCAGAAGGGTCTGAAGATTTGCAGGAGATGTCAAGGGCCTCCACCTGTGGAGCGATATCAAGTTGAGCATCTCGACCGTGCTTTTCAAGCTTGCACTTGAGGGTTTCGGTAGCATGCGGCTGTTGTAGATTGCTAAGCTCTGAGCTGGCATCCCTAAGGTCTTGTTCTTTGTCAGATCCCCAGTCTCCACTGTCAGTTTGGCAGTCAGTTTGACAGCCAGTTTGCTCTCCATCGGTTACACTATCGGTATCCTCCTCTTCGCTGGTGCCTTCAATGAATAGCGAAGGAGGCACCTTCAAGCCGGAGAACTCCTTGGTTCCCTCGTAAAGCGTGCCGTGCTTCCATATGGTGTATTGAACCATTGCCTCGAAGGCCGTCTTGTCAGAACGGAACAAATTGGCCGAGTCCACGTTTAAAGGCGAGTCTGGCTCCGGATCGTCTATGAGGAGGAGAATGGCACCCACCAAGTGTAGCAAGTTCCAGGCTGGGGACCATGCGTCGTCCTTCAAAATGTCAAGGCAGATCTCTCCGGTTTCCAAATTGATGTTGGGATGGTGGATGGGCGTCTTGCGGGAGAACTCGATGTGAGGAGGCTTGTTGGGGTAATTCAGTCCGACGGAGATCTCTAGCTCCCATTTGCCGTTGTAGTAGTAGGGCGAATCAGTCTTGAACGGCTTGGATATAATGCACTTCCATTTGTACAAGGATATCTCCGGGTTTTCGGGGTAAAGGTGTAAGACCTGGTGGTTGGCTGCGGAAGCTGGCGTCTTGGAGAGCAGCTTCAACTCTTTCAACAATCGTTTTTCCGCCATTGTAGGCCAAATGACGTTAGGACGCTTTTTATGGACGGTTCAATGATGTCAAGGTGAATGGAGGTACTTGAGGGTACGCAGGATATTGACTAATATGAAATAGGAGTTTAGGATCAATGCCTGAGAAGAGGTGTTCAGATTAGTCAGTAGAACAAGAGGAAGAGTGAAAAAAAAATAGAGTAGAAGCTGGGGCGCTTGTGCAGTGATGGGGCGCATCATTACGTTGTGCATGTGCGCATGTGGAAAGATGAGAGATTTGATTGCATCATTCATCGTTGGTCTGCCGAGGCGAGCGGCTGTATGCCGTCCATGTACGTCAAGATCATACCGAGGAACACCGCATCGGACACTCAGCGGAATGTATGGTGGACACATTGGATTTTAATGGGAGTACGGGAATTTTCATTTTAAAATAATGTAAGTGATTTACAGTATTCAGATATTACAATAGATCCAGCGACGTACACCAGATGTGAGTAGATGTCCAGATACAGCATACGTATTGCAGTGGAAATAATAGGCCCCCAAAGAAGAAAGAAGAGAATGGAGAATATCTAGATATAATAAGTACAATGGTACACACACAGGAAAGAATACGTGTATAACGAATAGACATGAGAGAAGAGATAAAATGAGAAATGTCTGGTATAAAGACTTGTCTTGTAGAGGGAAGACATACGGGGGAAACTAGAGACTCATGACTGAGGGATGGTGTTTTTTTTGTATTTGGTGATTGGAGAGGCTTATTGCAAATTTACATTGATATGGTAGGTTTGCAGATGACATTCAGATTTGCTTTTGCCATCGATAGATCTTGAGGATTTGCTGGTGTAAAATGTGCTGGTGTGAATGATGAATGGATATCCTGTGCGGTGTAAAGAAACGTCTCAATCAGCAACGTGTTGTGAAAGTGCGCAACATAATTGCTCCTATACCCGAAACTAAAATGCGGCTGAGGGAAGATCCGGAAGATCGTTTTTTTGGGGGGTGCTTTTCTCACGTGCGGGATTAGCTCCTAGTTTTTTTTTCGGCAAGGCGTATTTTGTCCAAGGCATTTGCACCTGCTGATTGGCTGGGGTGGTTTTAGGGTGGTGCTGGTGTCGCGGTCGCTGGCCTCCAACGGGGCTTGTAGGCAGTCCTTGCAACAGTGAATGATGTGTGCAGCAATCAGGCAATCAGACAAGACAAAGACAAAGACAAATGAGTGGATGTTAAGATTAGACAAATGGACTAGACTAGACAAATCGACTAGCCAAGACTAGACAAGACTAGACAAATGTACTAGAATAGACAAATCGACTAGACAAATAGATTGACTGGATTATCCACAAGTTTGGAGACTGCTTCACTAGATTGGGTGGGTGGATTTGTATGGTGAGAGTCACGTGCCGTGGGCTCCAGCTCATGATTCGCTATTGTTAGTGAGAAATTGAGCGGCCGTGAATGCCAATTCCAAGCGAACCGTCATTGTTCCATGTCACCATTATTCTTAAACAGCAACCCATTATGATCCAGTCGGATTCTCAACCCATTGTATTCTTCAATTTCTTCTTTTTTCGCCACCACATGCCTTCACGTGATACTCTCATTAAATCACCCCATATCCTCACTCCACATCCTACTCAACAACCTACTCAACAACCCTTGTATCCATTACTAATTCACTCAACCATCTCATTTCTAAAATTACTTGGCCATTAAATCATCCCTGACATGAACATTATCCTTTGACTCAAGAATCAACCATCACGTGAATATTTAGTTGATCGGCATTAGCGTTGCTGGAGTTTCCAATAATGGTTGACACATCACTACAATAACTAGCATGGGGCATTTTATTCGTCGAATATATATCAAGCAGTCAGCTTACTTTTTCAAGTCCTTGAGCTCGCTTTCAAGCTCGTCGACCACCTTCTTTTGCTGCTCCAACTTCTCCTTCAACTTCTTCAATTGCTCGGCCTCGTGTTGCTTGACGTAGACGTTCTCGTCGGCAGCCTCTCTTTTCTTGAAAGAGTCGGCATTGTTTTCAGCAAACATTGGTCTGGCGGAGGAAAAGGCTCTGGCCACTGGGGCTCTTCTGATGATGGTTTGTCTCAACATGGTGTGGGTAAAAGAAGTGAGAGTGTTCAGGAAAGTTGGATTTCGGGCGCGGAGTCACGGCCAGCCATTGTACAGTCCTGTTTTGTATGCAGGATGGAACCACTTACCACTACACTAACTCCAGTAATGGGGTACATTAGGTTCGGTTTCCCCTTTTAGCTGTTATGGCCCCTATAGGCTTTTTTAAACTCCTTTATTTTTCTGTACACGCATGTGTACGGTTATTTCTACTCGCTTTTCTGTACACTCATGTGTACTATTTCTACTCGCGTCTTTGCTTTCATTAAGTTCCTTGCCTGATCTATTTACACGTACCTTACATAAGTCTCCGAGGCATAACTTCCTGGTACTTGTTTGTGCTGGACATCAATCCCACACTAATGGCCCTCTTGATGGCCATACCCAATAACCTCTGGTTCTTGGCGTTGCATCCCGTCACCTCACGAGGTAACACCTGCCCAGTCTGCGAGACAAACTTCGACAAAATGTCTGGCATGGTGTACAAGTCTAGTGGGTTGATGCCGGCCTTCTCAAAGAGATCATTGGCACCGTTATTGTAGTTTCTGTACTTGTCCTTGGCCTGTTTGGCCAGCTTGGAGTCCATGTCCACTCTTCTCATGGAGAAGTCAAACGGTCCGTACATATTGCCCTCGCGGAAGTTTTTCTGGAAATTGTTGGCAATCTCCACAGGTGGTTTGCTCTGTTCCTGTAGACGCTTGGCTAAGCCAACCACCTTTCTTGTGATGGCGTAGTCGTCATAAGTGCCCGAAGACCAAGATTCGGACGACTTGACCTCTGTTTCAGCAGGGGATTCCACCGCACTCTGCTCCTGCAGCATAGCCACGCTTTTGGTAAATGTCCTACTATTTTGGATGGACGACACACATTGCCTCCTGAAGGTTTGCTGGGAAGCTAGTCTCAACATGGCGTCTGCTTAGTAGTGTACTTAGGGTAACTTCGCTGCACATTTTTTCCGTTGAGTCGTGCGGAAGCCTTGGTGTGTGCAGGGGCCCTGGTGCGAAAAATGATGCCAAACAAGACACGGTTCAAATTACCTGCCGAAACCTGATGGGGGTCATCTGATGGCTTAGGTTGTAGTATTTATCCGCTTATTATTGTATCATTGTAAGCTTTTTCTTGTTCTTGGTTTGTATGGATTAATGGTGTGTTGTCCATAGATTTGCGCGTTGTTTGCTAGTGTAGCGAGCTGGATTTGAATTGTTAGTGACTTGGCCACTCGGGGGATCCAACCTGCTTTATATACTTCGGTCCATGACACAAAAAGACCGTGTTCCTGGAAAACCAATGTACGGTATTAAAGCCAGTATTTGCGCAGCAGTCAGGGCCGGGATAGAAAAAAAAGCCTGAGCGCGGGCGCGGCAGTAATCAAATTACTCCAAGTAATATATCATCACCTCCAAGCTCTTTGCATTTCGGCCCCTTCAAGCTCTCCCCCTACACAGCAGAGCTTGCCAAGGTTATCGACAGATTTAAGGCGTCTTTTTTCAACCGTCTGCTGACTCATCCATTCCCTCGGACCCCTTGCCAAATATAGAACCTTTTCGTGCCCCTGCACCCAAACATATAACACATCTATTCATATGACCGAACGAGGCCCCGACCAGTGGTTGGAGCAAATCAAGAAATGCGTGTCATTGTCCGAGGCAGACATGAAACAACTCTGTGAGTTGGTCAAAGAGTTGTTGATGGAGGAATCCAACATCCAACCGGTCCAAAGCCCGGTTACGGTGTGTGGCGATATCCATGGCCAGTTCCATGATTTGTTGGAGCTCTTTAAAATCTCCGGTGGCTTGCCTGCCGAGGATAACGCCACAAACTACATCTTCTTGGGCGACTACGTGGACAGAGGCTACTTTTCGTTGGAAACGTTCACGCTATTGATGGTTTTGAAGGTCAAGTTTCCGCACAGAATCACCTTGGTCAGAGGAAACCACGAGTCCAGACAAATCACCCAGGTATATGGCTTCTACGATGAGTGTTTGGCCAAATACGGCTCTACCACTGTGTGGAAATATTGCTGTCAAGTGTTTGACTTCTTGACGCTTGCTGCTATAATTGACGGCAAGGTCTTGTGTGTGCATGGAGGCTTATCACCGGAAATCCGCATGTTGGACCAGATCCGAGTGTTGAGCAGGGCGCAAGAGGTACCTCACGAAGGAGGTTTCTGTGACTTGGTGTGGTCGGATCCTGACAATATCGACACCTGGGCCGTGTCTCCAAGAGGTGCAGGCTGGCTCTTTGGGTCCAAGGTCAGCCGAGAGTTCAACCACATCAACAATTTAGAGTTGATTGCGCGAGCACATCAGCTCGTCATGGAAGGTTTCAGATACCATTTCAAGGACAAGGACGTGGTTACGGTGTGGTCTGCACCCAACTACTGTTATAGATGCGGAAACGTTGCTAGTGTGATGCAGGTATCGGACGAGTTGGAACCAAACTTCAAGATCTTCAGTGCAGTGCAAGACGGAGATGTTGCTGCAAAGAATAACCATACGAAACAGCAGCGGATCGACTACTTTTTATAAGTCTGTTCGACTACTTATAGGTCTGCTCGGCCCCGTCGTGTAAGCGATGATGACGTCATGATCAAAACAGCAAACATATTCTTGGAGCTTCAATGGTCTAAAGGGTTTCTTCATCACAGACTATCTAATTTCTCCTTTTCCTGTGGTGAGTGCTAAGACACATCCGGTTAGATATCAACACTCTATACATGCTAGATAACGAATTTAATATTATTTGATGATATACTGCTCTCATGCTCTGCTCTATTTGCCCTTTCTTCCCTTTCTCTTTCTTGCAATGATGCGTTTCACCGTGTCTGACACACCATTGGCCTCTTCCTTGGTCTCGCTGGGCTTCTCCTTGGTCTGGCCCTTCTTGCCTCCCTTGTTCATGTTTCCCTTTCTGGAAGGACCCTTGGCCTTCTTCTGTTTCTTTTGGGACTTCTCCTCCCCCTCATCTTCCTCATCTTCTTCCCGCACTCTCTTGTGACGTGCAAGTAACATCTTCTCTCTTCTTCTCTTGACCACCTGCGCATTCTCAACAGCAAACTCCACAATCAACTGTCTCTTGTTCATGGAGTCAAGCTTGATCTCTTTCTTCTGTTCTTCCGTCATGTACTCGGTCAACTCATCCATGGTCACCAGATGGGCGTTCATCCACCGAAGTGCCATCAAGGCCGACTTGTGGTCTTTGAATTCGACGAACCCGTAACCTCTGCTTCTCCCGGTCTCTCCGCTGTTCTTAACTTCCATAATCACCTTGGATTGTCTAACCACTCCTTTCTTTTTGTTCTTCTTCTTCTCTTCGTCTGCGGCCATCTCTCCCTCGGTGTCGTGCCTGTACTTGATGGACCGGTTGACCTCCTCCTTTGAAAGGGTCTGTCTTTTACCTTCTCTAACCTCTTTGGCGAATTCCACAACGGCCTTTCTTCCCAATGCCTTTAATGTTTTGTCGTCCATGGCACGAGGAATGTTTCTCACTGCTAATCTGGTCAATGAAAGGTGCAACGTGGGGTTCTTGTTCAACTGTTGCACCCGCAACCGGTAGGATTTTTCTCTGAGCTCCATATCGGTCTTGGAGACAATCTGAGCGAGCTTGGAGTTCTCGGTGATTCTACCTTCGTTCAAAAGGTACAAGTTTCTTCTGTCTCTATCTGCAGGAGACTTGCCGAGGGCCTCTCCTCTCTGGGCCAAGTTCCGGTCGGCCAACCTGGTAGCGGAGCTTCTGTCGACAGTTGGGGAAATCGATAAGATCCGGCCCTGGTACACGTATTCGGGGGCCACATCGTCCGAGATCAACATGGACGTTGCGGATGCTGTGGGTGCATTCTCCATGCACAGGTCGTAAGCCTCGATCAGTTTGAAAGCAACAAATGCTGATCCCTTGGCCAAGCCGGTGACCTTGTCGATCACGGGGAGCGCATACCTGACGGGGCCAAACTGGGAAAAGTGCTCCTGGAGCGACTCCTTGTCTGCATCGTATGGGATGTTTCTGACGAATACCGAGAATGCCTCCTGTCTGTTGGGCTTTGGTTTGTTTTCGTCTTCTTCGTCTTCTTCTTCATCGTCTTCGTCATCTTCTGAGGGGTTGTTGAGCTGGTCGAATTCTTCTCCGTCCTCATCTTCACTATCGGAATCGTCATCGTCTTCTTCCACATCGGAATCGTTCTCTTTGGTTTCCTTTTGGTCGGCTTCATTTTGAGCCGGCGAAGGTCTCTCTCTGCCAGTACCTTCCCGGGCCTGGATTTCATCCCACTTGGACTTCTCCAAGGCCAAGTCAACAGTCACAGCTCTGCCATCGATCTTCAAGCCAACACAGCCCTTAAGGGCTTTTTCTGCAGCAGCCTGCTTCTTCATGATCACAAAGCCAAATCCCTTCATCAAGCCTCCTTTCTTGGCGGGAACGTATGCTTCGTGCACCGTACCATACTTCAGAAACACCTTCTTCAACTTGTCTCCATTGTTACAAGACCAAGGCAAGTTTCTAACAATTAATCTAGCTTTCCGCTTCTCCACGGGTTCAATCTCGTGTTTGAAAGCAGCCTCGCCATCCTTAGCGCCCTTTCTGTCTCTCCTTTTGGCAACATCCACTCGGAGTAATTGGCCCTTGAACTTGACCTTCTTAGACTCCACCAACGCCGTCAACGTATCCTCTTCTTCAGTAAAAGACACAAACCCGTAGCCCTTGGACTTCTTCTCTTCGTCAAGCACAATCACCGCATGTTTCACGGGCACGAACTGCGAGAAGTGCTCCGATAACTCTTCATCCGTGGTAGTCTTGGGGATGGATCTAACAAATAAGGTTTTGGGGTCCAAGTGGTCGTCCATAATTTTGGTGTCTTCCTTCTTGGAGATTTTCTCTGCTCCATCTGGAACAGTGCCGCTGGTGTCTGACATGTTCGTGGAGTAGAAGGCTTACTTTTAGCGTTTGAAAAGCCCATCGCATTGCGAAAATTTAAGTGCAGTCTAGCATAGAGATGGGTGCAAAATATGGAGCAGCCCGGCCTCCCGAGTTTGTCCAGACAGGGGAAAACCGGTATATTCAAAATGGGAATCGGCTATTTATATATACACTTTTTATTATACAGGCCTTGAAATCCCTCAAATTAACGGGTTCCTGATATTACGTGGGGCTCTATTTAAGTTTATATATGAGTATATGATGTGCGCGCTATCAAATCAAAACACACAAGTACACTTCATGGCACGCCACAAGAATATCCTTCCGAACTCGTATGTTCCGAACTATTCCACTAAGGTGCTCACGGCCAACCTAAACCGGCTTTCCAAAAGCAGTATCATAGCGCTTTGCCTCTTATGGCCTCTGTTGAAGAACACCCAACCTCCGCTTCCCAAAGATAAGCCTCACTTGACTCAGGCTCAGCACAACAAACAGACCCGGGAGGACATCAAGGCCTTGGTGGCCAAGAAATGGAACAAGGCTCGCATCATCGAGGCTGTGGTATCGCTGTATTGGCCCTTGGGCTTGAACCTCCTACAGCTAGCTCAGGTGGATTGCCAGTTGATGGTGGATAATCCCAATACATACTACTGGATTCTGTCCACGGCCACGGACGCTTGGGACAACGAATCCCCACTATCGCTTGAGCCGGCCTCTTTCTTGAACAATCTTGCCCACCGTCTAAGCAAGCTCTTCATGTCGTACATATATGTGTGTACGCATCCATCGTTTCCCTTGATCATCATCCGCATCCAGGTGTTTGACCTCACGCCAAATGCCTCTAGACGGTCTCGCCTGGTGCTTGGCCTGCAAAACCCCCACATTTCTTCCCACAAGCCGTACTTTTTGGCGGTTCCCACCGATTCTCCGCACCTCATTCATTCTCCAAGTGACGATTTGGTCGCCCAGGTGGTCTTGCAAGTGGTGGAGTCAAGTCTCAGTGTGAACCCGGCCCACTCCATACATTTGAAGACACCTCCATCTCAGAAGCCCATCAAATCATTGCGCTCCATGCAAATCTTAAAAGGCAACTCCAGGTTTGCTAATAGCTTAGCTGCTTGGTCTCCATACGCAGATGGTGTGGCCGATATCTCTCCTTTGGCAACTTCCGAGAACCATGCCACGATGTTGAGCATCACGCAAAAGCCCACGCAACAGAAATCAGAAGCAGAGAAGATGGAAGCCATTGCCAATATCCGTTTCAAGGGTTCTGCAAATGGTGACCTAAAATCAGACACTCCATATGAAACATTGCACCCGCACAAGAAACAGAAACCCAACCCAGCATCCGACTTGGACAATGTCGATTCGGAGTCAAGGCATCCTCTTGCAAAACAAGCCCAGTCGTCTTATTCGTCGTTGGTTCCTATCAGATATGCAGAGTTTATAATCCAGGAGCCATTCAAAGCCACGGGTGCCAATGTTTCCGAACCAATGCATACCAATGTGAAATTAAAGATTGTGGGCAACGACGTCTTTGCTGGATTGCACGAGTTGGCAGCCACAGGAAACGACCCCAAGAAAGCCGTGGTGGACCCCAAAATCTTGCCTGGCTGGCTCACTGGAGAGGAAGGTGCAAACTGCGGCAAAGTCAAGAATGGAATATTTTATTAGACATAGTAAGCGATTCTCAAGAGTCCTTCATGCTCATCCCAACCTGCTCAAGTAAGAGTCGATGGTGCTGGAAACATTTTCGTCTCGCACACTCAAGTTGGCCTTTATAGACCTTAATAAATCTGCATCTTTGCTTTGGAAAGCCACCTCTGCTGCCAGAATCGCGTCTTCATTCTCGATGAATAACTCGATTTTTCTCAGTACCTTCATTTCGGGACACTGGCTGATGAATGCCGAGATCAAGTGCTTTGGTGCACTGTATGCCACACAGGTGCGGATGATGGTCTCGAACCCAATACATGGCTTGGGGTGAGAATCGGAAATACCGTCAAACACAAACTTCTCGAGCTTGTCGAATTGCTTGTTTTTGCAGGTATAGTCCAATACAAGTGTCCAATATTTCTCCTGGGAGAAACGGAACTCTTTGACGACTTTGGAGGCGGTTTTGAACTGCCCAAGCTGGATCAACTTCAAGAGTATGTCGCTGAGAGACTTCTCCTCGAAAAACGACTGCTGGTATATGTTGGAGAGACGGAGTTTTAAATCGAGGATTTCGAGCTGGGGAGCAATGATGCCTTTGTAATTGCGATAGTTCTTGAACCCTGATAACTTGCTCTTTTGGTATTTGTAAGTCTCTTCGAAATTGGAGCTGGACAGTTCGGATGTCAGGCGCAAGAATTTCTCAATCAGCCGCAAGTTTCTTTCCGAAGTCTTCTCCCCATACTTGTAGAACGAGTCCAACATCTTGTCGTCATGTATGGCTATATTGTGAATCCAGAAATTACTGATGAGATCTCCACTGATGTGTAAGTTGTCCCGGAAGATCTGCCGCAAATGTGCATCTTCCTTGAGCTCTTTATTGGCAGTTCCCACCAACTCATTTTGGTTGAGTATCCGGAAAAGCTCCACCTTACTCAACTTATCGTTGAGATGTAGCAAGATGAGTTTGCATAAATCATAATCACACGTTTGGAAGCACTTGGTGAAAGCGAGCTCCACATCTTCGATTTGCAAGAGCTGATTGGCCTTCTTCAATACCGACGGCTCCAAGTCAATCAAAAGCTTGCACAAGTCGATTCTGCCCTCCTCAAAAGCAACGTTGGAGATCTGCGACACTGACATGTGGTTTTTGGGCAACGAGTGCCGGTTGTTTCTGGGATCCTTGGGGCCCTGGGCGGAGAACAATTTCTTGGAGATGATTTTGAAAAGTTCAAGGTCCGACATGGACAATTCCTTTTTGATTTTCGAACAGCACCACTGGACGTAGATCATGTCCTTGCACTCCTTGAGGTCCAAGAGGTCCACGATGCTCAAAGCATATAAATATTGGGAACGCAATAGAAGCATTTGAATGACGCCCGGCCAGCCTACGGCCAACAATTCTGTGTGTGTCAAGAAAACCCCGATCTCTGGGCTTCTGAGCTGATTCATCACCTTGATGGTATTGAACACTCGCAAGTACTGGTTAGCGTCGAAGCGGTCCACGTAAATCTTACCAAACGACACAGCCTTCAAGATTTTCTTCTGCCATATCGGAGAAAACTCCTCAAGGGCAGCATCTAGGCATTCTTTGAGAGCTTCGTCCAATGAACCTTCGCTTTTCAAAAGCGTAATGTTAGAATCGGCCTTGGATGCCTGCAGTGCCAACTTCTCAACACAATCGAGTAAGATCGACGAAGGGTGCGCTGAGCCCACCAGGAAAATGTTAACTGACAGTTCGGGAACCCTTCCTAGAAACTCCACTTTATCATTGGTGATAATCTTGAGGCCGTCTTTTTGAGACTTGATGAACGGCACATTAAACGAAGACTTTCCACCGCCCAATTCATTGGGGAAGATATCCATATTGAGCCCATCGTACTCTATGATGTCGTAGAAAAACGAAATGGACTTTTGCCCCGGGCCGATGAGTTTGATCTCGTCCCGCATCGATAAAACTATGGCATCGTTGCCTGCCCATTCCATCATATACGGAGACCCCGACTCGTTGGAAGTATCGTACTCCAAGAGCATTTTGTTGAAGGTCTTGTTGATGACAAAGATCTTGTTTGATTTGGAATTCAGCAATGCTATGAAGCTGCCATTGGCAGATACTGACATAAGCGAAAAGGGCCCATCTGTGAGACCCTCGTCAACAAGTTCATAGGTTATATCGGAGAAAGTCACCTGTACTGTGAATACAGTTTTATCGTAAGCCAAAAGAAAGGTTAGGGACGTATCAGTGACCGAAAGTAAGGTCTTTGAATAGGTCTTTTCCGGTAGCATAGAGGCCAACGAGACCTCATATGAGGCGAATGTCCGCAAGTCGGTGAAGATAAGCGAGTCTGCGTAGAAAAGAACAAGGTAAGAGCCCCACACTTGAGCCTCAAGGATCGGCTTCACTTCCTGTTCACCTTCCAAATTAGTAATTGTGCGGGTATAGGTCTCAGACTCGGGGAGTTTGGTCTTGCATGATAGCTTGGTGAGGTTATCGGACACGGAGTATTCATTGAAGGTGCCAGCAAAATCACTATAGATCCTGAATTTGCCGCCTGAAAGCACAACACAGAGCTGTTCGCCATAAAAGGCAAAGTCCACGATATGGTCCTGGGCCGTAGAATTGTACACGGTCGACCAAAGCCTTGCACCACTAAGGGAGTAAATCTCTATGACATTGGGATGGGGCACAGATTTCGTGGCCAACGCAAGAAGAGTGGTTTGTTCGGACACAGCTATCCGATAGTTTATATAGAGGCTATCAATGGTCCACAGTAGAGACTCATAGCAGGGCCGGATACTGTAGTAGACGTTTTGGAGCTTTTGCCATGATAAGCTGGGGTTGTGCATGGTCACAGAAATTGAATCTTTGGTTTTGAAACACCCCTAAAAGACTGCAGTGGAGATTGTTGAAGGTAGCTGGCGCTGTACTTGTGGGTAGAGGTGTATCTTTCAGCGCGGGACGAGTCGCGCAGGTGATCTCAGGTGCTACATTCAACTACACCACCAGACGCAGCAGGTAGTCACTGAGCACATCTATTCATACATAAGGCGAGTGTATTTGGAAGAGTACTTGAAGACGACTTTGAGTGTGCACGTCCATTGGCCCCAGCTATCACACCATACCATGTCTTATGTCACACTCGTGTCCACAGACAACTTCAAGTTTCTGATTCTCAAGGAAGTTGCTCTGGTGTCACCCGTGCTCCGAAACTCGGAGGAGTTTGAAGAG
Source organism: Metschnikowia kamakouana (assembly GCA_002374535.1). Taxonomy (NCBI): domain Eukaryota; kingdom Fungi; phylum Ascomycota; class Pichiomycetes; order Serinales; family Metschnikowiaceae; genus Metschnikowia; species Metschnikowia kamakouana. Next base: position 249,201 of record NKZX01000666.1, read on the forward strand.
GGCAAAACTGGCATCATCAATTTGGACATGGAGGGCGAGATCTTGGAGGTGGTGGTGGACTACCTTCATTACTACCATAAATACCAGGATCAAGCTGACACCACCAAGATGCCGGAGTTCAATATCAAGACTCATCTAGCCTTGGAGTTGTTGGTCAAGGCAGATTTCTTGGATATTTAAAGGTGTAATCTACAGGGCAATTACTACCATATACATATAAAATATATATGCCCGTATCTCTATGCCTTTGCGTATGCTAAGTCTATGACATGGAACATGCTAGGTCTGGGAGTGCATAGATACTACTAGCCCATGCTACAGGACAGACTACATAATAAAAGAGCAACGAATAATAAAATTATGTAACAAGTGATCTAGAATGAAATGTAAGCATATATGACGGTATTGGAAGTATTATCTAGCCGAAATCGGCCTTCCATTCCCTGGGGTTCTGGGCTGTGTCGCCACAGTGCATGCGACATGCCCCAGATTTCGTTATCACCCTCATGTGCGAAACCACCTGCCAAGCTACTACCTCCCATGTCACAAATATTGGATACCATAGATACCGAGTTGAACTCTTTGAACGACTCGGCATCTTTGTCCCTCGACAAACTCCTCCTTAGCTCAGACACTTTTCTCTCTAGTCTAAAGCAAATCGAGTCACAATTGCAGGCTCAAATTGACACCCCAGCCGACCATGATGCCCTGGGGGATGGCGGGCTAGACCAAACCACACTTTTGCAGAAAACAGAGGAAATTGCAGGAAACGAAGTGGCTGAGCTGTTGAAATCAAGAAAATACTCCTTGGACACAGCAAATCATGACTTTGTGGATACGGAAATGAGTGAGGGGAGAGTCACGCCTTTGGAGCCAGCCACGGCCAAGGCAATTGATCCTTCCGAACACGAGAAGCGGGCCATTGAACTACATCAGACTCTTGAAAAGGTCTCACTGGTGTGGTACAAGGACTCGATTGACGGCTTGAAGAAGTATAATGCCCAGGTGGCCAAGTTCCAGAAGAATGTGGTTCTGAAGTTGAACATTAACTTGGACGACGCATATACCTTTCCTCTACAGCTTCCATCGTGCCCGGTTAAGAAGAAGCGCAAGGAACAGAGTGACGACCCAATAATCAGAGCTCAGCAGTCTAACCAGGATCAACTCTTAAAAAGCATCGTCCTACATTTATTAAAAACAGGACAGGGCACTATTGCCGAGAAGCTCTTGAAGGAGTATTCCATGGAGATTCAAATTGACCCGAGAACCTTGATAGATTTCAAGAACCTAAGCATTATAGTGCATAACATCGAAATTTGCCATGACTTGACCAATGTCTTGGAGTGGCTAGAAAACAAAGATCTCCCCCAGGATGCTGAAAGTGAAAAACTCTCCTTCAAGTTCCACATGCTTCAATTTGCTCTCCTTCTAAACCCAAGGGAAAACACCGCTCCAGACCAGTCTATTTATGATGCCTACACCTACGCCAAACAAAAGTTCCCAGTCTTCTTCCAGAACTTCCTCAACGACATGTCACCCATAATCACCTGCATTTTGTTCACCCAGGGTGACTTGCAAATGGACCCATATCTCAAGAATTTGAAGCAAATGACTATGCGTAACTATGTGACCAGTTGCGAGAAAGCCAAACGGAACACCAAGGAAACGAGGTTCATCGCACAACTCTTGGACAATCTTCACAATATCCATGATAATCAGATCATTTTCAGCACGCTTGCACATGAATTTGTGTCCAAGTTTTGCTCGGATCTCTCGCTTTCAAGTGAGTCTTCCCTCTTCCAAAGCATCTTATCCGGATTTGTCAATCTCCCCAATTTCTACAGGTACAGTCACTTGCAGCGGAAGTTAAAGAGGCCAAAATCATCCGAGAGCCAGGAGCAGGACTCGTCGGCTTTATCCAAAAAAGACTTGCCATTTCAGATCCCAGACAAGAACCAGTTTTTGTTCAACTATCATCCGCTCTTCATCTGTCCTATTTCTAAGGAGCAGTTGATGCCTCTTGTGACGGTCGGAAAGGCGACAGAGCTGGATTTGCTGCTCAAGCTGCAGAAACCAGTGTACGTCTCCAAGAACAAGATCTTGGTGCCCATGGCCAACCCAGTGGTTGTATTTGGCCATTGCCGTCATTTGGCGTTGAAAGACAGCGTGCGGCAATTGACCAAAGGCGGAGCGGAGGTGTTCAAGTGCCACTACTGCTACAAGAAGCACAAATTACTGGAAGTGAGTGAGGCCTATTTCATAGATTTATAGAATGAATGAGCTTGATCTCTCTGCTGCGAACGCGGCCCTTAACCACACAGCATCGCGAAATTTTGCTCCACAAGTCACCACTATGAAGAGAGCATCCAAAGAACCCGAGTTGGATCTTCTAGCGAAAAAGGCTTCTTGTTTGGGTGACCCCTGGGTCCCCATTTACGAAGACGACGCCGACTTTGGTGCCAGCCATTTCGAAACGGCCATGTGCCATTTGATCAAGGAGCCCAACATCAACTCCACCGTGATTCTCAGAGCAGATATCCTTGAAGAAACTTCCTATAGCGGCAACGAATCGAAGCTTGTTCTGGAATCTTCTCCAGAACTCCCCAGTTTTGAGAAATCCAGTGCTGATGATGAAATCCTCTGCAGAGACTTGGAAGACATCAAGCTTCGAGACGTCCCACTTGACCAAAGCACCATCCCATTGAAGCCGTCGATTACCTACATAAGAAGAATCATCCCAAGAAACCCATACAAAGACCACATCATCAATCAAACATGTGCGTTGTTCACAGGCGAGGATTCGGCGTTGGTGGTGTATATACCGCATCTCCAGAAGCAGGATGAGGTGCCCTTCTACCTCCCACCGGTCTACGCTGTGGGTATACTCTACACCAAGAAGCGGATCTCAATCCATTACGTGCCATTTAAAGAAGATGAGCAGCTTCGGAATGTGGGGGCAGCAGACCGCCCGGTGAGAATTGCTCTCAGGCTCTTACAGACACTGAACAAACACTCCAAAGGAGCCAAGCTAGGCTACGAGAAAAGAGTCAACCATGATTTGATTGTGCCGAGAATTGCCTTCCAGAACAGATACATACAATTGAAAAAAAAGTACTCGGGACACTTGGTCAACAACTGGGTGGAGAAGACGGACCCAAAGAAACACGTTTTCGAGGACTTGGCAGTGGCAGCATTTTTGATTGAGTTGTGGAATGCTCGTTACCCGGAGAAGGACTTTGAGTTCAGAGATCTTGGGTGTGGAAATGGTCTACTTGTACATATATTGATCATGGAAGGGTTCCGGGGGAAGGGTATCGACGCACGTGCACGAAAGAGCTGGAAAACCTACCCAAAGCAAGTCCAAGACAATCTTTTGGAACAAATCATCATTCCTGGCGTGCTACTCAAGCCACACCCAGCCATGGCAAGAATGGCCCCCTACATGACGGATAATGGAAGGCTCTTCCAGGTGCCGGAAGTCCAAACGGGCGACGTTCCGCTAATGAAATACTACTCTTCGGCCAATCTTTTGGAGCTGTCGATGGTATGCACCACCGAGCAATTTCCACCTAATACCTTTCTAATAGGAAATCATTCGGATGAGCTCACATGCTGGATGCCTTTGTTGAACTATCCGTTCATGGTGATACCTTGTTGTTCGCATGCGCTCAACGGGGCCAAGGTGAGGTTTTCGCCCAAGAAACAGCCCAAAAACGCCAAGACGGAGTCGGGAAAACCTGCAGCCAGAAATGCTTCCACGTATGGGTCTTTAGTGGACCACGTGGAGGACTTGTGTCACAAGATGGGCTGGGCCGCCGAAAAGGAGATCTTGCGTATCCCCAGCACCCGAAATGCAGCATTAATTGGCATGACCAAGAATGAACCTTTCAAAAATGAAACAAGAGAGTTAACTGATATCCGAGTGTTGGATATTCTCGCGTCAGAAGGTGGGGCTGAAGGATGGGTAGAGAATCTGATGGAGTTGATGAGCAAGAACCCTAAAAACCACTAAGAAACTACATAGTGTTTTGAATAGAAATACTAATTTCGGCAATAGTATAATGCATTAGAAAACAGAATGGTACGTATAAAGTGTTTGTAATTTTTTGACTTGTAATGTTTTTTAAGTATGCAGCTACTTGGTTATCTCTCCAGAGCCCGAGCCCACAGGTTATTTCGCAATTATTAGGTCTATTTAAAGGAAAAGTCCAAATGTAAAAACTACACTAGGCCGGCAAAAATCCAAATTACAAGTAAACCTTCCCAAATTCACCAAGTACATTATTTCACCACCTCTTTAAAATCACGCCACATTCTATCACCCAAAATCATAATTCCCTAATCAATATCTACTTCCTTTACTAGCCCTGGAAGATAAGCGTAGTAAAGTAAGGCCGCAGGGACGCGCGTTTTATTAGAAAAAAAGACCTGTATAGCCCCACAAGGATTCTCAAGAGCCAGCCAGAGAAACTATCGGTCAACTTCACAGTCTCCAAGTGCAATGACCAGCTCATCATCTCAGTATGTCCTATAAACGATATATCACTTCTATGGTCCTATACTAATTCCAGATTCCAACAGCTCGAGAAGCTTGGGGAGGGCACGTATGCTACTGTCTACAAAGGCAGAAACCGTGCCACGGGGGCCTTGGTTGCGTTGAAAGAAATCAGCTTGGACAACGAAGAGGGGGCTCCATCCACAGCCATCCGAGAAATCTCCATCATGAAAGAGCTAGACCACGAGAATATCGTGACTTTGTTCGACGTCATACACACTGAGAATAAGTTGACCTTAGTGTTTGAGTTTATGGACAAGGACCTAAAAAAGTACATGGAGATACATGGCAACAATGGCGCTCTTGATTTAGTGGTGGTCAAGCTGTTCATGTTCCAGCTTTTGAAGGGAATCATGTTCTGCCACGATAACTACGTTCTTCACAGAGACCTCAAGCCTCAGAACTTGTTGATCAACAACAAGGGAGAATTGAAAATCGGTGATTTTGGTTTGGCCCGTGCCTTTGGAATCCCATTCAACTCCTTCTCCAATGAGGTGGTCACCTTGTGGTACAGAGCACCGGATGTGTTGTTGGGTTCTCGCTCATATACCACTTCGATCGACATCTGGTCTGCTGGGTGCATTTTTGCTGAAATGTGCACCGGAAAGCCCTTATTTCCAGGCTCTGCCAACGACGACCAGTTGAACAAGATCTTTCGCTTAATGGGAACGCCTAACAATAGAACGTGGCCGGGCGTGGAGAAATACAGCAACTTCAAACAGAAATGGCAAACGTACGTGCCTCAAGACTTGCGATCCATTATTCCAAACTTGGATGCAATGGGTTTGAACTTGTTGAACTCCTTGTTGAAGATGAACCCAGAGGACCGGATCACTGCCAGACAGGCGTTGCAACACCCTTGGTTTTACGAGATGGCTAACCCTAACCCATTAATGCAGACGTTATCTGATCCTTACCAGCAGAAACATCAAAAGCCCCTTCAGCATCCACAGCAGAACCAACAACTCCCACAAAACCATTGAGAATGAAGAATGAGCGCTTGCGAGCCAGGTGCCACGATGAAGTTCACACGAAGTATTATTACGCTTTGGACGATGGCTTCTGAAAAGAGAATCAAAGATATTTGTAATTCTTGAATGTAGAAAATGCTATATTAAACTGAGCGACACTGGGCCTCCTAGTTTCATGACGTGGTCGAGGAGCTCAGGAATCTGTATTTCCTGGAGAACCTGCCAGATGGACTCGGTATCTTCATGTTGATCCAAGCGATATTGGGATGATAAGACTTCTCGAATCAAATCATACAATGGCTCGATGACTGGTTGCAAATCGTGCGATGATCTTTGCTCTTGGGGCACGGAGTAGATTCTTCTTTGGCACATTTCAAATGTCCGGAGGAGATTGAGAATGTCTTTTGAGGACAAAGAGCCAAGAGGTAGAAGACTCCTGAGCTCAGTAAAAGTCTCAGCATCGACAACAGTGTTGCTTTTAAACACGGCCGAGAGCAAACTGGACGCATTGGTGATTTCCGTCTCGTACAACCGGTGAATAGTAAGCACTTTGCGTAGACCCTCAAGAGGCATGTGTTCGTTCCCATCAAAACATTGGGAGAGACTTCTTAACTGCGGAGAAAAACCACCTAGGTCATGCTCTTTTCCAAAATCGGCCAATGCAACTTCTGCTTGTTCCAAAAGGTGCTCAGCACTCTCATCAGAAACAGGTTGCATTATTCGATCGTGCTCATTGGCCAAACACACATATTTGTCAAGCACCAAAAGCCTCCATTCCAAGTATCGTGCTCTGTGTCTTTGCTGGTCATGAATTGATCGAGAGTTCGTCAAGATCCCCCCATAATTCTCGTGTATTAGTTGAACCATCTCTGCGTTGATAAAGGAAAACTCAAAGATGCGCACATCTATGGACCGGCCAGTACGTGCTACAGCCAAGGGCACATTGTATAACCTTTCCAACATGGCCATATCTTTATAAATTTCCGGAATCAAAGACTCTGCATGCTGAAATTTCAGTGCCCAGAAACTGCCGTCTATGCCTTGGTTTAGATCTGCGGTGAAATTGGTATCCACCACCAAGTCTATGATCCACTTGTTTCTGGACGGCGATAGTAGTTGATTGAGAAAACGACATGTGAGCGGTAGCATGTTATCCTTGCCTACACCAGCAAGACAAAAGATCAGGATGAGTATTTCCGCAGGCAAGTCGGTGAGCTTGACATGTTGAGGTGGAGGCCTAAAGCCTTGGGAGGGACGCGAGGAACCAGCAACCTTGGCAACAGGCCTGGCTAGCAAATCCTGCAGAACCGCATAGCTAGGAACAGGCGGGTTTATACGGCGTCTTTTCAAGTTAATCATGTGTCCAACTGAGATAAACCCCATAGCGGAGTAGTGCCAGCTGGAGAAATACAAACGAGCCACAACTGAGGATGAGCTTCGCATTGATCTGCTGCGCGTATACAGGAGGTTGCAACTGGAGGATCGTGTAAACCAAGAGTTCTACATAAATATTGAGTTGCATTTCTTTGAGAAGATGGGTGGTTATGGCTTAGTTTATGAATGATTTATCAGCTAATGATTCATTTTGTTGTTTGATTAAGTAGTGATTTTGTAGTTGATCAAGTGGACATCTGTGTGACTTTCAATTAGGATAGATATACAGAGATCTACGGATCTACAGTGTCCATTTTTCTGGCTTATAAATCTACAGCTCTACACAAGATGATGCAACAGTTCTAATACATCCATGATTTAGTCTATACGCTAAGCTTAGAACTTACCAGAAGCTTTTTGCTTGAACTGATCCTCAGTGACACCAGCTCCCATGGCAGCAGTAGATGTGACACCTCCGGAAACCATCTTCAACAAGGAATCAATGTACTCAGCACCCGACCATTTCTGGTGCTTGACCACCTCCACACCGAGTTCGATCTCGGGCTGCTGGACTTGTTGACCATATGCCTTCATACCAATTTCAGCGTAGTTCTTGGCGAACGAGTCCACAGCCAAGGCAGTGGTGTGCAAACCAGCCAAGGTGATGAACTGCCATACGTAACCCAACTTGGCAAGTCTCAGGATGTATGTTTCCTGGTCAGAGGCGTTCATGGCCGAGTTCCAGTTGAAAGATGGAGACAAGTTGTATGCCAACCATTGTTCTGGGTACTTGGCCTTAACACCATCGGCAAACTCCTTGGCCTGGGCGTAGTCTGGCAAAGCAGACTCCATCCAGATCAAGTCGGCATATGGGGCGTAGGCTCTGCCTCTCATGACTGCACACTGAGTGCCTCCAATGTATCTGTAGTAACCCTCTCTGGTTCTGGATGCGTCCCAGTTGAAGTAAATGTCTTTGCCCAAGATCTCTTTGGCAAGCTTTCTGGCCTCCTTGTGCGAGGTCTCGGACAATGGGTTGACCTTCTCGGTGAACTTGGCAATTTGCTGGTCCTTGTTGGAGATTGAGGAAGCCTTGATTGCTTCAATCACGGCCTCGGAGAACAACTTGACACCTGCCTTCTGGTTCCAGTCAGCCTCGATAGAGGCCAACTTGTCACCGTTCAAGCCAGAAGCTTCAGCCTCGGCCATCAAGGAAGCCAAGTCTGGAGAGTCTGGGTTGGTGGCTCCGGCAACAAAGTAGTGGTCTCTGTGGTCGATAGTGGAGGTGATCAAAGTAGCAGCCTCCGAGTCGGTTCTGGCCACGGCCAACAAGTTGGAGCCACAGATGTCTGCAGAGGCTCTGATAGCAACCAATCTGTTGATGTGCTCCTGCACTGGGACCAAGACCTTACCACCCATGTGGCCACACTTTTTCGTACCTGGGGCCTGGTCCTCAATGTGAATACCAGCAGCACCTCTCTCAATGAACAATTTGGTCAACTTAATGATGGCAGTCAAACCACCATGTCCAGTGTCGGCGTCGGCAATGATAGGTCTCAAGTAGTCAATGTATGGAGTCTTCTCTCTCTCCTCCTTGGTCATCTGCAAACGCTCTGCTCTTTGCTTTCTGTCGTGGAAAAGTTGGGCGAACCACAAGTGCTCAACCTTGTTTGGGACCGTGTCGTATGGGTAGTCAGCCAAATCTGGGGAAGGCTCATTGGATGTAGAGGCAGTGGAAGAACATTGCCAGCCCGAAACGTAAATGGAGTCGACGTATTTGGCCATCTGGGAAACCTGAACCGGGTCTAAAGCTCCAAAAGTGAACGAGGCAGTCTTGTTCTTGTCGTGCTCCTTAACAAGCTCGAACATCTTGTCAGATTGAGTGGAAGATGGGTAGCTGATTTTGAGCGATCCCCTCTTGGCTGCAATTTCCTCTGGGGTATAGATACGCTTGGTCTTACTCCAACGAGGCTGGGACCACCACTGTTTAAGTTCAGCAACTTGGTCTTGGAAGAACTTGTCTTCTTCGTCAACGTTAATCTTTGTGTAAGGCATCTTGAATAGCTAGGGGTAGATAGCAAATCTATATAGCAATAAATAATATAGCGAAGAGAAGATGCTAGGTAAGAGATGTTTTAAAAAAAAGAGGTGTGAAATCTAGCTGGATTTGGTCTCACTTTATACTGCAAGAATTCCCATGGCTACCCCAGACTTTTGTGTAGTGACTCCGCTTGCCCGTTCGGTACCTCGGATATACGGAGAGCCGGGTTTGTGCAGGAAGCACCACACGAAATAAAAGGGGGTGCCACTCTGAACAAGCCGGAGTTAGCAGGTTTTTTGCTCTCTCACCAACATGAATGTGTCGTTAAACTTTATGTGGTTATCTGAGGCCAGATTGTGGCACTGAAGGGGTGGCTAGGGGATTCGGCAAAAGTAGCTCACTTTTCACGTTCAGCCTTGAACATGCACACAAGCCGCGAGACTCTCTGGGGTACTGCGAGCACGCCGCGCCGTCGTCGGGCCCGGAAGTTCCTTTCGACCGAAGGGTCGCCTGAGCAAAACAATTGTCCTCGGAGTCTCGGAGTTTGGGAACCACGTTACATGGCGCATTTTTGATGACTCATCACTCCATGGTCCACCGACCTATTTACTTATATGAGTATGTCGTAGGAGTGACCATATTCAATGAGCCTTTAATAGAGAAACTGCCTTTTTTGGCACACACTTTTCGAGGCAGACAGTAGAAAGCAACCTTGTAAAACCGCAGTCTAGAACCAGACTACCTAGAACAATAGACAGTCACGAACAAATCAGAAAATAGACTTGGGTTTTTGAAAGACAAATAACTCATTGATTCCAAAAGAATGCGAGTTAATTAAAGGACTAGGCTTGTTCTCGACACGAATCAATGTGATATAGTCTACGGATCGCTCCAGTCAGATCTAAGTGTGTGATACTATTGTGAAACTGAATCTATTTTAATTATTTCAGATCTTGTGTTGATTCAGATGAAACAGAGATGAAGCAGATATGAAACGTGAGAGTTGAAAAGGAAGCAAATAAAAAGTCTAGACATCTTTTGGGCCACTTGGTTGGTCGTAAAGACGAGACAGGAATTTCGCATTGGGTATCAGACCTAGAGCTTCTACTAGCATTGACTAGGGTGCGCCCAAACAAAAATATGTGAAACGGCACTGAAACAAGCTGTAAGCGAGATAAACCCGAATGTCTCCTAGAAACCTCTTCGTTTGGTTCCGGAATTGGTAAGCGCACTCCGGAGCACCACATCTGGATCACGCCTTAGATACCTATCGATACCCTTCCAGTCGCTCGCGCATTTCTACTACATATAGCAATAGTCATGCACAACCCATCATCATCACATCACCTTACCACTTGAATTGTCCTTGTTTGTCCTGCAAATAAAACATACCAGTACATTAGGTTAAGTCACCACGTCAAACCCAGTCACATTGGTCGTATCCAATCACATTGGTTATCTATACCACATGAGGTTGTAATACGTATTCACATCAAATACATCACACAATGCTTGAGTCCCTACTACCCAACTACACCACGATTTTGGAGGTGCTTCCGGACCTCAAGGCAGTCACCAACTTCTTTATCTCGTTGGCGCCTCTCTATACATATGGCACGGCCAGCTATGGTATATACAAGAAAAGGACGTCTGTTGGGTTCTCCATCGATATATGCGCCACCATGATCATGTCCTCGATACTTAAGATCTTCTACTACTTCATCTCGCCATATGAGAACTCGTTGCTCAACCAAGCCGTTGTCATGGTGGCCATCCAATGTGTGTTGTTGAAGGTGTCACTCAAGTTCCGTCCGGTCAACTACAACCCAGACTCGTTGAAGCCACTCCCCAATGTGTTTGAAAACATGGCCGATGCTCCCAAACTCAACTTCTCGCTGAATCTGTACGACAACCCCCAGTTCTACTCCACCTTCTTACATGTGTGCTTGGCGTACTTACGGGCGTATGCCATTTTCTTGGTCAAGCCCTTTGATGTATACTACAAACGCCCGTTTCTTTTCTGGCAATGGATCGAGGAGCGGAGATACTGGAAGTTCATCCAATACTTTGTGCTCTTGTTCTCGGTGCTTACTCTCGTGTTGCAAAAATCGGCATGGTTCAACTCCTTCCTTGGGACATTCGGGCTCTTCATTGAGGCGCTTCTTCCCTTGCCCCAGATCCTCATTCTCATGCGCTTAAGAAGCGTACAGAACTTCAAACTGATTCTTCTAATATCATGGCTTGGAGGGGACTGCATGAAGATAGGATACCTTCTCTACGGCACCAATAACATATCCTTGGTGTTTATAGTGGCAGCGTTGTTTCAGATGTTTCTAGATCTAGTCATTTTAGCGCAGTACGTCTACTTTGCCAGGCAGGACTCCAAAGACAATGCCCAGACCATTCCCAGATACGAGATGAGCACATTACCTTCATCCCATTAAAATTGGCAGGTAGTCATGACAGGCCCTTCATCATTTAAGTCATTGAATCTATAAATAGAATAGCATTTCCTCCAATGACACCTGCTGCAATTGCTTCCGTATGAGCTGGTGTCATTTTTACCACTCTAAATTGACACATGACAACATTGGGTCTTGTGGCCACCTACATAAACATATTTGGTAGCAAGTTTACTTCTATTCTATATAACCCCCCCCGACTGGATGTACAATGAGTGCGTGCGTCGCTTGAGCCAATATAGTCGTCTAAAACTGCATTTATGCACTTGCTTTGTTTCATTGTATATCTATGTACAGTGGGGTTTTGTAATTATTGAAAACAAACAGCATAAAAAAAGCCCAAGGGCAAGATCTAGACCAGAATATATTCCACGTTTTCTTTGGCCTCATTGATGAGATCCAAGGCCTCCTTTCCACCCAAAGCATGCTTGACCTTTATATGGCGAGAAAGGGCGTCGCCTCGAGAAAACGTCTTCAGCTTTCCGTTTCCGTGTCCGCCATTGAATCTTCCTTCACAGATCACGCATCTGAATATTTTTTTCTTGGATGCATGAATAGTTTCTTGGTGACGAATTAAATCGTATGGTCGACTGAACTGCTTGTTGCATGGCTTTTCAGTCATAGGGTTTATCAACTCACATTGATGATTTGGGTTTGATGCTGAGATCTCGGCTGCCGTTTGATGATGTTCTTCTGGGAAGTTGCTAGGGTCAAACGTGTCAACCTCCTTCTTGAAAGGCAGGACGCTTTCCTCAAACATCATCTCATCATCTTGGGCATCAAGTTCGTTGCTTTCTAGTTGCATATCTATGCTATCAATGGAGTTGACCTTGCACACGTCAAGGCCATATTCTTGAGGGCTTTCGATGCCATTATTTGTGATTTTCATGAACCCCTCGGGACTGGGCGAGTAATTGCTCGACATGCTTGCGAAGTCTAGCACTTTATCCTGAAGATCCTCCTCATCCTGGAAGTAGTTGTCATCGTCAGAGTCTTCGCTCATTATTTCGGCATCTTCAGCAAAGTCATCCATTAGGTAGTCTGCCTCAAAGCCAGGAACGGGGCAGTTACCATGCGTAGGTTGGACAGAGTCCAAGTCGTTATTCGTGATAAAAAGAGAGCTGTCCAATTCGCTCTCCGTGTTGAAGAAGTTCTTGCCATCCATCAACTGCGAGGGCTGGATGTCAGTGTTGAATAAGTAGTAGTCATCCTCCTTTATAGACTTTACATCATGGGATTCCCCTATGGTGGTTATCCTGCTCCTTCTGAAAGAATTAGACGCTTTGTTGTTGAACTGAACAGATTCGGGCTTGATATAATTTGTTTGCTGCGGCTGCAATATTTGTTGCTCGTAGAAGTCTGGAGATGCATATGAGGTGAATGGAGAGGGTTTCTGTGCTTGGGAATCGACACTATAAGATCCATAAGAGTCGAAATTAATGGGTTGGGGTATTTGATTGACTGCGTTGCTGGAGTTGTTAACTCTGTTGTAGTGTTCCATAAACGAATCTGGGATATTTAGCAAGTTGGAGAGCGTGGTATTTATGGCTCCGGAGGCCATGGAAGGATTGTTGTTGCTGGAAAAAGAGCCCTGAGCCGAGGCGCCAGGCGCCATACACAAGTCGTCATCCATAAGATTGCTCATAGATTTCTTCAAAGGTAAAACCGCCAAAGAAGTCATATCTTCGGGATTTGAAAGGTCTAAAGTAGAGCGGTTGTTGTTTGCGGACAAGTTGGATTAAATGGGGTGGCCAAGCAGCGGAAATAAAGACAGCTGTCTAGTCGGGGATAGGGGTAGCTTCAAAGAGGAGGCTGAGACGGATTATATGCCAGGTGGTAGCAAATTTAAACGAGACTCGTTAAGGAAGATATTTGAAGCGGTATCAGGCTTTATGCAAATAAGAGTGGTGGCCTTATTATCGGGATGCAAAAGAGAGTGCAAAACAGGGAAAAAAGGAATCCAGTAGGTGTCTGAGACAGATGCGATCTGGTGGCAATATATATCTGCGTATACGCAGCGATTACTAATTGAGTCAGGAGGTGCATGCGGGCGGTGCGTAGCGTGAGGATCTGGAATAAGTCCACTGCATACGGCAGCAGCCGCTGGAACAAAGATATGTCACAGAGAACAAAGAGGTTAATTATAGCCAGCTGCAAGTCGTGGTCTTTGCTTTCCGGTAATCAGCAAAATTTTTGAGCTGTCTTTTTTGAGTTGTCTTTTTTGAGCTGTCTTTTTTGGGATGTGTATTGTTGGGGTATGTGTATTTTTTGAGCTCCGCTTATGGGCTACCGGCAGTAATTGACGATGCATTAGAGGCCTGCGAAAAGTTGGGTCGGTCAGTCGTCTACGAGATGAGCAACTTTCTCAAAACGGCAACCACCACTTGCTTTTGGAGGCTATGCAACGGAAGACAAAAAACCAGCCCATTCATATTTTATTTTGTGTGTCCATGACATGGCCGGCGCAAAGAAACAATTGGGGGGGACGGAGTAAATGCGGACTTAAGCTTTACGCCGCGTGGGATTGTTCCAGGACATTCCAAAACAGTGCGGAATCTTTCTCGGGGATCCCGGAGCCACACCAAAACAGCACCCGCGCAAGCTTCGGAGATGCCGAATCGGGACCGGCTTCGCACCATACCGTCACCGGATTTCACGATAAGCCGGTGGGTATTGGGCAAAGAAACAATAGAGCAAAAAAGGATCTGGGGGTAGACAAAAAAAAAAGGGGGGAGCGTATGTTTTGTCATGCCTATTAAACGTCTTGGATCTGCTGACGGGTACAAGCTACAGAAATTTTTTTGGATCAATGGAACCTGTTCTCATTATATACTTTGATTTGCGGTAGTGGTTATGTTTAATGGGACCATTGCTCCGCACCCAAGAAAATCAATTGCATGATATGCTAGCCAGTCGCTTCGCCTAAACACGAAGCCGACTGGCAACAAAGGCACGAAGTTAATTTGAATTGGCATTTTTTGCTTTTTTGATATTTCGGTGTTTGAAGTCCGCTCCATACTATTCTTATCACTGCTGAGTTAAGTACTCTTATCCACTCTGCTCCCCCAGTATCCTAACACACAGTCATAGAGTCATAACAGATAGTCATAGAGTCATAACAGATAGTCATAGAGTCATAACAGATAGTCATAACAGACAGCCATAGACAGTAATACACAGCCAAGCAGTAATACACAGTATCCTTACCGTTATTTTCCTTCCATGTCTTCATTTCTTTGGTTCTTGGGAATTAGTAGTCTAGGCCCATGGCCAAGGAATTCCGCAGTGACGTCTCGTACGCAGAGGTCTGACGCGGAGGTCTGACGCGGAGGACTTGCGCGTGGTTGCAGTATCAAATCGGTCAGGGTCTGGGGTTTCTGCAGGAGATACACCGCGGCGTATGATACACTTAGATCAGCACATCCTTGGCTTCAATGTCCCTTCGACACTCCGAACCTTTGACTTTCTGGCCCTATGTATGGCCCTCCATTTCCACCTTTTCTATCCCTTTTTTGGCCAATTCCTCGTCTAGCCAATAATAATCGCCAATCAACTTCCCCTGGTCATCAAGCTCAAACACAAGCGGCACCCCCGTAGGAGCATTGATCTTGCTGATATCTTGGTCGCTGACGCCGCAGAAATGCTTGATGAGACTGCGCACGATGGACCCATGCGTCACGATTAGCACTGTTTCATGATCGCGTAAGACGCGCTGCTCAATCACCTCCGACTGTATGAAAGGAATCAACCGCTCCATGGTAAGCCGCAACGACTCTCCGCTGGGAATCAATGCTTTGTCCACCTTGTCGTATTTTTCATCTATGGAGGCGTCTTGCGTTGCGGGAGGAGGTACGGCATTGTAGTCCCGTCGGTAGTACTGGTACTTCTCCTTGCCGTACTCCAAGAATACCTCGTTCTTGTCTCTACCTTGGAAAGAGCCATAATGGCGTTCATTTAAGCGCCAGCTTTTAATGTGCTCAATCCATAACCGCTGGATAGTCTCGAGGATGATGTAACCGGACTTGATGGACCTTTGGAGCAATGAAGTGTACATGATTGTGGGTTTGATGTTGAACTTATCTAGAAGCTCTCCGGCGTGTTTGGCCTCTTGCTCGCCTTTCTCGGAGAGTGCAATGTCAATCCACCCACAAAACTTGTTCTCATGGTTCCATTGTGATTCTCCATGGCGAAGAACTATGAGTTTATGCATGGCAGATGAGTTGTCTGTGGTGACAATGAGAAGTTGTGCTCATGGGCGAGTCTTCACCGATAGCAGCATGCGGTCACGTGACCACACTCATTATGCACCAAGAGCGTCCTCACCCTGAGTACTCCGATATGCCTTAACTGAACCAAGCACTGACAAAACTATCAATTTGGACAAAAGAGCTTTCGATTGCTCACAAACCTTCAGCTTGCTCATTGACCTTCATATTGCTCACACGAATTATTTATACCGCATCCGGAAAGTCAATGCTGGCGCTCAATAAGCGAATACTCTATTTGCTCAATATACTGACCACATGTTCTTTTCATGACAAGTGGTTATTCACCCTTTTATTAAGTTGGCATCCGCTTCCAAGTGCCTTTTTATCATATAAATGTGAGGCAATTACCTGACGTTTGTTTTGCGTTCATTTTGCGCTTGTTTGGCATTATTTGGCATCGCCTTGTCTATGCACTTGTTGACAGGATGGGATGCGGAAAGCAGGGCTAATCTAAGGCATGTGGGGTGGTGTGTGCAGTACCGATGACTATGTCGCAGTTACATTGATAACATGGCCCGACAAGGCTTTTTCCACACAGTCATCGTGCAGATCTATAAGTCAGACAAATAATTTGGAAGGGGTAATTCTGTGCCCTCAAGTCATGGCTTTTCCCTCTAGCTTTGTCTAGCCTTGGTTGCATCACCAAGGTGCCGCAAGTGTGTGCAGGCGCGATGTTACATCCGTGGGGAAAAATGTAACATGGTCATACAATATAAGATCACGAAAACCACCCCAAAACAAACGCCAATATTTTTTTCCAGCCCTGCCGACTAAAACCTTCTTTCGACTCATTCCATTCAACCAGCCCCTTTGGTCTTTATTGATCTTTTTCTTGACACTTGCCCATTCCCCAGGCTTCTCGGCCCGCGTGCACCATAATGTCCAGTACACTCCAAATTAACACCAAAGTGAGAGCACCACTCACCATCATCCACAGCCCCGATATGCCAGCACCATCCAAAATATCCGAAAAACCATTTTCCTGGAATGAAGTCAAACAACTAGTTGATGAAAACGAGCTCGAGGCTTTTGCCAGGTCCAAGCACGTGACCGAAGAGTATATTGCTTTCAAGAAGTACTTGAGGCAAAACAACTCCACAGTGTTCAAGCACCTTGTGGTCAATTCGCTCAAGTGGGTGCAGGAAAAAGACGTGCAAGGCTTGAAGGATACGGATATCCGGATCCCCAGTCTGGGCCATAAGCTTTTCGAGGACCCTAGCGATTTAAAGATAATCAAAAACGACTTTCGTTACTACTTTGAAGATGATGTCACTCACCTCTGTCTCTGGAGCAAGGTGCGTATTGAGTCGGACAAAAACAGTGTGATTGGAGACCTTTCGCCCGGGACTCGTGCATTTATCGAGTCTTATATATATAAGGTCTTTGTGGAGGATCTAGGCGTGCCCCGGGAAAAGTTGATGTGGTTCCGCAACTGGGAAGCGTTGCAGAGCGTGAGAGAAATCAGCCATGTGCATATTTTGATCAAGGGAATGACCAACGAGCAGCTAGCCAAGGCATTGGCCAAATAACTTATTATACCCATACAAACATTTATAAACATAATCGATACATTTCTCTTGAAGTCATTGATATCTTTAAATAGGTATCCATGGTTTATAGACACATTGCGCTATGAAGCAACTTCTCTAGATTTTCCCAAAGTACAACGGTGACTTGCGCAGAGCCCGTGCAATATTCAACATACTCTACAGATGTTTTTTTCCATAAACGTAAATTATAATATACAAATAACCCAAAGAAGCACCAGCTTAACCTCCGAAACCGTACAAGGTTCTACCTTGTCTCTTCAAAGCGTAGACGACATCGAGAGAAGTGACGGTCTTTCTCTTGGCGTGCTCAGTGTAAGTAACGGCATCTCTGATGACGTTCTCCAAGAAGGACTTCAAGACACCTCTGACTTCCTCGTAGATCAAAGCGGAAATACGCTTGACACCACCTCTTCTGGCCAATCTTCTGATAGCTGGCTTTGTAATACCTTGAATGTTGTCTCTCAAGATTTTTCTGTGACGCTTAGCACCACCTTTTCCGAGACCTTTTCCACCTTTTCCTCTACCAGACATTGTTGATTTATGTAGTAGTTGTTAATGAATAAAAAAAAGGATAATACGAGGGGCGCGGGAGGGATTTTATATATGAGGGAAATGTGCTCTCCCAGATTCTCGCTCTTGTAACGTAATGTGAAGGTCGCCGCTTAGCCAATGTTGCCTTTCTTTTCTCGCACTGGGACGGGTCTTTCGAGGGGTGCGTCTTTTTCTGCGCACCGCGAGAAGCCTTTAACTATGGCCATTTTGCGATAAAGTGCGACTTTTCCTGGGGGTGCTCGCTTTCGCACCCGCGAAAAGTGGCCTCGGTTGCGTGCTAGATGTTACGCGAACTTGTCGCACATCCCAGCACGCTCACAGGGTGACTTTTCGCTTCCCCCGCGCACTTTGCCTCTAAACACTGTCTTTTCCCTGCTTTGCATTATCCGCGCCCCTGTGCAGGCCGGTTGTTTTGTATCTCTGCGCCCTCGCCAATCCCATGTATAAATTCTGTTTGACTCCCCTGCCATATTCTTTTTTCTATCATCATTCGCAATGGCTAGAACCAAACAAACAGCAAGAAAGTCTACTGGTGGTAAGGCACCAAGAAAGCAGTTGGCCTCCAAGGCTGCCAGAAAGTCTGCCCCATCTACTGGTGGTGTCAAGAAGCCTCACAGATATAAGCCAGGTACCGTTGCCTTGAGAGAAATCAGAAGATTCCAAAAGTCCACTGAGCTTTTGATCAGAAAGTTGCCTTTCCAAAGATTGGTTAGAGAAATTGCACAGGACTTCAAGACCGACTTAAGATTCCAGTCCTCTGCCATTGGTGCTTTGCAGGAATCCGTCGAAGCATACTTGGTCTCTTTGTTCGAGGACACCAACTTGTGTGCCATCCACGCCAAGAGAGTCACCATCCAAAAGAAGGACATCCAATTGGCCAGAAGATTGAGAGGTGAGAGATCGTAAGCGTACTGGTGCGGCTTCACTTCTCCTTGTATTATTTTATATCTGTATATTAGAAATCTACGTTATCGGAAATATTTAGTAGCATAGTAAATTAGTATTGGCAAGGTTTTAATATTCTTAATGAAAGTGTCAATGTTCTTGTCCCATCAGAGGACTGGAACTCAACCCTGGTGTGTATTTCTTACAATAGACTTGGTGGTATGGAGATATATTAAAATGGATACACATTCGGCTCGCTACCAGGAACCAAGCCCTCTTTCTCCTGGGCCTCTGCAGCCTCTTTCAAGTACGGCAAGAGAGCATCCTTGAAAATATCATAGCCTCGATATTCCTTGACATCATCAGTCCAGCTTTCAATGCCGTTAAGCAATCTTCTGGGAATATATGGCTCACTGCAGATTTCCGTGATGGGAGCAAAGTACGTTCTGATAGTAAAAACCACCGCTCCACTTCTGGGTAATCTCCGTAAGCTTTGTCTTTCACTTCGATAGAAACACTGCTCTGCCGTCAATGCAGGACTGGCCGTGTACCAGCCCACATTGTCGTTGCTCTCGTTTCCAATGGACGTGGACCAGGCCAAGTGGTCGTCTGTTTGGATGAAGTAGTTGTTGCGCACCACCGGCTTGTCGCAGGTCAAACGAGTGAAGAACTTGGTCATGCCCGTCTGCAACTTTTCCTTATACTTGGGCACATCACCACTTTCATGGATCTGGTTGAGTGACATGCCGTACTTGTCTTTGAAACGCCAGAAACCTGGCAAAATAATGGCTCCGGCCTTCAAGTAGTAGTTTCCATCGGTGCCTTCCATCATGATGGCCAAGTCGTCCTGCACCATCTTGGCAGCCATCAACATGGGGTCTTCCTTGATTTCGTTTTGGTTGCAGTTTTTGAAGACAAACACCTCACCAGTGAGGAGGTTTTCTAGTCCATTGTCGAGTTGTCTGAACAATGAAGGGTACCTGTTGGGCAAGTAGTTCCAGAACTCGTCGAGCAACTCGAACGCGGCATCTCTGGCCTCGGGTTCCGTGCCGTACACATCGTTGCCCAACTCGTTGGCCCGCTTGACTTTATCGGTGTGGTACTTCATCCACTCGTTGTCCAACTCGATCCAGGAGTCCCACTCCATGTTGCGGATGCCCATGGTGATGCTGTATCTATCCTTGAAGGCTCTATAGGGAAGAGGCTTTGTTTTGTTGACATCCCAGTTGGCAAATGCAGGGGGGATGGGAGCCTTGAAGTCCTCCGGGGTCCAGAAGCCCATCTTCCTGTCTTTGTTCAGAATAACATGGGCTGTTGCTTTGGACTTGGTGCTCGGCTTGCTTCTCAACTTGTTGACATAGGCTGCAACTAGAGCCAAGAATGCCGCAATGTAGAGGTAATGCTTAGGTTGGAGCACATGGAGAAGGTCGGACATTTTGCAAAGGTGACGCTTTTCTGAGAAGCTTTAGGCGAAATACCTGGACATCCATGGTATTTAAGGCGGTGGATGTTATCAGCGAGCGGCTTGTCGCACCCAAAGCGGAAATGATATCCAAGGTGCGGCCGCAAAAAATGCACCGAAACAGCGAGAGCCTATAATTACCAAAAGAACCGAGCGGAACCGCAACAACGCCCGAGAAATTCAGGCCGGCGGAAGAAACGCGGCAAATAGAGCCACCTGGCCCACGTTCCAAATTGCAAAGTACCCAAGTGCCACCTGGGCCCATCGCTGGCCATTCTCTTGGCCCTGGGTCACAAGCCCCGCCAAAAACCAGTACACGATGGGCAAAAAGGTGTGCACGCGCGTGATGATCTGCACGTGCCAGAACAAGCACTGGAGAAAGAGGTACACCACATTCACCACCAACACTGGCACCACTCGGGCCACCGGGTACATGTAGGCAAAGTAGCGCACGCTGAGGGCCAGGAATAGCATTGTGGGCGCCGCAAAGACAAAATTGGGCACGTTGCCCAAAGTCCAATACTTTAAGAAGCCATTGTTCCAGTAGTGCGCCTGAGCATAGGCAAAGAGCGACGGAATTCTCGAGTCACACCACTCGCCGCGGCCAGTGTCATGGCACACCCTCACGTAGCCATGCACCTGCACTGCAACAAAGGCTATTCCCAACACCAGACCTGCTACCAACGGGAGACGTTTGTGGACCCCTTGCAACCCGTACAAGTCGTACAAGTACACTAGGCCTAGCAAGAGACAATTGGCCCGAAGTCCGAAGGCAAGGGCTGCGAAAAGGCCACTGACAATATACACTGCGCTGCTGCCCTGTGCACTCGAGAGGGTATAATGCGTATAGGACAAGGCCATCTTTTTGCCCAGTTCCCCTCCACCAAGACCAACCGCTCCACCAAGACCAGCCGCTTCCCCATTACCAATTCCACTCACTTCAGAAGAGAAATCCGAAGCTGTTTTTTTTGATTCAGAAGATACACTTTTTCTTGAATAAAAAATCTTCCTTGATTTGTCTGTATTTTGTGTTTGCCCCAAGGTTCTCATGGCAATTGCCCGGGTGGAGACTTCTCGCATGTATAAACAGGCGAAACTGAAAAAAGAGGCTGCGGACTCCGAGTATGGTGCGGTCATAAATGCTGCCGCAGGTGAGCATATAAAGAGCACCAGTGCAGCCATGGCCATCCGCCGCGAGGAAAAGATCCGGGCGTCCTCGAACGTCACGTGCGTGTAGTAGTAGAGCACCACGGCTGCTGCCCAATGGAACGTGTTGCTGAGGAAGGTGGCCAGTATGAGTCTTGAGTAGAAGGCCGTTTCTTGGTTGACTGGAATCATGCGCACTATTCTCCACCATAGTGGGCAGAAGACAAACTGATGCTCGTACTGTAGATCGTTGACAAAGAGGTCGCTGAAATAGACGGCGTCCCAAGCGACCAACTTCTCAAAGTATCGCTCAAGGATCCACCTGCTCACGGACGATAAGATGGAATTGACCCTGGCGTTGGCGGTGTGAAAGGTGACCATGGCTGTCTTCTGAGCCGTGTACTTTTCCAAGAGAAGCCTGGAGGACACATCGAATTGGTTGGGCACAAAGATGATGATTAACGCCTGTACCAACTTGAGCAGCACAAACACCATCAGAAGCCGGGCCAAAACCCGGGTGGACTTCATGACAACTAGCTTTGGTGAGTGATGTTAATGAGTAGGTTCAGATCATCATTAGACGTGCGCGTCACGTGCCGCATCGCCTAGCCAATATGTAGGTTATAGGAAAAGGTACACTCTATTCATATATTAAATTACTTCTTGCCGAATTGAGCTCCGAAACTGTCAATGATACCACTGACCGATTGTGGGTTGGACAAGGTAGAGATGTCTCCCAATTGGTCTGCTTCGTTGGAGGAGATCTTACGCAAGATTCTTCTCATGATTTTACCAGATCTAGTCTTTGGCAAGTCCTTGACAATGATCACGGATTTGGGTGCAGCAAATGGGCCAATGTGTTGTCTAACCACCAAGATCAACTCCTTTCTGAGGGCAAAGGCCTCGTCGGAGTTCTCGTGGTTCTCAATCTTGTTGGCGTACTCATCCTTCAATGCAACGAACGCAATGACTGCTTGTCCAGTCAAGTCATCGTTGATACCAACGACTGCTGACTCGGAAACACCCTGGTGCTCAATCAAAGCTGCTTCGATCTCGGCGGTAGACAATCTGTGTCCAGACACGTTCACAACATCGTCCACTCTTCCTCTGATCCAGTAGAATCCGTCGTGGTCTCTGGCGGCTCCGTCTCCAGTAAAGTAGTATCCTGGGTATGGTCTCAAGTAGGTGTCCATGAATTTCTGGTGGTTGTTGTACACGGTACGAGCCATGGAGGGCCAGGTGTTCTTGACAGCCAACACACCCTCGACGTCGTTGCCGGTGATTTCAACTCCGGTGACAGGGTCAATAAGACAGGTGTCAATACCAAAGAATGGGAGAGAAGCAGAACCAGGCTTGTTTGGAGTGATACCGGCGATTGGAGCAATGAAGTGCGAGCCGGACTCCGTCTGCCAGTAAGTATCCGTGACATGACATTGGCCCTTACCAACATGAGTGTTGTACCATTCCCAGATATCAGGGGAGATAGGTTCACCGACGGAACCCAATGTTCTCAACGAGGACAAGTCGTACTTCTCAATCTCTTGCTCACCAGACTTTCTCAAAAGACGCAAGGCCGTTGGGGCAGTGTAGAAGTGGGTGACCTTGTGCTTTTGAATGATGTGGAACAAACGTCCAAAGTCGGGGTAGGCTGGGGTACCTTCAAAAACAACCGTTGGCACACCTAAAAGCAAAGGTCCGTAAAGGGCATAGGTGTGACCAGTGATCCAACCCACGTCTCCGGCAGTGAAGAGGGTGTCCTCAGGCTGAATGTCAAAGATGTATTTGGTGGTGAGAGCTGCACCAAGCAAGTAACCACTGGTGGTGTGGACAACACCCTTGGGGGTACCGGTGGAACCCGAAGTGTATAACAAGAACAATGGGTCTTCGGAGTTGACCGACACAGGAGGGCAGTAGCCAGGGAACTTCTCAGCCTCCTCGTGCCACCAGAAGTCTCTACCAGTAAGGAAGGCGACACCGTCGTTTCCAGTACGCTTGTGCACCAAGACCTTCTCCACAGAAGGACAGTCGACCAAAGCCTCGTCACACAACTTCTTGATGTTAATGGTCTTACCTCCACGCTTACCTTCGTCACAGGTGATCAAAGCCTTACACTTGGCATCGTTAACACGGTCTCTGATGGAACCAGCAGAGAAACCGGCAAAGATCACCGAGTGGATGGCACCTAATCTGGCCACAGCCAACATGGCAATGATGGCATTGGCGTTCATGGGCAAGTAAATGGCCACAGTGTCACCCTTCTTGATACCCCAGCTCTTCAAGATACCTGCAGTCTTGGACACTTCTCTCAAGAGCTCAGCGTAGGTCAATTTGAAGGAGTCCTTCTCGTCGTCGGCCTCGTAGATAATGGCAGTCTTGTTAGGGGTAGCATAAGCCCATCTATCCACACAGTTGTAGGAAGCGTTCAACTCACCGCCTACAAACCACTGGATGTCACCGTTGGTCAAGTCACCAGCCTTGGTCTTAACAAAGTCTCTGTCCCAGTGCAACAATTCCCGGGCCTTAGGGCCGAAGAAGGCCTCAGGGTCCTGGATGGATTGCTTGTACAACAGCTCATATTCCTCAAAGGACGAGAGGTGGCCCGCATTGGGCTGTCTCTCGAAAAACTCCTTTGGAGTGTGGTGTTTCTGGACGTTGTTGGCCTCGTGAACGACCTTATGATCTGCCTGGGTCATTTGTCTGGGGTTAGTATAGATTAAAGATCCCGATTTGGCAGCAAAAGGGTAAAAGGGAAATAAGCACGACTAGCAGAATAGCCCGGTCCAAAGGAAGGGACTAGATTCAGGCTTTGGCGTCATTTATTGGTCAACACACATACCTGTTTGGGTGGAAAGAAAGTTGCAACGATTCAGACTCGCGTTCGCGTAATTTGGTTCGTATAGATTTTTTTTTGGGTCTGGCAGATACACTACTAATCTGGAGAAGTTGGGTAAAAAAGCTGGACAATTAATGCGCCTTAAATAAATAGACTTGGGTGCAATATACACAGACAAGACGCTTGGTATGGGAGGAAAATGTACTGTGAGTGTTTCAGTCTGGAATTGAAGCCTAGATCAATATGGAATTTTGATATGGACTCTTAAAATGGACAATTGATAGTGTCTGACAATTCTTGATTGTTGATTAAGTGTTTCTGGACGGTGTGCGGAGGTTAGCGTAGCAGCTGTGCGTAGAGCCCACGTTAAAAACAACAGGCCAGTTCTGCGACTGCTGAATGAAGTGGCTTCTGCGACTAAAACTGCGAAGAATACTGCGAAGAATACTGCGAATAAAGTGCTGCCACCAATAAATAAATAACTTGTGTAATTAATGTAAAACTATTTGTCAAATGGGCTGGGGAGAGCCCTTTATATATATAGCCCCACACTCCCGGACTTACGGTTTTGTGTCCTGTGTCACCCCTTGCCGGAGTATGGGGTAAGCTCCGTCTGCCCGACCACCGTTTCCTACCTTGGCGCACTTCCGGCACTGCCGTGGAACGTATCTGGACTGGAGGCTTCCGAAACACCAATTACGCAATTGGCCAAATTACATTACAATTAATAGCACGAATTGACAGCACGAATTGGGGATGAATTGGCAGCACAAATTGAGCACAAATTGACAGCACAAATTTCCTTCGTATTGCCCTTGATAGTCTGTTAGAAATAGGCCTGTAGCCAATGAGGCCCCGGACTTTGTATGCTCCGTCATCCATGCGTCCGCACTCGTCCTTAAGGATACCCCTAACACCGGCCAACAATATAACTCCACGGCTACTACACGGCTCATAACCTTCGTAGATTCAAGCTACTTAATGAATTATCGAGAATCTAAAAAAGTGTAAGTATAATTATACATGATATTTATGTACACCTCGAATGAGGTGTTATTCTATGACTAACCAGCTTCACCAGCGAATCTAATGCGGTACTTCTCTTTGTAGTACACTTCACTTCAACTAGCCAATATTCTGACTCTTTGATCTACACTTGTTTAACTTTTAATACATTACATTAATCTATCATATCTGACCTAGCTCGCTAAATCGTTTAGTCAACCTCCTCAACAGTTGGGCCATCGTTAGATGGAGCAGCACCAGCGTCACCGGCACCAGGGAAACCACCTGGGGCAGCACCACCTGGAGCAGCACCAGCTTGGTAAGCCTTGGCCATGATTGGGTTGACGGTTCCCTCCAATTCCTTTTGCTTGTCGGAGAACTCCTCAGTGGTGGCGGTTTGGTTCTCGTCCAACCAAGAGATAGCCTCGTCGGCGGCCTTGGTGACAGTCTCGACGTCAGCAGCCTCCAACTTGGACTTGAACTCCTCCTCACCCAAGGTGGTCTTCAAGGAGTAAGCGTAAGACTCCAATCCGTTCTTGGCTTGGACTCTGGAAGCCTCAGCCTCGTCCTCCTCCTTGAACTTCTCAGCCTCAGAGACCATTCTCTCAATGTCCTCCTTGGACAATCTACCCTTGTCGTTGGTGATGGTAATCTTTTGAGTCTTACCAGTACCCTTCTCCAAGGCAGAAACGTTCAAGATACCGTTGGCGTCAACGTCGAAGGTAACCTCAATTTGTGGAACACCTCTTGGTGCAGGTGGGATACCAGACAACTCGAACTTACCCAACAAGTTGTTGTCCTTAGTCTTAGCTCTCTCACCCTCGAAGACTTGAATCAACACACCTGGTTGGTTGTCAGCGTAGGTGGAGAAAGTCTCGGACTTCTTGGTTGGGATAGTGGAGTTTCTTGGAATCAACTTGGTCATGATACCACCAGCGGTCTCAATACCCATAGACAATGGAGCAACATCCAACAACAACAAGTCTTGAGTCTTAGAAGAAGTGTCACCAGACAAGATGGCGGCTTGGACAGCGGCACCGTAAGCAACAGCCTCATCTGGGTTGATAGACTTGTTTGGTTCCTTACCGTTGAAGAAGTCGGACACCAACTTTTGGACCTTTGGAATTCTGGTGGAACCACCAACAAGGACGATCTCGTCAACTTGGGACTTGTCGACCTTGGCGTCTCTCAAGACCTTCTCGACAGGGTCCAAGGTGGATCTGAACAAGTCTTGACACAACTCCTCGAATCTGGCTCTGGTGATAGATGTGTAGAAGTCAACACCCTCGTACAAGGAGTCGATCTCGATGGAGGTTTGAGCAGAAGAAGAAAGGGTTCTCTTAGCACGCTCACAAGCAGTTCTCAATCTTCTGAGAGCTCTTTGGTTGGTGGACAAGTCCTTCTTGTTCTTTCTCTTGAACTCGTTAACAAAGTGGTTAACCAATCTGTGGTCGAAATCCTCACCACCCAAGTGAGTGTCACCGGCGGTAGACTTGACCTCGAAGATACCGTCCTCAATGGACAAGAGGGAGACATCGAAAGTACCACCACCCAAGTCGAAGATCAAGACGTTCTTCTCTTCTTCGGTCTTCTTGTCCAAACCGTAAGCAATGGCAGCAGCGGTTGGCTCGTTGATGATTCTCATGACGTTCAAGCCAGCAATCAAACCAGCATCCTTGGTGGCTTGTCTTTGAGAGTCGTTGAAGTAAGCTGGGACAGTGACAACAGCGTCCTTGACCTCAGTACCCAAGAAAGACTCAGCAGTCTCTCTCATCTTGGTCAAGATCATAGAGGAGATTTCCTCAGGAGAGAAGACCTTGGTCTCACCCTTGTACTCAACTTGGATTTGTGGCTTTCCACCCTTGTCAACGACAGCGAATGGGAAGTGCTTGACGTCACCTTGGACCTCAGCATCACCGAACTTTCTACCAATAAGTCTCTTGGCGTCAAAGACAGTGTTGGCAGGGTTCATGGCGGCCTGGTTCTTAGCAGCATCACCAATCAATCTCTCAGAGTCAGTGAAAGCAACGAAAGAAGGAGTGGTTCTGTTACCTTGGTCGTTTGCAATAATTTCGACACGGTCGTTGGCAAAGTGTGCCACACAGGAGTAAGTAGTTCCTAAATCAATACCGACAGCTTTAGACATGTTTAATTAGTATGATGATAAAAATAAAAAAAAAACCGAAAGGTCGGGCGAGTGTCTACATTTATACTGGGCTGAAATGAGGCCGGAGCGACTGGAAAGTTCTATAGAATTCTATAGAGAAAAGTGCGAACGAATCACGTGGAACAATCCAGATTGTTCTAAGGCACATTGACGTAATTAACCCAAAGGTGACTTTGACAAAAGGTTATGTTTGGAAATTGGCCACTATTTCGATCCACTATTTTCCAAACGGTTCCAGAACTGGACAATTTACGTTTAATGTGTTGTCTACTATTTTCTGTCCTCAGAGGCTGGTACTAGTGTGAAGAGACTGCTCTCACTGGAAGGTTCCAGAATACAATTTAGTGAGCGAGCACTGCCTTAGTGTATACCGGAAAGTGCTCAGGACAGAGACAAAATGGACAATTGAGGGTTTGGTAGTATTTTTGGTTGGAGATTAATTTCAGTAGGAGATCATGGGTGATTTGTGGATTTTACTGGGGAGACAATTCCAGGCACTTGGCCGAGAACCACATTGCAAACCAGGTGCGAGGAGCAACCATTGCCATGCAGTCTGAGTCCGAGACTGCCCATAGTCATTGGACACTAACTTCCAGAACCGGAAAAAATCTGAAAATAGATCATCAATTGTAGTGCACTCAACCTCCCGCGTTAGGCCGAGCACCTTACAGAGAGTTCAAAAAGAAAGCCCGATGCGGGGCTCGAACCCGCAACCTTTTGATTGACCTTAGAAGATTAAGAGTCAAATGCTCTACCGATTGAGCTAACCAGGCTTTTGATGACCTTAAAAATTTGCGGTTTTTTATACCACTCAGAATAACGTAAATGTATTAAATAGAATTGCCAGAGCTAGCAGGTGCTTTCTTGGAGGTTGAGCATGTGTAAATTTTTTGTACCGGTATAAATTATCTTGACCGGTTGATCTAAAAAATGACTACATGGCTAACTTGACTAAATTTCATAGCTACGTCTAAGTTTGATGATCTCTAGAGTGGAGAATGATAAATATTTCATATAAAGATACATGGTGCCACTTAAAAATACTTACATGAGTGCAAGTAGATACCGAAAGAGAGAAATCATCATGTGGATAGAATACTTTGATAAATTCTTCCCTGATCACAATTGCTTCCCTTTCTTAGTATTGCTTCTTTTCTTGGACCTCGGCCTGCACGGAGGAGCCGAGCTTGGAAACAAGACCCTTAAAAGTCACCCAGGCGTTCTTGACTGCAGGCACACCAATCCGGTTGACCACCTCATCAACCCTGACCTCCACGGACTTGATGGCACTTCTGGTGTAAGCCGACTTTTGGAATCTCAAGATGATGAAGAAAACAAACGACAAGAAAGGAACCAAGGAGTTAGCTCTAAAAGTAATGAGTCTCAAGGACAATACCACCAAGGTGTAGACCTCCAACAAAGCAGCCAAGCCAATGGACTTGTTGTTGTTGGTATTGACAAAGTTTTCAATCTGCACGCTCAAGTTGTGGGAGTCTGGGATGCCCATGTGAGGCAACAAGGTGTTTTTGGTGTATGACAACACATGGAAAGTCAGGAACAACACAAAGGGTGTCAAGGTCAACAACACATACGGACTGAAGACAAAGAGAGACAAGGCCAAGGCCAAGTATTGCACATTGTCGTCTCTGGCAAGGGCTTTCACGTTGGCGCCGTTCTTCTTGGTGAACTGGAAAATCAACACTCCAAAGCTCTCAATTACTCCCACAAGGGCAAGCTTATACCAGAACCTGTAGGCCCTGGGAAAAATCCTCAAGTAAGTGAGTAGGTAAAGCACAAACGAGAGCACGGTCACGACATGGCCCACGAACCAAGCAAATTGCAAGCTGGTGAAGAGCGAAGCGTCAGACACAGCAGGCTTAGAGGTGGTGGAGGTGGCGGAAGGTTTGGCTTCCAGATCGCTTGGTTTAGGGGATTGACTAGACATAGTTTTTGGTTAGTTTTTCGAATTGAAAATTAGGTCTGTTGGTTTTAAAATCTGTTATTTTGGGTGGCTCTTTTTGGGTGGTGAAAAATAAGTCGGTGCTCGTGTGACTGGAGGAGTGGTTAAAAATGGCCATAGAGGTTTTTTCTATCAGTCCCGATTACGCAACGCAAGCAAGCGACGAGGGCCGGCGCATGCAGTCCCTTGGCTGATGCCGCATTCTCAGGTGGCCATTGGGTGTAGAGAAGAAGGAGGATCAAAAAAAGGGGCCTTTTGTTTTTAGCGGATCCAGCCCTATTTATAGTGTTCCTTGCCGGCTTTGTGACTTTGTGTTTCTATGTGGCGTTTCCCCGCTTCGGTCTGGATTTTTGGCTGCTTCTTTCTTCCCTTGTTGTGGGAGAGCAAGTTTCCAAGAAACGTAAAAACAGCGAGCACTCGGGGAAAAGTGTGAACCATTTTGAGATCCACCAATCCTTAGGATATACCCACAAACCTACATATAAGCATGTGCAAAAAATCATACTACTCCCTAAAATGATTCTAGACGTATTGAACTTCCGTACTGTACATAAGCTTTGATAGTACTACTTGTCTATTATTAGCCCAATAGCCAGATCTGTCTAGCATTGTCAGATCGCACAGTACAGTACAGTCAGTACAGTACAGTACAGTACAGTAAAGTACAGTCCAGTAGAATGCTAAGTAAATAGTCTAGAAAAAGAGCCTAGAAAAAGAGTCTATATAGAAATATCAATATCCAAGATTAGATGGACAATCATATTCTACTTTTACTCCATAGTCTATAGTCTATTTTCAAAGTCAATAGTAATATATACTTATACACCGTCAGATACTGTCCATTACTGTCTCATTCAACTATTATGTACTCCCTTATGCACTGTCAGCTACTATTAAAGATTTGGTGGATGCCTGTATGCAGTCACGCAACTTATCTGCAGGACGAATGGGGGTCGGTTTTCCATGTTCCAGCAATGTCACTACAATAAAATTTTGGAGTTAAGGAGTTACTACAGGTCCAATTAGGTAAACTCAATTTCAGCTTGTTTCACTCGGAGTGTGGCTAGAAACATACCCTTTTATCGTGCACTTTTATATGCTCCGGCATATAGTCGATTCCGACATCTCTCTCATAAGCACCCAGTACAGGACTAATAGTAGCTCTATAAGTATTCCATAATATTGTTTCATAATACTATATGATAATCTTGTCTATTCCACGTAGTACTAATTATTACCAGTAGTCGTGCCAAGTTCATAACTAATGTAGCTATTGTAGTACAGTACTGTAGAGGCTGCGCACCTATTGAAGGTGGACTGGGTACTATAGACTGTGCACACCATCAGAGGGACTTAATGAGAGATGAGCCTATGTGTTGATCTTAGAAAACATAACTAGCGGATTCAGTAGATTTAGTAAGAAAAAATTGAACGATATTTCCAGATTAATTGGGTCAGAAATGATATATACAGGTGGTCCTCTATGCAGTGCTGATAGCACTGAGTTAAGGCTAGTAACTTTGATCAAAGAATTTTGAATACAGGAGCAGGAAACTCAAATGTACGTGATAGTCTTGACTGTCTTAGTACATTACTGTTCTACTGTGTATTGTAGCTCGCCAGGACCACCTAGACAGTAGACAGTACTAGAACATTAGACAATATTAGACAATATTAGACAATATTAGACAATATTTAAGTATGACGTAATGCTATAATACTACACTATAGCATGGAGGAGCATATCCGAGAAAGCAGTATTTCAGGATGTTAGCGGCGAATAGTAGTCAACAGTGACACGAGAAGAGTCAATCGGAATAGTACCGATATGTAATGGAAAGAGTAGGAAACAGGAATATATATTTTTATAAGAGGAGTAGAGCACAGGACTGCATGTAGCCATATATATAGAGCAGTCAAAAGAAAACTGTACCAATAGAGAAAGTAGTATTGTCTATTTGTCTATTTGTCTAGTAATTACCCCAGGTCCAGGGTATGTCATGATAAATTGCGTCGAGATAGGTAAAGGTCAGAGTCCAGAAATGATACGAAATTTGACTACTATTCACTACTACATGATCTATGTCCACGTGATCACTACTTGTACTAGTCTATCATAATACTCCCACCATACACTCGCACCATACACTACCATCATACTACAGACATTAATCCAGGGACAAGATATACTACTCTACTAAAATACTGCATCTAAGTATAGGATAGTACTTTATGGTAAACAAGAACCTTCTACCACCAAAGATCCATTTCTACTATAGTATCGTAGTACTACAAAGACAAATCCTACAAGTCCTACCAATGACTGATACTACAACCATTACTTACTAAATACTATTACTCCATTACCCATTACTCCACTACCCATTACTCCATTACTACTATTACAGACTAGAGACTAGAGTCTGTCACTGATTACTGAATACCTTTATACACTATGACTACATGTCTGACTATTAAAGACTATCAGTGGGATAGTAGAGTATGGAGTCGTCTACTGTGCTACTTCACTGTCTACTGTACTACTACACTACTGTAGTACTACACTACTATAGTACTACACTACTATACTACTGTAGTACTACACTACTATACTACTGTAGTACTACACTACTATCCTACTGTAGTACTACACTACTATCCTACTGTAGTACTACACTACTATCCTACTGTAGTACTACACTACTATCCTACTGTAGTACTGTACTACACTACTGTACCACTGTACTACACTACTGTAGTAGTATACCTACTAACCTAGTATACTCTTCCTTACCTTAATACCACTGTACTATTCATATACTAGTACTACTAGTACTACTAGTACTACTAGTACTACTACAGTACTACAGTACTACAGTACTACAGTACTACTGCTGTACACTACACTCTAGTATACTGTAGCATATATGATATGCTCCATGCTTCTCCGTCCAAGGAATACTACTGTACTACTACACTGTACTACTACACTGTACTACTACACTGTACTACTACACTGTACTACTGCACTATCGTTGTCTATAGAATACTAATTCAGTAGTAGTGGTGGTGTACGTTGGGAGGGTACACTGGTATGGTGTAGAGTAGCTGTAATAACGTGGTCTTTGACCTTTGGTCTCAAGTTACCACCAGTAAATGCAAGTTTCAAGTACTAGACGTTTAAGGAGAATCTAACACGTACAGTACGACAGTATAGCATACTAGTGTCATGATTCTCTAAATGGATAACAAAGTCTACAAGAGTGAGCAAATTGGACAGTCGCCAAGATATCAATTTCTGGACATATTTCTGGACATATATTCTAAGCAACATTTACTAGCAATCGTGAGCTAGTGCTTAACGTAAGAATCCCTTACGCGATTTTTGTGCTGCTGGCGCAGGCACTGGATCGGTGGGCAAGCTCTTTTGCTTTTCCAACTGGGACTTCTTGTCTTCCAACAATTTGATTTGCTTGGTCAACTTCTCCTTCATCTCCTTGTGTCTGGAGAACAAGTCGGCCTCCGATCTCTGTAGCTTCTTCTCCTTTTCGCTAACCTTTTGTTGGAACACGGCCTTCATCTCGGCCTCCATCTTGGCCAACTTGGCCTCGTGCAAGGCACGCTCCTCCTCTTGCTTGGTCAAGGGGTCAAACTCTTTAAACACAGAGTTATCTTGCTCAATGCCCATCTTCTGCAACTTCTCGGATCTGTACTTCTCGTACAAGTGGTCGGACGTGGTTTCACGCAACTCCTCCAAGTTGGTACGGATCAACAACTGCCTCAATCTAACAAAGTCGTTTTGGTTCTCATTGTCAACCTCAATGACTCCCCATGGGTATGCTCTTCCCCTGACGGTTCTACCGTCAACGGTTTGCACATCTTGCGTCGAGCCAATCACCGCAAAAGGAAAGGAGGCAATCAATGCCTTGGAGGCAAGCGTGGTCTCGTCATCGTCATTGTCAAATACCTGGGGCGAGAACACCTTAATCTTTTGATGCTTAATGTCAGCCAACACTCTGGTCTTGAACTCCAGCACTTCCTCGTCAATAAGAGTGTCGGACTTGGCAATCACGGGTATCAAGTTCACCTTCTCGTGCACCAGCTTCATCAACTGGATGTCCAAAGCCTTCAAAGAGTGGCCGGTGGGCTCGATAAAGTACAACAACGCATGCACTCTGTTGTCGGTGATGGTGGATCTGTTCACTCTGCTTTCAGCCTCCAAGTACGTGTCGAATCTGGAGTTGATGTCGTCAACAATAGGCTTCCACGATTCCGAATTGTTGACGTGCTCGCCAAAGCCGGGGGCAGTGATGATGTTCAACTTCAACTTGACACCATCCTCCTCAATCTCAGACGAGGTGTTTTCGATGGTCACAGAAGGAATATCCTCATCACTCTCCACCTTGGAATCCTCATCCTCATCTTTGGGAGTCAACACCTCGCGGTTGAATAAGGTGTTGATCAAGGTGGCTTTTCCCAAGCCGCCCTCACCAATCACCATACAGTTGAAGGTGAAACCTCTCCTGACGGACTTGCGGTGCCATTGCTTGGGCAAGTTGGCGAAGCCAACGAATCCGTTGACCTTGCGTCTAATGATCTTGAGCTCTTGATCCATTGTGTAGTCTGGGAAGAAAGTGGTTTGGAGGGTCCAAGAGCGAGTATTTGTATGTGTTTTTTTCCTCTTGTGTCAGGACACAATTCAGATAGAGCGTGTCGCGGAAGCGCAAA
This sequence comes from Metschnikowia kamakouana, assembly GCA_002374535.1. Taxonomy (NCBI): domain Eukaryota; kingdom Fungi; phylum Ascomycota; class Pichiomycetes; order Serinales; family Metschnikowiaceae; genus Metschnikowia; species Metschnikowia kamakouana. Next base: position 283,157 of record NKZX01000666.1, read on the forward strand.
TTGGTGCTCACGTGACCCATTTTTCGTGCCTTTTGCAGATGCACACAACTCCATTGCTTGTCAGCATGTGATTGTACTTATACAGCCTATTGTGGAAGCAAATGGAATCACATACAGTGTAGATATAGTATGAAATATAAGAATATAAAGTATGAAATATCTATGAACTATGGGATGGAGTATTTATGATCTAAGTAATCATAAATCTGAATTTAACAGTTTTAAAGGATCAGGAATAGTCCAAGGTGATATTTGACCAAGGATGAACTTTGGATTTTAAATCAGTTGTTTGTGGGATTTTTTGTGGGACCATTCAAGTGATGGTCAATTCTGGCCCTGGAGATTGTCGCGCAAGAACTGTAGGCCTAGCTTGGCAAAAGCCTCCATATTCTGCGACCGGTCAGAGAGACCTGTCTCGTGCCTGCAGGATACCTCACCCGAAGGACCACTCAATCCAAGGAAAACCGTGCCCACGGGGTTTTCGGCCATATCATTTGATGAGTGGAGGTGGAGGTCAGTGGTGGGTCCGGCAAATCCGGTTTCGGAGAGCACGTACGTGGAGCCCAACTCATACTTGGTGGTACGGGCCAACTTGAGCACCACCTGCTCCAGAGGACCCATGTACGACTTGATATCGTCATCTGACCAGCCCGAGAGCTTCAATCTTTGTTTTAACAGATACACCAATTTGCCTCCAATGTAGAAGTTGGACGCCCCGCTCACTGACACGATGTACGCGGACAAGAGGCCTCCACAGGCTGCTTCAGAGATGGCAAGCGTCTGGTTGCGGGCCCGCAAAACGGCGGCGATTTCCTCCACCAAAGCACGCACCTCCTCGGGCGGAAACTGCGTCATGGCAATTGTTTATGGCTGGTGTCCGGTCACGTGAGCTACCAAAGGACGAATTGGCTACCAAGGGAAAGAAGCGGTGCTTTTTATAATGCCCGTTTTAGGTGCGTTTCTGGTGCGTTTATAGTGCACTAGTGCACCATGTCATGCACCCGTACACCGTGGAGCGCGGGTGTGGCAAGATTTACCAACATGCTCTGCCTAACACCTTTCAACTACACCTTCAACTTCTGCCATGAGTACCACCATCAAATTCAATGCCGGAAAAATTCATTACGACGAAGATACCAAGAAATGCACGCCATTGCCGCACAAGGGACATATCACCATTGGGCCCTCTGCAGACGACGAGGGCTTCCTTGACTTTGTGTGGACTCCCAAATCCAACAGTGGCGTAGAAAAGGACGAGCTTTTGATCATTCCTGGCGACATGACCTTCAAGCCCGTGACCTCGTGCACATCCGGACGCGTGTGTGCCTTGACGTTTCTCTGCTCAGGAGACAAGAACTTGTACTGGCTTCAAGATGCGGGCGACGATGATGAACTAGATAAATGGACGGAAAAGGATTTGGAGTTGTTGAAGACCGTGCAAAACATCATTACTCCTGCCGATGAAGATGGCCATACTGAAAACAAGAGCACGGTTGAAATCACCACGCCAGAGATCCTCACCGGGGACGAGTAAGTACAATGGACAAGACATTCCGTTCCGGGCGCTTGAGAGACCATATATTAACCCACCAGGACTTTCGACGAGTTCGACCACTATCCGGTGATGCAGATTTCAGACATTTTGAAGGAGGATTTGATCCTGAAGTATCTTGACACCTTGTCTCAGGAGGAGCTTGTGGAACAGTATGGAGATATATTGCCAGAAGCTGTGGAGCCCACCAAGGAGGAGATCATGAAAGTAGTTCAGAGCGAGTTTTTCAGAAAGGCGTCATCAGATCTCAGTCAAAACTTCAATGAAAACGGCATGGGGCAACTTATGAGCCGGAGCTATGGCTACACTTATCCTGGAGAAGGCCTTGACGCATTTTTGAGGGGAATCCGCTCGATCAAGAAGAAGCGCGAGAGGGCCGAAAAAAGAAGTCGCGGGGAATCGTGAGATACTGAAGAAGTGAGATTCCTGAGAACCTAGGTCAGATTAGCCAATAGTGAGATGAGCTGAGATGAGCTGAGATTAGCTGAGATTTGCTGAGATTAGCTGAATGGAAGGAGATTAGTATGAGATTAAAAGACTCCACTGGCATGTCACCGAGATCGCTACTCTCCAGCTGCAACACCTAGCTCCATTAAATAAAATAATACATCTACAAGGCCACAACCACTGAAGATTTATAATCCTTTACCATTCAGGCAACATTTCACATTTCAAGTCACATTTTCAGTCACATTTTCAGTTAGATTTTCAAGCTATTCCAAGTTTGTTTCACTGTGGTTTCAGATTATATGGTATATCCAGTGCACCTTTAGAGCGCGCTGATTAATAGAGCCTAATAACCAATGATGACTATGAGTGTGTGAGTATATGATAGTGTAAGGAAAGAAGAGACCATAAAATGGAAAAAAGACGTAGGGGAATGGATCTATTTATAGTCCAACCACAAAAGCAACTACAGACACAAACACAAACACGTTGCCCTATAAGTACAGGCATGTTGCCTAATAAGTAGAGCCTCAGCTGGAACAGGAGCAGCTGGAGTCACTATGTTGCGCGCACACTACTTGCTCGTACGAGCTCCGCGAACAGTAAGACCTCCGGCCTAAAGCGAAAGAGAGCTAGTCTCAGCACCCAATCCCCACACTTCCACGTTCACCCCCTCTTTCCCCCGAGAATAGCTGCCACACTAGCTAAGCCAGAGAATATAATCACCTAGTGTTCCATTGCTGTACGTCATCTTCTCAGAAGCATCCTATACCTATTGGGCAAGAGAAGGTACTCTTGAGGCCGCTATTTCCACACAGCATAACCCCCCACCCCACGTTCGTCATACGCCTTCTAGATGCAAACGCTAGCACATGCCCGCTAATATGTCCGTCAATTCCGAACCCAGTCATTGCAAAGATTCGCTTGTGTCCGACATCAAGGCGCCGCCTGCACAGGTCACGCTTCTGCCCGTCACTTCAGCGGCGGATGGAGGCAAGGACGGTGAAAATGGCCAGAAAACGCTTTTTGGCAAGGTGGCCACGTTGCTTCAAAGGTCCGTGGTCCGGTCCCGAGAAGGCTCCATATCCCCAGACCCCAGTCTGCCGTGTGCACAAGTGTCCCCTCAATTGTCCAGTCCTCAACAGAACCATGCCCAGAATGCCGGGCGTACGTCGATCAGCAGTCCGGGCAGTGCAGACTCGCTGCAACTGCACCGGTCCGAGTCTTTCAAGGAGACCAAATATGTGTCGCTCGAGTACGACCCCAGGTCCAAGCGCAAGGTGCTCAACTCATACGAAATCCTCCGTGAAATCGGCCGCGGGGAGCACGGCAAGGTCAAGTTGGCCCGAGATTTGGTCAGCGACGAGTTGGTGGCCATCAAGGTCATGAGCCGAAAGAGCAAAGATAAACTGTTGCGTATGAGGAAGTCCTTGAACCACGACCAGAAAAGTAACGACTACGAGGCCAAAATCAGGCGGGAGATTGCCATCATGAAGCGTTGTGACCACAAATACATTGTCAAATTCAAGGAGGTCTTGGACGATATCAGCCTGTACAAGATATACCTTGTGTTGGAGTACATGGAGAAGGGCGAGATCATCTGGAAGCGCAAGTCGCCGTCCACGAGCCACTGCGTCAGCCCGAGCGACTTACACCTTCCTTGTGCCTCAGACTCCACCGATAATGTCAACAGCAAGCTCAATGAAACATGTATCAATGTTGCGTCCGAGGATAACGATTTGTTATCTTACGAGTTCTTACCCAACCTCACCTTCAAGCAATCCCGAAGAGTCTTTAGACACGTCTTACTTGGGCTCGAGTATTTGCATTTACAAGGAATCATCCACCGGGATATCAAGCCGGCCAACTTGTTGGTCAGCTCAGACTACACTGTCAAAATCTCCGACTTTGGCGTATCCTTTGCATCTTCACTTGACTCCGCGGACGATGGCCAGTACTTCAGCGAAATGGAGTTGGCAAAAACCGTGGGGACGCCTGCGTTTTTTGCACCCGAATTGTGTCAAACCAGTTTCTCCAACAACAACAGTTTTAGCAACGCAGACTCGGAGGTGGCTACTGCTCGTTCGCGGACCGGCTCTTTGCTACCCAAAGTGGATCATAAAATAGACATTTGGGCATTGGGGGTGACGTTTTATTGTCTTCTCTTCGGCCGAGTGCCGTTCAATGCCGAGTCTGAATTTGCATTGTTTGACGTCATTGTCCACCAAGAATTGGAGTTCCCCGAGTCCTGCACATCCTTCAACTCCCCACAGCCAGTTTCGGAGGAAGAGTTCGAGCTGGCCAAGGACTTGCTAATGAAGCTCCTAGACAAGAATAGTGCTACAAGATACGACATTGATGAGATCAAGCAGCATCCGTTTGTTTCCATGGATCTCGAGAACAATACTGCCGAGCTCGATGAACTTTTCTTTCTCAACCTGACGCTCGACCGAAGCAAGGGATTTGGCTCTCACTATTTGCTGAATATTTCCTCGAGGTTTGGCTCCACCGATAGTGCTGCTGGCATTGTCAGACGGGTGAACTTGTCGCTTTACAGGGCTCTGAACAACGACCTCAACTCAGCTGCTGAAAATAATATTGCAGACACAGAGCTGAGTTCGGACCAAAGAAATTCATACCCACACAGTGACTTGGCCGCACCTGGGTTCATACCCCAAGCATCATCAACCACACAGCAAATCTCTCGTGCTCAGCTGTCAGGAGCAAGTGTCAACCTGCACTCCAACATCTCGTCCACCGCCAACAACTACCACCTCAGAGGAAGAGCCAGTCTGATTTTCCATGACATGATTGATTATGGCTCCAATATCAGGAGAGACAGCACCGGGTCACTAGAGGCCCCCCAAATCGAAACGAAGCGAAATGTTGGTGGGAACCTCTACTTGAAGAACCAGTCTGCTATTGATGCTTTCAAGGATATTCAAAAAACAGACAAGAAGCAGAGGAAGTCCAGCTTGTACAACACTTCAAGTGGAAACTCGCCCGGAAATAACCAGAAGCATATAAGGACGAGTGGGAGAACACCATCCACGACAACGCCCTTTGCCTCGATTCCAATGTCCCAGACCCTGAGCAAGATAAAGGTGGGCCCCATCAGTATTGAGTCTGGCAGACGCAAGTCGTCAGTGATCTCGTTGCCTCTCACCGAGAGTTTCGCCTCTCTAGACAGTGTGAACGATGACTACTTGTCTTTGAAGTACCAAGAGCACAAGAAGAAGAAACAGACACTCAAACTCATGGACGAGAGCACGTCGCATGCCACCTACGAGGCCAAGCAAAACAACCAGCAGGATATTTCGGACAAATTCAAGAACTTTAACTTGGGCACCCAGATGGCCAAGGAGCCCAGTGCTACCAGTGGGAACTCTATGGAAAACAACGATGAAGACGAGCCCCCCACGGCCAAGTTTGGGTTCAGAAAACCTCCTGCCTCCACGCTCTCCTTGGGCTCAGACTCCTCTCTGTCCAGCAGCGACAGTGGCGAGGAAGGTAACCTAACGTTAAAGTTCTCGTCTAAAGTGGCCCCCGCAGGGAGACCACCCTTTTTGACCTTGGGCAACCGGGCCCAGTCGCATGACTCCAACCTCCAGGATTTGATGCTGCCCGTGAAGAAGTACCACGACATGCCGTTTGTCTTCCAGGACCTGTTCCACGAATTGGAAGACGTGCCCGAGGCTTTGATACAGAGCAACTCCGTGGAGGATTTCCTGGAGACCGTGCCCGATGTGTCGGTCTTAAGTCTTCCGGTCCCTGACATCGAAAAGGTCAAAAAGCTCCACGTGACGCCCAACCACAGCTCGCCTCTCCGCATGGAGGTGGTCAAGGCCTCGTCTCCTCAAACCATCGTTCCTCCTCCGGAAATCACCATCTCGGACGATACCACTGAAGAAGCCAGCCAGGACTCCCCGATTGCCAACGGCTTCTACAACAACCACTACCACAAAGAGCATGTGCGGTCGCCATTTCCATTGTCCAAGCATTTTGATGGAGAGAGAAGAAGCTCCAAGTCGTTACGCAGGGAAGCATGTTCTAACAGGCCCAGCTACAACCGTTCCAATTCGATCACGCTAGGAGTTCTCCAGCACGAGCGGTCAGACTACTAACTACTGACTACTAGCTACTAATAACTGGCTACTGGTTACTAGTTACTGGCTACAGAGTGTAATTAATATGTGTTGAATTGAACCTAAAACCAAACCCTACCCATGATTGGGCTAATCAATATAAAATATCAAGATCAAACATAATCGAGCTTCTTCTTGAGCACCGACAACCGATTGCCGATGCTGACGATGAACTTCTCGATCATCAATTTATCTTCTCCGTCCAACTTGTCGTCTTCGCCATCTTCTTCGTCGAGCAACGCCTCCAACATCCAGATGGCGGTGCTGTAGGCCAACTCACAGCCCTTCAAGTCTACTTTGACTAACTCGTTGACGGCCGCATTCCTGGAGATTTCCAACGCCCGGTCGAAAATCAACTTCTCGGAGATCACCCGTAGCTCCGATGCGGAGCCTTTTGAGCTAGAGGCCCCAACATAGATTTGGGTGTTGCTGTCGCTTGGGTTAAGTTCCTGCTTTTCCCACTTGGCGATATTCAACACCGCTTCGTCGAGCCTTAATTTTACCAACTCCGCCTTCTCAAGGCTTTCGTTGAACCTCTCTCGAATCCACTGGACGAGTTCATTGATCTTGACCGACGTCTGGATGTTGATCGACCGGCCCAAGCTTCCCTCGCCAGTGGCTTCGTCATTTTCGTAAGTGGTGCTCCACCATTGGTTGGCGATGCTCATTCCCTTGGCCAAAAGTGCCAAGGTCTTGACATAAAGAACGATTCCTTCCTCACACACGTTTTTCACAACTTTGGGAGGGAGCAAGTCTTCATTGAGAGCATACTCTTGGTCAGCATTAGTTGATGGAGGCGACGGCACCAATTGACTGAATTTCACGTCGGCAAACAAGTTGATGGCGTGTGCCTTTGTTGCCAAAGACTCTAATTTCTTGAGAACCTTTTCATCCTCGTTGCTTTCCGTCTCGGAGCCGGACTTATCCGACGATAACGAGCTGGGCATGGGCAAGTTGAGCTTGTTGAGCAAGAGGTTGTTCTCGAACTCCAATGGTGAGAGTGTTTGCTCTCTTGCTGATACAATCATGCCATTGGAGTTTTCGGGGATGGGCGATGTCAAGGCTGTATTGCCAAAGAGCCGGTGGGATGCCATACTGATCGCCTTTCCCAAGGCATTGGTTGGCAGAATCGACACAGACACCTTTCGATCTCCTATAAAGGGCCCATGCTGACTCCCTGACGAGTTAGACCTCTGAGAGTTCCGCCGAGAAATTAATGCGTCTCTCTCAGTGCTTGCGCTCAGGCGTCGTCTTCCAAAGCCTGATGTGCCTACCCTGGCCAATTCATCAGCAATGGCGTTGACTTCAACCGCCCTCTTTTCGACAACGACATAATCTTTCTCGAGTATAATGTCCACTTTGTGCTGTCCCTTGCTGAGCGCTTCAGGACTTTGCCTTGCTTGGCGGAACCGAGTGCTTGTCTCGTTGGGATCAGGACTATTCCTGGACATTATCAGCATGATCTGCTCATCTCTTGATTGCTCTTCATCTTCTGCATCTTCTGCTGATTGCTTCAGACTCGACGCCGTCTGCTCCTCGGAAAGCTTTCCGATTGGCTCGCTGTAGTTTGCCCGGTCGGATGCCTTTATAGGGGAGATATACTCACTAATAAATAAATTCTCATCAACCTCTGAAGTATCTAGTGGGGTGCTAGAACTCTCAAGGTCGTTGACAATCAATGGGTCATTAAAGAACTCGTTGAAAGATACCCTCTCGGTTGGGTTGTACCTCAACAAAGATCTGATCAAATTCTTCAAAGCCTCTGGAACCTGCGCCAGGGAAGGAAACTTAATTTTATCCTGACTCTTCTCAATATTCTTCAAGAGCTCAATGTGGTTGGCCGCACGGAAAGGTGGTTTTCCAACGGTCATCTCGTAAAAGACGGCCCCAACGGACCATAAATCGGCCTTGGCATTGTATTTCTCGTACCTGAGGATTTCCGGAGCCATATATAGAGGCGAGCCACACAAGGTTTCCGCCATGGAGGTGGAGGGTAAAAACCGAGCAAAGCCGAAGTCGGCGATCTTCAAAACTGGCAACTCCCAGAGGCCAACGTAATGTGATTCATCGAATTCCTCCTTCGTTCGAGAGGGTGGACAAAGCAAGAGGTTCTGCGGCTTGATGTCCCGATGGACCAAGCTTTTGCTTCTCAAAAACTCCAAAGCAGATGCTAACTGCTTCAAGAAGTGTACAACCAAGGTCTCATTAAGCCCGTGCGACCCTTCGGGGGATGGGTATCTCTGAAGAAGGGAAGATATTATGGGATGAGTTTTGATGAGCTGCTCTCTTTTCTTGATAAAGTAGGATAAATCACCCATGGAGCAGTAATCCATGACCAAATAAAAGTGGGTGGGGCTCTGGGTGTAATCCTGTAGACTGACCACATGGGGATGTTTCATGGACTTCAAGATGGAGATCTCAATCTCCAAGTTTTCAATCAACTTCTTGGACTTCAATTTCGACCTGACGACGCTCTTGATGGCCACGGGATGATGAGTCTTGTTGTTGATGCACTTATAAACAGTGGCAAAAGAGCCCTTGCCGATCTTGGGGCCCACGGTATAAATGCCTATAGTTGATTCAGACATTTGGAAAGGGCAACCGGGGTTTTAGGGGCTTAGCTTTTTTTTCGGGGCTTTCGGATACTCTATCTGATCAGGGGACCCTTGTGATTTGTAACAGCGCAGCGGCAAACAGCAGCAGGAAGGAGAATGGTAAGAGGGGCCAAATAGAGTCGGAAGAGGGGCAGGGGAAGGATAATTAAAGTATAAGTTTGTAAGAGTGACAGGTGCACACGAAGCCACGGCTGTGCTGATAGTCCTCCCAGAAAATGTGGCGTTCCGGGTGTATGAAGGAAACACAACCACTGGGATGCGTGAGTCAGCAGCGGGACCTTGACCTTGAAAAAAAAGTAGCGAAGGCTTGAGCTGACACGAGGCAGTAGTTCAAAAAAGGGGGCAATCAGCAACAGAAAAGTGGATTGCTGGTGAGAAGATGGTCTTGTTAAAATGAGTTTGCCTTTATAGTGAGAGTCATCAAAGGGCAGGGGGGTAATGCGAGGTCTGGTACATTAGAGAGGCGAGGTTGAGACAATGAGAAAACACGGCTGCAGGATGGAAACATGCCATGTACATCGACACAAGGCCTTCGAACAGAGATTCTACAATAGAGAGTACAAATAGAGTCCAGCCAGCACCAGCCAGATCTCCGGTCCGTGGCCATTGTTTAAGGAGAGGAGAAATGGGTAGACGAGGGCTATTTGCGGCCAGACAGCCGGTAGAAAACGCGACTTAGATAAGATAAAGTCACGTGCGAGTCCCATAGGGGGGCTGCGGTTTTCCTAAAATGAAGGTGTGGAGTCACAAGGCGGGGAATATCGAGCGGGTAGTAATAATTGGATCCACAGACCCGCGGCACCCCGGAGTCCGTAGATGCCAGACCATTAGTTTAGTTTAGGTATTAATAGTCTACAGTGCGTAGAGGTGCGCGCACGCGTACGGCTATAATGTCTAGCAACAACAGAGTCTAGTCTAAGCGCGCGTGCAGGTCTTACTCATACTTTGTCTGGGATAGACACAGGATGAGCTAGTGGGGAGAAGAATTCATGGCTGCACACTACACCAGTACCCCAGTCAATAGAAAACCCGAAATGGTTAACAATCAAAGATTTGGCATTTATTACGGTTTTATTACGGGATTTTTCACGCTTTTATTACGGTTTTATTTGGCCCATAATTTGGCTATTATTTGGCTTTTATTTAGCTTTGGTTTGGCTCTTTGGCTCTTTGGCTTGTTTTAGGTGGGGTAAACTAGTAGGTCTAGTAGGAGATAATCTGGGGTGATTTAAGTTTAGCTGCGACCCAGAAATCCCACCACCCAGTATCTATCCACACTCATTGTATCTTGGGATTTTACTATTGACATTTAAATCTGACAGAAAGTACAGTATTGTGTATAGATGTATGAGTCAGAGATTGACTGTGAATGAGTTTAGTCTCAGTAGGTATTGGGTGGTGTGAAGAGCAGAGTAAAATAGTGAGATGAGTGAGTCAACAAAGTCACGCGTGAAACATAAGATCTGGATCGGGGCCTGGTGCAGGACAGAACAACGTCAGCCAGCCAGTACGGAATTGTCTGTCTTAGGGGTGAGCAAGGGAGTGTATAGAAGCCGGACATTTCCAGACCATCAGCCCATTTTTCCCAATCCATGAACATTCTCCTTAATCTCTGTTTTGTCCGCCCAAAGTCCTACTCTAGGCCTTGTAGCTCCTGGATGCGTGGCTCTGGCTGCGGGCATAAGCCAGATAGCAATAGACACAATGCGCACTACCACTACCCCGGCCCTCGCATTACTGACTCCTAAAGCTCTCTACTATAGCACATTACTATAGCACCACATTAATTTGGTTGTATTGCAATGTTCGAGTCAATTGTTGCCACACTCATCAACCGGTTCTTGGGGTCGTACATAGAGAACTTTGACTCTAAGTCGCTAAACATTGGGATCTGGAGTGGCGATGTCCGCCTCAAGAACTTAACTCTTAAGAAGGAGTCCTTGGATAAATTCAAGCTTCCTCTAGACGTGAAATTCGGCCACTTGGGCGAGTTGACATTGCTGATCCCATGGTCCAATTTAAAGGGAAAACCCGTCAAGGTTGTAATTGAAGATGTCTACCTCTTGGCCTCGCCCATTATATTGGATGACTATGATGCCGATGAAGATAACAGGAGATCGCAGGCCCTCAAACAGGAGAAATTGAAGGATTTAGAGGCCGTGCAGAGTGCCTTGAATTCTAATAATGACTTGGCTACGGCTGAAAAGAACAATGAGTCTTTCACCGAGAGCTTGGTCACCAAAATCGTGGACAATTTACAGGTCACCATTAAAAACATTCATATCAGATACGAGGACCAGTCTATCCTCACGGAATCCCCTTACTCTTTGGGTATGACCTTATCGGAATTGTCTGCTGCGTCCACTGATGAGAACTGGGAGCCAAGCTTCATTTCCATCACGCAGAGCTTCACCCGGAAATTGCTTGTTTTGCGCAGTTTTGCCTGTTACATGAATACTGAGTCTGAATCCATCTACTCGGATAACCCCGATGAGATCCTCGAGTCGCTCAAAAGGATCTTTGCGGAGAAATCTACTCCGTATCAATACCTCTTGAAGCCTGTGTCCGGAGAGGGTCATGTGGTGTTACACAAGGCAGGAGCTACGCAATCGCATCCTCACATCAAGGCCGAGTTGTTCTTCGAGGAGTTCGGCATCGATTTCGACAGCAGCCAGTATAGGGATATATTGTGGACTGCATCCAAGTTCCACTGGTACCAAAAGACATGGAAGTTCCGAAGATTCCGCCCAAAAATGGCTTTGCAAGACTCTCCCAAGGACTGGTTCAGGTACGCAGCAGAGTCTGTATTGAATGAGATCCATGAGAAGAATTACAAGTGGACTTGGGAGAGTATGAAGAAGCGAAGAGACCAGAGGAATTTATATACCAAGCTCTGGAAAGTAAAGCTTTTGAAACGGGCTCTTTCCGAGAAGGATGATGCTCAATTCAAGGCCTTGGAGGTGGAATTATCTTATGAGGATATCAAGTTCTACAGGTCTTTGACCAGAACCCAAATCAGGGAAGACAAGCTCATTGCTCCTACAACCGATAATCACCAAGCATCAAGCTCCGGGGGGTGGTTTTCGTGGTGGAATGGAGAACTGGCTCAACAGGATCACCTCGAGGCAACAGAAAGCGATGGAGGTCTTGACTTGACTTTGACTTCCGAACAAAGGCAGGCGTTATACGACACCATAGACTACGATGAAAATAAGCAGGTGGCAGGGGCTTTAGACCTTCCTCGCGACTGTGTCACCATGGAGGTGTACCTCAACTTGAAGAAAGGAGGAATCACTCTCAAGCCACACAAAAACTCGGAGGCTCTTGCGGAGGTGATCGTGGAAGGGTGCCAGAGTCAATTTTACCAACGGCCCGACTCTTTCTTGGCGAAATTCCAGCTCCATGAGTTCAAAATTGAAGATGGAACCCCCAAACCCCTCTACAAACATATCGTGAGCGTGAAACACGATCACGGGAACCTCCACGAGTCTGCATCGGATGTTGCAAGCACTTCAAGCGAGCCATTCTTCCAGTTCTCGTTTGAAAATAACCCATTGGATGGAATTGCAGACTCTGCACTCATGGCCAAGTTGAAGTCCATGACTATATTCTATAATCACTTCTTCATTGAGGAGGTGATCAACTTCTTCAAGCCTCCAAAGATCCATCTTGACACCGTGGGTGCCATTATGAATGCTGCAGAAGCTACCATGGAGGGCTTGACTTCACAGACCAGAATGGGTCTTCAATATGCATTGACAGAGCACAAAACAATCAACCTCCAGCTTGATTTACAGGCCCCTCTTGTCATTGTTCCACTCGATCCCTCCAGCTGGAAGTCATCCGTGGCTATTCTTGATGCGGGACATGTCAGTATATCGAGCGATTTGGTTGACCGTGCTACCATAGAGGAGTTCAGCGCCAAAGAAAGCTACACCAAGGCGGATTGGGCCAAGTTCAACACTCTCATGTATGATAAGTTCAACCTCCATCTTCATGATACTCAGTTTTTGATTGGTCCTTCCATAAAAAGCACCATGGAGCAATTGCACAACCAGAGCAAGAAGCTGTCTGCAGTGATTCTCGATGACTTGGATATCAAGATCTCATTGGGCGTGTCGATTTTGCCAGATGCAGCCAACTTGGCCCGCTTCAAAGTGAGTGGAGAAGTGCCTGGCGTGAACATGGCTTTGAACGACTTCCAGTACAAAACATTGATGAAGCTTATTGATGTGATGATTCCCAATGGAACTGACGCTGATGCTGACTCGGCCAGTGTTTTTAATGCTTATGGAAGCGACGGAGACCAAGAGATTGCTTACGATTCAGACTCCGAAAAGGAGAAACTCGCATCCAAAGTACTCAGTTCCCAGCATTTGGTCGAGATCGACTTCAAGGTCAACACTGTGACTCTCGCGTTGTCTAGGTGTATTAATGGTGTCACCTTGGAGACTGAGCATCTCATTGACATTGTGGGAGATTCGATTTCTTTCTTCCTTTGGAAAACCGAAGCAGATATGCACATTGATTTATCATTGACCGATGTCAACATCATTGACCATATTGAGAAATCGGGGATTCCAGAGTTTGAGAAATTGATCTCATCCGATAACTTCTCCGAAGAAGACCAGATTGAGAGGCACAACACTGAATTGGTCAAGTTAGCGTACGATAGGAAGCAAAGAATCGTGGAGCTCAACGACCAGGAAATCGAGGTCTATGACCAAGACATTGTTCTCAATATGTCTGCATTGAAATGTGTGGTATCACGGAAATCGTTCTTGAGTTTGTTAAACTTCACTCTCAATACGTTTACTGATCCAAACGTCAAGAGCAATGTCCCAGCTCCTGAACTTCAGCACAATACTTCTGAAGATGATGCCCTTACACCCGAAAAAATCAACGTGACTATCAACTTAGACAGAATCATTCTTGTTTTGAATGAAGAGGGCATCAAGTTGGCCACATTGCAATTGAGCACGGCCCTGATTGATGTGTTGGTCCTCCCCGCAGAACTTGAAGTGAATGGAAAACTTGGGGCCTTGACTCTCCATGACGAGTCAAATCAAGGGTCTCCCAGGGACTCGATTCTCCGGACCTTGATTAGCATTGAGGGTGACAACTTGGCGGAGTTTACATACAAAACCCTTGATCCCCACACCAACCGTGAGAAGTACCAAAGCTCCATAGAGTTCACCACCGGTGCAACGAAGATCAACTTCGTGGAGGACTCGTTTTCCAAAATCATTGGTTACTTGAGCAAGTTCCAGAAGATGAAGGCCATCTACGATACGGCTCGAGTTGCCGCTTTGAACCAAGCGGGTCTGATTGACAGTGCCAATGACATGAAGATGGTGTTTTTGGTGCGTGCACCCACGATCCATTTCCCCAAGTTGGCCGAACTGGAAAATGAAACTTATGATATGTTGGTGGCCGAGCTTGGTGAATTGTACTTGAACAATTCCTTTGAAGACTTCAGTGATGGTTTACACAATGTGATGAAAGCCGGTCTCAGAAACGTGAGTTTGAGTACATGCTTCAACTTTGAAGACCACATCAAGCAGGTTGGGAAGGTAGTGGACGACTTGGATATCAGTTTTGATATCGACTACGCTTTGGAGAACAGTCCTCAGACGCCTACTCTCGTGATATCAAGCAAGATCAAGGAAATCGAGATGAAGCTCACGGAGTTGCAATTGAGGTACATGTACAACTTGCAAAACTCCATTACACAGATGTTTGAAAGCTCCGACGAGGATTCGTTGGATGATATCGAAGAAGATGCAGAGTATGCCAATGCTGTGATGAAGCACGATACTTCCAACACTAAAGAAACGACGTCTCAGGACAAAGAAGACGTGAAGGAGTTGAGCAAAACCGACACTACGGTCGATCCAAAGCACCAGAAAGTTGCGTTCAAGTTCGACATCCCACGGATCTCGTTGACCTTGTATAATAGAACTAAGGCTTTGGCGGACTTTGAGTCCAAAAAGCTATGTTCCTTAGCCATCAATGCTCTTCATGTGACGTTCGATATGACCGAAGATACTCATTTTGATTCTAGTGTCTCTATATCATCCTTTACGATTCTGGATGTCAGGGAAGGAACGGAAAACAAATTCACTGAAATCATACCTTCCATCGAAGAAGGTGAACACCAGTTCTCGCTCAACGCTAACTCAGATGGTGAATCCAATAACAAGTCCACCACAGTCATGCTTACCGTCACGAAGCCAAAAATCATTCTTGCATTGGACCACGTTTTCGAGTTGCAAGCGTTTGCAAATAAGGGATTGGAACTTGATCCATTATTGGAGACCGGAGAGGCAGAGGACGATGACGACGAAAGAAACGGAGGCAGTCTTAGCATCGTCGACGAATCAGATGATGTTGACTTGTCAAAGTCTCAATCTTCCGATACCTCTACACGGATTGGGATGTCTGTGAATATGACTGAACCCTCGGTGATCCTATTGGCCGACTCCACCAAAGCAGATACGGAAGCTCTTGTGTTTAAAGTGGAGCAAGTCTTGGTGACCAGTCAGAACATCATCTCCTTGGCAGTGAAGAATGTGGGCATGCATGTCACGAGAATGGACTGCTTTGAAGACTACAAAATGAGAATCATTGATGATTTCTCTGCCTCTTTCGCCTTGGATTCCAGGGGCTCCACCCCAACGGAATTGTTGACCAGTATCCAGTTATCCATTGATCCATTGCTCATCCGTATTTCCTTGCGTGATATCAGACTTGCCATCCAGATCTTCGAAAGAGCCAATATGTATTACTTAAAGGCGCAGGAAACCTTGTCTGAAGATGAGAGCGAGCCTAATTACGATATATCCGAGGACTTCAAGGGAAAGATAGCAAAATATGCACCCAGCGATATCTCCAGTATCTTCATGTCCTCAAAGAGGCCTTTGGAGCAAGCTAAAACCACCGATGTTTTGGTGAAGGGAGAGGAGTTCGAGGCTGCTTTTGGTGGATTGCGTTTGGTTCTCATTGGAGATGTTCATGAATTGCCTGTTCTTGATATGGGGCTCAAGCCAGCAGAGGCCAAGATCACCAACTGGTCCACTGAGATGAGTGCAGAAACCCACATTGACTCGTACATCAACATCTACAACTACTCCAAGTCTACATGGGAGCCGTTGTTGGAGTCATGGCCCATCTCTGTTTATGCGTCCAAAACGCTTGTGCCAAAACCAAGTGTTATGGTGGAGGTGGTGTCGAGGGAAATTGCCCAACTCAGTATCTCGTCGAGATCCGTCGCTCTTCTCTCGCAGATTGCCTCTTCCATTACAGCGGAGTCTGCGTTGAAGTCAAGAGAGACAGTCAGTTCTTATGTCATCAACAACGAAACTGGTTTCGACATCGAGGTGTGGAAGGACAAAAATGATGACCTGAGGGAGAATCTTCAAGTGGTCCGCAGCAGAGAAAGAATCAATTGGGAATTCGAAGACTGGCGCACAATCAGAGAAAACTTGGACACCAACAGCGATGCCAATGTCTTGGGATTGAAGTTGGTCAATTCCAATTATGAACCACTTTCCAATATCTCAGCCAGTGGGGAAGGCGAAGAGGTGTTCATGTTGAATCCACCAGTAAATGGTGTCCACAACAGATTGGCATGTGAAATCAGACTTGGAAGTGATAATGTCAAGACTATCCATTTGAGATCCACAGTCACTGTGAAAAATAATGCTGAGAGTGCTATTTCCTTGATGACATTCAACAAGGCAAATGATACAATCGATACTGAGCTTATTGTTGAGCCCGGCCAGAAAATCGGCTTGCCTATTGATGTTGTGTTCAACGATGTCCTTAAGATTAAGCCCAATATGGCCACTAAGTTCAACTGGTCCAGTGACCTGCTTTCCTGGAGGTCTCTTATGAAAAAAGACACGTCACTCTGTTGCTCTTCTATTGTTGATGGAGGAAGTCTGTCAAACTACTATTACCAAGCAGAAGCACAGTACGATAAGGAAGAGCCTCTCAACAGTGTTTACCCACACCTCACCATTGTGATATCTGCCCCGCTTGAAATCGAGAATTTGTTACCCTTTGACTTCAATTTCAGGCTTTACGATAAGACTACCAAAAAGGACTGGCGTGGCCATGTTGAAAAGGGCAAGAACACGTATGTTCAGGTAGTCACGCTTGAAAGTCTTCTTCTTTTGAGTGTGGAGCCTTTGGCCGAAGGCTTTGGGAACTCGGAATTCGCCATCATCAACACTGTGAATGGAAGTGATTTCAAGCGTGAATACATCACCAGTGTGAAGAATGAAAATGGCCAGGTGGTCAAACTCAAATTCTACTATCCCAAGCTTCAAAGGTCCAAGGCCAACCTCAAGGTGGTGATTTATTCTCCTTACATTATTTTGAACAGAACAGGCCAGCGACTCCAGATAACCGACCAGTTCAAATCGAACCAGGCAACCTTATTGACTTCCACCGGAGAAGAACGGGCTCCACAGATGTTCTCCTTCGAAAGAGATGATGATCGCCTGAACCGTGCATTGGTTCGTCTTGGGGAATCACAATGGTCGGCACCTATTGGTTTTGATGCTATAGGCCAAGTCTCTGGGGCGACTGCTGCAGTGCAAGGCCGCAATTTGGACATGAACTTTGGTATTTCCATTAGTGAAGGAGAAGGCAAGTACAACTTGACCAAGGTGATCTCTATTGTCCCAAGGTATGTTGTGCGGAACACTTTGAAGGAGTCCATGACCATTGCAGAGAATGGCTCCAACAAGCAATTTGAAATCGGCCCAGGTGATGTGCTCCCCGTGTGTCTTCTTCGCAGAACAGAGGAAAAGACCATGATTTTGAAGTTCGCCTCCAAGGGCGTGAAATGGTCCGCACCTTTTGCATTCAATGATATTGGTCAAATTTTCTTGAAGGTGGAGAAAGAATCCGTTGGACAAGTCCTTTTGAAGGTCAATATTATCACGGAGAATGGAACCATCTTTGTGCAGATCGAGAATGCCAACAACTCGTGGCCTTTCTCAATAAGAAACTTCACCGACTCGGAGTTCTACATCTACCAGAGCAACCCAAACCTCAACCGGAACGGAGAGATTGCCAAGAGGGATGTTGACTACAAGCCCATTTACTATAAGGTGCCAGCCAAGAGTGTGATGCCCTACTCATACGACTATCCGAATGCTATCATCAAGGAGGTGATCATCCGGTCTCATGGACGAGAACGTACTGTCAACTTGGCGGAAATCGGAAACCTCAAGCCTTTCAGATTACCTGAAACAACTGAGCAGGAACAAGCCATTGTTGATTTGAATGTTGTGGCTGATGGCCCAACCCAATCCTTAGTGATCACTGACTACAATCCTTCAGTGAGCTTGTATAAACTACAAGACTCAGACAATTCGTCAGTCAGCTTATCACAGCAACAATTCGAAGTCAACGCGAAGGACGAAAACTACTTTACCAAGATCTTCACCAGGTTCGAAGGCTTTGGGGTCTCGTTGATCAACACAAGATCTCAGGAGCTCTGCTACTTATCTCTTCGAGGATTGGAATTGCGGTACAACGAGTCGGACCTCTACCAAAACTTGAGTATGAAACTCAAGTGGGTTCAGTTGGATAACCAACTCTATGGAGGCATTTTCCCCATCATCTTGTACCCAACGCTTGTGCCTAAATCTGGCAAGGAGATGAATAGCCACCCTTCGCTCAGTGCCTCGATCTGCAAAGTCAAGGATAACAGCCATGGAGTGATTTTCATCAAGTATGCCACGATCTTGTTGCAGGAAATGTCTATTGAAGTGGATGAGGATTTCTTGTTTGCTTTGTTGGACTTCTCCAAGTTTCCTGGTGCCACGTGGAACTCTACGATTGAGGATAAGTTATGTGATGATGACTACGAGATTCCCGAGCCTCTGAAATTATCAGAAGCAAGCGACATTTATTTCGAGGCCCTCCACTTGCAGCCAACGCTTACCAACTTGTCGTTCGTGAGAACAGAACGAGTTAATGCCGAGGACAAATCCCCATCTCAGAACACCTTGATGTTCTTTGTGAACATGTTGACGATGGCCATTGGAAACATCAACGATGCTCCGATCAAATTGAATGCCTTGTTCATCGAAAACGTTCGTGTGCCCATTCCAATCTTGATGCAGTCCATTCTGACCCACTATGGCCAGTCTTTTTTCTACCAATTGCACAAGATCCTTGGTTCTGCTGACTTCTTGGGTAATCCGGTGGGGCTCTTCAACAACATCTCGTCTGGTGTGCTCGATATCTTCTATGAACCATACCAGGGACTCGTGATGAATGACCGTCCACAGGAAATCGGAATAGGCATTGCCAAGGGAGGTCTTAGTTTCATCAAGAAATCGGTGTTTGGCTTCTCGGACTCTTTTGCCAAGGTCACTGGGTCTTTGGCTAAAGGCCTTTCGGTTGCTACCATGGATAGAAAGTTCCAGGAAAGAAGAAGACTCAATCAGCGCCGTAACAGGCCTAAGCATGCTCTTTATGGGTTTACATCTGGAGCCAACTCGTTCTTCGAGTCGATTTCTTCTGGTGTTACTGGAATAGCCCTGGCTCCGCTCGAAGGTGCTTCCAAAGAGGGTGCCGGTGGTTTCTTCAAGGGAATCGGCAAAGGAGTTATTGGGCTCCCCACCAAGACGGCCATCGGGTTCTTTGATCTTGCCTCCAATGTCAGTGAAGGGATCAGAAATACAACGACTGTTTTCGATACCGATGGGCTAGAGAAGGTCAGACTTCCTCGTTACATTTCATACGACAATGTGGTGAGGCCTTACTCCCAAAGGGAGGCCCAGGGCCAATACTGGCTCAAGTCTGTTGAGGGAGGCCAATACTTTGATGAAACATACCTAGCCCACTTGGTGCTTGCAGGAGAGGACAAGGCAGTAATTGTCACGTTCAAGAAGATTATCTTGTTTGAGGTGAACTCATTGAAGGCAACGTGGACGATCTCGTTCAGCCAGGTCAAGTCTCTTTCGTTGGAGACTACGGGTGTGGGCATCATATTGAACAATGGAAAGAGGCCTTTCCTTCCGGTGCCAGAAAAGAGAAGCAGGGAGTTCTTGTACAACAGAATGAGGATTGCTGTTGACAAGTACAATTCACAGTGCCAAGTGTCTTTATGATAGATATGATATGAGAGATATGATAGATATGATAGATATGATAGATATGATAGATATGATAGATTATTCTGTTGTGAATGAGTTGGTGGTGTCTCCACATCGCTTTTCTAGATTGGCCATGAATTGTGTAGCAGATTCCGTGTTGCAATACTGTAGCTTTAAAGAACCCACCGAAATAAACCCATCTTGTGTTTTCACCAATATCGTATCTCCATGAAGGGTAAAGTCTCCTGGTGCATGCATGGATGAGGCTACCTGCGCATCCAAGCCAGAAGCTTCATTGACGTCCTGCAAAATTACCTTGTAGTATTCATCCACCAACTTCTTCTTTCTCTTAATCCGCACGTGTTTATATGTATGCAAAGAACCAAGGGCATCGTAGAGCCGTTTGGCTTTTCTTGAAGATATGGAGTTCCAATTGGCTTGGTGACTTTTGGAGCTCAACTTTGGGGCCAACGAGTACACTTCTTTGTTGGTGATCGGTTTCGGGTCCACGTACAAGCCTTTGGAAATGACTTCGGCTAGCAAGTCTGCGCCGAGAACGCCCAATTTTTCTTGGACAGAATTGAAGTTGTCGTTGTCGTGGATGGGCACATGAGCAGTCTGGGCAATGAGGTCGCCACAATCGAACTTGGTGGGGTGCAACGTCTGGACCGTGACTCCAGTGGTGGAGCAATCGTTCATCAAAGCATATTGAATGGGCAGAGAGCCACTGAATTTGGGTAGCACCGATGGATGCACATTTAAGCCTCCATATGGCAATGCGTCTAGGAAACGGCCTGGGATGAGCTTCCCAAACGACACAGCCACGGCAAGATGGTAGTCCCGGGGTAGAGCCGTTTCCGTGATCTGTTGTGGTGTATCGACCCGAAAAACATTGACATTGTTCTGTTGTGCGTACGAACCAATGGGGACATCCACTAGTTGTTTGAGGTTTCGCCCCGTAGGCTTGATGGACCTGGTGTAGACATCAATGGCTGCAATACTGGACGGCAGGCATTTTTGAAGCTGTAAAAGTCTTTTTAGAGAAAACACACTAAAAGCGTCGGAACCAAAGAAGGCGATCCGGAGATGGGGTGCAATTATAGGCATTGTGGCTGCGCTGGCTGAAAAAAGTGTTTCGGCCGCACATTCGTAGTTTTCATCACTTTGACGTCTTAATAAAAAAAGTGTGCGTCAGTGCTGCAGGACAGATTCGTAAAAGGTCCTTTGAAAAATCAAATATTGAGGTGATGAAAAAAAGAATCCTACTACTGGCTTCTCCACACTGTAATCCCTCGTCAAGAAGAGTCTTTTTTTCCATAGTTTTGAAAACCTTTTTTTTTCCCATTGTTTTGTCACATGGGCAATCACCTCACGCGCAAACCACACAATGTAAGCGAACAGGTGTCAACAAGTATTGTTGCAAGTCACATAATTTGCCCATACGTGCCAAGAATAAGCCTGTAATCTTAAGCCTTAAATTGCCCTCTTTTTTGTATTCCATTTTCTGCTCCGCCATGGAACAACTTCGCCTCGCCCTGTATATATAATGCGTGCTGCAAGGCTCAGGAACAAAAGTTATACACACTCGCGCCTATTATGTGTAGATCCTCGTTCCAAAGACTTGTCTCTATCTATTGACTTCTCCTGCAGTGGCCGCCAAAACTTTCTCATATCTTCCTTCTTGTCTAGTGTCTGCATGCTTTGGTACTTCTTTTGCGTTAGAAACACTTAATATACCTCCTACAACATGCCACCTGGGCACATCCATAAGATCTTCATCCTACTCTCGTGTACCTTTATGGGCCTAATATGTGGCACACTATACCTATACTCGTCGTTTAGCCCACAATTGGCCCTGAGGCTCAAATATTCGGCCACGAATGCTTCCACAATCGCTTTGCTTGGGAGCTTGGGCATAGCCGTTTCGGGGCCTTTGGCGGGGGTGGTTGTGGACAAGAAAGGCTATACAATGCCCCTTCTCACTGGAGGCTCTCTCATCTCGCTAGGCTACTACTGTCTCCGATACCAGTACGCGTCCATGCATCTGAATCTTGGCCTTCTGTGTGGCTGCTTGTTCCTGATTGGCTGTGGCTCCACCTTTATCAACCTGGTGTGCATGAAGTGTTGTGCTGTGACCTTTCCCAAAATCAGGGGCGTGGCCACCTCTTTGCCGTTGGCTTTGTACGGGCTTCTGGCCATGTTCTACTCCGTTGTGGCCTCGGTGTTCTACCCGGGTGACACCCTGGGCTTTCTCAAGTTCCTCATGGTGTCGGTCTTGGTCATATTCTCCGTGTGCAGCCCTGCGATCATGCTCTGTGATTTCAGAACGCCCAAACATCGTGCTGCTCCTAGATCTATTGAGATGGTTGCATTGGATACGCCATTACCTTCCAAACGGACTTCTAGCCTCAGAAGTGACGATACTTCTACAACATACCTTCTTCGGTCGCCGCGATTTTGGATTCTCTTCTTTATCACGGGCTCTATATCTTCATTGGGCCAGATGTACATCTACTCAATTGGGTACATCGTGAAAGCGCTCATAACCAAAACTTACCGTATGTCGCCCACACTTGCTGCCACCGAGCTGGTGGACACGTTAATCCAGCTGTTCCAGCAAACCCAAGTGGGGCTCATATCAATATCAAACTGTGTGGGCCGCTTGGCTGCAGGAATCATGGGAGATGTCATCAGTCTGAGCTTCAAGAAGCCCAGAAGCTGGCTTTTGTTTATTCCTTCCGTTGGTCTAATTATCGCACAACATATGGGACATAGTATCTCAATTCACGGCGACTTGGGTACGGCTTCAGTCCTCTCAGGGTTTTGCTACGGATATACACTTTGCATCATGCCTATAATAGTGGGCGACGTTTTTGGGATGCCAAATTTTTCCCGCAACTGGGGTTTCATAGGCCTTGCGCCCGTGGTCCCAAGCATGTACTTCACCAGTTTTTTTGGCAAGGTATATGATTCACATACACTGTTGGGAGTAGATGGGTTCCGGTCTTGCATGCAAGGCAATGCATGCTACAACCTGGTGTTCACATTGACATTTGGAATGGCGATTTTGGCGTGTCTTTTGGTTGGACTTTTCAACTCGTGGGACAGAGTGTCTCGCTCTCTCGCAGAGTTGCTTCCTAAAAGAGAAGATCATCTTTAGTTCTACATCGTGTGTATAATTCCACACATACATATCGTATCAAGAGTGGAGACAGGTTCGCATTTCTGGGGCTCGCAAAGCGCATTTCATCTCCGTAGCACTATTTGCACCCGTAACAGCCACCATTCCACCATCATTTCTGCAGGCAGGCCACACACTGCTGGCAAACAACAACATGTCACAATCTGGCCCCAGTGAACCTGAGCCCCGAACCCCCTCAGACCAGTCCAGGCCGAAGTCCAGTTGGAGGTGGTCGAAAGACAAATCCATAAAGGATTCCGATCCCGATAAGCTCAAAAAGGCAGCACGAGCGCAAAGGTTCAGGAGTTCAGCAAATTCGGATAAACCGAAAAGCCCCGCTTATGGGTTCGTCAGTCGAGGAAGCGAAAGCCTTCTCCAACATAGTGAACAAGCACAACGCGAGTACTTTGACTCGATTCTCGAGAATTTCAAGGCCTGCACCAGTGAAAGTCAGGACTTGAAATGGTACGCCAAGCTCGAAAACAAAGTCTCGGATCTGGGGCTTGCTCCCATACTCACCAACCTACGAAAGCTCCGAGAGGCTCTACTTCACAAGACCCCAGACGACTTCACCAAGAAAGTGCACTTGTTCTCAGTACGGGTCAGCTCAGCCATTGGTCACTTTGAAACATATATTCCCAGCATCAACTATCTAATGCACGAAGCCCGGCACTTGTTGACTGAGGCCGAATACCGGGAGATCATGACCTTGAGAGTACTACATTTGTCGCATAAGAACGGAGCCAACAACAAAGCATTGGAGACATTTTTCGAGCACTTGGATCCGCAGCGAGATTCACGGGTGTTTTCCACCCTAGTGTCGTGGCTGCTGGGTGACTATAATCTGTGGATGCTGACATACAACAGTGAAAGCGATCATGCCATCTACTGTGCAATGACGCAGGGTCTTAGCCATATGATGAAGCATATGATCGATTGCTTCAGCAAGTCGTTTTTTACCTACAAGTACGATGAATTCATGAAGTTCTTGCCTCGCGGGATGTCGTGGGAAGACTTCCGGAGGGAGTACTCCATGCTGTGGACTGTGGAGAATGACATTATAACGGTGAGGCGCAGAAACAAGTGAGTAAATAGTGCCAAGTGAAAGACCTGGAAAGTGATCAACATTTAAAGTGAAAGACCCGGTAAGTGAAAGACTTTAAAAGTGGGGTACTACAGAGTCTAGTAGAGTGACCTGGTGTGGCAGTTGATGCCATCTAGACACGGAGTGCAGGTGCATCAACAATCGCGGAGTATCACTAGACACTAAATAAACTATCTGATATCTACCACTTGCGACCCATCCCTACACACAACCTCCATTCCGTCCATTCCTGATGTCCAAGCTCCCCGAATCCATAAAAATAGATGACGTGGCTTCCGGGCGAATAGAGGCCAGTGCCATATATGAGGAGCTCGACCGCTTGAAGTTGGAGATAAACATCCTCCGAAATGAGATGTCCACATTCATCAAGACCCTAGCGACGATTTCCGACGACCTGAGCCAGCAGAGCTATTACAACAGTATTGAACAGAGGATCTTTTCTGTCCGGGATGCCATCTCCAAGTACTGCACCCAGTACAATCGCCTCATCCCCATCATCAACTTGACTCAAATCAAATTGGGGCAGGACGTCGAGCTCCTGAGTGGACAAGTGTCCAAATCTCCTCAAAAAAACACAGTTTAGAATGTGGCTGGCATAGTCTGGACGAGTATACTCATGATATGGTGCGTTTAATGTCTTATCAGACGTACTTCCCAGCAAGTTCTTGCACGACACAAGCAGGCACTTATTTAAGCACTATGTTATGGAAACAAACACGCTTCTTATCTGGTTATAACTTTGATTCCAGCCAAGAAGCTATTGAGTATGAAACATGGAAGGATCCTTCAAAACGTTTGTGAGATACCTATACGGTGGAGTTGTACATACTCCTAAAAGAATCTCATTCTGCAAGCAAAATTAGGTTTGGACAATGAAAGGAAATGTTCAGTTGACCTATGGGAACTCATGAAACACCCCAACGATTAGATCTAGGTCTGGGTCGTTAGTGCATGCTAAAATAACAACACCTAGAGTTTGAGTTCAAGATTGGGGCGACGGCCGTCCACAATCTCTAATCAGAAAAATGCACAAAGAACCACGAATGGCCTCTTCATAGTGTCTATATAGCCACAATCACCATACTGTTTTATGTACATTGCACTACTCTGACTCACTGGTCCTGCACACGCGCATCCTCGACAACTGAGATTTAGCGATCCCGTAGCATTTTCTACATCACCATTATGTCTGACTTAATAAAAGCTACATTCGAAAGATGCAAGAAAGAGGGTAGAAATGCCCTTGTAAACTTCATTACCGCTGGTTTCCCCACCATCGAAGACACTATCCCCATCATGAAAGGAATGCAAGACGGAGGAGTGGACATTATTGAATTAGGAATTCCGTTCTCAGACCCAATTGCCGACGGCCCAACGATTCAGGTCGCAAACACAAAGGCTTTGGAAAACGGAATCACTGTCAAAAAGTGTTTGGAACTTGTTTCTCAGGCCAGAGAGCAGGGCGTGGATGTTCCTATCATTTTGATGGGTTACTTCAATCCCATCATGAAGTATGGCGAGGAGCAAATGGTCGCAGACTCCGCCAAGGCCGGTGCCAACGGTTACATTGTTGTTGACTTACCCCCTGAAGTGGCTGTGAGTTTCAGAACCACTTGTTCCAAGTATGGACTCTCATACGTTCCTTTGGTTGCGCCTGCCACCACCGATGCCAGATTGAAGACCTTGGGTAAGATCGCCGACTCGTTCATTTATGTTGTTTCCAGAATGGGAACCACTGGTGCTAGCGTGGAGGTCTCTGCTGGTATCGCTGCCTTGTGTGACCGTGTTCGCAAGTATGCTGGGGACACACCCATTGCGGTTGGGTTTGGTGTTTCTACCAGAGAGCACTTTTTGACTGTGGGTAAGGCCGCAGATGGAGTTGTCATTGGATCCAAGATTATCAACCTTTTGGCCGACTCGAAACCGGGCCAAAGAGGTGTTGTTGCCCGTGACTTCGTCAAGTCCATCTTGGGCGAGAGCTACTCTCCTATTGCCCCACCTGCTCACAAGCCATACGTGCAACCCGACACTCCACGTGACATCAACGCTGTGCACGAGGAGGCACACCAGTTCAATCCTCTCTTCGGAGAGTTTGGTGGCCAGTACGTCCCGGAAGCCATGCACACCTGTTTGGCTGAGTTGGAGAAGGGCTTTGAGGGTGCTGTTGCTGACCCCGAATTCTGGAAAGAGTTCAAAGGCTTATACTCGTACATTGGAAGACCATCCAGTTTCCACAAGGCTGACAGATTGACCGAATATGCAGGAGGTGCTCAGATTTGGTTGAAGAGAGAGGATTTGAACCACACTGGTTCCCACAAAATTAACAATGCGTTGGCTCAGGTTTTGATTGCCAAGAGGTTGGGCAAGAAGAGAGTCATTGCTGAAACAGGTGCTGGTCAGCACGGTGTGGCCACTGCCACTGCATGTGCTAAATTTGGGTTGGAGTGTTGCGTATTCATGGGTGCTGAAGATGTGCAACGTCAAGCTTTGAATGTGTTCAGAATGCGGATTTTGGGTGCCAAGGTGGTTTCTGTTACCAACGGTACTCAAACCTTGAGAGACGCTACTTCAGAGGCCTTCAGATACTGGGTTTCCAACTTGGAGACTACCCACTACATTGTTGGGTCGGCCATTGGACCCCACCCATACCCCACGTTGGTGAGAACTTTCCAAAGTGTGATTGGTCAAGAGGCCAAGGAACAATTTAAGGAATTGAACAATGGTCGTTTGCCCGATGTCATTGTTGCTTGTGTTGGTGGTGGATCCAACTCTACCGGACTCTTCTCTCCATTTGAGAAGGACACTTCCGTGAAGATGCTTGGTGTTGAGGCTGGAGGCGATGGAGTCGACTCCGACCGTCACTCTGCAACTTTGACTGCCGGAATCCCAGGTGTGTTCCACGGTGTTAGGACTTACGTCTTGCAAGACCACGATGGTCAAGTGCACGACACCCACTCTGTGTCCGCAGGATTGGACTACCCTGGAGTTGGTCCTGAGTTGGCCTACTGGAAGAGCACTGGCAGAGCTGAGTTCATTGCAGTTACCGATGCCGAGGCTTTGGAGGGCTTCCGGTTGTTATCCCAGTTGGAGGGTATTATCCCGGCTTTGGAGTCGTCTCATGCTATTATAGGAGCCATCAACCGTGCCAAGACCATGTCTCCAGACCAGCACATGATCATCAATGTTTCTGGTAGAGGTGACAAGGACGTGCAATCGGTGGCTAAGGTCTTGCCTGTTTTGGGAGAGAAGATCGGCTGGGACTTGAGGTTCGAAAGCGACCCTTCCAAGTAATCTACGATGGAAGACTCTTAAGTTTGATGCTAATCATGAAATTATCTCAAGATATTGTAGACTGACCGATAGTAGACTGATAGTTGTGGCTGATGTACTGTGCTTGTAATGCTGTGTGCAGATCAGAGATGGATTCTCGCGCGGCCAAACATTCAGCCGCAAGTACATCAAAACAATCCCATGAACTACAATATCGATGCCAATGGGTTGGTGGTGGAACTAGCCAAGTTGCTCCATATAGAGGAGATCGACGAGAATACCCTTCGAATCTGCCTCAAGCTCATCGACCAGGGCGTGGACCCGGAAACTTTGGCAAAGTCCATCAGACGTATAAAACAAGAGACCGGTTGGAAGTCACTATAAGACTTCATTAGGATGACTTCATAGCAAGCCAAAGACTTCATCAGAAAGACTTCATTATGCAAACCCGCCCTTTTTCTTTTTCCGTTTCTGACTCGGGTTCTGTGAGCCCAACCTTTTAAGCTGCAGCTTTGGTTGGGACCTGAGCTGTGAGGACTGAGAGGAAATCTCGTACAGACTTTTCACAGGTGAAAACTGAACCTGGCTCGATGGAATCTGGCTCAACTGACTTTGACTTAAGCCTTGGTTCAAGCCTTGGTTTAACTGAGATGATTTAGGTTGCAAATCTTTGTCAAGTTCATGGAACACCAATGGCTGACTATCCAAATCTTGCTCGGCTGATTGAGAAAGTTGCAGTTGAGATTGCAGTTGAGATTGCAGTTGAGATTGCAGTTGGGATTGCAGTTGGGCTTGCTGTTGAGACATA
This sequence comes from Metschnikowia kamakouana, assembly GCA_002374535.1. Classification (NCBI taxonomy): domain Eukaryota; kingdom Fungi; phylum Ascomycota; class Pichiomycetes; order Serinales; family Metschnikowiaceae; genus Metschnikowia; species Metschnikowia kamakouana. The sequence goes on from NKZX01000666.1 coordinate 311,400, forward strand.
AGTTGCGAGTTTTGTACGTGTGCTTGTCTCAACAAGCCATTGCTGGGTTTGATAGCTTGTTTGGTTGTATGACGAGCCTTATCCTCAAGTGACTCGTCGAACTTCCAGTCGTCGAAGATGTCTTGGTATTCTTGTTCATGCTGAGTGGCTTCTTCTCTGATTGCGGACTCGTAGTCTTTGACAAAATCTAGACTGTTGGCCTTTGTCATGCTCGAGACCAAAATGGTCACTGCCTTCATGATCTTGGGATCCTGCTTGTAGCTTTGGAGTGCCTCATAGAGGGTTTCGCTAATATTGTCGGAGTTTTTGGCGCCCAAGGGAATGAGTTGGCTCACAACCCTACCGTCGCCTTTATTGAGCTGAACGTTGTGGCTCTCATAAAAGGCACCCAATTGCTCAAGCATGGAGCCCAATTCCGGTAGGTCCAGAACGGTAGTGGGAATATCTCTTGCGATGGTCGCTAGTGATTTGAAGGAGGGCACTGCTTTTAAATCCAGAGATGTTTTGAACACTGTGTCAATATCAGTCCCTAGCTCAAGGGCGAAGTTTTGCACTGCATCAACCTGAGAAGAGTCTTGTTTCAGTTCAGAGTTCTCTGCCACCTGGCCATTAGATTCTTTTATGGTGGACTCGGAATCTTCAATGGACTCTGTGCTTGTGGTTTCCTTCGACCGAGAATGCCTGAATTGGTGGAGAAGGAAACGTTCCTCTACCTGAGAGAAGACAAGCGGGATGAAGCGAGATGAGGGAGGTATGCTCTTATTAGCTTCAACATTGTCCTTGGAATGCTTTCTAAAGGTGAGATCTGGCCTAAAGCTGAGGGCAATGTAGTCGACTTCATAGTTAGCTCCAATCTGGAAGTAATTCATTAGGTAATCATCTTCACCGAATGCAGACAGGCAAACACTAATGTGACTGATGCCACTCAACCTAGAGCGAATATAGTAGGGATCCTTGACACTGCAAGGTCTATTTCCACGCATAGCGAACGAGTATTGTATGATGATTGGGGAGTTGGAGCAATAAATAAGACACATGATCACCTTGTCCTTTTCACGTAAATGGAGGGTCATTTTCAACGAGTAATCCGTATGATCAAGGTAGTGTTTCCAAGACAAAAGCCTTTGGAGGTCATTATTTTCGTTCAAACGAAGCCATATGATTTCCTGTGACGTAAGAATGAAAAGATCCGGGCCTATTTGCTGGAAGTCAAGCAAGTGGGACCAATTATGGAAGTTGATGTACTTTCTGACCGTATCAGAATCGAGAGAAATGCCAATGACATTTTTCCTCTGCATGATGACCATGTTGTCTGAGCCAGAGGGCCAATGGACTCGAATAAAGTTGGAGAGATCGAATGGGTTGCGGGCAGGAAGTTGCTTTGACGACTCTTTTCTGACAAACCATTCTGAATCCTTCCAGAAGGAGTAGATGGTACATTGTCTTTCAGAGTCAAACACTGCCAAACGATTGCCATTGATCTCCGTATGAAGTAGAGATGAGCCTGGGATGGTGACAGAAAAAGCCTTATCAAGATCAATTCTCTTTTCGTCATTATCCCACGATACCTCAACAAACGATACCTCATTTGCCCCACGTATGACGAGAAGCTCATCAGAATAGTGTATCTGATGGATAACATAGGGGAATTTGCACCTTGTTATGTATTGCTCGTTTGGGACAGCACATAGAGTTTTCGCCAGCTCACTTGGATCGGAGAGGTGAATCACGTTCTTTATCTTCGGTAGGATGGGACACACCAATATAGAGTCTGCATCATCAACAGATGCCACACAGCGGACGTTCAAAAGACTGGAAATAGAATTCTGACCATTTGAATCCTTTGTATATTCGCCAACGCCCAAATCAAAGGCCACCGAAAGCGAGCTGACACTTGGATCACGGCCCATCTCCTTTCGAAAAGGGTCTGCTTCAGCATTCATGGCCTTGATCAAGTCATGCCCCACGGAGAGAGGCTTTTTCGGGGCCCGGAATGGTTTTCCACCATTAGAACCTTTTTTGTTACCGCTGGAAAGTCGGGAATACGAGTTCTGGATCTCATACAAGCTGGATGTACTGCTCTTGGACCGGGGGAACTGGAGACCCAAAGCAGGCAGATCTCCAGTAGCATGCAAATCGATTATTCCGTTTCCAGAAACACCATAGGTGAGCTGGGCACCCAAACCCGATTTAGCAGGCCACATTCGTGGGGCATGTAGTAAAGAGTAGGGGATGTTTTGCAGGCATTTTTATCCGCGTGATGCACATCAGTGAGCAGCAGAGCAGTGAGCATCAGCCATTCTGAAGTACCTAGCGAAATACCCAATGGATGCGTAATAATTTTTAGATTTACACGTCTTTGGAGTTTGAAAGTGCAAATCAAACAGAATAGCTCATGAGAGAAAAATCTCCTGTTCTTTTGTTTCGTTGGTGTTATAGCATCGCCGTGTACTGTACACTGGAGGAGTGTATTGTAGGTTTACTATAGAGACTGGAAAATGTGTCAATGTCCACTCACTATATTCACCTTTTTGGCATGTAGCTTGGTCTGTTTCAGGTAAGATGAGAACCACTGATCCATAAAGAAATAAAAAGAAAAATAATTAGAACAAAAAAAGGACTCGATAAACCCGTACACCGCGAACATTAGTTTTAGTACTATTAATTCCCATTGACTTTAGTCATCAGCCTAAATGTATAGATTATTGATTGAAATCCTGCTGGTACGGTGTTAGTATTAGTAGTATAAGTATTAGTAGTGGCAGTCTTGTACTGTACAGTATAGTCTGTAGTTAGCGATGGGTTTTATCAAGAAGTTGATGAACTGATGAACGGATGAAATCACTACTGAATAATCTTGATTAGAGAGAATTAATCTGGATCAGGGGTATGTTGGAGACATTGGAGTGTATATTGTATGGTAAATGGTGTAGACATAGTACCCAGCGTAGTGGACATTAGAGGAAAGGTCTGTGTAGACTAGACAGTAGACAGTGACAACATCCACACCTACTCTTTATACTAAAATATTCTTCATCTATACCATTGAAAATGAAAGATGCCAGTTTTATTACTAGTGTTGTGGTGTTTTTAATAGTGCTCTTTATTCCTGGTTACGAGCACTGACCCTTGGTTATGAGCACTGACAAACAATATAAATGGTATCTTGTTCCGCCTACATCTCTTTAACAAAGGAAGATACCAAATCATAGATTCTCACAACCTTAAAGTCTCAATTTATCATGCTAATGGTCTCTTCTCTTCTCACTTACTCGTTTTTTTCTCTTCTCTCTTTCTGGTCTTTTCTGGTCATCTTCCTCTGGAATGGAAGAGTATAGTACTACAGTTAAGTATAGTATATAGTATAGAATATAGTAGAGTGTAGAGTATAGTGTAGAGTATAGTGTAGAGTATAGTGTAGAGTATAGTGTAGTGCAATGCTCGGGCCAGCAAATGGCTGCGCAAAAGATCATACTGTAGTTAGTGTCACCCTTTCTTCTGCCTTTTTTTTCATGTTCATGATCTACTTCAGAAGTCTATGGCTCCGATGTTGAATTACATGCCAAGAAGTGTAGGCCACTTTCATCGTGCGTTGTTATTGCTCGTTAGTCACAGTTCAATAGTCACAGTTCAGTAGTAAATGAGACGACAGTTCGAAATTAAAAGTAGTAAAATTGACTCCCTTGTGTTTACTCTACTCTCCATATGTCTACTTTACATTACTTTAGATACTCTTCATACTTCTAGATTCTCTATATGACTCTATTCCAGTATTAAATAATGTAGAAAGTAAGAGTGTCCAGGTGTTTGGATGTTAGAGTCTATGGTTTGCTACTATTTACTGTGTACTGTTGTGCATTTCTATAAAGTCTCTTGTAATCCGGACACTTGTCTCATTGGACACCAATAACTCTATTCAGTATGGAGCTTCAGTCCTCGTCTCAGCAACTTGTATTCTCGTTTGTCTCCAAATTCTTCCTAGAAAATCCTTATTTCCTGTTCACAAGCTAGGCTGATTCGATACCCTTGAAACTGAGCGGGAAATACTCACTATAGACCAATCTCTGGAACTGTTTCCACGGAAATTACTTCTGTAAATCCCTCATTCCAGCCTCCCTGCTTAAATTCCTCATTGGGACTTACTTCCGGACATCTCCCATTGGATCTTTTATCCAGGAGTAATTTATCAAAGTCACCTTTTATCTGCATCCTGTATTCTGAATCATGTGAAATGAGTTTCCTTCTCACAGGTAAAATTCCACTGTTACTAACAGTAATATTGGGGTGCGCGTGGGTCTTATATACGCCAAAGAAGTAGAGCGCATTCGCGGTGGCTGCAAATATGGATCCCCGCAGTCCGCCCTAAGGAAGCGAAATCAAGTGTAGTCCCAAACAAGCAGTGTATTATTCATGAGTATGTAAATCACTACAATAGGATTTGAAGACAGATTTCTATGATAGTAATAAAACGAACAGAGCAGACTAAACAACCACTAATCTGCAGTACCCGTGAGTCGTGAAATCATCTAGACCTGCACTTTATAGGACATACTCCCGGGAAAACCATTAATCGGACATGCACACTGAGCATGATATCTCGCCTGTTCAACACATCAAGCAAATACCAAGTGATTCCCGAAGTGAATACCAAAACTACAGGACAGATTTAGAGAAGAAGGCCTTTTTTTATTTTTTATATAAGATCAATGACGCCATGCAACGAGAACTCTAGAAGCCATACCAAGGGATTACCCTAAGACTAGTGAACACCAAGATGGACCTCCTTAATTCTTCTTGTCGGAAGGGGCCAAAACAGTTGCTTGAATTGTGCCAGGAACAAAGTACACCTCCGTGGTAGTACAGTTGTGGCCTTCCGAGACAGTGATGCCAACCTCACGGACCGGACGCCAAGAGTTTCCACACATTCGCTACTCAAGGCTCTTCATCTTGTTAGTCGCCATCTACATCCAATTTGATAGAAGTCACTTCGTGCTTGGGGCTGAAGCCGAGGTAGTCACCAACCTTGCCGAAATACTGAAAGCCAAACTTGGGGTCAGTGTTGTAGTAAGTGACCTCACCGTTCTCCATGGAAACCAAGGGGAGTTCAGGGTAATACTCGGCGGCCATACCAACAAAAGCCAGGTGGCCATTGGAGATGATGCGGAGCTGCTCGTACTAGCCGTCGATTTTGGTAACGAAGGTTCCAGTCTGGGCACAAGCAGTGGCAGCGAAGAGGAGGGTGGGAGGAGAATTGCATGGTGAGAGGTCGGGAGAAGAGAAGATGATTCGAAATGGAAGAAAACTGGTCAATTGGGATCGAAATGAGGTTACACTTTGGAGCATCGTTGGAGTGTCTTATATAGTCCATTTTCAGACCACAGAGTTGCCTTTATTCTGGAAGTATCACCGTGTGAAATGACTTGATTACGAGACCTGCAGAATGGTGATAGTTTTATCTTGGCCTTTAAATATAGAGTAGCCATCAATAGAACTAAGATCTAATTTCCAGATCCACCAACCTCAACTTCTACCGATCCATAGTTAGGAATAATCATAGTCACCTTCTCCAGGACTATCCAATTCACAATTGTACATACCACTTTATTGCCAGCTTGTCAACCGTTCGTACCATCCCTTGGTTTCTCAACTAATCGATATCACTTGATACTTCAAAATCTTGGCGAAACTTACGGGTGCCGACCGGTTATCCGTGACCACCAAACACAGTACGACAAAGTTCGTCTAGCACTCAGGAGACTTTCGCTGAGGCTCACACGAGGCTGAAGAAATGAAAGATTCAATCTGAAACACTGCCAAGTATAATCTAAAAAGTGCATCCGTTATGCCATTGTCCCTGCATAACAAGGGCCCCGAATAACAAAACGACATGTTTCAGGGGTACAAATTACAATAAGTCCCATGTACCCCGAACAGCATTGCCGTATAATACACTACCAGAATATACTACTACATGATTTTCATGACCAGAACATACTATATGCATCCAGCTCGGGTCGGCTCATCCTCTGACCTAAGTATGTATCTATCTACTCTAGTGAGCTACAGTCTGCCGTGGTTTTCAAGTTGGAACTAAACTAATGTCTAATCATAGAATATTGGTTTTAGTCCTAGAAGCAGTGGTAGTATGATCCTGATTGGTTGGTTATATCTGCTCTACCGAGGAGTCGTAGTTACGTTACTTGGAAGTAGGTCCCAGAGTTCAGACCGGTATGTCTGAGTAACCAGAGTTGAACCCATTCACACTGGCCCGAATAAAGAGCAGGTACAGTATTTTAATAGCGTGGTAGGGTTATGAGCCATGGTACATAGGAGTATAGATAGGGGAATAGTGTTTTTAGTGCTGATAGTAGTAGTAGTATAGTAGTTGTAGTATAGTAGTATTAGTAGTCGTATTAATCCCAATAGTCCTAATACTGTCAAAATAGCTGGTTTAGGGCTAGTGAATGAGAGCATAGGCCAGGAGGTATTGTTCCTGGATAGATACTTATTGACTATGGACACCGATGAGCTTAAAAACGAGACAGATTGATCTATGAGTATAAATATTCTATTGAGATCTATGCTTTAATTTCAAATTTCAGTACCTTATTGTCATCTGTACGGAAACAGCTCATATAATTCTATAATTTTACGAGTACACATGAACCTGTATAAAATTGCGAACTGTAGTCAGACTAACTAATGAATCGTCAGTCATAGATTATGAAAAGAAACTTGAATGAAACAGCTATATACAATGACATAGAAATTATAAATAGTCATTGGTCAAAGTTGGCAGTGGAGGAGGAAGATTAGTTTGACCCTTGGAACAGAAGAGCGCGGCCGGAACTGGCGACCTCATGGGATCTATAAGAACACACAAACCAAAGATTTATGACTTGAATTTGGACTGCCTGGCGTCCGGAATTGTAACATTCCAAAAAATTAATTACCAGAAAATTTTGAAGCCGAATAAAGGGGTTTGCGTTGGGCCTTTTTGTCCTGGGGTAGCGCGGTGTACGGGTGTTTCGCAGCCAAAAGCCCTCGGTTCTCATGTCTACATCCAGAAGTTCCAAAGGTTTCACAGGTTTGCACCCAAATCCATGATATCCAGTCCTGCATATTCCAAGGCAAACCAAAATCCATACCTTAAATCACTTTTGGAATTCTCCTTTAAAACCATGGCTATTGACTCCAATGAAAAACCACCAGTTGGCTCTTTCTTATATGCAGGTACACGCAAGCTGTGTTTCTGCCACTTACCACTATACTATCAACAGGAGTGACTATCACTATGGGATATCATGCTTAGATTAATGGAATAAAAGATCCTTACCAGCTCTCTAATTACCATATCTTATACTCCATACACTATAATACTATAGAGGTCTAGTAGTATGCTACACCTGTACATGGTGTATAGTGAGTCGTAGTATGTACTCAAAATCATACCCACCTCAGTTTTAGGCCTACCGCAATCATGGTTCACTGGTTCATATCTGAATGTACTGCATGGTCAATCCACAACTCAGTCCATTCCGTAATCCGATTCTCTGTTCGATACTGTAGTGTAGTGCTGCAGACTATAGACCAGTAAAGAGAGTAGAGCGTATAAAGAGTAGAGCGTATAAAGAGTAGAGCAGTATAAAGAGTAGACTAGTAGCTGTTGGAGGGTCTTTGAAGTATTTGTTTTTATTGGGTGACTTTGTGTTTCCCTCTAAAGCATTGGCTTTGATCTTCAAAACCCCTTGTAAATCTAAGATCTCTTGTTCCAAAGCAGCCGTTTTCTCGGAGTTTTCAGTGTGTTTCTTCTTTAAATTTCTGGATGAGTACACTATCATAATCTCTGCTAATATGTTACAACTATTAAATAGTAGCAAAAAGACTGAATAGACTGAATAGAATAATAATGATCACTTCATACTGACTCCTGACTATACTATGGCACCATGAAATTAGTTGGGCCGAAATTCGAATGAACCTTTGCCAGTTTAAACCATGCCATTTGAAGCTATGAAAACATTTTTTTTCATGATAAGTCGATTTTTATCCAATGAATACTGCATATACTCCTATCCCAACTGAACTCCCATAAAAACTAAAGTACTATATTGACTATACCGACTATTCTAATGTAGTATACACTATAATACTCTATACTAAAACAAGTAGACTGGTAGACTGACTAGTGACTGTACTATATTGTACTATACTTGTATACCGACTATACCAAGTTTACTAGCCATACTCTGTATACTCTCTTATACTACACTAACTATACTGAGCATACTGACTATTCTGTTGTTTGACTAATTTCTGTTGATAATTATTTTACAGATACCCGAATTTCCGAGGTTCTTAAGAATCATCCCGATTTATTCTCAAGGCTCTAGGCTGCTCCCACCATGAAAGGGTACTGCGCGCTCATGGAAGTGTTCGGTGCATTTTAATCCTCGACACTGCGAATGGTCGACACACTATATAGCCAGGCAGACACACTATAGCAGTGTTGGGAGGAATACCCAATTGAGCTTTGAATTGAAGAGTACAAAAGAAATTCTTGAATAATGCAGATATTACAGGAACCAGGAACCAGGAACCTTGGATCCAGGGTCCATGTTCTAAAACATCCATGAAACCGTGTCAATGGACATTCGCATGAGTGTGGAGAAGTGAATATGGCAATGGATGAATGCAAACCCCAGTACAACAGGACCACATCATTAAGTACCAAAACGTATAATATCCACAATTAGCCTATAAATTAAGAAGTCTCTTAAATACATATTCAACTCCCTATCTCCATCTTCCTTATGGATACCTCTGTAGAATGGGTGCAGTGGAGGTACGGATGCGAGCACCGGGCCCGGAATTATCCTGACTTTAAAGTCGCGGTGCGCGCTACATAACACGTAGTTACTTCGGCTTTTTTTTCCACACCCCTGCTGTACTTACACTCCCATAGCACCAACAATGGCCAAGAAATCCAAGCTGAAAGACTCGGCTGCCTCTTCGGGTGGAAAGGGTCTGCCAATTCCATCCTCGTGCGTGGACCCGGTGGCTGATCCCGTGTTCGAATCCGGTAATGAGAGAAGCTACTTGCTGACGCTGGTGCCCGCATATGTCACCAAGGCCCGGGCTATCTCCAAGATCGATTTGCCTTTCATTGCCATTTTGTTGCTCACAGGCTTGTACGTGCGTCTCCATAACCTTGGATTCCCCAACTCCGTCGTTTTTGACGAGGTCCATTTCGGTGGCTTCTCCAAGAAGTACGTGTTGGGCAAGTTCTTCATGGACGTGCACCCTCCTTTGGCCAAGATGATCTTTGCTGCTGCATCGTCGCTTGGCGGCTTTGATGGCTCTTTTGACTTTGCCTCTATTGGCGATGAATTCCCCGAAAACGTGCCTTATGTGTTGATGAGACGCTTTTCTGCTGTCTTAGGTCTTCTGACTGTTATCTTGTGTTACTTGACCATGAGATCTTCAGGTGTGCGTCCTGTCATTGCCTTTATTACTGCTGGCTTGCTTTTGGTTGAAAACTCTTTTGTCACCATCAGCAGATACATTTTGTTGGATGCTCCTTTGGTCTTTTTCATTGCTGCTGCCATCTACTCCTTCAAGAAATTTGAGACCCAGGAGCCTTTCTCCTTTCAATGGTACCGCTCCTTGGTCTCCTGTGGTGTCTCTTTGGGATTGGCGTTCTCCTCAAAGTGGGTTGGCTTGTTCACTATTGCATGGGTTGGTTGCATGTGCTTCGCTCACATGTGGCTTCTTATCGGTGACTTAAAGGTCAAGTCTTGCACCGTGTGGAAGAATGCCATTGCTCGTGCTTCTATTTTGATTGGAGTACCTGTGATTATTTACTTGACAATGTTCGGAATACACTTCAACGCATTGAGCAATGAGGGTGATGGCTCTGCTTTCATGTCCAGTGCTTTCAGAAGCGGCTTGAAGGGAAACACCATTCCTCAACGTACTGTTGCCCCAATTGGTTACGGTTCCGTTGTTTCTATTCGCCATATCAACACCCAAGGTGGGTACTTACACTCGCACAAACATTTCTACCAGGGAGGCTCTAAGCAACAACAGATCACGTTGTACCCTCACCTTGACAGCAACAACGACTGGGTCATTGAGCCTTACAACTTCTCCACTCCAGACCACTTTGTGCCAATCACTGATGGTACCAAGATTAGATTGAGACACTTGAACTCGTACGTGAGATTGCACTCCCACGATGAAAAACCTCCTGTCTCCGAGCGTGACTGGCAAAAGGAGGTTTCTGGTTATGGATTTGAGGGATTTGAAGGTGATGCTAATGATGATTGGATTGTTGAAGTCGTGAAGCACCTCACTCCTGAACATGCCAAAGAAGAGGTCAGAGCCTTGGAAACCATCTTTAGATTGAGACATGCTATGTCCGGACACTACTTGTTCTCTAGTCCTGTTACTTTACCAGACTGGGGTTTCGAGCAACAAGAAGTGTCTTCCGCTTCTCAAGGTACCAGAAAGTTGACCCATTGGTACATTGAAACCAACAAAAACAGCATGTACCATGGTGACGACGAAGTTTCCTATAAGAAACTCGGTTTCTGGGCCAAATTCTCAGAATCTCACAAGGTTATGTGGAGAATCAACAACGGTTTGACTGGTCACCACAACTGGCAATCCAGCCCTCATGAGTGGCCTTTGTTACTCCGTGGTATCAACTACTGGAGCAAAGATCACACTCAAATCTACTTCTTGGGTAACCCCGTTATTTGGTGGACTGCATCCGCATGCTTGGTGGGTTTCGCCATTCACCTTGGTATCAGCATCTTGAAGTGGCAAACCGGTTCCCAGATCTCTGTCAACAAGGAGGTCTTCAACTACAACTACCAAATGTTCACCTACTTTGCTGGATGGGCCCTTCACTACATCCCATTCCACATCATGGGTAGACAATTGTTCTTGCACCATTACTTGCCAGCACAATACTTTGCTATCTTGGGTCTCGGACATTTCTTGAATTTGGCAGTGACCTACAGCAAAAAGCTCAGTAAACCAGCATACGGGGTTGTTACGCTTTTCTTTGTTTTGGCCATCTACACGTACCACATTTTCTCTCCCTTGATTGCCGCATCTCAATGGAACAGAGCCAAGTGTGAAAGTTCGAAGTGGGTTAAATCTTGGGACTACAATTGTGCTAACTTCCTTTCCAGTCCGGAAGAGTATGCTTCCTACAGTTTGGAATCAAAGGCAGAAGCACTCGCAGCTCCAGCTGAAACAAGCCCAGTTGCAATCATCAACGAGGCCCGCCACTCTCCCGATGAAGCCAACGAAGAGCACGGAGATGTTCACCACGACAATGTGTCACTATTGGAAGATGCGCCTCCAGCCGAGACTCACGAAGGTACCTTCGAGTTGGACGAGTATGGCAATTTGATCCAGCAAGATGCCCCTCACATCCCTGAGATTGAGAAGGAGGTTGATACTGGACGCGTTGCCGAGGTGAAGGAAGACCTTGAGAATGGGGCATCCAAGAAGATTGAGCAATTGAGAGATATATCTGCATCTGCAGGAGAGGTATTGAAAGGTTATGAAGAGGCCGCTCTTGAAGAAGCAGCCGAAGCCGCAGAAAGATTAGAAGATGCTGAAGACTACGTGAAGGATAACGTGGTCGAGCCCATCAAAGAAGAGGGCCATGGCATCATGCACAAGATCGAAGAACTTGAGATCTCCATGGCCGAGAGCATCATCAGTGAAGCCGAAGCAGCTTCTCAATAAGTCAAGGATTTTGGAAAAGAAGGCAATGCCACCATTTAAACTTTCTTTAGATATCCTTAGAGGCTGTGCCCATACGTAGAATGAATACTGTATCCTGTATAAAGTTTCAGGTGTAGAGTTACTATAAGCAGCGCGAGTCGTGTATGAAGCTTGCATAAGAGCCTAGACATTATACTCTAAGAAAGAACGGCCCGCGAAGATCCATCACACACTATTCACACCTTAGTCTCGCACCTCACACCTCACACCCTCACCTCACACCCTCACCTCACACCCTCACCTCACATCCTCACCTCCTCCACACCCATAGCTTGCACACACAAATTAGAAACACACGTCCGACCCACGTGATCCTCCATCAAGTGTGTTTCAGAATCTGGTTCTCTGCACTCCCGACTTAACACAATGTCTGAGGTTGAGCAAACGTGCCGCATTTGTAGGGGCGAAGCCACCCCATCCCAGCAATTAATACACCCCTGCAAATGTCGAGGCTCCATCAAATTCATCCACCAGGATTGTTTGATGGAATGGCTCAATCACTCCAATAACAAAGAAAAACGTTGTGATATCTGCAATACGCCGTACCAGTTCAAGACCATCTATGACCCGGAAATGCCGTCTCGCATGCCCAGCAGTGAGATCTACTATAAGCTTGTGTCAATGGTCAAGAATGCTGTGGTTAAGAACACTTCTATTGTGCTCTATTGCATTTGCATTGCCCAGCTATCCATTTTCTGGAAATTTGTGGGCCGTTTGTTGACCTGTCTAGCGGATGAGACCTTATCTTCTCCCAACATCACCATGCTACATACTTTGCTTTACGGTGCCTATGCGACGAAGACCAGAAGCGGCGTCTTACTAGATAGCCCTACAGCCACATGGGTTGACAAGTGCCTGACCTTTTTGATCAATACTTTTGTGCATGGTAACCTCCAGGTGGCCATCTTTACTATGGTGCTAGTTGTTATTTTTATAGAGCACGAATGGGTGATCCGTGATGAAGGATACAAGGCACTCCTTTTGCGTCAAATGGGAAAGCGTCCCAGAACAAAGCTTGCTGACCTACTTGCACTGCTTGCCCAAAACGAGACTGGCGAAAACGGAAACCCAAACGAGTTGATGGTCAACAGAGCCCTTATGGACCTCCGCCGTGTACAGGAGGCATATGTCCATGAAGATGCGTTGCGTGCTGCAATAGAACACAGACAGTTTGATGCTTTGCTTCCTGATGCCGGGGCCAATGCCCCTAGAAACCCCTTGCCTGATCTAGATTTGCATGCGGAGATTAGCAATGGCGAGCTGAACAACTCAACCGCGGAAGATGTCATGGATTCGGCTCTGTCTCAAGAAACTCGTTCGGGTGACGAGAATGACTTATCTGAGGGTGAGGAACAAAATGTGCCTTTACCTGGGATAGGCCAGAACCTTTTGAATTTGGACAATCAAAATATGGGCAGAATCGAGCCGCTTGATGATTTATCTGATGACGACGCAGTAGATGAGCTTGAGGGAAGAAGAGACTTGATGGATGAAGAGCTCGAAGCTGCGGAAATGGCCGAGAATGGAAACCTTTGGGAAGTGCTTGGCTTTAAACTCGATATCATCACCCCAATTCAACTCACATTTTTTGCTGACTTCGTTATCCTCGTCTTTTTGCTCATTGTCTATTTCTTGCCTCTCACTTTTGGGAAGGTAGTGGTTCTTACATCGATTACTATCCCCATGGGGTTCGTTTATGTGTTCATTCTACCTTTGTTGAAACTTCCGGGATTGAATTTAATTCCTGCGTTTCTCAACTATGTCTGCAATAATATGCAGCGTTCCTTCATTAACTTGAATCCGAAAGACCTTCTCACGAAATCCATTAATGAGGCTTCGGGCCATTTGGATAATAGCAATTCTTTGTTACCAAATAATGTGTTCGGACGGACAGTCAACTTGTCTGCAGGATACCTTTTCATCTGTCTTGCCTTTCACTACTACATGTCCCGTTTGATCGTCGGGTCCAAGCCAGTTATGGGCAGATCAAGAAAGATTTACGAAGCCATGTTTCAAATTACGGCTACAGCAAAAGTCTTTACGATTTTTGCATCGGAGATTATCCTTTTTCCCCTCTACTGTGGTTGGTTGATTGATTTCTGCATTGCTCCCCTCGTCAATAAGGAGATTGTATCCACTGTCCAAGACCGCATAAAGTTGCACCTTTTGACCTCCCACTTTGAGCTGCTTGGTTTCTACACAAGATTTCTGGCGTACTGGCTGTTGGGTACCTGTTACATGTTCTGTGTGGCATTATTTGTCAGCATGATCAGAAGAAGTATCTTGCGCCCAGGAGTTTTGTATTTCATCAAGAGCCCCGAGGATCCAAATGCTCGCTTGATTCACGATGCCATCGTCAAGCCATTTTTCTTGCAGATCCTGAGAATCTTATTGAGTGCCAAGGTGTACACTGCAATCGTTGTGGTGGGAATAGGCTCAGTTACGTGGGGCATTCGGTTTTTGGTCAACCCTCCTTATTCCGAGGGTGCATTGCTTCCGATTCAACTATCATCGTTTTTTGAGTTGTTTGTTGTTGCATCTACATCTTGGGTTATGTTCAGCGCCAAGAACCTGATTGCAAAGCGGGTTGTTGTGTTCTGGAAACGGTCGTTTGCAGTCTTGAGTCATAAGTTCCGCTTGTCTCATTTCTTGCTAGACGAGCCTGTACCCCAAGAGAGAGGGTATGTTGTCTACAGAAGCATCTTCCATAGATTGCTAAGTATCGGAACTCCCGACTACAGCAAACCAGTCAGCTACTCGGAAGCGCAGGAACTCTTCAAAAGTGACCCTGACACCTCTGCCTACTTTGTTCCAGACGGCACATATATCCGAGCCCCAAGCAGTGATGATAACTCTCGCAAATTCTTGAGACTGTTATTTGTTCCAGTGACCAAATCCGACCAGCTCATTTCGCCCATTGAGCGACAGCCCGAGAATGAAGAGTCCGATTGGTGGGATGAAAACGTGTTTTACGAGGACAATTACACTATAGTGTATACTCCGCCGAACAACAAGTCCCGGTGTCTTGCGTTGGTGTGCATGGTGATACTCTTTGGAGCACTTCTCATTGTCCTGATAGCTTTGGCGGCGGCCATGATCGGTAGACCGATTGTGTTTGCTTCTGCACTAGTGTCTAGACAATTTTTCACAGGGTTGAAGCAAGAAGCGACGGCTCCTGAAAGTTTCATCGACTGGAGATACCTTGATGTCCACTCATTGTGTGCAGGGTTGATCACTCTATCACAAAGTGTGTTTTTGATGGATCATCGTCCTAATTCGACGGAAGTGAGAGCTTTTGTGGTGAATCAAGGCCGCAGAGCTGTTCCGCTCATCATGGATATCGTGGCTCCTATTGGCAGGTTCTGCCACAGCATGCTTCTCGGGACAGTCCACAACGGTATTATAACCCAGATTCACCTTGCGTACATTCCAGAGATTGAGAAATACTTCTTCGGGTACCCTGCGATCCAAGTGACCACGAATTCGTTCGAGATGAAATTCTCATGGCACGGGCTCCTCTTGCATGCTGCTTTTCTACCTTTCACAGTGATACCGTTTTTGCTCACGTTCTACTCCAAGAAAACGAATACGGCACAGACTTGGCCTGGGTACTTTTTCCAGTTGTTATCACCACAGACAATCAGTAGTGCCGGCTATCTAGTTATCCACAGAATCTTTGTGGTGTTGCTGAGAAACCAGGGAATACCTATTGATTATGTGACGAGCATCTACCTCAATGTGGGTGTGTTATTGGCAGTTGCAACTACCCATGCACTTATCAGTGGTCATCAATTTTTGAACCGGGTCAACGAGCAGATCAAGAACGAGAAATATGTGAGAGGCACGGCCATCCAGAATATTGACTTGGCCGATTAAGGTCTTGTTCCATTAGGGGTTCAGTACATAGCAGGCCTTTGAGCCAAGGACTCGTTGCAAGACAGCTTTTAACGATCCTCAACAATTTACCTAGTCTATCTAGTTGAAGAGTCAGTTTCAACAGCATGGAGTTTGACAAGTGTAGTGTATGATAAACAGGACGAGTATGGAAGAGTTTAATATGAGTTATCAGTACAGAAGTGTAGTAGATGGTGCAGTATTTGGATCTTATTGTATAACCTATATATGTTATTTTGCAGTACTACAATAGCGTAGCTTAAGTAGTATTACCAGTAATGTAGTAGTGTAGTAGTATAATAGTATAATAGTGTAGTAGTATAATAGTGTAGTAGTATAATAGTGTAGCATTACTAAGATGCAGTACTAGACCGTACATATTAATAGGTAGATAGCATTATGACTCCAGGAATATGTAGTATACGTTAATAGGCAGTGGAGTAGTATATAGACAGTGATAGGTACATAGTAATAGTAGTATAGGAACATATCCATAGTAAGCAGCAGTGTGTAGATTCTAGTAGTAAGACTAATGAGTGTAAGAGTATAAGTATTAGTATGAGTAGTATGGACAGTATAGTACTAATGGTATAGTATGAGCTGTATAAACAGTGAGAGTGTAGTATAGTATGAGTACCTAGAATACAGTCAATACATAGTCTATAGTCTACATGCAGTCTATACCTTAACTATGACTGATGGACAAGAAAGGGAAAAAGCACTATCTTAGGATATGGACGTGTTCAAGCCAGTGACTTAAGCGTGAACATTGGCAATCTTAAGGTGATGTGTGGTATGAATTCTATGAGTGTATAATAGTATGAGTGGTATTATGAGTAGTATTGTGAGTAGTATTGTGAGTAGCATTATGAGTAGTATTGTGAGCAGTTTAATGAAATGAGTGGAATGAGTATTTAAAGTATTGATATAGTATAATTGTATAGTATAGTATGAATGGTTATGGGAGTATGATCAAGAGTCACTATCGTTTGACTCGTTGAAAGAGACGTTCTGAGCAGCCTTTTTCTTGGACTTTTTCTTGGACTTCTTGGGTTTTTCTGCATCGGCATCCTCGTCGTCGTCATCGGCAAAAAGCTCCTTTTCATTCACATTATTGGTATCGTACATCTTCTTGGCGTTCTCGATCCTGGAGAGTTGCTCCCGAATGTAGTTCATACGCCCTAGTTTTTGGGGATCATTCCGCAAGGCAAAGGGCAAGTCATCGATCTTGATTCTGGACCGGCCGTGGGCCCTGGCAAAATGTAGTGATTCGTGGGAGAGATCGGTGAGGAACTCCACCAAACAGTCCTCTAGACAATTGACGGTGGAGTCCAAGGAAATGGGGCCGTCGCCGAGAGAAAAGAGAAGCGTCTCTATATCCTTGGTGAAGAGCCGCGGCCGTCTGCGCCTCCGGGGATTATGCATTGGGTTGGGCCGGTATGGATACATGATGTAGGAACTTAAAGTAGGACTCAAAGTAGGACTTAGATGTAAGACAGAACTGGACTTGAGATGTGCGGAAGGTGCAGGAATCTGGCATACCCAGATTACCATTCTTCTGAGCTACACTTGGGCATTGAATTTCAGGGATACCTTTTTTTTATGGTCTATTGGTGTTATTGGATTTTTGTTCTGGTCATTCTTTTCTTTCACGGTAATCTGGTATTGTCTTTTATCGATAGTGCAATTGTATGTGATGAGATTCTACATCCTCTAGTGTGCAGTTGCTTGAATTTCTACTGGCTCTGATGTGAGTATGTCAATAATCCGTTCTTTCGTATAATTCAAGCTTTTTTTTGGATTTAGTTTGATCACTGGTTTAGCCAAAATTAGTATTTAATCAGCTGACTTTTGGACTTCATGATACCGATCGTGACTTGGCCATTTCCTCTGCTAGGATACTGGATAATGCATCGGAGCGTGCATCCGGAAGCACCTTGAACTCCAAGCCGCCATCTTGTAGTGCTCTGATTTTCTCCCGGAGCAAACCCTGTTCGAGCTGCTTCGTGTTGAGCTGGACCAAGTACCCTCCCCTCTCAAACTCTGCAGCCACTTCGGCCTGGTGGCTATCCATCAAGTCATCATTTGTCACCACCACCAACGGCACCTGGAGCCGAAGCGTGTCTAGAATGGAGCCCGTGCCTGCATGGGACACCACTACATCCACTGATGAAATGAGGGTCTGGATCTCATTGGAGTAAGGAAACACCTCGAGTGTAATACGTTCATTGGCAAACGAGGTGGACGACTTATCGTTTGTTTCATTTTGGATACTAAGGTCCAAAGCACCAATAGTGTTTTCTCTCGCAAGGGCTTTGCTGAAGTAGGACTTGCTGACGTTGAGGCCCTTGGAGTCCACCTCGTTTCCGTATTGGATCAAGATCCGAGAATAGCCTTCATTCTGGAGAAATTCAAGAAAATCCGGTTTTACCACATAATCAATGAGTTTGTGGAAAGTGACGGTGGCACCCGTGGTGAATAATATTGACATGGTGGAGGGGCGCAGAGGTGGTGGGGTGGAAGGTTGCGTGGAGCGCGGGCCCACTTTGGGAAGGCCAAAATTAGCCCATTGTCTCACTCCAAAATTGGCTCGCCGGCGCCATCTGCAGGCTGACACCACGGGCCTAAGAATAGTCCCAGAGCTAAAATTCCCCCGTTAAATGTCTAGTCAATCCTAATTGGAAACAAGAACTGACGTGACCATCTGCAAGCGACGCTGCATCTGAAGGATGCAAATCCTAAAGTGCAGATCCCTGAAAGGCCCAGTGGTGTTGATCTTTTGCTGACCAAGCATGGCCGATCCATAAGCAAGAAACCCCAGGCGTTCAGCGCCCAGAAGATCTCGTAAATCCCCTTAATCCACACGCGTGCGCCCTGAAACAAACAACCGGGCCACGGCACTACCCGGGCCCGTGGTTTTCGGGGCTCGGGCGTGTGGGAAGCCCCCGGTTTAAGCAATCAAGCATTTTAAAATGCTGCATGGCGCTTCAACTGCTTGCGCACTGCACCCATGGGCTCAACATGAAGGTCAGACGTTTTACGAATCTGATTTTGGCCCCAGGCCGCGTCTTTTCCTCCATTGAGCGTTCCCCAGACTCGCACCTCCTGCTGGTTCTCCGGACTTTTTTCTTTTTTCTTGCCAGATTCGTCAGCGGAATTTGCTTTTTTTGGCCTTTTATTTTATTAATTCTTGTGTTTTATTTTTTTTATTTTGGGTTTATTTTTTTTGCCTTTTATTTTTTTCCTCTAGTCTATTTCGGTTTTCTCTTTCTTCTTTCTAGGGGGTCAACTAACTTTGAACAATCCAGTCTCGAGCCTGGCTTGTCTCCTGACTCAAGCTTAATCGGCTCGGTGCATTGACTCCTCGGTTCATCGAAGTCTCTCCTTGTCTCGTCTGGCCAGGGCTACTAGGCCATAAGCAATATCCGCCATGCGTTCTCGGTCATGCCGGACTTTTTCTCCAGACCTGTGGGCTGTAGACGTGGGTTTTCCTGCGCTCCATGCGCTTGGTTCTTATGTACACAAATTTTCACTGGGAGCGGGCCAGTCATGCCATCATTTTTCTTCCACACTCGTCTCTTACACTCCCAAATCTCCTGTTAATCCGCACCTTTCCTCCACGCCAAAGCGGTTTATTGCTCCCTTACCCCTTGCATATCTGTTCCTCCATATACTGCCTTTTCCAAGCTTGCTTCTTTCTCGATTTGGCCTGATCCCTCTCCCAAGCCGGTGGCCGATCCTCGCTATCCTTCCCCATCCATTTTCCCGGTTCATGCAAAATACCAAAGATGAAACTTGAATCTTCGCCCCAATCCGACCGTCTCTCCATGCTGTCTGCTAGTGGTGCCACGGAGCCGATCCCAAAGAAATCCCTCCAGATTCGGACCGATAAGCCCCGCCCCCACGCGTGCTCAATATGTACTCGAGGCTTTGCCCGCTTGGAGCACTTGAAACGTCACGAGCGCTCCCATACAAACGAAAAGCCGTTCCAGTGTGCTGCCTGTGGTCGCTGTTTTGCTCGACGTGACTTGGTGCTTCGCCACCAGCAAAAGCTCCACCAGCACATCTTTCAGGTGGCCAGAAGAGGCCTGTTGCCTGCATCCTTGCCCCAGTCCATGGACGCCTCCGCTGCGTCTTCCATCTCCAACGATAACATTATTGTTTTGAACAACAACACCAAGGCAAAGGCTCCGCTACTCTCCGACCACCTGGAGAGATCGCCCAGCAACTACCACCAGCTGAACCTGCCTCTGCTGTCCAACTCCAACGACTCTCCGCAAGACCTGTCTCAAATCCCTAATTCTCGTACCAGTGACTTGGACTATCCTTCTTTCCAGCAAAATGCCTCTCTTAACGGGAACATGCCTTCTCCTCATACAAACTCCTCCACAAACACTCCTTCTTTCCAGGCTAAAAACAGTGGTGTTTCCAACATGACCGGTGACTTAGATTTGCAAATCGCTCCTTCAAACTTCATCCAACAACCCTCTCCTTTGACTGGTAATTCTCCGGAGGCAAAGGAAAAGAAAGCTCCGGCTTTGGAAGGCTTGGAGCACACTTTTGACTCGCGTTTCTCGCTGAACTTTCAAGACTTCAACAAAATCCGTAAGAGTCAGGCTCCTAACCAGAGGTATGCTTCTTTCTCTGCTGTTTCTGGTTTATCATATACCAATCTCCAGGATGCCTTGACTATCCAGAAAAGTCAACTTGATTCTGGGCTACCTCCTAGTGCTTATTCGCACGATAAAGGACTTGTTAGAGGTGATCTGATTCTTGATTTCGGAAACCTTGATTTAGACTGGTACTCCATGGATTTCGGGTCCTCGGCCAAAGAGGCACCGTACCAGAACTTGGATCCCATAGATCAACATCAGATTCAAGGCAATAAGAGCCAATCGAGGATGAAAATGGTCCAGCCAGAACCCCCACTTCCCGATAATATGCCTTCTGACTACTTCTCCAATCATATAATGACCACTCATCAATTTCTGGATCCGAATCATCCACATCACATCAAGGGCACCACCCCTTTGGCCCTTGACTTTCCTCCTAGTGATCCGCTGGCTTTCGCTGAAGAGGAACCTCTTTCTGTGGGCACTGGTTTCGCCCAATTAGCTGGAGATCTCAGTTTTTTTGGAGAGAGGCCTGGCAGCAGAAGTGGTAGCCCAAACGAGGTCGCTGCTCCCAGACCAAAGAGAAGTCGGATACCTTCCAAACAAAAACAAAGGAGCTCTCCTCAATCCAATGATAGTAAGCGGACAAAATTTGGCTTTGTTAACGAGGTACAGGATCTTGACTGGTTGGAACAAATCAAAGGCATTCCTGTCCTCAACAAGTTCCCTTCTGCATCCAATGTTACCGGATTCTTGGGAATGCCATACATCGCCGAAGAGGCCCATGCGCAAAGTGACGAAGTATTTTCATTGTTTAAGGTTAGGCAAGAGGACATTGTTCGGCAAAGAAGCGAACTAGACAACGCGGCTTTAATGGGAACTTCCAATGGCTCAGAACAACTGGCCAATGCGCTGGTCCGGAGCCAGTCCCGAGTCCAGTTCACCATTGGTGAAAGTAAGGATTTCATCACTGACGAATTGAGGTCTAAAATCATTGAGGTGAGCAATTTGAATGAGGAACAGTTTCCCCTTTTGGAAGACTTGAATGATTATATGAATTTGTACGAGAAGGAGTTCGATGCTTACTTCCCATTCATTCATACGCCAACTCTCAGAAACCCCATGATCGATAATTTTGAAAACATCCCATTGATTTTGTCCATGTGTTCCATTGGTGCACTTTACTCCTACCATGATTCCAACACTTTGCTCTTGTTCAACTTATCGAAGTTCCACATCCACAACTTTTTCGAAAAGGAAGTGACAGTGGACAAATTGCAGTTCAAGAAGGTTCCCATCATGGCCCACCAGTGTCTTGTTCTCCACATGTTTATCTCCATGTTTTTAAATGAACCAAACATGGTAGAGATTACATCAAGACAAATGAATTCGATGGTGGGATTGATCAAATCGACCAACTTCCACCGCCCTCTTGAAGAGTTCCTAGTTCCTCCCCCGAAATTCACCAGCCAAAACGATACAGAGATCATCCAAAACAACTACGATTATTTCATCATGACCCAGACACGGATCAGAACCATCCAGACGTTCTATCAAATGGAGATCATGCGCAGTCTTTTGCTTGGATGCCCGGTACCAATGTCAGGTATGGAAATCGCTTGCGGCACTCATTGTAATGACGAAAGCTTATGGCAATCTGGTAACTCTACACACTGGTATAATTGCATCAAGCATTTCGACAAGACGTCCCTTGTGGAGATGAGCAACAACGAGCAGATGAACTCCTTGCGTGTGAAAATGGAAGCGGGAACTACTGACTCTGCCAGAATGACATACAAAAACTCGGCTGCCTTGCTTATGTACGTCCATGAGCGCATTCTGCAGGAGTTACAGGCATGCAAGGGTCCAAGCAATGGCTACAATTGGAGAACCCAGCACCGGCCAAAGCTCTCAGCTTTGCTCAAGACTTGGGAGGATGACTACCTCAGAAATGGCGGCCGGTCATTCGTGAGAGACATGAAATTCCATAACAGCGACTTCAACGCGGACTTGAAGCTCATTTTGCCCTTTTTCTACCTTGCAAAGATCAGAATCTGCATCGACTTCACGCCAGTTACGGAGCGAGTTCTCCACAAAGACTGGAAGGCTATGGGAGATGCTCTTAAGGTTCTCGAGGGCGATGTGGAGGCTTTGAAGGAAGCATCAGCATATGCTGTTGAGATCTTGAAGTTATGGACCGAGAACATCCACGACCTTCAGAACGCCAAGTTAGTCTCTGTCCGAACCCCAGTCTTCTTCATCACAGCCGTGTTCATTGCAGTGATGATAACGAGCAAAACCCTAATGGTTCTCGAAAGCTCACAACACTTGTCCGTCGCGGACATGGCACTCTGGAGCACATTGGAGAATGTGCTTAAGACCATTGAAACCACGCTCAACCCGGGAGAAAACTCATCCTACTCGGAATTCTTGCGCAAACAGTGCAAAGGGATCTTCGACTCCGCATGGAGTGAAGAGTGCAAGCGCAACATCCAAACGGTGACTCTAAAGTTGAGCAAAGGTTCCCTCCAAGCGGAGGATTTAAGAACCTGCAAGCTTCTGACGCAAGCACTAGGCTTAGGCGTCCGGATTCTTGCAGACGCCCCACTCTGGCCTCTTGCCATGAGCTTTGCAGAAGCACTCAAAACCATGGCGCTTACTGCACGCTCATAGGCCACGTTTATTTATTTATTCAATCCAATGCACGAATCTACGACCCAAAAAAAATATCCAATTTTAATTCATGTTCCGACCTTAAGTACTAGTAGCATAGCAGAGTGCGAAAAAGAAACCGCACCCACTGCCTCATCTCCATCTCTTCTCCACCTCTTCCATCGTGACTTCCTTCCGCCAACTATTGACCTCCAGCGCCCGGCTCTTCAAGAATATGACCAACCTGAAGCTACAGGGAAGAGAGCTCTTCCGTGCCATTGGAGAGCCCCGAACCATCGTGGCTCCCATGGTGGACCAATCAGAACTAGCATGGAGAATCCTACTGAGACGATACGGAGCCGAATTATGCTACACGCCCATGTTCCACGCCCGGTTGTTTGCCACCGATGAAAAGTACCGGGCCAAGATGTGGTCGGAAATGGATGGAGATGCCAAAACGGACCGGCCAGTGATAGTGCAGTTCTGTGCTAATGATCCAGACTACTTATTGCAAGCAGCACAGTATGTTGAGGACAAGTGTGATGCCGTGGACCTTAATTTGGGGTGTCCACAGGGGATCGCCAAAAAGGGTAATTACGGGGCGTTTTTGATGGACGACTGGCCGTTGGTGCATAAGCTAATACGGAACTTGCACGAGAACTTGAAGTGCCCGGTGACGGCCAAGATCCGGGTGTATGACGATTGGGAAAAGAGTCTTGAGTATGCCAAAATGGTGCTCGATGCAGGTGCCCAGTTCATCACCATCCATGGCCGTACTCGGGAAATGAAGGGCCAGGCTACGGGCTTGGCCAACTGGAAGGTGTTGCGCTACTTGAGAGACAACTTACCTGCCGACCAAGTATTCTTTGCCAACGGAAACATTCTTTATCCATCTGACTTGGACCGGTGCAGAGACGCCGTGCTGTGTGATGCAGTCATGTCTGCAGAGAGTAATTTGTACAATCCTGGAGTTTTTTGGACAGAAACAGATGACATGGATAAGCAGTTCAGACGCGTGGACCACATGCTACGGGAATATTTTGAAATCGTCAAAACGTGCCCCGGAGAAGCTTCTAGAACGGCCATGAAGGCCCATTTCTTCAAACTTTTACATGCTTTTTTAAACGTGCACAAGGAATTCCGGCCCGTGATAGGCAAGACCAGTGTGCATGCGGACTTTGAAAAGTGGGAGTCGATCGTGGAGTCGGTGGAGAAGTTGGTGCAGGACATCTATAGCAAACCCAACATCGCCGAGCTTGACGTGATTACCGAGGGCGATCTACAGCCATGGGGCGGCCGCTACAAGACGGTGCCTTATTGGAGGTGCCAGCCTTACTTCCGGACGGTGAATGGAGAGAAGCAGAATGCACGTGTGCTCAAGGTGGCAGCCAGTGACGAGGTGTCGAATAATACCGGAGGGGAAAAGACCGAAGCGGTCAAGAGGAAATTAGACGACGAGGCCGGCATAGAACCTAAGAAAGTCAAGAGTACATAGAAACAATGGTTTTTTTAATGCAACATTGAATAAGGTTTATTAAGCGTAGGAGGTCACGGTTTGCGACATTAAAGTGACTACATGACACTTCTCCCGGACTAACAATGGGTATTTCAATTTACCGGATTAGGCAATACTCTCTTTAAATAGAATCTTCCCGTTACGAAAAGCTCATCACCACTTGAAACTAAAAATAAGTGTTTCATCCTTAAAACACTAGTACTTGAGCAGATCGTATGGTGGGCTCGTCACGTGCCCTTGCGGGAAGTGTGAGCTAACTCAATGCTACTGAGCACCATTCCCACAGTACCATGAGTGTTTCAGCTATCCGCATTCCAGCGACCAAAACGGCCAAAAATGCCATCATCATCATTCACGGCTTGGGCGACTCAGGCGAGGGCTGGTCGTGGTTCTCCAAGGTCATCCAGGAATCCCGGATCTTCAAGGCCCACGATGAGACAAACTACATCTTCCCCAATGCCCCTTCTATTCCCATCACAGTCAATGGCGGTATGACAATGCCAGGATGGTTTGATATCTACCAATTGGGCGGCAATTACCACAAGCAGGATGTGGACGGATTCCTCAAGTCCTGTGAGGTCATCAAGGGTCTTATCCATGAACAGATTGACCAGCACAAGATAGCACCCGAGAACATTTTGATTGGAGGGTTTTCGCAGGGAGCTGCGATTTCTATGGCCGTTCTCTCGTTGCTTGACTTCAAGATCGGGGGGCTTTTGGCTTTGTCTGGCTTTTGTCCGGTTATGGACTCAATCAAGGCCAAGATGAACAAGGAAGGAGTCAATTTCAACACTCCGGTGTTCCAGGGCCACGGTGAGGCGGACCCCGTGATCAACTTTGAGTTCGGAAAGACCTCAGCCGAGTTCTACCAAGGTCTAGGCTTCAAGGACTGGCAGTTCCACGCATACAAGAACCTCGGTCACAGCACAAGCAATCAGGAATTGATGGAGAGTTTTCAGTTCGTCTCCAAGGTTCTCGACAAGTAGATGTGAAGTAGTCTCCGACTGTAGTTTCCATATACAGAAGTATAAATATTGTTATAAGAACACATAAAAATATACACACTTATATGACGTATTGAACAGTCTATAGTATGATGTCTGGGGAAGGCACGGATTTCGCGATGTTCCATTGAGATATAGACACGCTAAACAAGACACCTCAATTCACCTCAATACACCTCAATCGCCATTGGTATTCGAGATTCCCCACCAAAGACACTCAGCACACATTTCATCCCCCGGCCATCCCCATGAGTCAAAGTGCTAAATACTTGAGCCCTCAGCCAAGCTCAGCCAAAGATAAACGTCACGTGGCCCAAGTGGAAAAGGCCCTTCTGACCTTTGAATCTTTGACCGAGTGGGCTGATTATATTGCCTTCATAGCACGCTTGAAAAAAGCCCTAGCTGTTCCGGTCAGTCAGCCGCAATCCTTGCAGTGTATTCCCCTTTCCCAGCAGGTGCTGAGCCGGTTATCGCTTTGTCTCTCTCCACTGTTGCCCAACGGAGTGCACCAGAAAGCTTTGGAGCTCTATAAAAACATTTTTAATTCGCTCAATGCCGAGGCCCTCAATGCTGAAATCTCTCAGTGGCTCCCGGGCTTGCTTCCGGTGATTTCCTATGGCTCAATGCAAGTGAAGCCGCAGCTCATATCTTTATACCAGGATGATCTCGTCAAGTACTTGGATGCGGCCACGTTGAGACTCATTGCAAAGCCTTTTTTTCTATCCCTTCTCTCCGGGTTAGATGACGAAAACTCAGAGATCTTCTCCGACTGTATGTCGTTGCTAGATAACTTCAAGCTGAGGATGGGCAATAACCCCCACTTTTGGCGCACCATGTTCTTGTGCATCATTACAAGCCCCGAGAAGAGGTTGGGGGCACTCAATTGGTGCCTGGCTCGTCTCCCGATATTTACAACCATAAATGATGGAAGTGAAAAGAAGTTCTCTGCTGAAGCTCAACTGTGTTTCTCTTCGGAACCTGGCTTGTTGGTGCGGGCATTTGTTTCTGCTTTGAACACGGCCTCTAGTTTTAACCAAGCAAGCGATATCAATGTGATCCGTGGCTTTTTTGACTTGTTGCTATCGCATATTCCTCTAAATTCTGCAGTGTTGACGGATATCGTATCACCTAGGGATAGAGAGCTTTTGCTAATGTCGTGCTGTGAAGTCACTCTTAAAAAGGATATGAGTTTAAATCGGAGACTCTGGAACTGGCTTCTTGGCCCCGAGGATGCTGTTTCGGATTCCAGCGCTGAGCACCCAAAGGTCAACCATCAAAAGGAGTATTTTGCCAAGTATGCGTTGCCGTTTTTAGAGAGTGGTGCAAGGTCTAGAATCGATAGTGGCTCTACTGACTTGAGTTTGACTGCTTACAAAGTGTCGCATGCTTTAATATTGGACAGATGGGAGATCAGCTCGTTGTACACGCCCAAGGTGTTTGTTCCTATTGTGCGGTCATGCTTTGAAGCAGTCAGATCCAATCAGCCTGGAAGTTCAGAACTTTTGGGGGTAGCAAAGGCATTTTTTGATGAGGTCGAAGCTAGCTTTATTTGGAGCTATATTACTTGTGAGTTGATCTTGAGTGGGAAAGAGAAAGACTTGCAGATGGTCGAGTTTTTGTTTGAAAACTTCAAGTTCCCTGACGAAGAAAAGGCCGTTCATGCCCCTTTGGCAGTTATATGCTACCTTCTTACGTCGCCCATCACTGGGGCCTCCATCGAAATCCTCAGCACCATGGTCGAGCTCTTGCAACCCCATCTTGCTGCACTGATTGAAGAATCTGATTTTCTAGAATTAGACTCCGATTCGTTCATGCTCTCAGTCAGGAAGTACAACGAGAACTTAAAATCCGACGAGAAGACTATTTGTGAATTCTCCAGTCAACAATTAACTGCGCTCTTACTCCAAAATTATGAGAAATGGTACATCGAGAGTTTGCAGTCAGGAATGGGTAGTGATTTGTTGGCCAACATAATGGACCACCTGTTACGCACAGTCTCCACTCCAAAAAGCTTCACCAACTTGAAACAAGCCTTTCTCGCATACCCTCAGTTTTCATTTGCCAGCACCGATTCAGAAGAAAGTGTTTCCACTGTCCTATTTGGAATGCTGAAAATATGTCGTCATTTGATGTCGTCTCTTACATCTGCAGAGAAGTCCAAGGTACTCAAAACACTACTTTCAAACCTATGGAGTATCTTAGCTTCTGCTTATCCTGCCAATAATCAGGTGGAAGCAGTACGGTGCATTTTTGAGTTGCCATCGATTTTCGAAGTCCACGAAGTGGAGGCTGGTGTTATATTCATGCTTCTCAAGACTCCATTGGACCTTAAGTACTCGGTATTCCTCAAACTCTGGAGTCATTCTTCTGACTTTAGCGGAGCAGAAAGCATCCTTTCCAATGCGTTACTAGTTATCCTTGAAAGCCTTGAATTTGAGCATTCCGGGGAGGCGATAGAGACTCTGAGGCTTATCACTAAGATTGTTCTTGATGGATCTGCAAACAGATTACTAAAGGTTCTCACCAACCCCCTCCTCTCATTCGATTTGATGCAGAAAGATAAAGTGGAGATCACTACACATGACGACTCCAAGCTTTTTAAGTACTACTTAAAAGCAGTGCTCAACTGCGTGCACTCGAACGAAAAGTTACTCAAAGATTCCCTCAACCATGAATATGTCTCGTCAGAAAACACTGAGAAGATCCAGCTATTTAACTCGAACCAGTGGGACATTTCCAATTACAAGTCTTTGATCTTGTGCGTTGTACGCAAATTTCTAGGACTCAAGTTATCTTCTGAAGTTGTGGGCAATGAGAAGAGTAAGTCGGATTATACCGAGTGTGCTTCATGTGCTTTAGACCTCTATAAGTTCGTGATTACAGGCTCAGAATTGGACTTCGAGGACCATTTCAAGTTTTTGCTTGACTCCTGCTCATATCTCGCCTCATACCCCGGAGTTCATAGCCATTCCTTGGAGCTTCTTGAGACGATGTACCTCAAAACCATCTTAGACTTCTTGGCTATGGCAAAGAAGTTGAATGTTGCAGTGATGAATATCAAGGATACCAATAACCACAACTACCCATTGCTTATTTCCTTCATCACGAACGGAATTGCCATGAGCCAGTCATCTACCTTACTCGAGAAATGGTTTTCCCTTCTCAACAAATGTCTCTATATGTTGGGCGAGCACATCTTCGACGTTTTATTGGTATTGAATGACTCAATTGTTCATAAGATCGAGGTTTATTTCAATGCAACCAAAGCATTCAAGAAGATCTCCGGATGCTCCGATATCGAGTCCTCTTTGACGATCTGCATTTCTGGGCTTGAAGACTTGTTGTCCATAAGTCACTCGCATTTGATCACATCAAGCGTCAGGCCAATCTCAAAGTCTCAGCAGAATGAAAATGGATTCTTGGGCAATGTGATTCTGGGAGTGTTCCAAATCGAATCGCCTTTGGTAAAAACTCAGGAGGAACAGAAGAAGAACGCAGTGGTATTATCATTCCAGGATGCTACGAAGATAGCGTTTGAATTATGGAGCTGGGCTGATGGCAGAGACTTCACTGCAAGAACATCGGAGCATGCCTCAGTGCAGTCCATGATTAATGTTTCAAACAAATTGAAGTTCCGCTCAAGACGTCTACTTGAATCCCTTGGTGAATTGGAAAGACACGAGGTCATTGAGAAGTTAATTGATGCAAATTCAGCTACCGATACCAAAATCAAGATTCTACATGTCTTGGACAGTGGACACACGCATTTAACCATTCCCCACCTTTTGAACTCAATCCTCACCAGGTGCTCGCCCCAGTCATTGAGTGAGAAAGACATGTCCACCATGTACACGGAATTATCTGAAGAACAGCTCGCTTCGTTCTTGGTTAAATACTACCAATCCATTGACCAAGATTCCATCGATGACATTTATGATGTGACTGCAAACTTTGTGAAGGAAGTGCTTGCACACCCTAGCTTGTTCAAGAAACTGATTATCTCCTATCTTAACGTGATTAAGATATTCTCAATGAAGTTGCAGGGCAGAAAGTCAAGGGAAACTCGTTCAGCTCACCACAAAGAACTTTCTGGGTTTTTCCTCAGCATGCTCAATGCTTCGGTGAGTAAGAAGGTACAAGATTCAAAAAACTCGGAGGCTGATGGAAACAAAAAGCATCCCGGAGACATTCTCGCCGACGACCTCTCACAACTAGTGCAATTCTTTGGCGATGTCTTGCAAGACTCTGATAAAGTCAGCACGGCAGTCACCACCATTATCAGTACGGTGATCCCCTCGCCCAACAAGGCCAAGAAGCTGTTATCCCCAAGCATACTCAACCTAGTCAAGATGATAGGTAAATACCACCCCATCAAGCCATGGAAGCAGCTTGTTGGTGACTTATTCATGGACAACAGCTTTTTCGCCAATGGTAGACTGACCAATGAAGACTGGAAAGCAATCCTTCAAACATGGGTGCAGGCCGAACCATCCCGCATCGAAGATCTCGTGACTAGGGTGACTCCATCTGTGCAATCCAACGCTTCGAATATCTTTGTATGGAACGAGAGCTCGGAAGTCGAGGACAGAACCTATGTCTTGCGCAGAATCAGTTACTTGATGATGGTACAGCCAATAGATGCATGTGTCAACATTCTCAATGGTCTATTCGGACGTCTAGGAACAGCTTTGAATAGCACATGTCCTCCACCATACAAGAGTGAAGCGTTGAAGCTCTTCCGAGTGCTCAGTGTCAGAATGAGCGAGTCCCAATTGTTGCCATACTGGTCGTTCATGACCCAGACACTCTCCGGGGTGTTCCAGAATTTGGTGCCTAGCAACGTCAAACAGCTTGCGTCATTGGAACAAGATCAGGTCAAGCTCATTCTTTCGGCCTGTAAGATGCTCGACCAGCTTTTATTGATTGGGTTTGATGAGTTCAATCTCAACTCATGGCTTTTCGTTTCAAGTGACTACGTGACTGGCGAAAAGTACACCCAGTCTTACATCGACTACTTGGGCTCGCAAACCGAGTCTATGGTCACGAAGGACACTCCAATCCGGGTGCGTGGGCCCGAAAAAGACGAGTTGGCCGCGCCGCTCTTGTATGGTATAACCAGCATCAACAATGTGGCCAACTTGAAGATATTCTTCGGGCTGCTCAGCTATATCAATTTCGAGCGGTCTTTTGGTCTCACCAAGCCAGATATCCCGGTCTGTGAGAAGGATATCTATAAGGATTTGGAGGTTTAAGGCCGGGTGCAAATTTCCTGTGTGCGAGGATGGTGTGTATACGCGACGCTACTAGTCTTAAGCAAAACATTCTATATCACGCGCTCTATCCTACACTGTATGAACTCATAGACAAGTGCCGAATCCCACCACCCCATGTCGTTTAAGATCCGCAGAGTTGTTTCGGGCCTACTGCCGCTGGAACACGTGACCGACTCCAAACTCTCCTCCAGGCCCACCGACCCCAGCTCGGGCCTAGATGATGGCTCCCCCAGGTTAAAACGGTCCCGCTTGAAACGGCTTTCTGTCGACATTGAGGACTTTATAGCAGATGGGAATAACTCCTTACTCAATGGTGAAAGGAGCCGTTGTGGTGGAAGCTCTGACAAGTACGGAAGCTCTGCTTACAAGAAGAGCTCCAACGTATCCTCCATTTCTGTTGACCAAGCAGGTTCTCCCAGTAAGAAAGGGTTGCAAGACGGTCTAAATGAAGGAATCACTTTCACAAAAGAAAACATCATCAATGACAAAAACGAGTTTCGTCCGTTGGCTCGCCTACAGAATGGCACTCGCATGGATTTGGGTATAATGCCCCAGATGGAGAATATCGAGTTCGACTCGTCCGACCATAATCTGCCTCAGAAACCCCAAAATTCGCCTTCTCTTGCATCGCAGTTCACTGCTCCCAAGCTGCCGTTCTTGGCGGAGCTGGTATTGAGCGACGGTGTTCCTGAAAGAAAGGTATCCGAGGCTGATTTAGCTTTTGAACATGTCAAGCCCGTTTCATACACTCCCAGGCGGCTGTCGCCGCTTCGAAAGGAGCTCCTACACAACAGCTCGACTACTGGTGATTTGGTGGAAGAGATCAGACAAAGCAGTGCTCTTCGATCTAGGTCTACGCAAGAGATCTTGGACCAGATCAATTCAAGTATGGATCGAATCCGAGAAAATGCCTCCCTGTCGGGAAGTTCGTCCAACGAGAACTCTGATTCTGAAGAGCCAGTTTCAGGCGTGAATTCTCCATATCATGAACTTCCACCTAATGGGATCCGTTTTCAGGGCTTGTCCGATTTTGTCCCTCAGGAAGTCTTGAAAAACCTTGAAGAAACTCGCTCACCCCAACCGGCTTCGCCTCAGCCTGCAGCTGCCAAAATCACTGCGTTCAAAAGCAGACTGCCATTAGAAAAAGAGTCACCGCAGCCTAGGAAAAGAACTCTTCAGACGGAAGCAAGTGATCACAGCGCCAAAAAATTAAAGCATTCTTCAAAATCAGCCAATTACGACGCTTGGCTGTTTGAAAAATGGGACAAGCTCAAGAGATTGGTGGAGCTGCCCATTCCCAACTCTGTCATCATCAAAAACGCTATAGTCATGAAGGAATTGGGATGCGACAGCGAACTGGAGCTCCAACAAAGAATGGAGTTCTTGCTACGAAACAAGACTCGGTAGATGTACCGGTTCGCCCATGTATTAATATATGTAAGAATAGATTCAAAAAACCTTGGATAAAACCGAGTCAAGATTCTCGGAATTCTTCTCCTTCTTGAACTCGGCCTTAGCATCAGCTCTCTTACTCGACACATCCCTCTGGTCAAAGTTTCTCTTTCCCTCAGGCTCCTTGAAGTTGTCTCCCTCCAACTTCCTCTTTCTCTCCAAACGCTTGGACCTCTCCACATTGGCAACAAAGCTCTTGTCGAGTTTGTTCTGCTGGGAGATCTCCAAGGCCATTTTCGACTGTCTGATTTCGTTTTCTTTGGAAATCTGTTGCGTCAAATCAAACCACTTGAATCCTGACAAGTACTTGATATTTATGATGTCGTCATGGTAATACGACGATTTCTTACCTCCCACAATGTTTCCATTCATGGTTTGAGCACACAACTTTGCGTCAGATTTCTTCTTGAATTCCACCCAGCCTTCTGTGTGTCTCTTCTTCTTGTTTCCACCGTACTTGACTCTCTTCTTATAGGCAATGGGGTCTTCTGGCTTCATGAACAACCGGTCAATCTTGCCAAATTTGGAGAGCACCGAACGCATCTTCAGTGGCTTCATGTATGGCGGAATACTGGATAAATAACACACGCCTGTTCTTTTAATGTCCCTTTGTTCCTTGGCAAGTTGCTCGGGAGTCAACTTTTTTAGTTTCCTGGCTCTTTTCTTTTCCTCTTGCACTACTGAAGTGACCTCATCGAGTTGTGCCAGAGAGCTTTGTCCGTTTTCATTCTCATCATCTTCCAGATGCTCAGATTCATCATTTTCTTGATCCTGGGCTTCAAAACGGGTGGGCTGTGTTTTTTTCTTGGTCTGAAAGACAGTATCTTGTTCATCATCCGAGTCGAAGTCATCGTCGAGATCCGAAAGCTGCTTGGTGGAGCTCAGACCCTGAGACTTTGTTTGTGAAGAATGCAGCTCATTTTCAGAGTCGCTTGAGGGGTTCAAGTCTTCAAGTGCTTTATTGGTAGCCATATTGGTGGACTAGAGGTGGGTTCAGTAGATGAGCTCGAGTGCAGGATCACATCGCCAGATGGATCGCGTGCGCACCCGTACACCCACGGCTGCAATTAATTCTAGTATTGGATCAATAGTATAACTCCAACGGTATTATTATTCTATAGCTAAGTGTCCATTCATGTAAACCAAATCATCCAATATATTTCCATCACAAATTATTAGTTCAATGTAAATTATCGATGCATTGAAACGTCTCACTGGACTATCGCGCATTAATGTACCACACCAGTGTTCATTGGAACTATAATAAATCATGAGTTTTCATAATTACATGAGATTTTCATTAGAGGTTTATTGAACTATATATCTGGCAGCACAGCTGACCATTTACTTCTTCTCCTCACCGGCTTGCTTGGCACCTTCGGTGGCACCAGTGACAACAGAGGAAACGTACTGAGCAGCGTTGGCAACTTGCTCCTTGGCAACATCAACGTAACCTTGAGCAGTCTCAGCCAAAGTGGCCTCGTGACCTTGGACGGCCTTCTTGGCATCGTCATGGCCTTGCTTAGCGTTGTCAGAGATGGTTTGGCCGAAAGACTTCTCGCTGTCTGGGACGTTCTTGGCAGCGAAACCGTCAACGGCGTCGGTGACAGTCTCCTTGGCCTTCTCCAAGGTGGACTTTTGGCTTTCTGGGGTGATAGCTTCAGAGGCTTTGTCAGTGAATGATTTTCTTCCGGCGTCAGACATGGTTGTAAAAATTGATGGGGAAGAAAAGAAATTGGCTGGGGGAGCTGGGGTTTTATACTTCTTTGGAGTAGCAATCAAAGGTTGCGACCAAGCACCTCACATGCACCTTTACTCCATTCTGCAGGTGCGTCACTTCCTACCACAGTTGGCTTATATTCAGCAAAAAAAGACACTTGGAAAAAGAAACGGTCCGATCCTGGGACACATCACGTGGCGGGGGTCCCAGGGGTTCTTTTTTGGGGAGCTCGACGGAGACCTCTGTTTTACAGTGGATGTACTGTTGCTATGGTTCTCAGCGCAGCGAATCATCCATGCTGACACCATGCATATAGCAAGCTAAAATAGAATCTACTAGAAGTAGCATAGAACTATATCCGTGACCTGCACAGCAACTTTCTAGTGTCCCGAGGAGGGACTTATTTTATATGGAACTGGACAGATGTGGTCATTATTCGGATCATTTCATCATTCTGAAAGAAGATATTTATCCTGCCATATGTTAGTGGTATAGCGCAGTTCTGTCACTACCACCACTAAATAAAATAATTCAGTAGTCAGAAATACTTATAGACCTTTTTTTCCGAAAGATATAAATACCCTCTTCCATCCATGAACCCATCTACTAATAACCCTTATGTTTTTTATTGATGATTTCGTTGGCCTTGGCCGGTAACCTAAGCCAGCTGGCAGAGACCAATGTGGGCGCACCGGTAGAAACCCGAAACATGGAGAGGCGCACGTGACCGTGAGATGCTCTTCTCGCCTAGGTGAATTTTCGACAGAGCACCTAATCTTTACACAATGGCCAAGCCCACAAAGTCCAGCTCAACCTCTGTGGACCAGAAAATATATGACCTACTCCATGATCTTCTACAGGAGCAGACAGACAAAAATAAACAGGCGGACGAGCTGGAGGACCCCGATCTGTTGCTCCATATAGCTTTGGCCAGGGATCTTCGCCCGCTGGATGTCTTGGCTTATGTCCAGACCAAAGACCTTCTGCTTCGGCGAATAAAGCGTCAGGTTTTGGAAAAGTCCGTTGATACCGTCTTGAGACTCTGTCGGGAGGATGAAGACGAGGAGCTTGCGGAAGTCATCAGGCTAAGGGAAGAACGTGATCTCCAGAAGGCTGCTGTAGCAGACAGTGATTTCGAGGGACTTGATGGCGATAACCTAATGGATGTCAAAGACACGAACTCGCTTAACAAATCTCTTATCTCTGCATGGGGTATACCCGAAGCTAAGGCCGGTGAAGACCAGGCCTCTCAGCCAATGAAAAAGAGAGCCAAAGACGCCACCAAAGGCCCTAATGTCAAGGCAAAAAAGCCCAAAATCGAACATACTACGCCCACATCCAAACTCTCGGCCTTGGGTGGGCTCCTGAACGTGACCACTCAACTCATGGAGTTGGTGGGTTTACCCATACTTCACCCGGAGATCTACTTGAGCACCGGAGTGGAGCCTCCACGGGGAGTTTTGCTCTATGGCCCTCCTGGATGTGGAAAAACCACTATTGCCAATGCTTTGGCTGGTGAGTTGCAGGTGCCACTTATCAGTGTGTCTGCGCCTTCAGTTGTGTCTGGTATGTCAGGAGAATCAGAAAAGAAGCTCCGAGACATCTTCGAGGAGGCCAAGTCGCTTGCACCATGTCTTATATTTTTAGATGAAATCGATGCCATCACCCCTAAGAGAGATGGCGGAGCACAGAGGGAAATGGAGAGAAGAATTGTGGCCCAATTACTCACATCCATGGATGAGCTTACACTTGAGAATACTGGAGGTAAGCCCGTAATAGTGGTTGGAGCCACCAACCGTCCTGACTCGCTTGACTCTGCCTTGCGTCGTGCAGGTAGATTTGATCGAGAGATTCTCCTCAATGTGCCAGATGAACACCAAAGGTGCCTGATACTAAAGGCCATGACCACTACATTGAAGTTGGAGAGCCCAGAGGAGTTCAACTACACAGAGCTTGCCAAACTCACGCCCGGGTTTGTTGGTGCTGATCTCAAGAGTTTGGTCACCGCAGCAGGTATAGCAGCAATCAAACGGATTTTCGAGTCCTTGAGTGAGCTAGAGATTGAGAAACTAGAGCAAGCAGCTTCAGCCAGTGGCAGAGGAGACTCCATGGAGGTGGACAATGCGCCCGAAGCACTTGCCAAATTCGAGCAGAAGTCCGCGACCGAGAAACTCTCCACCATTCAGAAATTCTTGGCCCAGCACCCCGACCCATTGAGCGATGAGCAGCTTGCACCATTGCGCATCACATATGGAGATTTCCAGAGCGCACTCCCCACCATTCAGCCCACGGCCAAGAGAGAAGGGTTCGCCACGGTGCCGGACGTCACGTGGCAAAGTGTGGGAGCCTTATCCAAGGTTCGTATGGAATTACACATGTGTGTGGTGCAGCCCATCAAGAAACCAGAGTTGTACCAGAAAGTGGGTATCAGTGCACCTGCAGGTGTGCTTATGTGGGGTCCTCCAGGGTGCGGTAAGACGTTGCTCGCTAAGGCAGTAGCCAATGAGTCCCGGGCCAACTTCATCTCCGTCAAAGGCCCTGAGCTCCTCAACAAATATGTGGGTGAGTCGGAGAGGGCCGTCAGACAAGTCTTTTCCCGGGCTCGGGCCTCTGCTCCCTGCATCATTTTCTTCGATGAGTTGGATGCTTTAGTACCCCGCAGAACCTCATCGCTCTCCGAGTCCAGTGCCCGAGTAGTCAACACATTGTTGACGGAATTGGATGGACTTAATGATAGACAAGGGATTTTTGTGATTGGTGCAACCAACCGTCCAGACATGATCGATTCGGCCATGTTGAGACCTGGCCGTTTGGATAAGACATTGTATATCGAGTTACCTACTGCCGATGAACGGTTTGAGATTCTCAAGACTCTTACCCAGCTCAATAAAACGCCGCTTGCCAATGACGTGGATCTACGTGTGGTTGCAGATGACGGGCGGTGCAGGAACTTTTCCGGTGCCGACTTGTCGCTGTTGGTAAGAGAGGCTGGAGTGTTTGCGTTGAAGAAGAAGTTCTTTTTTGGCCAGGAGGTCCGTGAGTTGGATGCTTCGGGCTTCTATGTGGATAGCGAAGTGGACAATTCAATCACAGTCACGAACCTGGATTTCAACAGTGCTCTTTCATCTATCAAGCCCAGTGTGAGTGATCGAGACCGGGCCCGTTACGAGAAGCTTAACCTGAGACTAGGGTGGGGAGTCATTGAAGAGGAAAAGGCCACAGAGACACAAGAGAGTGCCAATTGATCAATGCTACCGATCGCTACTTATTAATTACCACTTATATTATCATCAATACCACTTGCAGTATTATGACGTCACCTGTCACTGTCACTGTCACTTCACTACCTGGCCTGCTCAGTATGTAGAGTGCGCGCATGCAAAAGAGTATCTTCATACACCATGAGCCTCACCATGAGTATAGCCACGATAGGAAGGTTTGGCCCAAGAAGCTTCGTTTCCAGGCCCTTTGGTCGCCGCTATGTGTCTTATGCCCAAGGCGAGGGTTCTCCTTTGGGAGATGCACTTTCCACCGAGATCCCCGCCTTAAAGTTGGCCTTCGATAAGCATGAGCCTACTACCAAACCAGACACAGTCAAGTCCCCCTTGGTCATTCTACATGGTCTCTTTGGGTCCAAAACAAATACACGTACTGTGGCCAAGCAATTGGCCAAATCCATGGACAGAAACGTGTACTGCCTAGACCTCCGTAACTTTGGAGACTCACCACACGACAAACGGCTCGATTACCCTGCACTTTCCGCCGATGTGGAGCGATTCATCGACGAGGCCAAGTTTGAAAAGAAGCCCATTCTTATAGGCCACTCCATGGGTGCCAAGACCGTCATGGCTTTGGCGTTGCGTCGGCCTGACCTTCCGGAAATGCTTGTTTCCGTGGACAATGCACCTGTGTGGTTATCTTCCTCCAACGGGCCTTTTGGAAAGTACATCCGCCAATTGAGATATGCTCTAGAGGTGAAGAAATATACCAACATCAAAGATGTGGACCTGGAGCTAGCCAAGGTCGAACCTTCGAAGGAAGTGCGGCAGTTCATCTTAACCAATATCAATCGAGGCAAGAAGGACGATGTGTGTACATCCAAGATTCCTTTGGATGTGGTTGGCGATGCTATTGCTGCAGGAAATATAGCGTCATGGCCCTTTGACGGTACCAGATCGTGGTCTCGGGGTCCTACATTGTTCATCAGAGGCACCGAGTCCAGTTACGTTCCCGATGAGGTGATTCCCGATATCGGACGATACTTTCCGGAGTTTGAGGTGCGTGATATTAAATCGGGGCATTGGGTGATTAGTGAAAAGCCCGCAGAGTTTATGTCTGCCTTGCAAGAGTTTGTGGAGAGAAAGGAGGACGATTAGGTTTACTGAAGAAAGTAAAATTAGAACAACTACGACTAAAGAGAACCATTTGAGAAGATACGGTAGTAAGAAATACTTTTGGTGACTCAATTAGTTCTCAGAATTCACTTGGCTCCAGTCTTCATTCCAGAAGTGACATCTTCGTAAATATCAAACCGTCTTTGGTAATGCACCGGAATACCTGTTCTGGCAGCAGGCAAGAGGTCCTTGTCAAGCTCTGCATAGAGCACCTCCTCGCCTTCACCAGCCTCTGCAATGATCCTTCCAGAGGGATCGGCCACTAAAGAATGGCCATAGGCCTGGTATCCAGAGCCACCCACGTCTCTGGCAGGAGAGCACAAGACAGTGAAGATCTCGTTGTCCACAGCCCTGGCTCTAGCAAGAAGGTGCCAGTGTAAAGGCCCAGTGGTGGTGTTAAAAGCACCAGGGTAGAACATGGCAAAGGCATTGTTGGGATCCCTGGAGGCACCAATAGCCAATTCAGGAAACCGGATATCATAGCAGATCCCCAAGCCCACGTTACCAAAATCACCAAGCTTAAAAACAGTAGATTTGTCACCAGCACTCAACGTGACGGACTCCTTAAATGTAATGCCGTTTGGTATATCGATATCGAAAAGATGTGCTTTTCTGTGCAAAGCAATGATCTCGCCCTGGGGGTCAAACGTCAAGGACGTATTGAAGATCTTATCGGAAGCACCGTCCTTCTCTGGAATGGAACCGCCCACAATGTAGATCTGGTGCTTCTTGGCCAATTCCGACAAAAACGTGGTGGTTTCCCCACTTGGAATGTTTTCAGCGTACTCTCTGAACTTATCCACGGCGTAGGGCGAGTTGAAGCACTCGGGCAACATGACAAGGTCCAACTTGCCGATCTTGGAGTCACTGACGGCAGAATCTATGAATTTGGACACTTTGGCCAAATTGGCACTTTTGTTTGCTCCAGCCTTGAGTTGGATTAAGGCGATCTTGAGATTCTTGGCCAATGGCGACTTGAGCACGGACATGGTGGTGGTGTGGAGATGTCAATTGGCGTAATCTGGTTTATACTGGTGCGAACTGTGGAGTCATTTTCATCTGACTCACGGCCGTACACAGGCTTATCAGTAGGAATATGGAGATCGGGGTTCACACCAGACTTATAACCAGCCTCTAGACTAATACCAATAGACTCGTGAAGAGGCTGTATTTCTTGAAGTTTGAGCAAACTATGTAATCTAATAAAAGTTCCGGACTTATTTCTTGGGGGCTTCAGTAGTGGCCTTCAACCACTCTAGGTGCGGAAGGTACACCTCACTGCACCTCTTGTTGTTCGCCTCCAAGTCATTTGCAATGTATTGGAGAAAGTTTCCAGCCCACGCCTCGCTCTCCTTAAGCTTGGAATCGATGGCCTTGCCATTCTTGTAATAGTCTTTGCAAACACCTTGCACGAAGAACTGCTGTAATCGGAGATCAATGTCGTAGCCCACGTTTGTATAAATGTCCTTGTACATGCGAATGTGTTCAATGTTATCCTTGTAGATGAGATCGTGGTTATTGTAGAGCCAGTCTGTGTAGTACTTTGGATATGAGCAATGGATGAAGATAAGATCTGCATCCTCGGAGTTGGAAAGTGGGTCGTAGTGGCCCAAGCCCTTGGAAACGAAGCTTCCTTCGTCTTTGCTATGATATCCCACCCATCTGAATTGCTTTGGAGTTTGAAAATATGGTTCCCTCATCACCGATGCTGCTGCTATGAACGTCTCCTTATCTCCCTCGCCTGCACCACCTTGAGTCAACAAAGGGTAATAGAAATCAGGGCCGAAGATGTTGTAATACAATGCCAAAAAGAGCGTTTTCAAGTGGCTCGTTTTGTTCACAAGTAAGACGCCAGCCTCGGAGGTTGGATCGGGAAGGGTGTTCTCAAAGGTGTGGAAAGGTGAGTTGGCAAATGTGTAGTCTATCAATGGCTTCAATGGGATTCCATCCTTCTCGGCCTGGCTCTCGTCATAAGCAGAGAATCTCACCTTCTTTTCTTTCACTGGGAGGCCTGCAATGTCATAGAATTTGGGGCTGGTGGTACGAGCCCATGCGTCAGGCCACAATATAAGGCCCTTGGCCTTGAACAAGCCAGATTCAAAGAGATACTCAATGTTCCTTGTGGGGAACAAGTCGGAGTCCACGTACAAGACGTTTTCAAAAGAAGACGTGAGAATAGCAAACATCTTGAATTGGAAACCACCAATTTTAAACTCGGACGAGGCCTTTTCAGCCACGCTTTGGGCTAGCACGTTACAACGGGCACCGTATTTTGGCAAAATGTTCTCACAGAAGTCCTTCTCGTATTCTTTAACAGATGGAATGAACACCTCAATGGGTGCCACGCCTCCGCCGGCCCGGATTTGTTGCACCACCAAGTACGCCAACCACGAGTACTTACCACCACCAATGATGACATAGCCTTTGGAACCTTCATAAGATTTCCACTCTGGGTCAGTACGTCTGACATTTCCAAACGTATGTACGTCCTTGGCTTTGATCACTTGGTGCATATGTTTGACATAGCCTTCGTGAGAAAACTGGAGCTTGTTGAAAGTATCGTCGGAGATATCCAAAATACTCTCCAAATATTCTTTTGACACAAGAAACTCCTTTTCCGAACTCAGCTTCTGTTCGGCCTTTCCGCCCTTCTGGTAGTTGTTCTTGAGCAGCGGAGCCACTATGGCATAATTGTTGATGCCATCCAAGAAGTCATCATAGCCCAATTTGACGTAGGTGGTATTGAATGCAGGAGCCAAGTTCCAATGGGTATAGGTAGTCAAAGCCGCCACCACCACCAAGGCCGCTAAGATGGCAAGCTTTAGGATGCGTCGACGGTTGAACAGAAGCATAAAGTGTAGTAGGTGAGATGAACTGGTGATTGTTGATATCAGTTGCGCGTTAACATAAACACCCTTGTATTCGGGTATGTACGTGTCATTGGCCAATAATAACTGCTAACCTGAGGAACCAGTACATCTCTGGTGTACTGCATACTCACGTGTCTGCTTATAAACAGGAACAGACGAAAGTCTTTCACATGAAGGAGGAGGAGTAGCCTCCTGGCGAAGTGTCCCTTCGGGAAACGTTGCAACTATAGAGAAGGAAGGCGAATCGAATAGGGTTTTACGGATATCGAATCAGCTCACTTCAGGAGAGGAAATAGCGATTTCCTAGTGTTAGTTTAAGAGACAGACCAGAATACAAATAACTGAAGTGGCAGCTAAAGTGCCACGCTGATTAGAGTATTAGAGACCGATTACGTAAGAGTTCCAGATTATGAACTTGCTAAGTTACAAAGTTCAACAAATTCTTCTCACAGCTTCAACAATATCAGGCCGAGACGCGCGCTCATGACTCAGGTTTTTTTGCATCATATATAGCCTAAAGTTTCTCGCGCAGAGTACATGCCACCACCAAATAAACTACTATGGCCTACTCTCCGCCCGAATTTGGGGTGATCCGAAAAAAGGACTTCACGTACCGTCTCTTCGGGTCCAAACTTGCAAACTCTCGAGCGCCACATTTGCATAATTACATTTTCCAAAAGCAGGGACTTTCGGGGCATAAGTATGAGAAGCTTGAATCTACTGATGTAGAGGGGTTTTTGGAGTTGATTTCCGCCAACAAAAAAGCAGGCGTGGACAAAGAAGAGGATCTTATTTATAATGGCTCTGCCGTGACACTCCCGCATAAAGTGGTGATGGCTGATCACGTAGATGTGGTGGATGACAATGCCAAGGCAGTGGGTGCCATTAACACCATCTACGTACGCTTTGATGAACAGAGAAGGCCTTTAAATGTGGGCACCAATACGGACACAATTGGAATCCGCGATGCGTTTATGTTCAATTGCAAGGATACTGTGCAGGAGAACTTGAAGTCCAAGAAAGCTGGCTTGGTTTATGGCGGTGGAGGGGCTAGTCGTGCTGCAGTGTACGCGTTGCATACATACTTGGGGTGCTCGCAGGTGTACGTGGTGAACCGGTTCGAGGAGGAGATCGCGGGGCTCATAGCCTCGATGAAGAATAGCGGTTTTGCCGGAGAGATTGTCGCTGTTACTTCCCCTGAGCAGGCCAGACTCTTGAGTAAGCCCGATTTGGCGGTGTTGAGTGTGCCAGATTTCGAGCCCCAGACCCCAGAGGAAATCCAGGCCAGGAAAACGCTTGATGTGTTTATGGAAAGCCCGGGCCACGTGATTGAGATGTGCTACTACCCGAGCGTACGAACTACTCTTTACAAGGACTTTGAGGCCGCTGGCTGGCAGGTAATTCTGGGGGTGGAGCCTATGATCTACCAAGGTATCGCGCAGCAGACTTTCTGGACTGGCTATGACGTCAGCGAGATGCCAGTCACTGATGCTATCAAGTTCGTCTATGATGGCCTCGAGTAGTGATGTAGCTAACGAAAAATCAAACAGAGAAACTAGCAAGCTACTGGACGTAACTTTAATTCTAGACACTGTCTATTCTTTTCTTTTTCTTATTTCAAATGCCCTGTATGCAGGTGCAAAGGTTTGCAGCCCTGCCCTCATCCAACATGAAATATGACGTGAGCTTCCTATTCCCACCTGTTTTCTTGTTTCTAAGATCTGGGCACATACTTTATGACTTATGAATAGAAACCCACTTATCACCACAAAGACCGCCAGGATGTTGTCCACGCTCCGCAACCTACCAAAACTGTCCTCCTTCTCGGAGACTCTTACCCCAGACAGCAGAATCGCCACCAAAGAAGCAGCTCTCGAGAATGCCAGCAACGTCATCAGAACCCCTCGTATCTTGCAAGATGGTGCCTTCTCCTGGACTATTCCTGAAAAGCGCAAGGAATACGTGTACTTGACTTCGTCGCCCCAAGCGTTTGCTGACTTAGGACTTAAACCCGAGGAAGCAAAGTCTCCTGAGTTCCAAAGCATTGTGAGTGGACAAATCTACACTGAAAATGAAAGCTTCCAAAACGCTGGCTTGCCTGTGCCTTATTCTCAGGCGTATGCAGGCTGGCAGTTTGGCCAGTTTGCTGGTCAATTGGGCGATGGCAGAGTGCACAACTTATTCGAGGTTCCCAAGGCCAAAGTCGTTGAAAATGACCTCAACAGAAGCAAGTACGAGGTCCAGCTTAAAGGATCTGGTTTCACGCCTTATTCGAGGTTCGCTGATGGTAAGGCCGTGTTACGCTCTTCCATAAGAGAGTATATCATCTCTGAACACTTGAATGCCATCGGAATCCCTTCTACACGGGCATTATCGTTGTCATACTTCCCAAAGACATACGCTCAAAGACACGGAGCAGAGAAATGTGCAGTTGTTGCCAGATTCGCCGAGCTGTGGATCCGCTTGGGTACTTTCGACCTCTATAGGTGGCGGTTTGATGTCCGGAACGTCAAGAAACTCTCGCAATACGTGATCGACGAACTTTTCACGCTTGAAAACGGTCACAAGTTCCCCTACTTTGAGAAACTTCTTCAGACCAAGTCTGATTTCTTTGAGAACACCACAAACTCTCTAGGAAATCTCTCGGACTTTGATAAGATGTACTACGAGATTATTCTCAGAAATGCATCTACCGCCGCAATGTGCCAAGGTTACGGTTTCTTAAACGGAGTTCTCAACACAGATAATACCTCAGTGCTTGGGCTTGCTATGGATTTCGGGCCATTCTCCATCATTGACCACTATGATCCCAACTTCACTCCAAATTCAGAAGACCATAGTCTCCGCTACAGTTACTCAAACACACCCAGTGCTCTTTGGTGGAACTTGACTCGCTTGGGAGAGGATTTGGCTCATCTCATTGGAGCAGGTGAAACGCTAGTTCACGATGAAAACTTCCTTAACGGAAACTTCGAGAAGAGCACCGAGGAAAGACTTATAAAGAGAGCCACTAAAGTCATTGAGGTTGGAGGCGAGATATACAAGTACGCCTACACTAAACAGTACGTGGAGACATTTTTCAAGAGATTGGGCTTATCTGCCCAGTCAATTTCTTCTGACAATCCCGAAGAGCAGCTTGATGAGCTCATCACGCCCATGCTCGATATGCTTAAAAAGGTCAAGTGTGACTTCAACATGTTCTTCCTCACCTTATCCAAGACAGATGTCTCAAGTGCTCT
Organism: Metschnikowia kamakouana; assembly: GCA_002374535.1. NCBI lineage: Eukaryota > Fungi > Ascomycota > Pichiomycetes > Serinales > Metschnikowiaceae > Metschnikowia > Metschnikowia kamakouana. The sequence continues at coordinate 355,832 of NKZX01000666.1, forward strand.
GTCCAGCAATGCTTCGTTTGTAGACGAAATCCTTGGTCAGACGGGTATTGAGCATGATGAGGCAGAGAGAACCAGCTTGGTGGAAGAGATTCAAAAATGGCTTGAAATCTTCAAGAAATACGGGGCTATAAATGGTTTAGATAAAGCTGCAAGCAATGCGTCCAACCCCGAGTTTCTCCCCAGAAACTGGATCTTGGACGAGGTCATCGAAAAGACACAGGAGTCTGACGGTAAGGACTTGCAGTATTTGAAGAAGCTTGAAAAGATGGCCTTCAATCCCCACGACTCCTCCAAATGGGGTGACGAGCTAAAGGATGTTGAGAAGAGATGGGTGCTCCAGGGAGCCCGTGGTGAGGACTATTCGATGTTGCAGTGCAGCTGTTCGTCTTGATGTGGAATGCCTTTTAATAATTGTCTCTACACTTGTTGGAGCATTATACAATTTTTGTAATGTCTTAGTACTTTCTGCTATGTTTATTTATTCATTCCGATTGCTTGTTGAATTCTCAGGCAACATGTCGATTGTTCAAGTTTTACTTCTTGTGGCTTTTAAGAGCATCTTGGTAGCCTTTTTCAAAAGCGTCCTTGGCCTTTTCTTGACCTTCAGCATCCAACTGAGCGATTTCGGAGTCCAAGGAGCTGTCGCCTGTGGTGAAGCTTAAACCATTAGTACCTGAGCTAGAGTGAGATCCTGCACCAGCGCCTGCGCCAGCACTAGTGGTGTTATGTGCTCCATGAGAACCGTGGCTAGATCCAGAAGCGTCATTATGACCATACTTGGTGTGGTCGTCGGTGTGTTTGTTAGTGGAGCCTGCAACACCTCCAGTGTGTCCGGTACCTGAGCTGGAGTGAGTGCCGTGAGAATCATGGGTACCGTGAGCACCGTTGGAGCCAGAATGCTTTCCTTCGTAAGCAGTTCCGACAGTGGCTCCAGCAACTCCAGCAGTACCTACTCCAGCAGCACCGTATGCAGCACCAGGAGTCTGGCGGGATTCCTGAGTACTGTCGTGGCCAGTGGTACCAGTTTGTTTGTAAGTGTCGCGTCCGGTAGTGGAAGAACCATGAGCATCTGTTCCTGTGGACGAGTGTCCGTATGGATCAGATCCGGTGCTGCTCTGCTTGTATGAATCCTTACCAGAACCATAAGCATCAACACCAGAAGCTTGTTTGCTGGAAGAGTCATGGCTAGAGGCACCGTAAGCAGCAGCTCCGGCACCGGCACCTACTCCTGCGCCAGCAGCAGCACCAGAGCCAGCACCAGAGCCAGAGTGGGTTCCAGCACCAGTGCCAGTGCCAGTGCCAGAGTGTGCACCCGAGGTACTGGTATTGTCAGCACCAGAACCAGTGGCACCAACTGTGGAGTCGGTTTTGGAAGAATCCTTACCACTCAAATACTCAGTGCCTGCGCCGTGCTTGGTACCCGACACATTTTCCTTGCCCAAGGCTTTACCGGCCTTTTGGTCGTACTCATCAGCGTACTTGGCAGCATTGGCCTTGGTGATGTTTCCTTGCTTGTATTGGTTTTGTATCTCCCCAGAAAGGTTTTCCTTTCCAATGGCCTTTCCACCGGCCTTGTCAGCGTCGCTGAATTGTTTGTTGCTAGAGAGCTTAGATTGAACTTTTTCTGCGAATCCCATTGTATTTTTTTTATTGTGATATTAAAATTATCCGGTTTGCGAATTGTTTGTATATTTGGAACAAAGTGGGACGAGAAGCTCCATTTTATAACCCTACAGATAGCAACCACTGGCTGCGAATTTGGAGCCCAGGAGGTGACCTTGCGACGAGCCACGCCCCACACGCAGGGCCCGCACAGTTGCTTCCTGTGTTCCTGCACACACCCTTCTATTACCTCACTGAACCTTCTACTTCGTTGCTAGTGCCCATGCATTGCGGCATGTGAGAACTAGCGAATGCACCACGATGATGTCACCACGTGGAAGAAGGGTTTCACAGCAAACGTCGACCAAGGCTGTGGTGGTCCTGCATGTGTGGACTGAATGTTTGCTGTGTGGAACTCATAAGAAATTTAGTGATTTCATGGCCATGGTTTTTGGAGGTAGAGGGTGGATCGGAGAACTGGATCGAGGAATTGGTGGATCGGGGAATAGGCGGTTTTGGCTAGCTTCAGGGCGCACTGGCCAAAGTGAGTGCGCATTTGAAGAATTATACAACCGATTTGAAGACCGACTTGTAGACCGACTTGTAGACCGACTTGTAGACCGATTTGAAGACCGATTTCTCTCGCTGCTCGCTTCTCGCTACATGGGACCGATATTCCATATATATTAAACGTGCAGTTCTATGTCTTAGTCTAAGATCTTAACATAGTTTGAAGGGCAAATACCCACTTGGCCGTTCGACCTCTTGGCCTGCCACCACTTGCCGTCGATGTCATCCACCTCCAATATTTCGTCCTTGAGGAACGATATCTCGTTGATGTCATCAGGGTTGGCATCATAGCTATACAACGCTTTGGCCTTGTATCTGAACGTGGTGACCGGCTCACTGAAGTCGTTGTTGTCGTTCACGTTGTTATAGACGGTTGGCCGTGCGCTGGCATTGTTGAGGTTGGAGTTGGAGAAGTTTTCCAATCCATTCAACTGCGACGACGACATGTAGCCTGCCTTGTTGGAGGTCATCTGCGACTGTCTAGATTCGCTGTTAGGGAAAGCCTGTGAGGCTGGGCGAGGCATGACAATGTCGTTGTCGTCAATCTTGTTGCCCGTCGAGGGAAGCTGGCCATGCGAGAAAGCGTTGTGCTTGACGGAAAACGAATCGATGAATTGGTTGGTGGGTGACTCGGGGTGACCTCCAAAGTAGATCACCCACAAAATGTTCAATGCAGAAAGGAGAATACATCCAGCAGCACAACACAAGTTTCCGGAGGAGCTTGAGTTGTAAATGAGAGTATTGGTTGAATTCGTGGTGTAAACGAACGCAGCAGACAAGAGTCCCACCAAAGTAAACTTGTATAGTTCGATGTTATTGTTTAGGTATAGCACGAAGATGATGATGATCAAGATGATCTCGTAGACAAGTCCCCACCAGGTGAACCGCAACTTGGCCGAAGACAGACTCGCCGCAGCACCGGCTATAGCTATTATCCAGGAGATGACACCAAAAGACACTGTACTAATAGCAAACGGGTCGCCCAAAAAATTGGAAAGTTGAAATCCCATGATGTTTAGCTACTTTTGAATTTTCTGCTTGTGGGGGCTGAGGATTTGACAGATCAAGAACCTGGAAGAAGACGAGATGAAAGGAATGTGGCACCGAGAACGTAAACAGGGTCTGTGTCAAAAGTCTATTGCCATAAAGCTTGAAAAGACGGCTTTTTTGGGGTATAAAAGGTACGGGATGGAAAGACCTAGAGATCGGTGGAGTCAGTAGATCAAAACAATGCTTGGGGGGAAAAATCCGCCACTACCGCGATTTGGGCGCACTCGGTGGTCTAGACCGACGCGAAAAAAGGCTAATAATCCGCAGCCTTCGGTGTCATGTTTGACGCGCACTGGGGCTAAGCAGATTCAAGACGTCGTGCAAGCGAAGAGCCACAGGCCGAGCCAGAGGCCGGTCCATATACAGGCTGGAGCCCTTAGAGACTGGTCTATACAGGTCAGGAATCTACAAGAGGAAATATACAGGAGATTTTCGTAGAAGATGTTGTTTGATGGATACGGTGTACCGGTGTGAAGTATGGGGATTGTAGGTGAGCGTCTAGTATACGTGAGTCTAGTGTGGGTGTGCGTGGAGGAGCCAGCTCTAGGAAGCAAATACATGGATGTGATACGCACGACCGTAGACCTAAATACGGCTTTAGACTGAAACCATGGGTAGGAAAATTTCAATGTACCGAGAAGCGGAATATTAATATTTATTTTCTTTTCTTTTCTTTTTTACTTTTAGGTTCTGGCCAGTCCCATTGTTCGCCAATTAAAGCGTTTCATTTAACCACGAATGATTCTCATGCGTATGTCCATTGATTGTCTAATTGTCTAATTGTCTATTGTATTATGAGTGAGAATGGTGATTCGACCCGACTGCCGCAAATGGTGTTTGGCCTGTGCCCCGACAAAACCTTTTACATTGCCACGGGTAAAATTAAAGCCACTATGCATAAACCACTCAAAAAGGGACGAATATCGCCCAATGAAAATATTGCTCTTTTTATGAGATTCACGTCTCGTACAGCTCGGGCTCGTGGCTCTCCAATGAGATGTGCAATCGTATCCACGGAAGTGAGAGTCCGTGACCATCTTCGCATTACGTACCGGTTTCAGCCGTAAGTAACTTGTAGAGACTAGACCAAAGAAACCAGACACTTTTGGAAAGGATGGATGAATATCCTGCACCTGATGTTTCAGACTTGTTTCAGACTCAAATGTCCTTCTTTAGAAATACATCACTCTATATTTACCCCGATTAGAAACACATGTTGTTCATTGGCTTGTTCTCTAAACCTGGCGAATGTGTGCACACCCGCACCCGAGAGTTACCCGAGAAGTATGCGAGTGCCAGATAAGGAAGCCGCACTAAATCGTGGAGTAGCCAAGAGTACATGAACCGCAGATTATAGGAACACCAATTACGAAGCCCGCTTTTAGGTATGTAAACCCGGCCAAATATATAAAGTCCCTCTCCAAATCCCCTCTCCTTCTGTTTTGTTTTTTTTATACCACCCCCTATTATTTATTGAACGCCTCACCATGCTTGCATTACGCAGAACTACCCCATCTTTACTCAGGACAGGGCTCACCTCCTTGAGGTACTCGTCTACCCACCACAAGTCCATCCTTGACATCAAAACAGAAATCATCCCAGATGGCAGTGAATTGAAAAATAACGACTTGAAGTTCATAACCCATCCTGCTTTTCCCCACGAAAAGTGGACCGATGATGACTGCAAGGCCGTGGAGTACCTTCACAGACCTCCACAGAACGTCCGGGACAAAATAGCACACCACTCCATGAACTTCTGCAAATCGTGCTTCAACTTTGTTACAGGCTACAAGAAACCCAGAACACCCGAGGAAGTTAAACATAGGTTTGCTGGTACAAGGTACGAAATGACCGAGAACAAGTGGCTCACCAGAATCATCTTCTTGGAGTCTGTGGCCGGGGTACCTGGAATGGTGGCTGCCTTCCTCCGCCATTTGCACTCTTTAAGATTAATGAAAAGAGATAAGGCCTGGATCGAGACCTTATTGGACGAAGCATACAATGAGAGAATGCACTTGTTGACCTTCATCAAAATCGGCCAGCCTTCCTTATTCATGAAGTTCTTTATCTACGTTGGCCAGGGTGTTTTCTGCAACATGTTCTTCTTCTTGTACTTGTTGTCTCCCCGCTACTGCCACAGATTTGTAGGCTACTTGGAGGAGGAAGCTGTCAGCACATACACCTACTTGGTGGACCAGTTAACGGCCAAACACTTGCCCAAATTCAACAATATCACTGTGCCTGACATCGCCCAGGACTACTGGCCTGAGTTGGATGAAAAATCGACCTTTTTGGATTTGGTCCTCAGAGTGAGGGCAGACGAGTCTAAGCACAGAGAAGTCAACCATACTCTTGCTGGCTTGGATCAGGGTCTGGACCGGAACCCATATGCATTGCATATTGAGGGAACCGATCAGCCACAACCCACGTACGGCTTGAAGGGACCAAACAAAGCCGGATGGGAGAAGAAAGACTTGATCTTGTAACTCTATTTATTGAGATTGTATTTAGTATGAAATTACGAATGATGAACAAGATTTCTAGTGTAGCAGTTGAGTCCAGTTGCGCAAAGAGCGGTATGTCTAATAGGAAGTTAATATAGCTCATGGGAGACTTAGTGAGTAGCCCCAAGAAAGATGGTGGCACTTAAGCACACGATCATTACAATCACGCCCCATATCGAGAGCACCAAGCCGCCGTATTTGCAGGCCTTTTCTAAGGAGTCCAATTGGTTGGAGCCGTCCAACGGCTTGATCAACATGTAGCCAAACAAGCCCGGGAGAATGAACGAAATGGAGGTGGAGCCAGTCGAACCAACAAACGCTAATACCCGAGCCAACGACTTGACGCTTATAGCAACGAGATACGACACCACCACTATGGCCGCTGTGATGATGTAGAACTTCTTGGTGGACAATGGAACAATGATTGGGTCGTGTCCATCAGTATCTTGCGCACCCTCCATAGGTGTAGTACTCACAAACGAGCCATCGTGAGAGTCGTTTTCAAGGTGTTCAGGCATAGGTGTGTACCCATTAGAAGTGACTTGAGTGTTTCTGAGTTTCCACCCCGATTGCACCCCATTCCGGACAAAGAAGATCACGTGGTTGACCGACCCTCTGCATGGATGGCATTGCAATGGAAACGAAAGAGACACCATGATCACGATACATAAGCGTCCAATCAAAGACGGCACCGAGTTCTTGGGGTACATACTGATGATGTTGGCATTGACCTCATTTCCAAAGGTCAAGTACCCAAGAACACCCACCACCAAGTACGAAGCACAGGCAATCAGAATGGCGTTCCGGATAATCAAGTTGGACTGGCGGGTCTGCGAGCCATGGGCCTCGTCTCCCTTGAGTTCGTTGATTATGGCGAACATGTTCTGGTGGCATGTGTATGCAAACACGAAGATGGGAAACGAAGATAACGTCAAGCGCCAGGATTTGGGGCCAAGGAGGTCCACCTCGGCACTAAGGGTCCGATCCGTCAAGAAGTGCTGTACCACAAGACAGATAAGATACACCACCGAGACAAGAGCAACAATACTGGTGTATTTCAAGGAATCTAGCTTTTTCAAGAAACTCAAGGGGGCCACAACAAATACCATAAAAAGCGAGATCCAAAAGTTCCGCTCCATAAGCACAGAATCGGTCTTGCAGTTGAGACTCTCCATGATCTTGGGCATCAAGTCACCAATCACCACGAGATACGACACCCCCACGCCAAAACACTTGATGGCAATGGCTCCGTCGAAAATCACCGAGAGCTGTGGATATGTAAGCTGACAAAGGCTAAAGTACGACACCGCGTCCTGTTGCTGGGTGTACTTGGCCACCTTGTTTTGGAGGTAGAGCCCAAACGCAGAAGTCAAGGAGCTCCATATGATGAGGAAAGAGCCAAACACCAATCCATTGCTTTTAAGCCCGTATGGCATGGCTAGGATCCCCGCCCCAATGATGGTGTTGAGGAGGTTGATGGATCCTGATTTGATGGTAGCTTTTCCCATTGGTGTGGTACGTAGTATGTGGATGAAGATAGAGTGCGCACTCTTGGTGCACCCAGTCTATATCTAGTCTACTGTCTAGTCTACTTTCCACTCCTTAATAAATAAAATATCAATTTGGATGTTAGTGTAGTCTAATAAGAAAGATTAGTATGTACGTGTTTTGTCTTCCACTTTCTTTCTTTTTCGTATCTCCCTTCTGTTCTCCCTCAGATCTCATATTTCCTACACTACTACTTTCCTACTCTACAAAGTATCAATTATATCACATAATTTAAATCGCTGCTGGTATAGTGTGAGGGGATGGCGGGTGGAAAATTTAGTCTTCAACGTGCAACGACATAGACAGACGGCCAGGTTCAAAGTATCAAGAGTAGAACTAGCACGTGCTGCCTTGTGGCTTAAAAGATGTACCATCCAAGTAACAAAGCAATCAACACCAAAAGGAACGCAAAAGGAAGCGAGATACCGTTGACGGTATCCTCCACCGCAGGGGGTTTCTGCTCCACCTCGTTGGAGTCCAACTTCTTGGACAACGAGTCGATCTGCGTGCTCGATTGCTCCAACTCTTTTTCGTTATCGTTGATGACAGTGTTATTGGCAGATGGCAAGATGCTCTCATTGACGGTTGAGTCCGGTTGGATCGTGGTCGTATGTATGGATTTTTCGTTGGCAAGTGTTGTGTCAGCACCGCCCAAGGTGGTGTTGTTGGAATCACGGGCAGGCGAGAACTGCGTAGCATTGCCAAACGTGGTGTCGTCAACGTGTGTCTCGTCCCTGACATCGTCCTCGATGACGAAGTTGACTCTCAATTTCTTTTGCACCTCCTTCTCTCCGTAAAGTTTAGTCAAAGAGGCCCAGTTTTCGGCCACCTTGCTTGGATCGTCCAAGGTGGGGCAAGGGCAAGACACAATCAAGAACTTGTCCTTACACTTGTAATCCTTAGGAAGAGGCTGGGTGAAGCCCTGTAAGGTGATGGAGATCTTGGCAGACTCTCCTGGTTGGATCACACTGGCATTGGGTCTAACACAGTATAACTTGGGGGCGGTTGTTTTGACTTTAAAGGCCAAGCTCTCCGTCGAGGTGTTTTTCAAAGTCAAGTATTCGGTCGAAGGTTCGGTGAACGATCCTGGAGGTTAGTATTGTTGTGGGTTGCCTGTGGATAGCTTCGGTGCGCTCAATTGGCACATGCCCATCCGATCTCAATGACGATTCGGCGCAAGAGTCATGGAACAATCTTTTATGATGGATCAGAGTACCAAGAAAACACTGCTGAAACATCCAGAGCCTTGCGGTGGCGGCATGGTGTTTCATCATGGTGTTTCATCATGGAAGCAATTAAACATAACGAGCACATGTGACGTCAACAGTCCAGGCCAGAGAGGCGCCTCGGAAGCACCACATCATGGGCCCATTTAAGGAACATACCTCTATAAGTCAAAGAGCCAGGAGACACATCCATTTTGAACAATTGGTGGGAGTAGGACGAGAAAGAAGAAGGGATGTTTTCGGAAAAAGTGAATGCGAGTTTGAAAAGGACAACAGAAAAAATGTGAGGGCCGGCGAAAAAATTTAAATATAGCGGATAAGAGATCATGATTTCTTGCTCCAAGGTGTGGAGAGGGCAGGACAGAACACTGCCAGACAAGAAAAAAAGGAAAGGATATTTTTGGACTTGGAGATTGGCATAGTTAGAAATTGAATTGGATATGAATTTAGAACCTGTCTTTTTTTCTGTGGAGGGTTTCTGTTTTGGGGGGTTGGAGGTCGGTTTAAAAAGTACTACGTTCTTATGTCTACGGTGAACCTCTGGGCCATGGAGTGCTGGAAAATGAGGGACAGAATTATCTAGTGAGACGTCATGAGACAATACAAATGAGGCACTAGCCTGAGCCTCAACGAGGCGCATCCCCCCAGGTAGAATGAGATGTACTGGTTTGGGGCGGAGCTCGGGATTACCTTCCCTACAGAAGACGTATAGGAGGTGGGATGGTACGGGAGGAATGGTACGGGTTTTGGTACGGGTTTTGGTACGGGACATGGTTCGGGAAGAAATGGCACGGAAGTCGTAGCACTCGAAAGACTATGTATGGATATGCTGGTTGCTGGTGTAGTGGCATGTGACATTGGACCCGCACCCATTCTTAAGGTGCCAGTTATATCACCTGCTGGAACATCTCTAAGGAACGCTCAGTAATCGTCTCCCTTGGACACAATCTCCTTCTTGTGTGGATGCAACAATATCGTGTGCTCGTACTGAGCAGTGTAGGAGCCTGGAACATCCACCAATGGAGGGTAGCTCTCAACCACTCCAGCACGCACCAACTGGTTCAACGCCAAGAGGTACTTTTCCTGGCCGGTTCTCTCCAAGTAACGACGACACCAAGGCAACGTGCCGAAGTTGGTCTGAATGGCCTTCATAAGCTGCTTGGCCTTGGGGGAGGGCAAAGGAATGTTGTCCACGTCGCCATGTAATGCGTAGTGAGAGCACTCACCCTGCGAGATCACATACCCTCTTCCGGTGGTTCCGAAAGTCTCGATGGCAAACGTCTCGCCCTCCTCCATCTTGGTCATATCTCCGTTTGCCACAATGGGCACGGTTTTGCCCGAGTGGATCTGGTAGTCTCCGATGTTGTGGCCGTTCAAGTTCCGGATACACTTGATGGGGTACGACTTGCCATCGATCTCCATTTCATAAGACTCCATGACCTCCTGGATGGCCTCTCCAATATCATTGAGTCTCACGTCAATTCCTGCCTCTTTGACTCCGGTATTGGTGGCTTCCCGGACTGCAGTCAAGAGCGAGTCGTACTTCTCGTCAAACGTAAGCGTAAATGCAGCGTCCACGATGTGGCCGTTGACATGTACTCCAATATCCACCTTCATCACATCCTCGTATTTCAACAGCAACTTGTCGGTGGAGTTGGGCGTGTAGTGAGCAGCCACATGGTTGACTGAAAGTCCAGTGGGAAACCCAATGCCCTGCTTCAAGGTATGGTCGTTTCCAGTATAGCTTCTGACAGAGTTTTCAATCAAGTCAGCAATTTCCAACATACTCATTCCCGGCTTGATGTTCTTCTGGGCCATTTGTCTCACTCTTCTGTGCACCTCGGCTCCCTTTCTAAAGTCTTGCCAGTGGTTGTTCATCTGTCTGTCCAAGTACCTTTTTTCCTCATCCGTGGTACGGTAGCTGTTGACTTCCAATGGGTATTCCGCCCACTCTCCCTCAGGAAAAACTCCATCGGGGTAGTATTCATTGATGTAGATAATGTCCTCCTTGACCTTTTCCTCCTCGTTGCTGTTGGCGGCAGGTGCGCCCTGGGGAGAATCCGAGTGTGCTTCATCCTTAGTCTCTGGGGACTCTTGGGACTCTTGGGGCTCTTGGTCGTTAAGACTCAAATTGGCCACGCTCAACTTCTTTGGTTTTTTTGAAGACTTGGACTTTGCCTTTTTTGCCGGTTTCGCCATTCTGGATACTGCTTGGGATGGTTCGGAAGCAGTGCGTATTCAAACTTCTTTGCTCGGTCATGTGACCTCATCTGCTGGATCTTCCATATACATGAAATCTGATATTATGGATCTACACCCAAGAAAAACGATCAGGTATATTAACAAGAGAGAATTGGATCTTTATAGTTTATTAGTAACTTTTGGCAATTGAAATGTGCCAATGGTAGATAAATCAGGACACCAGGCCTACCATCTATAATCTATACAAACCATGCAAGTTGAATCGGTGCCTGACTAGTCCTTCGTAGGCTCGGAGCTAGGTGCGCCATAGAGCTCCACCTTGTCAAAATTAATCATTTTGCCGTCCACCGACGTTCGGTTGGAGTTTTGGAGATGTGCATTGAAATCAGGAGTCTTGAGTAGTGTTCTTTCCATCGTAAGATTGACGTGTCCATGGGCAGCCGCTCCCGGCGACGGCGTAAAGAAGTTCACATAATCGTTCATGTTAAAGCCTGCAGGCGTCAAGGCCAACCCAGCAGAAGGCAATGCGCTGCCTGGAACCATAAGGTTGCCGTACACTCCCGGAGTGAGTCTGTTTTGAGGTGTTTTGGCCAGTGAAACAAATGTTCGTTTGGGGGTGTGTGGTGGTTGGGGCACAATAAAGTGGCCATTGTTCAGTTGGGTCTGGGGTGCAGTTTCCACAGTGGATGCTCTTGGGCCGTTCACATATGGCTTGATTGGAGAGGGCGACGTGGCCAAGTACATGAGCAAGTCTGCGCCTTCATTGTCATTAACTGCACTTCCCCGACTCGGTTGTGTGGGTGTTTTGAGAAGATTGTTTTCGGGGAACTTCTTCGACGTGTTGGGAGGTACCTTCAAGTTGTGAGAGTGTCTGTCATTGTAGGAATCCGAGGTCAACACCGGAGACGGATGCAAAGCCTCGCGTTTGGGCGGGGTCAGTGGCGTGGATAATGCATGTAGAACCATGTGGGGCTCCGAAGGCTTAATGGCAGCACCGCTTTCGGCACGGCGTCTTTTGATGGGTGAATCGTTCAACTCGGTCATGGCCTCAGTATCGAGAGAGTTCTTGCGTGAGGTATTAGATGAATGCGTGGGGTTGGCTGTGATGTTCTTCAAAGGGGAACTGGAAAGAAACACCGACGGTTTGGTCAGCGTAGGCAGCTTTCTGTCGGGAGAGTATAGACTGGGCAGCAGTGTCAAGTTCTTCGGGTTGCCGGACGCGATTTGGCGTTTCCACATGTAGTAGTTCTTGAGGGGACTCGAGCGAGGCAAGGAAGTTTGAGATTGGGGCGATTCCGGGCCGAGATTGCGTAAGTTAGTATTGGAGGACGATGTGAGCAGCTGCTTGGCGGTGACCGACGCCTTAGAGAGCTTCATCTTCAACTCCTTCGCTATCTTCTCCAACTCATCCTTTCTCATGGGCGTTTTGGCCCGGCGGGCCGAGGTGTCGGGATCCTTGCTGGCGGAGGAAGGGGCGGTCATTAAGGAGATATCGCCGTCGGGCGAGTTTGCTGAGTGGCTGTCTTTTAGCGTGTTCATATGGCAGGAAGGCGTTCAGAAAAAAAAAGGGAAGTGGTTCTGAAACTGCTCTGGCGAATGTGTTTGCGTATGGAAGAAAGGAGAATATACGGGAGAGTTTCCAAGGTAAGAAAGAATCACCAAGAGTAAGGAGGGGGCTAAAAGACGGAACGGGAAGAAGAGCAAAGAAGTGTTTTTGGCGGGAAGGACCTGTAGTGCGGCATTACGTGGAGCGGGTCTGCCTAATGCGGATTAATGACTTACAGACGCGACGCCCGACGCTCATTGGGGGATCCGCAGAGACCGCACATTCTGGCCGATTAGAAACCCAAGGGGGCCCACGTTGCTGCCAGATCCGGCCACTAGCTACAGTAGGGTTTGTTTTTTGGCTGAAGTATCTCCAGGTCAGGGTCCAAGTCTAGAGTCCGAGGCCAGGGTTCGTAAAGAACCTGGCTGCAATATGCTGTAATTTCATGCTCTCAGACGCCCTGCAAGCCTCCATTCATTGTAGATCTTTGAAAGGGTGCATGGCACTCAGCGAGATTGCACGCGAGGTGCGAGATGCATGCTGGATGGCCATATATAAAGCGCCTGATTCTCTTAGAATTTCCTGTGAGCATGATTATTTCGACGTGCTGTGAATGGTGGTTTCCATGCACGGTGTTTCGTTATTCTCCGATCCACATCTCATTTACCCATTACTAACCACTACTAAATACTACTATCACTGCTATCACTACTGTCACATTCTGTACTAAACTTTGGATGTAGACAGATTTTAGACACTTCGACAGATTTTGGACACTTCGACAGATTTTGGACAAACCTGGCATGTCTCATGAGTCTCAAGTATGAACCTTGACTGGTCAAATTCTAGCACTTGAGTCAATATCGTGATTCGAATGAATTAGTTCAAAGACTATCTAAATCAAAATGGGTCTCGTATTGGCCTGTACACTACCCAACAAACATATCCTATTATTTCCCATCATTCCATGACTCTATTATGTAGCATGCTCGACACTACATTGTTACTGTTACCAACCACTAAACTCTACCCCTATCCACTAACATCCACCAAAATCCACCGCTTTCTTCTATATGATTACCAGTGGTGGTAGTATAGTATGGTATATAGACTGGGATATCTTCTACTACTAATAATATATGTATATAATGGGTAATGGTAGTATAAGGTGGATGACTCCCTGTTTTTATGGCACCTGATCAACCTCTACTATACTAGATACTCTTAGTCTAGAGTAAACTCGGTCATAGTCAGTATATGGAATACTATGGTCCGCATCGTATCTGTCATATATGATCTACTACATTATACACACTATCACTATACCCGTAACCTATATTGACTGAGGATACTGCACTCACTACTGCACTCACTACTGTTAACACTGATTAATTCTCTCTCACTCACTCACTCATTCTATACTCACTCCACTCTAACACTACACTCCATTACCTGTAAAACCACCACTAAACCACCACTAAATCACCTCTAAATCACCTCTAATTAGGAAAATCACCTCTAATTAAGAGAAAATCACCTCTAATTAGTAAATCACCTCTAATTAGTAAATCACCTCTAATTAAGAGTAAATCCAGGTAACTACAAAACGAGTTTCAAATCCTTAACATTCTTTTCATGATAATCATTGACTCTGTCCAATCCACTGTGGCCAGGCTGGATATGAGACTTCGGCTTCTACCGCGTTATCTCTGGCCGAACCGCGATAAGACACCAACTACACAGGACTGGAACTTCCAAGCTTTCCACCGCCACATGCACACCATATAAGTAAAGAGTTGATTCGATATATTAAGAGTGAAGTTCGTCTTTTTTAACTCGTTTTTTAACTCGTTTTTAACTCTTTTAACTCGTTGAAATTCCCTTTCACATCATTCCATTCCATCACGTGACCATCCATTCGCCTTTCTCACCGCACTCCTATTGATTCCACCTCACCATGTTCACCGTGCCGCCTCTCTACACTTTGCCATTTATCTTGGTGTTCGTGTTTTACCAGGTATGTACGCGTGCATTGCCTCGGTTCTTCCTAGTTCCCACCCAGAACTGGCAGGACAAAATCTCAAAGGTCATAGAGTACCCTAAGCCCATCTACCTCCATGTCGGTGCTAAGAGATCCAGCTATCGCCGCCGGTTGGTGGCTGCTTCCGCCCAGCCTTCTTACTATACCAACTTCGTCAACAACAAGTTGAAAATACAACCGCAGGATTCTGCAAATGAAGACAATGCCTTCATGGAGAGATTGAAGATCCGGGACCCCAAGGACCCAAGAAGAAAGCTACTCTACGGCTTCTTCCACCCATACGCCAATAACGGCGGAGGCGGCGAAAAGGTCTTGTGGTATGCGGTTCAGTCCACGTTATTGGAGGATGAAAGAAATGTGGCTGTCATTTATGTCACTGCTACTGATACTGAGCCTTTGAAGATCCTAGAAAATGCTCAGGAGAAGTTCCACGTCAAGTCGTTGGACTCGTCCCGCATTCTTTTCATCTACTTGCGAAGATTCAACCGCCTTATCGATTCCAAATATTGGAAACACTTCACTTTGGCTGGCCAGCTTCTTGGTTCGGCTTTGCTTGGCCTCGAGGCCATGTACGAGCTCAGCCCTGATGTGTGGATTGATACTATGGGTCTCCCAGGAAGTTACTTGCTTGTATCCTGGATACTTAAAGTCCCTTTGGTGGCCTACGTTCATTACCCAATTCTTCAACGTGATATGTTTAACAAATTGAGGTTCAATAGCGTGGCGTCGCTAGCAAAGTTCCGCCCGAGTGTTGTTGATTTCAAGCATTTGTTCAAACTCTTCTATTGGTCCATTCTCTACTATATCTACGTTTACTTGGGCTCGTGTGTTGATATCACTTTGGCAAATGGGACCTGGACCTATGAACACATCTCCAACATTTGGTTCATGAATAGAGGCAAAGGGATGGAGCTTTTGTACCCACCCTGCTCCACGGAATACTTGATTTCCGAGTCCAAGACCAAGTCTGAACCAAGGCTCAACCAAATAGTATATGTTGCGCAGTTCCGTCCGGAGAAGAGACACCAGCTCGTGCTTGAGGAATACAGCAAATTCTTGAAGAAAGCCCTTGCGGCCAAAGTGTCAATTGCCCAAATACCAAAGCTTGTTTTATTGGGCTCATGCAGAACTGCTGATGATACGTCTACACTTGAAGCCATCAAGCAACAAGTGGAAGAATCCGACTTACAAGACTATGTGCAGTTCATCGTGGATAGTCCGTTTGAAACCGTGAAAAAGGTCTTGAGCGAGTCCAAGTTCGGCATCAATGCTATGTGGAATGAGCATTTCGGGATCTGCGTGGTTGAGTACATCAGTGCCGGCTTAATCCCCATTGTACATGCGTCTGCTGGGCCTTTGCTCGACATCACCAACGTTGATGGAGCCTCCAAATCATGGAGCAATGAACTTGGGTACTTTTTCAAGAGCGAGAGTGATCCTGATTTCTCCAAGTCTGGCACTTCTCAAGGCTCAAACTTTCCTACATTAGAACAAGTGCTCTCCAGGTTATTCCTTGAGAATGCAAGCGACATCTCGGATGCAGCATTACAGCAAAAGAGAGATTTGGGAGCTGAATTGATGATGGAAAAGTTCTCCGATGAAAAGTTCACCACTTACTGGATGCAATACACCCGAGCAATTTCCCAGTTGGAACAACATTACAGAGAGCAGCGCAGAGACAAGGTTGACATTGTGTACTAGAAAGAAGGCAGTGAAGCGCAACCTTGGAGCAGGTTGATCCAGGGCACTAATTAATGCAAGGATATTAATCAAACAGTAAATAAGAAAACGCAAAGCAATCCAGAATCAAGCAGTACGAAGAATAAGAACCAAGAAAGCAAAAAAAAAAAAAAACTCCAACCAACTAGTAACCTGTACTTTGCCAGTACGTTTTCCACAGCGCACTGAACCTACGCCAGGTGTTATGGTTACCGTGAAGCGCGGCAGAAATCGTGCGCGGTTCAATATGATCGGACAACCGTGTTAAATTCTTCCAATACAAGCCTATCCACGCCTCAAGTCCGCTTCACACAACCACCCCACAGAATGAAATTGGACGTGACCAAGCAGTTTTCGACTCGCTCAGAGAGGGTCAAGGGCATAGACTGCCACCCCACCGAGCCTTGGATCTTGACCACCTTGTACAACGGAAAAATTGAGATCTGGTCCTATGCCACCAACACCCTTGTGAAATCCATTCAGGTCACTGATTTGCCCGTGAGAGCTGGCCGCTTTATTGCCAGGAAGAACTGGATCGTGGTGGGCTCTGACGATTTCCAAATTAGAGTGTACAACTACAACACCGGTGAGAAAATCACCCAATTCGAGGCCCACCCAGATTACATCAGAAGCATTGCTGTGCATGCTACTTTGCCTTACATCTTGACGTCTTCGGATGATCTGACCCTTAAGCTTTGGAACTGGGATAACAATTGGCGCTTGGAACGTACTTACGAGGGGCACCAGCATTTTATCATGAGTGTCAACTTCAACCCCAAAGACCCCAACACCTTTGCCTCGGCTTGTTTGGACCGTACGGTTAAGGTCTGGTCCTTGAGTTCGCTGACTCCCAATTACACCTTGGTTGCCCATGACGTCAAAGGTGTCAACTATGTGGACTACTACCCTCAAGCTGACAAGCCTTACCTCATTACGTCGTCCGATGACAAGACCATCAAGATCTGGGACTACCAAACCAAGTCGTGTGTTGCCACCCTTGAGGGTCATTTGGCCAACGTGTCCTTTGCAATTTTCCACCCAGATTTGCCTTTGATCATTTCTGGTTCCGAGGACGGAACTGTTAGATTCTGGAACTCCAACACTTTCAAATTGGTGAAGACCGTCAACTACGGCTTGGAGCGTATTTGGTGTGTCAGCATCTTGCAAAAATCCAACATTGTTGCCGTGGGTTGTGACTCTGGTTACGTTGCAATCAAGTTAGGTAATGAAGAGCCAATGTTCTCCATGGACAGCAACGGAAAGTTGATCTACGCCAAGAACTCCGATGTTTACCAATCCATAATAAGACCAAACTCGACTGAGGGCTTGAAGGACGGTGACCAATTGCAATTGCAACAAAAAGACCTCGGATCCATTGAGGTTTACCCCCAATCTTTGGCTCACTCTCCAAACGGAAAGTTTGCTGCTGTCAGTGGTGACGGGGAATATCTCATTTACACATCTTTGGCTTGGAGATCGAAGGCTTATGGTAAAGCCTTGGACTTTGCTTGGAACATCCATGATTTTTCCAATACTGCCACTTACGCTATCCGTGAGTCTAAACTCTCCGTTAAGATTTTCAAGAACTTCCAGGAGCATGTGCTGGTAGATCTTGTGTACGAGGCCGAAAAGATTATTCCTGGTGCCTTGCTCGGAGTCAAATCCGTGGGACTCTTGTGCTTTTACGATTGGGAAACCGGTACCCTTGTTAGAAGAGTTGATATCGATGACGATATCCAAGACGTTATCTGGTCTGACAGTGGAGAACTTTTGTCCATCTTGACCTCTAGTGCTTCGGTTGAATCTAGTGATGGATCAACTGCCGCAGGAGGAAAGACCCACGAGGCCTACTTCTTGAGCTTTGACCGTGGCATCTACGAAGAATCGGTTGCAGATGAATCCATCAGCACATCCGAGGGTTCTGAAGCCGCTTTTGAAGTCTTGTATACCTTGCCTTCTTCTGAGCAAATTTTGTCCGGTAAGTTTATTGGAGATGTTTTTATTTACTCTACTGGAACCACGAACAGATTGAACTACTTCGTGGGTGGTGAAACAATCAATTTGAGTCACTTTGACCACAAATATTACATCATTGGCTACAAGGCTGCCGAGGGAAAGTTATACTTGATCGACAAGTCTTTCAGTGTGATTTCATGGTACGTGAACTCTGCAGTGTTGGAAATGCAAACCTTGGTCATGCGTGGTGATCTCGAGCAGTTTGCTACCCAAACAGTGCTCGATGAAGAAACCGGAGAGGAGATTCCTGATTTGGCCTCTGTTGGTCCTGAGCTGTTGACCGAACCATACACCGAGTACTTATCGGGATTGTCGAAAACTGAACTAAATCAATTGGCAAGGTTCTTCGAGAAGTTGGGATACTTGAAGTTGTCCTTTTCGTTGTCTCAGGACTTTGACTCCAAGTTCCAAATAGCGTTGACGACCGGTGATTTGCCACAGGCCTATGAACTTTTGGCCGAGACCCAAAAGTCTTCTCCGTCAACTGCTGTTGCCAATGCCCCCAAGTGGAAGAAGCTTGGAGACTTGGCTATGAAAAAGTGGCAGATGAAGATGGCAGAAGAATGTTACTGGTTGGCTAATGACTACCTGTCTTTGTTGTTAATACTTTCCTCTTCCAACAAGAAACTGCTGTTGGTTCGTCTTGCAGAGCTGGCAGAACAGAAAGGTTTCTACAACATAGCATTCCAAGCCTGGTGGTTGACTGGAAACACTGAGAGCTGTATAGACTTGTTGGTCAAGACTGAAAGATTCAGTGAGGCCGCCTTCCTTGGACGCTCGTATGGTGTTTCGGAGCAAAAGGTTGCTGAGGTGACTGAGTTGTGGAAGAAGCAATTACAGTCCAAAGGAAAAGGTGCTATCAGTGATAGACTCATCACCGACTTCTCCGACATGAGTGTTGGCAACGGAAGTGCGCTAAAAGAAACAGAGGGCGAGGCATTGATCGACCTCGAACACACTGAACCAGCTGCACAGCAGGCTGAATCTCCTCTTTTGGATTTACTGTCAGAAGCTTAAAAGATAAAAAGAAAGAAAGGCTAGTTTGATCAAAGGTATTGAGGATGAATCAGAGATGTTGCTGTTGTAGCGGTCAGAGACTGCAGTACTAAATAAAATGAATATTACTCGACATTGAAAACGGCATACTTGTCCATGGTAGAATGGCGTTTCCCCCTGCATACTAGGAACAAGTCCTGGGTTCTTGGGGATTTGGAAGTGGTCACGCCATCAGGACTCCAACGAATCACGGATTCAAAAACCTTAAGTAAGCGAGACTCCAATAAAGACAATTCTGGGTCTGCCAAATTCACCAGGAACAAGCGAGCAACAAACGTTCCTCCTTTGGCCAAAGCCTCGCCACAAAGAAGCAATGCAGCTTCAGTTAAATCTATAGACATTTTCTCCGGGTGGGTGTAGTTTTTCCGAAGGGCCTTGTTGCGGCCACTGCGGATGAATGGATAACTCTGGGTATTATTGAAGAAACCAGACTCCTGGAGAAAAGGCACACACAAGTCGGAGAGAATCAAGTCCGCTTGGTAGAGCAGTTTCATGTCGGAGTGGGGTTTGGGCGAATTTAGGTTGAGCCTGCCCATGGCCGTGCTCAACTCTCGTAGTCTATCATCAATATTGGGTGAATTGCGCTCCTCTATCTCTCCAGCCAATGGCGAAACTGGATCTAACTCATACATTGTGAGACTCCGCAACGCAGCTTCTTTGAGTAACACCAAAACATTATCGTGGGATTTTTGCGAGAGAATGCTTCCCTGTGTGGAATAGGTGCCTCTGGGAGGCTGGGAGAAGAGCAAATCAAACCCAATCATGGTACATTTTTTGTAGATGTGATCACATCTGACTCCATGGATCTCCAGAAGCACTTGTCTAGTATACTCAAACCACGTGCCTGGTGCATAGCCTAGGTCCACAACCTTGGTGACATGTTTGTTGAGAATCTTGAATTCCTTGGCCAAATGGTGGAACGCCAGTTGAGCCTTGTTCTTTCCATCGGCCAAGCGTTCCTTTCTGGAAAAACTTTTGATGGCGTATGTTCGGAGTCCATTGAGATTCACTGATGTACGTGCTAAGACGAAGCCATGTCGTATCATTGTAAGTAATGAAGAGGACCTGTGGGTACTGCTCTTTGCAGTCGATTTCGCAGTACTCCACATTGCAGACGCGGGCGTGTGTCAGCTGGTGCCATTCTACGTTTCTCATCTGAGGGTTCCCAATATCCTAGATTCTGTTTCTGTCCCGTAGTAAATTGAATTTGTTGTAAATTAGACACTGACTTTTTTAAAAGTTGGGATTAGACTTTTTTTTTGTCTTTTTTTGTATTTTTTTGTCTTTTTTTCTTTGACGTTGTTTTTGACTGTCTATGACTATGCATAAATTAGGCTTGTATTAGAGCATACTCAGTGGGTAGACCATTACTGGGCCTAGGTATTCCATGCCCGAGTAATTAGTGGAATTCCTGGATCTATGAGCACTTTTCTTGGACTCGTGATAGAGCATACTATTATTAGTATGGTTTTTTGCTTTATCAAATCTTTCACTTTTTCAGATTTCTGGGAGTATTTTGCAATCGCATTGCAATACCATGCCAGGTTCCAAACCTCACGGAGGAAGACGAATGTCCTATATATTCCAAAATACAGGATTTTTTTCTATTATATTCTTTTTTAACAGTGAAATCGGGGCTTCTAACCACTTTCATTTTAATGATATCAAAATACACCAAAATACATCACAGACTCCAGGGACTACTATTTACTAGCTCCATCACTGCACATAACGACTCAATTCAACCCCAGACGAAAATAGAAAAAAAAACAGCCCAATACAACAATACCATTGCAGTATTGGTCATACCTTAACCATCATCCAAACCATACCTAAATCGTTAAAGCACCATTCAAACATTTTTATTATACCATATCCAAGTATTCTTTTGCATGGTCGCAGTCACATGACCCGCATCACGCGATCTTCAGGGCTCGTGCCCGCACCCGCATCGTCGCTCCACCGTCCCCTGCGCGCAGCGAAAGAAAAAAAATTCTTCCCTCTATTCTTCCTCTTCATCCTCGTCGAATCAATACTTTACCAAATCCTTTGGGAGACGAACATTATCTACAATGTCTAAGATCACCACCTCTCACGTTCGTGCGAACGTCCAAAAGTTGTTGGAGAACTCCACCGAGACCAAGAAGAGAAACTTCTTGGAAACCGTCGAGCTCCAAGTCGGTTTGAAGAACTACGACCCTCAAAGAGACAAGCGTTTCTCGGGTACCTTGAAGTTGCCTCAAGTCCCAAGACCAAACATGACCGTCTGTATCTTTGGTGATGCTTTCGATGTCGACAGAGCCAAGTCTGTTGGTGTTGACGCCATGTCCGTCGATGACTTGAAGAAGTTGAACAAGAACAAGAAGTTGATCAAGAAGTTGGCCAAGAAGTACAACGCCTTCATCGCTTCCGAGGTCTTGATCAAGCAAGTCCCAAGATTGTTGGGTCCTCAATTGTCCAAGGCTGGTAAGTTCCCAACCCCAGTTTCCCACAACGATGACTTGTACAGTAAGGTCAACGATGTCAAGTCCACCATCAAGTTCCAGTTGAAGAAGGTCTTGTGTTTGGCTGTTGCCGTCGGTAACGTCGAGATGGAGCAAGACGTCTTGGTCAACCAGATCATGATGGCTTCGAACTTCTTGGTTTCCTTGTTGAAGAAGAACTGGCAAAACGTCGGTTCCTTGGTCATTAAGTCTACCATGGGTCCATCTTTCAGAATCTACTAAGCGGTGTTAGTTTATAATTAATTTCAAACAGTATCTCTGATATCGTGTAAGATCTATTTTTTAGCTGTTTTTTAAGTTTAGGTGCAATTATGATTTATTCACTTACTCGATTTTAGAGGCTCCTACCTCTTTGGTCAAGTTGAGCACCTCTTTCTTAACACGAGAGACTTCGTCTGATGTCTTAATCTCACGACTATCGTCATCATCATCATCATCATCATCGTCGTCGTCGTCGTCATCATCATCGTCATCATCGTCATCGTCGTCATCATTGTTGTCGTCATCATCGTCAATGATAGCATTGTCGTTGTCATTCAACTTGGAGTCATCATCATCATCTTGCTCATCAGGATATCCTCCCAATTTCATCACGATTCTGTTGACAATTTCGTTTGGATCCATCATACCTCCCATACCAATATCTCCATAGGACCCAACGACTTTCTCCACTGGTTTCAACACCTCCATCCATGGCATCTCCTCTGATATTAGCCTCAATTGACGTTTTGTGGTTGCGGCATTGTATGTGTTGCTGAACATTGCTGGGGCAAGAAGAATTGGGTTGGTGGTGTTCCAGGCTCTAATGACATTCGTTAGAAGATTGTCACATAAACCCAACGATATTTTCGAAAGCGTGTTTGCAGTCAAAGGGCACACAATTAACATGTCGGCCCAGCGACGTAATTCGATATGCAAAACTGGATCAGATCTACTGCTCCATGTGGTCCACTCGTCGGAATCCCTCCAGACACGGACTTTCTTAGAATTCTCCAAGTGCAACAACGCCTCATTGGAGATGAAATTCTCCGAGGCTTTTGTTAAAATAAGCTGGATAGCGATCTTATCCAGCGTGTATATGTCGAACAACTTATTGATGATGAGCTTGATTTTCATGGTGGAAATGGCTCCACACACTCCCAACAAAACATGAATCTTGTCATCGTCCTGCGGCAAGCGAGGATCAATGTTTGTTTGCTCGACGGAAGCGATGGCTGTTGGCAGAGAGACACGGTCCTCGCGCTTGAGGGGAGCAGCCAGGTAGTCGGAGCCCGAAGCAGAAGCAGAGCCGCTTCTTGATCTATTGCCTGACTTTACAGGCTTTTGGGCTTCGTTAAGGTAGAAATGAGCATGTACAGAAGGAGCCTTGTGGTGAACACCTTGTTGGGGAGGGTTTTTTGTGTAATCTAGCTCTGAAGTTAGACCATTGGATAAAGGGCCATTGGAGTTCTCCGTAGAAACATCCTTCTTATCGTCGAGAGATGTGTTCAGGGGATTGGAGCCTTTAGGTAGTAAAGCACCGCCAGCTTTCACGGTCTCACGCTGGATGCTTACCTCCGAGGCCATTTTACTGACGGCAATCGATTGGGGAGACGAAACCTTGGAGCCGGGGACCAGGGTGGAAGATTTGGAATTATTAAGGATTGGAGGCGGGGAGGGGCAACGCAAGTTGGAGATGGCCTGAACGGCAGGGGGAAGCATATCCTGGCTAACATTGGGACTGTTTTTTTTGTCATCGGGAACAGCAGCCGATTTCGAGAGTGGAATCTCGTCAGTCATGGCGATATGTGCAAGTGTTGCGGTGTGATTAGCAATCCAAAGAGGCAATAGGGGGGAGGGTTTTTTTTTGTTGAGAATTTAGAAGATTAGTGATGTTTCCGAAGAATGAATAGTTGGACTCGAAAAGACGGGGCCGTTCAAGGCGAGTGTGGGGATGGGAATGTGAATGTAGGTGGAAATAGAAATCAGGTGCAGTTGGATTTGAAGTGACGAAGTGAGACAGTTAATGAGAACAAATTTTTAGCGGCAGCCATTGTAGGGGATCAGAATGATGCAAGAATGCGATAGCGCGATTACTGCCGAAGTATTGCCAGAATAGGTGCGCGCAACATTGCCACAACAAAGACGCTAGAGATGCTACAGAGATGAGACGGAGGTGAGACAGAAATGTAATAGGGGTGTTCCAGAAACCTAGAAGGCAGATTGTGAGGAAGAATTGGAGTTAAGAAGCAGTAGACAAGCCAAAAAAAGGGAAAGTTAAGGCTATGAGTTCCGGGCCAGGCAGGCCCACGGAGGTCACGTGGCACGCCCCCCAAAGGAAGCATTGCGGTTCCAAGAAATCAGCTCATTGCAAGAAAAAAACCCACCAGAGCCTTGGACGTTCAGAAGGCATCGGGCTCGGCACGCGTGAATAGCCGGCCCAAGGTGTGGTTTGCTTTTACATGGTCTAACAATGGTCCGCATTGGACAAGGGGCACGTGAGCAGCACAATGTTGCGCAGTGGTTTGTGCGGTGGCACGAGTCGCGTGAGAAAAGAAAAGAAAGCCGAGTAGAGTGCAGTCAGAGAATAGCAGTCATAAACACTACAACAGTAAACAGTAGAACACTAGTCAGTAGTAGTAGATAATGAAACAGTGAGATAGTATGAAACAGTATGAAACAGTAACAAACAGTATGAAACAGCATGAAACATAATAAAGCATTAACCAAGAGTAATTGTATTAGTGAAGTTGACAGGGAGGGGTTGGGATTGGCAAGTTCAGCAAGAGAAAATATTGGTGGCCAGTGACCCTGGCCTGTAGCTACGGGATCATGCGCACGTTTCATGGACCTTCCTAAAACTGAGCCATCGGTGCGGCACTCAATTTCTCACCAGAAAGCTCCCAACCAAGACTCACGTTAAGGTTACATTCACAAGGCTCACATTCACAAGGTTACGAACCAGTAACATCCATTAATGGTACAAATAAGAATGGTACAAACAAGAATGGTACAAATAAGAATGGGTATAAAAGATATTAGTAATCAGTAAAATATTATTGGTACCGGGAACAAAGAAAGTTAGGCATGTAGAATATTAGTAATGAGTAGAGTGGTTGTGGTGAGAATTCGGATTAGTGAGAGTGTGAGTGAGTATGAAAAAAGACAGTGTTTGAGTATGGGAGATGGAGATAAAAAAGATCACGTCATGGCACGAGTGAGATTTGCCACGCAGGGGAAGGGCACGTCACGGGCGTAGGAAGGCCGAGAAGAGGCGATGGTTAAGGGGCCGGCTGAGCTCGGGAGTGGGGCTTGTAGATGATGCTTTGGGCTCGCAGTGCCCCGGTTACTAGCTCTGGGGTTCGTGCATTTCGCGTATGCGCTCGGCCACAAGCTGGGTTTGCAACTACACACCCACCCTTTTCGCCTTGTCTTGAATGGATCAACCCAAAACCCCTGAGACTACCAATGTCCTGGAAAAGGAGCAATGCCACCCAAAACAAAACTCGGACGCCTGTCTGCCGCAAATAGTGGCCAACCACCAAAACCTCTGCTTCTATGTATTAACCATAACTCTCTGCTCTGTACCCTTGGGCTTGGACATTGGGTCCACGGGCCACTTGATGGGAATGGTTTCGTTTATTGAGCGCCACTCCATCTCTCCCCAAATTGCTTCGCCAATCATTTTTATCTTTCACGTGGGATGTATGTGTGGATGCTGTATGGTGCTCTTTGGCCATATTCCCCAACGTGTAGGGCATTTGAACCTGCTCCGCATCGGATTTACACTTTACCAACTTGGCGGCTTGGTTCTTGCATTGAGCCTTGTGACTCCACCATCTTTCATTTACCTTTTCATTGCCCGGTTTTTATTTGGCGTCTCTTGCGGAATGCTTAGCGTCGTAGCTCCCGTGCTCATTGCTCAGATGTGCATATTCTCCTCCCATAAGCATGACTTCTTATATGCGTGCCACCTTACAACTGGTGTGGTGATGGTGGTCACTAGCTGCTTATTTCTAGTAAACGACCCTCGAGTCGAATACATCCTCTATGCCATCCAGATCTTCCTTCCTCCTCTCGCAATGGGCCTCTCTTTTACTCTCCCCTCGGCCGTATACACGGAAAACACCTGCATTCTCAAAAGCACTCTTGCTAAATTAGTCAAAAATACAAGTGATGTCCAGGTTTACGAAAAGGCTGTTGAAATGTTGAACAATGCCAAGGGGAATATCCAAGATATTTCGACTACCAATACTAACAATGCACGGCTTGTATTGTGCTGCACACTCATGGCTCTCCAGCAATTAACAGGCGTTAGTTTTTTCTTTTACTTTGGAAAACTTCTCTTCGAGCTGATATTAAACGCCGATATTGCCCGCAGATACTCCACCTTGTTCCTCTGCTTTTGCAGCCTAGCAGGCTCCACGGTGTCGTATCCATTGATGAGGTATTACAGTATATACAAGGGATTATTGTGTGGGCTGATTCTAAACACAATGCTCTTGGTATGTTTCACCGGATTAGGCATTGCCTTTTCCGCTGGTCAAGATGCCAATTTGATGGCTGGTTACTCCATGCTAGTCATAGCGTGTTTGTTTCAATTTGTCTTTGCCTGTAGCTGGGGTCCTTATGTTGGGATAATATGTGTGGACTTGTCAAATGCCAGCAGCAAGATTATGAGTGTTTCGGTGTTAGTTGGTTGGGCCACCAATATCCTAGTCATGGCTATGATGCCGGCTTTAACGAATATTGCAGGGTATGGGTCGATTTCTGTGTTTTCGGTTTTTTCGGCTCTTCTGGTAGCGTTTGTTTGGACACTTGTCAAAAGAACGGGATCCTAAAGGGCGGGACACGATTTGGGTCACGCCAGTCAAGGGTCTACATAATGTAATTGAGCAAGCCAGCGTACCAGATCGGCCTGAATACTTAAAAGGGGCGAAAAGATATGCATTGGAAGCTCGGATCGAGGTCGACGTTAGGCGCTTTGCACCAGGCGCCCTAGACCACCAGGGTTGATCTGGCGATTATAGATACCGTTTTTTTACGCTGTAGAGTAACTAGTCTCTTGCCACGCAGGCACTCTGCATATTGAGAACTAAGTGCGGAATCAAAGACGTCTTTTGTGCAGTACTCTCAACAAGGGACGGATCAAGCATGGGATAGTCGTGCCGAGCAACGCTGACTTGGACCTGCACATTCCAAGAAAAGGATAATTGTCCCAGTCCCCTGCATGTAAGTGGCTTCAGAAAGGTGGCACCAACCGCCGGTAGGGTGACCTTTAGCGAGCTAAAGCGAACGCGCTGCGTAACAATGCAAAAAGCCTTTCCTAGTACGCAAGACCCAGAGCCATAATGCAATGCGGTTATATGTGCCTGATCTCTCGGCGGACCCTATTTCGCGTGATGGTAAGCAGATCTGGATTGCTTTTGCAAAGCAGACGAAAGCCACCTTTTGCGTTGGAATGCACCGAAGGTTCGCTGCATTCGTCTCTATGGCTAGCTGTCGCTACTTTACATGTGAGTAAGAAGACTCTTTCATAACCGCACGCGCGGTTACATGCATGGTTACATGCATGATTTGCGACTTTATTCATGCACCATACGGTACATGAATTTTGGGCTACCGGCGCGCAATTCCATGAACACCATATTGCCTTTCGCACATCCAAGAGAGTCGTGTGGTGTGGACTTTGGCTTAAAGTGGCTTTTTAAAATGCTCTATACTACGGAATTGTAAGCCCTTGCTCTGCCCATAGAAATCAGCGCGATAAATGGGTGGCATGTCCATTCACCTTCATGCAATTGGCCCCATCACGCAGATGCGTCCTGCAAGTAAGGAGCTCATGCTGCATGAATAAATTTCACTCAAACTTAGTGTCTCCCCAAGATTTTGGCTACTTCAAGCATCCACGCTCAAACTTCCTGGGTGATCACGTTGCTTGGTTTAAATAATGTCTCTGACATTTCTCATCCAGCTATCCTAACTTCTTTTCGAGGCCTTCTAGTTTTTACAGATTACACCACCCACCATCGTCAGACACGCCCATTTTACGCGACGATATTTCCTTTCCCACCCTGTCCCGCCTATCAACAACCTAGCCAGGTCTCAACCCAGTGCTCTGCCTCTGCTTTCCTTGAAGTGAAAACGGCCTGGGCCCCTCGCAAGCGTTTCCAAAGCCCACTTTGACGACCAATACTTCGACTTTCCTTTGGTGTTTAGATCTACTCCTCCAACAACCTGCTATTCATTTCCCTATGTCCGGTTTTAAAACGCCACAGATCCAAGCTAAACTTCCCCCCTCCATCAGATTATCCTTTCATCATCACACCATTTACACAAGCTCGCGTTTCACCGTTCCGTGTTCCGTCTCCAGATTCCCCCATTAGCACTTGTCCCCTACCCTTTTCACATCCCGACTTGTCTTTCTGCTTCCACGGAAACGTTCCATTCTTTCCATGTCAAGCACAAGATACGTTGAAGAGGAAAAAAGCAAACGCTCCCGAACCCGATCTGGGTGCTTTACATGTCGTGATCGTCACATGAAATGTGATGAGCAGCTTCCTGTGTGTCAAAACTGCATCAATTCCAAAAGAAAATGCTTACGCGGGATCCGGCTTAACTTCACCCAGTATACGCTATATGATCCCAAGGACCTGTGGTCGGACTCTCCTTATGCCTCTCTAGCTCCCATACAATATCGCATTTTGGACCAGTCTATCCCGGTAGCTTCGCTATACAAAAACGGCTTACAAGCTTATGAACATTGTCGCCACTTGCATTCGATCCAGGATTTGCAAGATGCCCACCAATCCCTTTCCCAGGATTTAAGGCTCAACTCTAGTCTGTCCAGCTTCTATATGGAGCAGGCCACTGCGAACAAGCCTATTGAGGATGCCAACTTCAACGACCTTGATCTGGCTAATTTCATGACCAGTTCCTCTATGGGTCTCCCCATGGATCCCTGGATGTTTTCCCAGCCTCTAGTCGATGGCACGTCTTTCAACTTCAACGAAGATACGGTTTTGGAGAACTTTGACATCCGCAACCTCTTGATGAACCCCTTGGCCGTCGACACCCAATTGCAGGAGATGAAAGACTATTCGGCTAGCTTTGACCTCCAGAACCGATTTGCGTTCCCGGACACCACTCCTCCTAAACGGCATCGAACGCGAATGGTGGCAGAAAACACCATTAGTCCCCAGGACTCGGATAAACTTGTACAGTTGTTGAACACGGAGAAGTACTTCTGGCTCCTAGATCTATTCAACGAGTTGGGCATTTGGAAATCTTCCATCCCCAAATATGCCGCTAGGTTAGCCCAGACCAAGGACTACAAAGATGGTAAGTCCCGCTCCAGAACCCATAGCTACCTACTTCTCGAATGTCTACTATGTTGTTGCAAAGGTTCAAGTATGGCTACAATTGACTCTGCGTGTCGGAAGCAGCTTGATCTCTGGCTGAAGTTCAACACCAAGGACGTGACCACATCGTCTTTCAAGGATTTTGAGCGAGTGTTGATTTCCAACGTGTTTATTGTTCAAGCCCTACTTCTCAAGGCATTGTCTCCCGACTTCATTGTTTGCAAGCAATTTGAGATGATTCTTACTACTCAAGGCCGGCTCTTGCACAAGTTGGCGGCCCGGTTCCAGAGAATCCTGGAGACGAAGTCAAGGAAACTTAATGGATACGTGTTCACCATTGCATCGTTTCAGGCTTTGGTGATTCTTCGGTTTTTCATGCAAATGCATCTCCAGAAACTCAACGTGTCAGGAACTCTACCCATCACTGACCAGAACCACCGGATTTTCAATCCATTGACATTGAACCTTGATGCCAGCATGTTGACGGAGCCCAACTGCGATACGGGAGAATTTTTCACGCTCAGCAAATTGGAACTTACGCATTTGAAAAGAAGATTTCAAGGCTTCGACCTTAACGCAGGCAAATATCCCTCGGACTCGGCCAAACTACGAGCCCAGTTCTGGAAACTTTGCTTTATCAACAATCATCACCAGACGCTAGGCATTCGAGAAAATGCAGCACCAGTGAAGGGGTCGATTGTGGAAACAAATTCACTGACAGTGCTTTCGCCCAATGACAAGTGTATTGCTTTGAACATTGTGTCCACATACGCTAAGACAATACAAGATCCCAACAGCAAGGTGTGTGTGGAGTCTACTTTCAGACAGATCCAAGAGTCGCTTATGACCGAGGATGAAAAAGCCAATTGGCTCACTTATTTCGCATGGGCCCGTTCCGCTCCATGATACCGAACACCTCGGCTATACGAGGGGTCTCGAGTACATAAGCTCTCCTTGATACCATGCATGTCTCTTTAGTGCTATATACAGCTAAGAATGCAAGCCAGAGAGCCGGGACTCCTCTGGGAGCTGAGCATGAACATTTGCACCAAGGTGAGGGCACCCACGAGGTGTTTCCAGACGTTTTAGTTTTTCCTACGATACAATGGATGCTTGTAAATACCAACTTTTATCGTAGATGCAACCTTGCGGATTGAGAGGCTAGATCATTCGGCGGACAGAGATCAGACAGGGTGCACAAGGCGCGCATTGGCTCCATGCAGCATCATGCAAGTCATGCCGCCATCGCTTTAAATAGACGTATATGCATGAGTTATATTCAAGATCTCGCCCTTCATTTTATGTCTCACGGGAGGACCCGCGCCAAATTAGATCCTTAGCCACTTCCGCAGGAACAAATCTGTATACAACATGATCTGTGCATTTCCCGCGCCTTGCCTGCGTGTGCGGGCTAGATTTTTTTGGTCGAGGCTCGAGCTTGCATAGTATTGTTGCTAGATCCTCCATGCTACTCCAAGCCAGCTCCAAAGCCAAGTTCTAAGACAGCTCCAAATCCAGAGTCAAGTCAGGAACCAAACCAGAAGCTTTGAAAAAAAAAAAACCTAAATACTATGGGAGTGTACTTTGGCACCACATTCCGTTTCATCCAGAAATTAATCATTTCACCTCATCCCCTCTCTAGGCCGAATTCCTTTCAGCCGTGGCTTCAGTCACCCTGTTCTGCACCGAGATGCGACTGCACCAGATTTCTCTCACTGGCTAAGATTGTTGCACCTGGTCGCGCAGTGGTGCTGCACTGTACAAGTAAAGGGTAACGAGAGGCGCAGCAAAAGGGCCGATTTACGGACCGTGGTTAAGAAATCAAAGGCCATTGCTGCCGAGAATCATGCATCCCCAGCCTCCAGACACAACCACCAGAAATCTTTCCCGACTTGCAGTTAAAGTAGAGTATCGTAAAGTGGAGTGGAGTGGAGCAGAGTCATTAGTAGGAGAGTAGAGTGGAGTAATAGTGAGAGAGGAGGAACCAGGAGTGTAAAATGATTGGGGGTTGGAAAGATACATATCCGAGAAATCCAGCGTAACGGCATGGAATTCTAGTGGATATTGGCGAATGGAAGCTTATACAATACAATAGCATTCAACTGCTAGTCGCACTCAAGCATTGGCTGCTGCAGTGACTGTATAGTCGACAGAATGGTGAAAATCTCCACCCAGCTTTCAGCACCCTCAGAAAATCAGAAGATGTGGAAAATCAGGAGATTGTAAAAGATTCGGGGATAATTGATTTTTTTTAAGTTTTCCAAAATTTAAAAATCTTATTGGTTCAGGTCCATGAACTAGTATTCCATCCCTAGCTTGCCAAGCATTTCATGCGTTAGACATTTTTACTACACAAACCAAATGTTCTACTTTAAATAAAGACTTAGATATTCTTGGTTTCTACTCCTCAAATCCTACAACATCCTGGCAAACAAATATTTTATATCCAGGATCAGTGTGTAGCAGAAAATACCTTGGAAAATATCATGGAAAATACTAGACAATGTCTGAACACACCACTGTACTTCAACACTTGAAACTTGACTGAAACCAACATCAAACCGGCATCAAACCGGCATCAAACAAACATCAAACCAAAATCAAACCAAAATCAAATATACTACGTGAACTGAGAGCACAAGACCTTTATCCATACAACTACTGTTACTAGCGAGCTTTGGAAGACCGTAATAAGAAGATCATGGAATGTCAACGTCTGAAATTTCTTAAAAAGAGGTGATTGACCAGAATTAAAAACCATAAACAATCCCTTATCAATATACCACTATTTTGTATCGTGCTTAGCCTGGCGATTTTACCCTCTTCGTAAACTGAAATGTAGAAATATCGTTGACAAGGGATAGAAATGGAAATAAAAATTTACATCTTCAATAGATGGATCAAAAACTTTGGGACCCGAAGCATTGTGGTGCGTTTCCCCGGAGAAAAACATGTGATTGTTGTTAAATCCGGGAATTTGAAGCGAATCCCGGCGGAATAGGGCTCGTGTAACCGACTCTATTCTCATTTTTTCCAAATCTATTTTTATCCATGGCAACATAAATGGCGTATTAAGCTTCTTGGATATTGTTACCTACAACCTTATTGGCCAGTCTTTAATTATTGGAAAACAGAATTCGTCTTTTATAAGCTTTTGGTATTTTCTAGCACCTTGTAAAGGTAGTCTTTACATCATAACTTATATTCCTACTATCAAGACTTGCTCCTAGCAGTAGCTGTTACTTCGTCTTGCCTGAATTGCTAGAATGAACCCAGCACCTTTACCTTATTTTATATTTGGAGGTTAGAGTGTTAAATGGAATACACTATGGCTGAAAATTCCAGTCCACTTTTTTGACTCCAAAGAATAACAGACGGAGTGTACAACTAGATTGTAAAAGACTGTAGTAGACTGTAGTAGACTGTGGAGTAGAAGACAGACTAAATATTGATCTCATTTCAAGTAGAGGTATAAGGACAAATTGACAGATCAATACCGTAGCCATTAGGACTGTTTCTGTAATAAATGGTGGAATAGGGACGTACCATCTTAGGGTCTGGTATGTGATAGATTCGTGATACGTCACTCAGCTGACCATGTTTCCCATCAAAAAATACCAAGAGATCTTGTTAGCATCATGTCAAGAAATGTCAAGAAATGTAATGAAATCACCAAATATAGTCTCAAGAATCTCTACTTACTGTCCAGTGTAAATGTGACTTACACGCATGAGGTTGAGCCATTGTATCTCAACTTCTGATTGGCCAATACAGAAAACACCCCCATAAGTAGTATAATACCATTATGAGTCTAAAATGTCCATATATATTAAATGTAGAGCAGCATAGTATTTATTCTATATCATTAATAGGTCCAATTAGGGCCCGGTGTACTGATGTAGGTGACGCACACTTAAACCTGTCTGCGTGGCACATCGATTACCCGCACGTCACGTGGCGCACGCCCTCTGCAATACCAGACGAAAAATTCTTCCGCATCTCTACTTCCTCATCTATATACCATGTCCCAGGGTACCCTTTACGCCAACCAGAAAATCAGAGGAGTCATTCCTGCTGCTCTTGTCAAGCACTTTGGCTTGGATGTCAAGGTCCAAGACCCAGCTCAATGTGCTACCTTCAAGAAGAACTTCCCCTTGGAAAAGGTCCCTGCCTTTGTTGGTCCTAAGGGTGTCAAGTTGACTGAGGTGATCGCCATCTCTATTTACTGTATGTATAATTTTTTACGCTCAAACTGCTTTGCTTACATGATGAAATCTTTTTTATTTTACAGTTATCCCTGTCTTAACACATAATGTCGAAAATATGTAAATCTGAACCCTCCAAGCAAAAAGTTGGACGTGCGATTTGACCTCGCTAATACTAACTCCTAGTGCTCTCTCTTGTCGAGAACCACAAGTTGTTGGGTAAGAACAACACTGAGTACGCCGAGATCCTCAAATGGTTGTCCTTCACCAACTCCGAGTACTTGGTTAACCTTTCCAACATTACCTTCCCTATCCTCGGTAAGGCTCCTTACAACAAGAAGCAGGTTGACCAAGCCCAAGACTCCTTGAAGACCATCGTCTCTGTTTACGAGGACAGATTGTCTAAGTACACATACTTGGTTGGCGAGAGATTGTCTTTGGCTGACTACTTTGTCGCTTTCCAACTCCTCAGAGGTTTCGAGAACTTGTTCGGTACTCAATGGAGAAAGCAACACCCTGCCATCACCAGATGGTTCAAGACCGTTTCTGCTCAACCATTGTTCAAGGCTGGTATCCCTGAATTCAAGTTCGTCGAGAAGCCAATCGAGTACACTCCTCCAAAGAAGGAGAAGAAGGCTGCTGCCCCAGCTGCCCAGAAGGAGGCCGCTCCTAAGCCAGCTGCCAAGGAGCCAGAGGCTGCTCCAGCTGAGGCTCCAAAGCCAAAGCACCCATTGGAAGCTTTGGGTAAGCCCAAGCAGGCTTTGGACGAGTGGAAGAGAGTCTACTCTAACGAAGAGACCAGAGAATCTGCCATCCCATGGTTCTGGAAGAACATGTACGACCCATCTGAGTGGTCTTTGTACAAGGTCAGCTACAAGTACAACGACGAGTTGACCATGACCTTCATGTCCAACAACTTGGTTGGAGGTTTCTTCAACAGATTGTCTGCATCCACCAAGTACTTGTTCGGATGTTTGGTTGTGTACGGTGTCAACAACGACAACGGTATCACCGGTTTCTTCTTGGTCAGAGGCCAAGACTTTGCCCCAGCCTTCGATGTTGCTCCAGACTGGGAGTCTTACGAGTACACCAAGCTTGACGGTTCCGACGCTGAGGTCAGAAAGTTTGTGGACAACATGTTGGCATGGGACGAGCCTGTTGAGGTCGACGGTAAGAAGATTGAGATTGCCGACGGTAAGGTTTTCAAGTAATCGTTTGAATAACATAGAAAAGACTGTGACCACAGCGAATAAGAATATTGTAGTGTAATATAATTAGGTGTGAGGCTGGTAAGCCCCGAAAAACACAACAGAGAATCAAAAGAAATAAATCAATAAATACTATATAGTAGCCCATTCAAAAATACTGATATACGTCTAACGGCGTGTACAGAGTGTTTAGAGTTTCCATCTTGATTTTCTTGCACGTGTTCTGAGGCATGTGTGTCTTTTTTCAAGACCGACTATATGCCAGAGCCAAATGATACACACAAGAAACGAAACCGCGAACCTGTTCAAATCTTCAACCCTTCACCATGATGTCCAGAAGCCAACTACTCCGGACCATCAGGAGAAAGCCACTTGCCTTCATAGGGCTCGTCTCCTTTGTTGCCGTCGTCTACTACATGTTTTTCAGCGGCCCCAGGTCGTCGGACTTGTACTCGTCCACCAAGACCAAGTACTCCTACCATAAGAAAAACAATGGCTGGTTGAGTGGAGGTAATAAGGACACTGTGATCTTGAAGAACTTGCCCAAAAATCACATTATGCATTATGACTTGAACTTGTTGGATGCCAATGCAAAGGCCTCCATGTTCTCGTCAGAGGTGTTGATCCTGACTCCTATGTCCAAGTTCGTGCCTGGGTACTGGGAGAACTTGGTCAAGATATCATACGATCACAAACTCATTTCCTTGGCTTTTATCTTCCCCCGGACTCCCGAGGGTGATGAAGCCTTGAAGCTGTTGGAGAATGCCGTGAAGCTAGTTCAGCTGGGCCCTCAGAAGTTCAAGAAAATCACCATTTTGAGACAGGACACCCCGTCATGGAAGTCGCAACTGGAGAAGGATAGACATGCATTGTCTGTGCAGAAGGAACGGCGGTCAATGATGGCTCTAGCCCGGAACTCGTTGGTGTTCACCACCATTGCACCGAGCACTTCGTGGGTGCTCTGGTTGGATGCAGACATTGTGGAAACTCCCAACACAATCATCCAGGACATGATGTCTCACAACAAGCCAGTGCTTAGTGCAAATGTGTATCAAAGATTCACGGAGGACGGCACCCCCAAGATCAGGCCTTATGACTTTAACAACTGGGTGGAGTCCGATGAGGGATTGAGGGTTGCGTCCAGTATGAAAGAGGATGAGATCATTGTGGAAGGATACGCTGAGATCGCCACATACAGGGCCTTGATGGCATACTTCTACGATGAAAAGGGCGATAAGAGCGTGGAGATGCAGTTGGATGGAGTGGGAGGAGGAGCTGTGTTGGTGAATGCAGATGTGCACCGAGACGGGGCCATGTTCCCGTCATTCCCCTTCTACCACTTGATCGAAACAGAGGGCTTTGCCAAGATGGCCAAGAGACTAGGGTACGAGGTTGTGGGTTTGCCCAACTACTTAGTGTATCATGAAAACGAGTAGCTTCTGGGACATATATAGATACATGACTACAAGCATTAACCTTGGAAGAAGAGCGTGAGCATTTGGTGGAGATGCATCATATCCTTCACCAAATCTGGTAATAGAAAAAGAAGTACTCATCAAAGAAAAGGTGGAATGAAAAAAAAAAAATACGAATATACATATATTCCTTACTTTCCAATCTCATCAGGACCAAAAGAAATGGAGTCGCATCCACGCTGTCTGCAGTCCGTATCAAGACCATCGCGAGGAAAAAAAAATGCGATGCCTTAGAAAAACCACTGAGCTCCACATCCCATAGTCTTCTCTAAGGTTGCCATAACTCATCACAATGCAACTCACCTGGAAAGATATCCCCACAGTGCCAACGGCCAACGATATGTTGGACATTGTCCTTAATCGGACGCAAAGAAAAACTCCCACGGTCATCAGAACAGGCTTTAAGATCACCCGTATCAGGGCGTTTTACATGAGAAAAGTCAAGTTCACCTCCGAGGGCTTTGCCGAGAAGTTCACCGATATGTTGTCGGGATTCCCTAATATTAACGACGTGCATCCTTTCCACAGAGACTTGATGGACACTTTGTACGAGAAGAATCACTACAAGGTGTCGTTGGCTGCAGTGTCCAAGGCCAAGACCTTGATCGAGCAGGTTGCTCGTGATTACGTGAGATTGTTGAAGTTTGGACAATCCTTGTACCAATGTAAGCAGTTAAAGAGAGCTGCTTTGGGACGGATGGCTACCATCACCAAGAAGTTGAAGGATCCTTTGGTGTACTTGGAACAGGTCAGACAGCACTTGGGCCGTTTACCTTCCATCGACCCCAACACCAGAACATTGCTTATTTGCGGTTACCCCAATGTGGGTAAGTCCTCTTTCTTGAGGTGTATTACCAAAGCAGATGTAGAGGTGCAGCCATATGCCTTTACCACCAAGTCGTTGTACGTGGGGCACTTTGACTACAAATACTTGCGGTTCCAGGCCATAGATACGCCCGGTATCTTGGATAGACCCACTGACGAGATGAATAACATCGAGATGCAGTCCATCTACGCTATTGCCCACTTGCGGTCGTGTGTGTTGTACTTCATGGACTTGTCGGAGCAGTGTGGTTTCTCCATCGAGGCCCAGGTCAAGTTGTTCCACCTGATCAAGCCTTTGTTCGCCAACAAGTCGGTGATGGTGGTGATGAACAAGAGTGATATCATCAAGGTTGAGGACTTGGAGCAAGACAAGCAGGAGCTTTTGAACTCCATCTCGTCCACCCCAGGCGTGGATGTCATGCACACCTCGTGCTACGAGGAAGAGAACGTCATGCAGGTCAGAAACCAGGCCTGTGAGAAGTTATTGACAGCCCGTATCGAGCAAAAATTGAAGGGTACTGCCCGGGTCAACAATGTGTTGAACAAGATCCATGTGGCCAGACCCCAGGCCCGTGATGAGGTGGCTCGTCCGGCTCACATTCCCGAGGGTGTTAACGTCATGGAGAAGTACGACCGTGAAGACCCCAACAGAAAGCTCTTATCCAGAGACATCGAGGAGGCCAACGGAGGAGCCGGTGTGTTCAACATCAACCTCAAAGACTTTTACATGTTGGAGGACGACGAGTGGAAGCAGGACACCATGCCCGAGGTGTTGGACGGAAAGAACGTCTACGATTTCTTGGACGCAGATATTGCAGCCAAATTGCAAGCATTGGAGGCCGAAGAAGAGAAGTTGGAGGCTGAGGGCTTCTACGACTCGGACTCGGACCTTGAGGACGAGGAAGCAGAGGGTATTCATGAGAAGGCCCAATGGATTAGAAACAAGCACTCAGTGATGAAGGAAGAAGGCTTAACGAGGAAGAGTCTTAAAAACAAGGCTATGATTCCTCGTGAACATGTCAAGAAGACATTCGGTCAGATGGAGAAACACATGGAGTCTTTGGGACACGATACCAGCGCATTGAGAGGCAATGCCAAGAGAGTCAAGAACAACATGAGTGGAGTGGAGATCTTAAAGAGAAACCAAGGCATCAAGAAGAAGGTTCAATCCAAGAGACAACCAATGGACCAACCCGATCGGTTCAACGATGGTGTTGCCGATGGATCGGTGCGGTCGCATGCTGAAAGAGTGCTGAAATTGCACAGAAGAGAGAGAAACAGAATGGCCAGACAAGGTGAGGGTGACCGTCACACTGCTGCTGCCATGCCTAAACATTTGTTCTCTGGTAAGAGAGGTTTCGGAGCTGATCGTCGTTAGCCGGGGGTGCTATATAGTAATTACATTATTGGTCTAAAAACAGGGTAGAGTGAGGCTGAGATAAGAAGTAGACTGAGATAAGAAGTGAGACTGAGATAAGAAGTGAGACTGACACTGAGACGAGCAAGAAAAGACGACATTCTCACCATTTATACTTCCGCAGATTTCACCCAATGTCAGCTTTAATCAATGACCACCAAATATCAAAAAAATGATATCAAAAAAAAAACAAGTCTACTTAAAGTTAAAGAAGAATGGCATTTTAGAACCCATTTTTTTCTCTCCTTTTTTCATTTTCAATTCTGCCTTTTTACTGACTTTTACTGAATATGGTGTTCTGAATGAAGCGAGGCAGTCACCGACAGGAGAGAGAAAGTGAGGCAGTCAGTGGCAGTGAGAAAAAGGAGAGAGAAATGTGAAGGTGAGAGAGAAATAAAACGGACAGAAGTCTAATTAGACAATTAGACAAGACAGACAAAGACAGAAGTCTAGACAGACGGTTAGACAAAGATCGAAGATTAGACAATTAGACAATTAGACAAAGACAAACAAATAGTAATGGTTGGAATTATGAGCAATGAAACAGACAATGAGAATGAGAATGAGAATGACAATAAATGAAAGTGAGAGTGAGACACTCAGCAGTGAGACAAAAAGTGAGACACTAAACGCGGAATGCCGCATTTAGCCTTCTGGCTGCGCGCAGGTGCAGGCCCCATCTTCGAGGCTCCCTGAGAAAGGGCGAGCACTTCCTCCAGTTTGCTCTCCAAGGATCTTCTCCAATGAATACCAATTCTCTGAAAAACACCGGCGTGTACCCCATCTCATGTGTACGTTGCCGACGAAGAAAAATCAAATGCAACAAGGTTAAGCCTTGCAACCATTGCACCCATCGGGGTACACCTTGTGAGTTTCCTCCCACCTATCGGAACATTCCTGTGCACGATGAAACTATTGTTAAGGAGGAGAACACCTCCGAGAGTTCGGAGGGGTTGGAGCAAAACCTGTCTTTATCGCCTCCCACGTCGAAGCTTGAGGAGGAATTGCAGCACCTCCGGGTTAAGAGCTCTCAAATGGAAAAGGTCTTGGAGGAATTGACCAGAGACAACCAGAACATGTCGTCCGAGATTGAGGATTCCAAGGAAATTATCAATGCTGATGTCATTTTCAAGGTCAAGGGTGAAACCTCCGAGAAGGGTGAGAAGTATTATGGGCCTTTACTGTCCAATAACATGGTGGAGGAAATGCAAGATATCTCGGAAAACAACTTGACCAGAAACAACAGTCTTAGCCGCCACTCTTGGACCACAGATTCCCAGAAACAGCACTTTGCAACGGACTCCGATACTGAAACCGCTGAGTACCTGTTCCACAAGAAACCACTACCCTGGGTGCTTGAAAAGGGCGCGGCCCATCAAAAGAACGAGCGGGCCTTGAAGTTGTTGATCAACAATTTCTTCGACACTCGGAGCTACGACTACTTTATTTGTAGGAAGAATATCCTTGATTTTGTCGACAAGCATACTTCCATGGATGAAGAAGACAGTGAGATCGACGATGAACTTCTTATCTTATACATGATTTTACTTCTACTGGTCGCAAGACTTACCCCGGCCAAGTACAATGAGTTGGGAAAACCTCCTGTGAACGACCACCCTGCACTTTGGCGTGACATTGAAGTTCTCAAGGAATCTCTTTTTAGAGGGTTCTCTACGCTTCGTCACAATCTTTTAAACGAGTCCCACGTGACGGTCCAAGCCTACATTTTGTGTACGGAATGGGAGTTCTTAGAGGGCCGCTACGAAGAGTCGTGGTCTATGATGTTCCATAGTTGTTCTATCGCCTATGCTTTGGGCCTTCACGTGGTCTTAAAGCCCAACAAGTACCTGAACCTGACATCTAGCCACTTGGGATCTATGCAGGGGCTTACAGACGAGTTTAAAACTTTCGAGCTGTACAGGGAGGATTATTTCCTGAGCAAGTTGCCGAAGGTGAGGGTATGGTTTGCGTTGCGGTATTTGAGTGCTCAAATGTGCTCCATTCTCGGGAGACCAAACCCCATTTTGTTGCAGACGAATCCTGTTTCATTGCCAACAGTCAAAGCCACGAATGCATCCGAGGCCAAGGAACAAGACAAATTGATCAATGCGCTTTTGAAATCCGGGTTAAGTGAGTGTTTGCGACTCTCCAACTTGAATCTCATTGAGAGCTTCATGCATAAGATCTCCATGGACAATGTGTTGAACATCGAAAACAAATATAGAGAGGAATTGGAGGCTCTTACTTATTACTTGAGCCCCCTGTACCAAGGTCTGATCAACTCCGGGTTGACATACATCGATGACTTAACTCAATTGCCCAGCTCGTTTAAAAGCAACGACGCTAGAGACGATATGTTGGTGCTTCATGTCAATAGGATCAAGTACCTTGAGCCGCTTTTGGATATGCCGCATGATACGAGAATTCTTCTTGCTCTGATCCTGGAGTCCATAATCTCTTTCGTGGACCATCTCATTGAAATATCTCAGATGTTCATCAAAGAGTCCATCCCCATGCTTACAACTGGAGATACAAACGCGGGATCTTTTTCGTTGCAGAAGATCTTTAGCACTAGAGACCCATTGCTCGCGTCTTATATTTATCAGGGAATTGTTGTGATTTTTATTGTACTTCATTCGAGAGCCAATGTATTGGTGGAGTTCAACGGAGTCGATTTTATAACACGGTTGGGCAGAAAGATCCAGAGTCTCTTGGAACTACATTATATGATCGGAGAGGTTGTGAGCTCAAACGTCAATTTATGGTCTTCGAAGCAATTGGTATTGATGCATAAGATTGTGGAACACACCAATGTGCTCAACAACCATTTTAGAGGGGCGCAGAATTCTAATAATTCGGCGTTCCAAGGGTTTGGTAATGACCCTCAGGTGACCGAGTTGCTTGGAAACAATTTGAAGGATGCTTTTTGGGTTGAAAACCCGGAGAACTCGCCTTACTACTTGGGAATAGCCAGAGATGACGACAGCTCCAATAGAAACTACACCATGATGAGTCATCCGGCGCCTTCCAACTTCGACAGGCTAGAGCCATTTCAGGAAAACCCCGAACCTGAAGATTACCAGGAAAACACCCAACCTGATCATTACCAAGAAAATACCCAACCTGATCCCTACCAGGAAACCAACCCAACTGACTACACAGACGACATTATGCAAGACCAATCGGGCATGATCCGTGGCTACGAGTCATTACAGAACAATATGAACATACAGCCCAAGTATCAATGAGCGGCGAAATGTTCACAATGTATACCACTTGATAAAGCTTTGTTTTATCGTGTCAAATACAGCTTTGTTATCTCGGAGTGCACCCTTTGTTTCACACAAGGAAACAGTACCTACCAGATGTACTGCATGTTGTTGTGACTGCATATAAGAAAAGACAGATGAAACTTTTTAACTATTGTTATAGAGAATAAGGCTTGAAGAAGGTATCATCGAGCTTTTGTCTAAAGAAGAATAAAGGCTAAAGGTTAAGACATATAAGAGGCCATGAAGTCGCTCTAGTGGGAGATGATCGAATCAGTTCAGTTGAGGACAGGAAAATTAGGGATTTTCTAGTTTCGGTTCGCATATAGACAAGAATACAAGCAACTGATATGACCACTGTAGTTCCACATGATCAGAATAACAGGAGACCAATGACATATCCGACCCAGTTTATGCAAGACTTTATAATTACGCGCAACATCCAGTAGCTCCGGTTGGGAGGACCTGCACACAAGGCGCTTGTAGCCTAGTTGCGGGTATTTCACCGACAGAAGTGAGCATATTCGCATTCAAAGAGATTTATCATCTACACTTCCCGCCCCTCCCGATGTCGTTCCGAAACATATTCAGCAAGAAAACATTCAAGTACATGCTCACCACCCACTTCTGGGGGCCTGTGTCCAACTTTGGAATCCCAGTGGCGGCCGTGTTGGACTTGAAGAAAGACCCTGAATACATCAGTGGCCCCATGACCGGGTCATTGATTGTGTACTCATTAGTGTTCATGAAGTACTCCGTCTCAATTGCTCCAAAGAACTATTTATTATTTGCATGTCATGCAGTCAATGAGGTTGCCCAGTTGGCCCAAGGTACCCGGTGGGTGCAGTACCATTTCCTGGACAAGAAGGTCAAGTCCACATAGATACTAGATTTGCACAAGGTGTGCTGCACGGGACATATGTTATATGATATGCTAATACATTCAGTCAAATAGTGACGTGGGCTTGTCCACGTTCTGCGTTGGGCCGAGCACGGTAACATTCTCGTCCTCCGAGTTCGTGTAGTCTGTTTCCCCTTCATCAAGTAGTAGGCTGTTGGAGTAGGTTGAGTTGGTGCTGGCTTCAACCCGGCGTCTCTTGGTATCTGAAATCGAATCAAAAGTGTCGGTATTTGCTTTGGTGGCTTGCTGTTGTAGTTTGGGCATATTGAGAATAAAATTGGGCTTGTTTGGCTTACTTGGTTGGCTTTCTGTAGGCTTTTGGGCACTGTCATCAACAGTGATTTGTAGGAAGCGAACGGCGAAGTTGGGCCGGATGTGCTGGAACAAAATCGGCGTTGCCGGTTCCTTGAAAATGGCCTCGAACGTTGATTCTGGCTCAATGGTTTCAATATCGTGACTGGAATCCGACTTCAAGTTGCACACCAAGTTGATGAAACTGCGGAAATCCTTGAGTCGGAAATTAATATTCGTCTCCACTTCTCCCAATGTGGTTTCCTGCAACTCGTCCGTGGCCATCAGAATCATGATCAGCATGGGGTGCTTGAGGAAATCTCGGTCCTTCATGACTTGCTTAGTGTATGCAGTGTAATTAATCTTATTGAGCTTAACTTCAATGCCAAAGTCTTCGGTCGAAATCGGCACCATATCGAAAAACAGCTTCATGACCGAAGTCTCAAGTACAAACAGGTTGTAGTTGGAGCTCAGAAGGATTTCGTTGTAGCGCTCCAAATTGCTAGTGTCTTCGCCCAGAACAGGCTGGAAACTGATCTGGTACTTTTTCAAAACAAGTTTCTTGGAGGACATTTCCACAT
This sequence comes from Metschnikowia kamakouana, assembly GCA_002374535.1. Taxonomy (NCBI): domain Eukaryota; kingdom Fungi; phylum Ascomycota; class Pichiomycetes; order Serinales; family Metschnikowiaceae; genus Metschnikowia; species Metschnikowia kamakouana. Next base: position 398,928 of record NKZX01000666.1, read on the forward strand.
TGAGTTTGAATTGCCTCTGAACGGGGACTTCTGAATTGCTCTCCACGCGAAGGCAGATATAGTTGAGCCCATTGGACTCGAGGTTCTTGAAGAGCATGACGAGGTGCTTGGAAGGCACCACAAATGTGTGGCACTCTTGAGGAAAATCTTTTTCATTATCCATCGATATATCCCGAAAGAAGGTGTTTTCAAACAGCACCTCTGCATGGGTGGTTCTGCTGGTATTGATGGCCTGGATGGCTAGAGACGAACTGCTAAGCAGAAACTGGATCTGCGCTGCTATACCCGCTAGAGATACACAGCTGCGGCACCAGGTGGCGATATTTCTGGGCCGATCAATGACGGCTATAAAAGACATGTGTAGGGGTGGTAAGATGAACTGTCGCGTCGTATACAATGAGGTCTGGGTAATGGTACTTTCAGATGGTAGCAGTAGTATGTAGTAAATGTTAGGAAATGTTAGGACAATGTTAGGAGATGATTAGAAGGTGATCCTAGGAGATATCATGTGAAAATGGTGTTGCAGAGGGTGGGACTGTGTGATGGAAGATGGCTGCTCACCGGCTCATCTATGGTGGTTCGTTATCTATGGTGCATGGAGCACGCGATAGAGTTATATCGGTGCATATTCCGTCCAAAGTAAAAGCCCGCGCCCACTTCTCTATAGCCCCAAAATGCCTTCTATCTTGGTGATCAACCCAAACTCCTCCACCAAAGTCACCGACAACCTCCGCAAGATCCTCGTGGCCCCCGAAGGAATCTCTTTGGCCTTCTATACAGCCCCGGAACCGGCCCCAAAGGAAATCGATGGTACCGAGTCTCTGATTATCTCGGAGAAGGTAGCTCTCCCCGATCTCTTGAAGAAGGACCTCCATAACCAGCATGATGGGTTTCTTGTGTGCTGCTATTCGGACCACCCTCTCGTGCATTCGCTTGCGGCCAATACTGATAAACCCGTCATGGGTATCATGCAGGCGACTCTCCTCTATAGCTACGCCAATGCCCGCCTCCAGAAACTGTTTGTTTTGACCAGTACCAGCGGATGGAACGCCACGCTTGACGAGGCCATTACTTCGTTTGCAGGAAGTGGTGTTTTTCCTGCTAGAAAGTTTAACAAGACCAGGGCCTTGGATGTACTGGTGTTGAGCTTGGCCGACCCAGAGGAGTTCAAGAAGATCAGCACTCGTGTGGACTCCATTCTTCATGAGTACAAGGATGATAAGGTGGATTGTGTTTTATTGGGATGTGCAGGAATGGCCGGTCTTGACCTGAAATTGTCTGCATTGTACCCGGAAATTGTGTTTGTTGATAGTGTGAAGATTGGCGTGGAGTTCTTACTGAGTCTCATGCACTTCAGTGCAAATCCAGCCCACTAACCCACATTCTAGAAATGTCAATTTTCAAGCATTGACTATGGTCCCAAATACCTCTGCACATAAATTTGTCCAGAAAATCATCTTTCCCTCATGTTGCTTGGTTATTTGTATTCTTCACTGATGTTCCAAGTCATAATCTCTTCTCCTGTAGACAGGACATGGTGTACTCCGCAATGTGATCGCGCCAGATGTCTAGATAAGCAGGCACACCATGACAGAAGCTAATTCCTCTCCTCCACCAGAGCCGAAGAAGCGACAGCAGTCATTCCTCGGGCGCATGCTCCGGCCCCAGAAATCCCCACTGCCCTCTTCTCCCCAGAAAACAACTGCCAGCAACGATTCGCTACCTCCACTATCCCTGTTGAACCTCAATGGCTATAAGATTTCCGCCAAACACAAGCTACTAAACACGGAGTTGGCGTCGGACATCCGGCTCTTATTGCCTCCTCGGCTCCAGCTATATGACGATTGGGAATTGGTGTATTCCTTTGACCAAAATGGCATCTCCTTGAACACTCTCTACCGCAACTGCAATCCCCAATACCAAAGGCAGAAGTATAAGCAGCAACGGGGCGAAAAGGCGGAGCAGGGTTTTGCTGAAGGTGTGGTGCTGACTATGGTATCGTTTGGTCATACCGATACCCGAAGCACGAGGCCCTTGAGTTATGTGCTAGTGATCCAGGACGAGAAGAAGAATAAGTTTGGATGCTTTCTAAACGAAAACCTCAAGGCCACGGACCACAAGAGATACTATGGTAACGGCGAGTGTTTTTTGTGGAAGTGTGAATTCTTCGATAAGGAGAAGTTAGCCAAGTCTCGCGAAGAAGACCCTGAGACTATGCAACGCTTTAAGGCGTTCATGTATACTGGAGTCAACGATAACATCATCTATTCCAACCATGACTACATTGCCATTGGCTCATCTTCGGGTAACAATGGCTTATGGATAGACAAGTCGCTCTACCTGGGAGTGTCATACCCTTGTGAAACGTTTGGGAATGAGATATTGAACGAGCATGGTGATACAGGACACAAGCTTGGGAAATTCAAAATCATGAATATGGAGCTCTGGAGAATTGGGAACTTGGTATGAGACTCTGTCTTCAGGCTCTACACCGCTTCTATTGGATTTTTTATTCGAACCATGCCGTTGAGGATGCTATATAAAGGTTAGTTTTCAAAGCCTTGGAGAATGCAGAAGTAATAAAGATGTTGCAGAAACGAAGGGTCAGATTCTGCGGGGAATTGATTTATCACCAAGTTGAATTAGATAAATGCCGGGTCTATTGACCATAATCAAGGAAAGATGCTCTTCTATGAAAAGAAAAGCCAGAACTGAAATGTTGTATGGTTGCCCGATGGAGAGAGTTTTTGGGCATTCTCGGGGAGATTGCTTTGAAATGCTAATTTGGATGCTTAGAGGTTTCTCAATAAGTTGAAGATATCCTCATTGTCGCTAGTGAAATCATTGTTGACCAAGTTGCACAAGACGAAGCTGTTACCGAACCCGGTCATGAACTCGGAGAAGGCGTTGATTTTGTCTGCCTCCACGAGCTCACTGATCGTCTTGGACTTAAAGATTGTCACCCATTCGTCGATCAAAGTGTACACTTCGTCTTTCCATGCAAGGAAGGATACCTTCTCCACGATGGTGGGCTGTAAGATCTCTTCGCCGGGGAAAACACCCCACGTGACGGCGTTGATATCGTCATTCTTGGAGTTTGTAGTCAATGAACCCTCTTTGTCCACCAAGTAGTACGTCACGAACCCGTAAGGATTGGACAGGTTGTTGGATTCCACTGCTTGCAATAACTTGGGGAGTTTGTCCTTGTGCACCAAAAACTCCAAGTACTGTTTTTGGTAGACAAAGCCGTTCTTGGGTCCCCATCCATGGATTGGGTCGTTGGACTTGGCTGCGCAGAGAGACGGCTGCGAGTTCAACGTGATGAAGCCATTATTGTTGAGTTCAATAAGCGACTTTTTAAGCACCTCCGTATCCTGGCCAATGGGCCCGTCACTCCAAGGCAAAGCTTTGGTTTCGCCCTTCAAGTAGTTGACAACGATACTGGACAAGTCCGCAAGGTTTTGTGGACAGCCCCACAACTCGTAGGCTCTTTTTGGCGATTGCCTTAAGAGCTCAGAAGCAGAAAGGTCAATGTCACCGAAAGCAGGAGATCTGGAGTCACCCCATCTACCATTGGGGAACTCATCCCATCCCGAGGTCCGGGTAATGTACGAGTACTTTCTGTTTTGCCAGAAGATGGGTCTGATGGCCTCCTTGGATCTGTTTGGATGTAAGGACTTCCTCCAAGGAAGATCATCGCCCACGGCCTCGTTGTCCTTAACACACTCGATCAAGTTGAGTTTCTCCAACAACATGATACTGGATCTCTCCAAGTTCATGGTGTAGAGGTGCAAGTGGTTAACGTAGCCGGAACCAATGAGTTTCTGGCACAACTCCGCCACGAGCTCGCAGCCGAGTTCTCTCACAGCATAATCATCATCCTTGACGGGATTCAAGCGGTCTAAGAAGTGCTGAGGAATATGCACTTGCGACCAATTGGCTCTTCTGATAAAGGCCGAGTATGTTGAAATGGGCATGATCCCGGGGATGATGGGGATGGTGATGCCATACTTGCGGATCCTCTCACACCACGCAATGAAATTGTCAGCATCGTAGAACATCTGGGTGATGATGAAGTCGGCGCCGGCATCGGCCTTTTCCTTCAAGAACTGCAATAACTTGTTGTTGTCGCCTTCCTCTGGGTGACCCTCGGGGTAAGCCGCGATTCCAATGTTAAAGTGGTCCCCATAGTTCTTGCGAATATAAGCAATCAAGTCCTTGGCATACCTGAAATCACCCGTGGACTCCGAGCCATCCAAAGGAGGATCACCACGCAAAGCCAAAATATTCTGACACCCGGATTTGAAAGCCTTCTCCAACGCCTCGTCGATATATGACACCGCCATATTGGTGCAGGTCAAGTGCATGCACGTTTCAAGCCCCAAGGTGGATTGCGCCGTATAGACCATTTCATTGGTCAAGCTGGACGATCTGCCTCCAGCGTTCCAGGTGATATCCACAAAAATCGGGTTCAAATCGTACATCCGGTCCATTCTGTCGTAGAGGTTCTGCACACCCTGGGAGGTTTTGGGCACGAAGAACTCGAACGAAAACGTGGCGGGCGGCGGGTTGGCGCCTCCGTGAGCCTGTTTCAATTTCTCGGCTATCTTCATTGCTTAGAGTCGTGAAGGATTTTTGAGAATTGAAAGATGGGGGTGTGAAATTCTTTTGATTGAAATCTCGACCGGGTTTCCCCACTGGTGCTTCCGTCCTGCATGCGCTTGCCTGATTTCATGTGACTCACGGTCACCTTGATCGTGCGGCAGCCATGCACATAGCACGGGGTTTCGTTTACGGATTAAGCCGTAGGCGGCTTTTAAGTTCCGTTTTAGTGGTTGTTCTGGATTTTAAGCTTCTGGTGGTCCCATTGGTTTGGTATGGCGAGATTTGTGTCAATAATGTTTAAAGTGCTTGAATTAATGAATGTCACGTGCGCTCGCCGCATCCTCCCCCATGCAGGCTAATCTCTGGTCGGGCCTGCAACGGTACCAGATACGGTACCAGATGCGCGCAATGACTGCAAAACTACCAATCATTAGGAGAGCACAACTACACAGCTCTTGGGACCAGACTGTGCAGGGTAGAGAGGTTAGCTTGATTTTAGAGTTTGGGGTTGATCTAAATATTCACATTTAGTTGCAATTTTTTAAAAAACTTCATTTTGTAGTATTGGAGCTCTGTTTAGAGCTCATCATGGTCTAGTCCAAGCTCGCCCTTTCCAAATTGCACGAGCTGCTTGTTGTAGTCATCCCACTCAATGATTATACGCCTGGCCTTCTCCAACTTGCCCTCTGATGAAGTTGGGTCATTGCACATATCGATCATCTTGGCTGCGTTCTTCTGCTCACTGGAACACCATGTTTCACACCAAAGCCATTCTTGAGGCAACGAGAATATCGGCACCACTCTCTGAAAATTGTTGGGTAAGTCCTGGTCCAAGTTGGAGAGTGAGTCGGTATCGGAAGAAAGCTTTTGGTAATGGCTCCGTAACTTTTCTCCCACTCCTTGCTCGCGGAATGTCTTGAGGTCGACAACAAACAATGCACTGATGTGGTACTTGAGGTCGTCTTTCAACACATTCTGCCAGTACCCTTGCTTCCAGAACATGAAGCCCTCCATGTCTTTATTCGTCTCACACATTGGTGTGAATCCGTAGGGAGCACCGTTTAAATCCATTTCCATGAGCTCCATCAAATCTGTTCGGGCCACTTGATCTGCATCAACAAATATAACCCGCTCAAGATCAGTAGGGAAGAGTACGTCGAGGAAAAGGATCTTGAAGCCCCAAACTGTGCGTGTTGGCTCCCTCTGTTGTCTGAGCCAAACAGGCCATTTGTATGATACTAGCTCATACTCAAAGCCAAACTCCGCTGCCAAGGCTGGTAGTTGCTCTTGCATTGTTTTGCTCAAATAGTCCTCCAAGAGCCAGAACTTGACGCTCTTCGACGCGTACTTTTTGACTGAAAGCATCATGATTGCCATAAGCTTCTCGTAGCTCTGGCCTCGCGATATACTAAATATGTTGATATCTGCATGTTTGCTTGTCTTTTTGAGGACAGTCTGACTCTCTGAAAACACATTCAAATGCTCGTGTCCTGGCTTGTGCCGGATTCTTGCATTGTAGAACGAAGGCAATAGAGAAAAGAGGGGGAGTTCCACTGAAGAAACTGCCTGATCATTGGCCTTGTACTTGTTTTGATCCACCGATAACAATTCGAAAACATCCTCGCTGGGACTGTCTTGAGCAAGACTGACCTGCCACAAGCCCGGCTCAAGCTGCATTTGGTTGTATCCTAAAGTCTGGAGAGTACTTCCTATTTGAGTGATTGGGCCCTTGCTTGCTCGTAAAGTCAATCCCATGATTGGTCGGCCGGTGTTCACGTCTTTGACAAAGGTTTCCAACATAAGCTTTGAGAGCGTGAAATGAGCCAGGATCTGATCTTTTTCGGAAATCAGTAACGAGTCAAGATCTATCTGGTCTGTTCCATTGCTTTTCAAGTACTGCCAATTAATAGGGGCATCGAGATCTGCCACCACGGAACACTCTGGGAGATGTTCGAATTGTTTGCTGGAGAAGCCTAGATATTCTCCCGTAGATGAAAACTGGGGAGTCAGCGGAGCAAACTGGGACACATAGAGTTTGTTCAAAGATGGTTGAGAGTCGCTTTCGGATAATGGTTGAAGTAAGATGCGGAGATTCACAAATTCCAAATCCTGAATCGCTTCTGTAACGGCTAACAACTTCTGGGAAAACTCATCTGCTGGGTCAATCACAACCAAAATATCCAACAACTTATTCACATCTGCTGGAGAAACATCAATGGAGTTGGAGAAATCTAAAGACGAAAAATCGAACCTCGAAACATCTGTTCTCACCAAAGAATCTTCAATATTGAAGCTAGCAGTGATTCGGGATGTCATCAAGTCATACCAATCGAGACTATCGTATGGGAATGTCTCGGTCTTAAAGTCCAAAATTGAATTGTCTTGCAATTGTGAAGAGTATGTGCTGCAGACCTCATCTAGAATACCCAACCTTTGAGTATATTCGTATGCCATCATCAGCTCGAAATGACGCACATTGAACACCTGCTCGAGCCGAATATAACGAGAGTTAAAGAGAAGGGCTGGTTGGTGCGTTTGAATCTCATTTCTCTCAAGCATCGAGATCTTGGTGGAATTTCGTGGTGTAAGGCTTTGAATACTCACGTCCCCAATCATATTGGACATTTCCCGTAGTTTCAGAGAAGTAAGGCGGGCCAGGGAATATTTGGTGATCATCTCCTGCATCAAAGATGAGTTCTCTGCCGTGTTGACAATTCTCACCTGACTAGATCTTCCATTGAACTGTCTCATGAACTTGAAGATTTCTTTCAACTGCTCGAGAAGAATCCTGGAGTTGAAGTCTCCTATAAGCCAGAAATTGACTGCCGGTTGGTCCGTATTCACAACCTTCTTGAAAGCAATTGAGTTATCGATCATCTCCGTGCTCACTAGCTTGTATCTGATATTGCTTGGGTCTTTGGGAATCACACGTGTGTTGCGTTCTGGTTTGGAGCCCTCATAAACAAAATCCTTGAGTGGGATGCCATGGTCACTGCCTTCGCTTATGCGCCCCTTCAAGTGAGTGACATCATGAATGATTTGATTGACCATTTGCGATTGCCAAGTAGGCGACCGCATACTATGGATGATTCCGTTGACCACAACAGAAGCTTCGGTCAAGTCGAAGTTCTGAAGTGTTTTGTTGTACTGGGGGTACTGGACATCATCAGGAACAGCCACCAATTGTAACAACTCCTCTTCAGTGTCTGAAGATGACTCGTAGTACTTGTAGAGAAAAGCAAGAGCCTCGTTCTGCTCACCCACTTCCAAGACATGGTAAAACTTGCGAGCGATCTCGTCATCCTTGGCATTTTCAATGAGTGGAAGAATTCCCAACTGCTGGGCAATGCCATTATCCAAGATGATCTTAGACATTGCAAAGAACACCTTTAACTGATTTCTGTTGGAGAAGTTCAAGACGAAAATGATATCGTGCACGTTTTCTCGCAAAGGTGGCACTTGGCCCTTCAGCAACTTGGAGGCATTTTCAACGTAAACTTCATATCTGTTGGTCGAAAAGAGTTTGTAGTTTGGATTCTTCTCGATATCGTTAAAGAAGACCACCCCTCCCAGGTTACGGTTCTCGTGGTCAAAAGTGTCTTTGTAGATGGAGAACCTGCTGTGGGCACTACCCATATGGAACTCATTTTCTTTCACTGCACTCATAAGAGCAAATTTGGAGAACAAGAGCTTGGCCTCTGATGGACTAAAGCCCAAGCCCATCATTGCTTCCATATGTTCGAGTTCGCTATGGATTTTCTTAATGATATGAGGCAAATCTGTTTCGAGGCGATGTACTGGTGCTCCGTTTATGGAGAGTCCCACCAAGTCACTAGAAGCACCTTTTTTTTCGTTGGCCAAGGCATAAGCTTGGATCTCCTCGATGTTCTTGGGTTGGGCCATCTTAGCCAAGTACGGTGCGTACCGGGGCAAGTTGTGGATGGCATCAGTCAACAGAGCGAGTCTATTGGAGGCCGGTTCAGCCATGACCAAAGCAGCAAGACGCAATGAAATCAAGGGCAACTGCTCATCATCATACTCGAAAACAGGGCTCTTTTTGGCCACCTCCAGGATCTTGGAGAATGAGTTAAGAGTGGGGACTTTGCCCTCCTTTTTCTGTTTGATGTACAATGTCTTACCATAGCCCGTCAATGGTCTAGCAGAAAAAGAGTCCCGAGGAATATATCTCCATACAAAACGAAGGTTTCCCTGCGCTGCTAGCTGGTATAGCGTGGAGAACATGGCAGCAAAGCGATCACACGTTGGGTCTCCATATAAAGATAGGAGCGGGGCGTCATTTTTCAGGCCCACGATTCTATCGAAAGCGTATACCGCCTCCGAGGTGGCATCGGTCTGGAGCGCATATAGATCTTGTTCAGAACAGTAGATCTTAGAGCCATACTTGACCCAAGCACCCAAGGGGTCTGTCAAGGCCTCACCAAACGAGTCTTTGGAGCACTTCTTGGACACATCAGCCTCAGAGGGTTTCACATGTGCTTCATAATGGTCGTAGTGCATCTTGATCCGTGGAGTCATGATGGAGTTGACCAAGTTAAGGTTGGCCAAGCCACGCTGCTCAGGTAAGAGTCTTTCCGTGGCCTTCTTATACAGGCGGAGATCCAGAGGCTCCGAGGAATCGTCCCAGTCGTTTTCCTGCTCGTCTGCCTGGTCGTCTGCATCCCAATCGGAGTCCAAGCCCTGGTCGGAGTATAATGCCAAGGCAGTACTAAGGAATAGAGAGTCATTGACACCAGCAACGGCCTCGACCAATTGAACGTCAAAAGGCGCGTTCGTCCAATTGGCGTGGAGATCGAGCGACACTGAGGCCGCGGTAATGGTGGCTAGGAAGCTGAACCATGTGTACACGTTCATTGAGGAGTGAGTAGTAGTGACACGCACGCGAAACACTGTAGTACTCAGTACTTAATTTTAGTACTCACTCCACCACTACTCACTATCAATACACCACTACTATAAATACACCACTACTATAAATACCACCACTATCCACACTCTTATACACTGTTACCACTACTATGACTGACAAGACCCTATATCTCTGTAATCATACTTCATCTCTAATTTTTCATAATGTTTAGTCTACCATCTGCCTTGACCTCCGTAGTTGTCGTTTCCACCTTGGGGTCTACCTCCGTAGTCGTCACGTCTATCTTGTCTGCCACCACTACCACCACCGTATCCCCAAGAATTGTCGCCATCACCACTGAATCCTTGGTTTTGGTTGCCTCCGTAGCCCTGGTTTCCACCATAGCCTTGATTACCACCATAACCTTGGTTTCCACCGTAGTTCTGGTTACCTCCATAACCTTGGTTTCCACCGTATCCTTGGTTGTGGTTTCCTTCGTGTTTGTTACCCAGGCCCATGTATTGCTTTCCAGCATTAAGAATACTGCCCATCAAGCCCGAGCCCTGGCTATCATTATTACCATAACCACCGTTGCCAGAATTGTTGTTTCCATAGTTGTTGTTTCCGTAGTTATTTCCATTGTTGTTCCCATGGTTGCTGCTGCCATGTCCCGTGGCGGCACCAATGATACTACCCAACATACCAGACGAACCACTGCTACCATGGTTGCTGTTGCCATGTTTTCCAGTCAATTGACCAATAACGGCTTGGCCAATCATGCCCTCGATACCACTCAGTTGTTTGTGGTGGCCACCTCCGCCACCCATGGCAGCACCAATGGCAGACGTGAGGAGCGATCTATCGCCGTCTTGCTGGTCGCCATTTTGCTGGGGTTGATTCGGACGGTGAGACTCCACGTTTTCGAGGTCGGATCTTTCGTCCTTGTCGCCGGAGCTGTAGAATTCGTTTGCTGACATGATAAGAAAAAGAGTATGTGCTGAATTTTGCGGCTCGAATGCGCCCTCTGGAGATCGACTCAATTTATACTTTAGCCTTACACATGCAGCACCCACCCGCGTGAATGATGCTCAGTGCCTGCATCACGATGTTCGCTGCGTGAGCAACGAACCTGCACTTGGCACCGTACGGCTTACTGGTCTTGGGTCCAGGGTGCAAATCATTTTTGGAGAAGAGTACAAGGAGAGTATTTTTGGGGGGAGGGTCTGTATACAGGCCAAGGGGAATTTATATAGAGCCGTGAAACTAGACGCAGACTTCATACAACCTGCATGGGTAGAGGCAGGGGAGTCTAGATGAAGGCTAGACCGAGGCACCAAATGTACCAGTAGTACCTTGAGCAGTAGAGGCACCAAGGGTCACGATAACTGACACATTTTGAAATTTTTTTTTATAACTTATTGTTTTTTGATTTTGATTTTATTGACTCTAGTATTTTGTCTATTCCTTTTGTTTCATCGTATTTTGTCTATTCCTTTCGTTCCATCGTATTTCATACCTAGATTTATTACGTGCTTCTTTGGTCCCTCACTGTACTATGAGCACGCTCAGTGCGGGACATCAACACTAGTATTATACATCTTGCGCGCTCCACACAACTCCAGCCCAATGCCCCACGACATGTCAGAAAGCGAGCTAAGCCTGGATTTTAGCGATGAGGAGTATCAAGATATCATGGATATCGATCCAGATCTTGGTGGGGGTAGCATGTCTGCAGGCAGAATGGCCCCGCTGCGCCGGGGGGACTATATGGACTACCATGCTGACGATGATGACTTCCCTGAGCCGCTCATTTTCTCGGACCTGGATGGGTTTGAGCTGGGGCACGATGATTTGAATGATGGATTTTCTCTTCGAGATAATATAAAGGCTGCTTCGGGCTTCAAGGTGCGGAGCAAGCCCAAGTCTACCCAGTACCTCAAGAGACGCTTGATGAGGGCTTCTAATAAGGATAACGACCCCGAGGTGCGCGATAACTTGTCCAAAGCCAATGAGGCGTTTGTACGGTCGGATCTTACTACTGCCTGGAAACATTACATGGAGGTGATCAAGTTGGATGCTAAGAACTTCAATGCCTACCGAACACTAGGCGAAATCTGCCAGATGAGAGGTGATCTCAATAGGTGTTGTCTCTACTGGCTTCTAGCTGCAGAATGTGGAGAAGCTGATGGCGATTTCTGGGGAATGGTGGCTCAATTGAGTTCTGAATTGGGCCATGTGGATCAGGCCATCCATTGTTACACCAAGGCCATGGCTAAGCTGGAGCACCCAGTACCTGCTTTCATTGAGGAACGTGCTCTTTTGTACAAGCAAAAGAAGCAGTATGGCCGGGCCTTGGAGGGCTTCCAGCGACTCCTTACGCTTTTCCCTACGGATGCCTCCATTGTCAAGCAATTGGCCAACATATATGTGGACCAAAAACGTGAGAACGACGCCATCAACTTGTACATGCGGGTGCTAGAAAACAACATGGAGGCCCGAGAGAATATCCAGTACCCTGTCTTCACATGGACGGAGCTCAATATCACCTGTGACTTGTTCCTTGCGCAACAATCGTGGACTCCCGGTATCAAACTCATCAAATTGTTTTCACGATGGAAGCAAGACCGTCAAGATGAAACGTGGTGGGACGCTGATGATGACGATGCTGAATTCGATATCCACAGAAGATTCCAAGTGGTGCTGAGTGCCAGGCCTGCTCATGCGGCTTCGATCTTGGCTAGGAAAGTATGGCTTCCCATTGATATTCGCTTTAAACTTGGTTTTTTCCGGCTCCAGCTCGACCAGAAAGAGGAAGCCTTATCTCACTTCAAATATTTGTTTGAAGAAGAGGATGTTCTTGATTTATGCTATGAGGCAGGAACCCATTTGGAAGAGAAAGGTCTTTACGAGGACGCTATTCAATATCTCGAGCACCTGTACAAGCCACAGGAGAATCTCGAATTGGCTTTTCTCCTTGGTAAGTGCTACTTGGAGATCGAGAAATATGCAGATTCCAAAAGGTATTTGTTCATGGCATTAAGGCTCCAACCTGACAATGTTGATACCAAGCTCACTTTGATAGAGGCTTTGTATCACACAGACGATATGGACATGGCCACACAGTTGATGGAGGACGTGTCGAAGTCTGAGGTTGCTTACTCTACAGAGGAGCGAATGGAAGATGGCTTCGATACGCTCGGGTCCTCAGAGGAAAGTGTATCTGGAGCCAAGAAATTGATCTTGTTCAAAAACCTGGATTACTACAAGAGCTTGAAGAGTCAGCAGATGACCAACACAGAACGGGACAAGCAGGAGCTGAAGGCAACAAGAATTGTCCTTGATAAGTACAATCGAATGTTGCGTTTGCAGGAGGCTATTGACCAAGGACATCGTGCAGCTGCTCATGCATGGATAAAGATAGCCTCCCAGCTTATAGAGATGTTCATGGAGGTCAAGAGTTTCTTTCCAAAAAACAAAAAAACTGCATTCCGGGGAATCCTCCGGTTCAACAAGAAGAAGACCATGGATTTCGACGACAAGATCCTTAGAATCAGCAATATTTTGGAAGGTATCACGAAATCAGAGAGCTCCCGAATCGAACTCACGTCTCAAAAGGAATTCCGTGGGCTTGATTATGATACGTGGCTATACATTTTTGTTCAGCAAGCACTTATGATCCACCAGTTTGAAAACGACGCCGAGGATGCAGCTCAAACCATCGAGGTTGCTCTTGACGTGAGTGTATTCATCCAGGATAAGAAACGGAGTCTTTTGCTACGGATTGTCAGACTAATATTGGGCATGTTCCAAGGCGACTATGCAACAACTGTCTCCAACAATGTGCGGTACATCTTGGCCACCACACAGTTTTCTCCCGCAATCTACGATTTCTTCATGTGTTGTTTCAGCTCCGGCGTAAGTGCATGGGCTGCTTTCAGCAACTATAACCATCAGAAATACTACTTGAGGCAGCTCAAGGCGTACGACTCGCTCTTGACCTCCAGCAAGATCTCGGGCGCGGCGCAAATCACAGTGGACTCCAAGAACTTGAATTTCCAACGGGAGCATCCGCATTTGCTCTACATTTACGCTTGTCTTCTTGGCAGCAACCGAACCTATTCTTCTCCCATTGTCTACTTGACTCGTGCCTACAGACAATACTACAACGATCCGACCATCTGCTTTGTTTTGGGATTATCTCATATTCATAGGTCCATGCAAAGAAACAGTGCCAATCGTCACATCCAGCTTCTTCAGGGCATCAGTTATTTGATGGAGTATAAAGCTCTCCGGCTTTCTGGGGCTACTGTGTATGAGAAGCAGGAGACGGAGTACAATTTCGGAAGGTTGTTCCATATGATCGGATTGACAACTCTTGCCATCAAGCATTACGAAAACGTGTTGAGTTACCAGGATGCTCTCAAACATGACCCAGACTACGACATGCTGATGGAGGCTGCATACAACTTGACCTTGATCTACACCATCAATGGGAATACAGACTTGTCGCAGACCATCAGCGAGAAGTACTTGACCATATGAGCATTATGAAATCAAGATGCAGTATGAACTGGAAAGACAATTTCTAGTTCCGAAGAAGAAGAAGATTCTCTGGGTTCAAAGCATGCTTTCCTGATTTCAAGGAAGTTTTGGACCTCTAGTTGTGTCGTTATATGCAGTCCCTCGGTCACCCCAGTATGTTTTCGCGATGTCAGTCAAGTACCATCAACGATGCGATGGTCCGCCTCAAAAACAGATACATTCTCTTTGAAGTTCTCTACCCTCCGTCATCCAATCCCAGTGGGTCAGATGAGAGGCTGAAGTTCCATGCGTTTGCCTCCTCGCCAAGAGACTGCTTGCTCAATCTCCATAACTCTTCTCAGGCATCGATCGGTCCTCGGACCCTCGCAGCCTTACTCAAGAAGGTGGTGGCAGACCACTACGGCGAGCTCGCAGCAGGAACAGTTGGCCAGCTGATTATCGTGAAATATTTCAGTAACAAGACGTCCACAGGAATAATTCGGTGCAGTCGAACCGACTTCCACTTGGTGGTGGCAGCATTGGGGCTCATCACCAAGGTGGAAAACCGCAGTGCGGTGCTCCGATGTGTGCACGTGAGTGGAACGATCCGGAAATGTGAGGATTTTGCCATCAAGAGATCGAGAAAACTCATTGTGGATTTGGGAAAGGAGAATGAACTGGGGCACGACCTCTATGATCTTGTTGCAATGGTTCAGGCTGACGAGACTGTGGTCTAGTGCATGAGGAAGGCTACTGGTAGCAAGATACTAGGATGCTTTACATGGTATACAACTAGAAACCTGGAGAACAATACCATGCAGGTACATAATACAAATACCAGTAAACATTCACCGTCCAAGTATTTGAACATTATGTTCAATAGTGTAATTATGTGGATGAGTAGTCATCAAGCAGAGGGAGGGTCCCAGATTGTGCCTGCATACAGCCGCATATCTCACTTGGAATGGAATTGCACTTGGTCCACGTCAGTCATAACATACTGGTGTCTTTGCAACACCGCCTGTTAAAGATGCCTGTTTCAGATATTCTAGAGCGGTTACAAAAGCGGGCTCAGTCCGTGCCTGTGCCTCTAAATAAACCGCCGGAGCGTGTGTCCACCAGCCCGGCTCCTTTACGAGCTGTACCCAATACAGAACGGGTCATGGATCCCGTGGTTGCTCGCCTTAAGGCAGCACGAAGGAGGGAAAACGAGGCCAAACACAAACAGAAGATGGAGAAAAAGGGTGTGTCTGCCAAGAAACAGCCCTCCAAATCCCCTAGAGCCACAAGAGCTCCCTCGGCTCCCAGGCAAGCTTCTACCCAGTCCAGAACGGGCGCTAGAGGTGGTGGCAAAAAGATGGAATCTACGTCGGGCTCGAGCCAGAGAGTGGCGCCGGCAGTCAAAAAACCTAAGATGTCGTTTAACGAGTTGATGAAGAAAGCCTCCAGTATTGATCACCTGAAGATGTCCATCAACATCAAACCCAAGCCGAAATCGCCAGATCCGCAGCTGGCTCGAAGCAGACCCGAATCTATGTCCAAGAAGCGGAGTCCTGTTCAGGGCGAGAGTCGGGTGAAGTCCAAGGTGGACAGGCCCCAAAGCAAAGAATCCACAAGGCCTGTATCCAAGACCATACCCAAGACCAAAGCCCCTATACCCATTCGAAAGCCTTCTCTGGGACTAGAACAGCGGCTCAAAACGACCCGTGAGTCGCAGTATGTTGATGTTGACGACGAGTCGGATGATATGAGTTCATTCATTGAGTCGGACGATGAAGAGAGCGCATACGCCAAGCAAGACTACGATCGGGACGAGATTTGGTCTATTTTCAACAAGGGCCGTAAGCGCAGCTACTACGCGCAAGGCGAAGATGATTCCGACGATATGGAGGCTACCGGAGCCGAGATCTTCGATGAGGAGATGCGTTCCAAGCGCAATGCCTTGGAAGAGGATAAAAGAGAAATGGCCGAGGAGGCCAGGTTGGCCGCCTTGAAGAAGGCCAGGAAGAGATAAAGTACAGGGAGAGCAGAGGCTTAATTTTCATAGCAACTCTGGAAAGAGTATTTAAAGACTCGCAAGAGTCAAGAATAAATGGGTAATAGAATTTAGCAGTTTCTAAACTAATTAGAAACAATAGAAAGTATTGAAAGAAGTAGTAGGCATATGGGACATGGTCAGTAAGTGTAGTAGTAACACATATGTGGGGTGCGTGCGATGCGCATCGCTAAACTCAGTACTCCTGGCAACACTAGGCCCCATGGAGTACAACCAGGTTCTCAAAGAGCTCCGCAAGGAGGACCATTCCATCCTCAGCAGAGTGCAGTCCATTCTCTATGACTCCAAATATGTTAAGACATTTTCCCAGCTTCCCATGGTAGCCAATGAGAGGTGTGGCCTATGGTATATAAGCCCCCAGATGAGCTCCGACAGTGCATACTTCAAGTCCACGGATGGACATACGGGCCAATGGATGTTTTCGCTCCGGAGACTCAACTTCCATATTCTTCCTCTCTTCAAGAAATCATCCTCCATAGTGTTGGTGGACTCCACCCGAAAGGGCAAGTTGATGCCGGATGCCATGCTGAAGACCGTACCCATTTGGTGTGCGGTGTTGAATTATATTATGTTTGAAGATGAAGATGTCCAAGAGTGGAAAGAGCTCAAAATGCAGAATTGGCTCGTGACTCCTCGAGTCATGGTCTCGGAAAATGAGCACTCGTCCATAGTCAAGAAGATCCCAGAACATGCGTCTGCAGTACGCAAGTTGGGGCTTATTTCAAAGGAGTCTTTGGTTGAAAAGCTTGGTGCAAAGAAGCCGCTTGTTCCTTGCTGGATGTACCCGGGGAAAAAGAACCAGAATGTGGTGGAATCTCTGGACTACTTCACGGTATGCTGCTTGACAGCTTCCATTAAGGCCACGCCTCAGACCTTCATTCCTAATTGGAACCACCTGCTTCCGTATGTGCAGGGAGCTGCCGATGACCACGAGCTCTGGGCCTCGAAAGAGGTGTGTGAAGGTCGTTTCGACCATAAGCTTCTCTGGGAGCATATCTATGTGGAGACAGAGCCCGAATTGGTGGTGGTAGACCGCAGTTCTGGAACACTCCACACTTGGTTGACTGAGGAAGAGTTCATTTCTCGTATCAATCGGGTATACAAAAAAAGCCAGCATGTCAAGCCAGAGCTGAGATGGGAGACCTCCACATTAGGCACCACGGGGATTCTTTGTGGAAAGGTCAGCGGAGATGTGAGCATGTCTGAAGTAAGAAATGTCCATCCCTTTATCAAGAGCATCATTGTCTTGTCTGAAAAATATACTCTTGTTGATGTGCCGGAGAAATGCTCCCAGTATACGTTTTCTGCACTCATAGAGTCCAACAAAAAAGGTTCCAAGAAGCTCCGGGAAGCTCTACCGAAAATCATCCAAGGGTTGGACTCAGTAAATGAGGAAGAGGGCGTCTTGGTCTTGTGTGATAGTGGTACGGATATCAGTGTTGCGGTGGTGTTGTGCATTCTCTGTCGGTTCTTTGACATGGACTGGAACCCCACCACGACGCCGCCTCACGTGAACAAAGATGTCATCAAGCAACACCTTAGCTCGATTCTGAACTACCAAAAGTGTAACCCATCGAGGAACACCTTGCAGAGCGTGAACACTTGTTTGATCTAGTTTAGCCATAAGACAGAACTAGAGACTTTGGAGACTAAGGAGTCAAGTGCAAAAAAAAGAAACCCCCGGGATTGAAGGCCTTTTATTGGCATCTTTGACGTCTTTAATGTCGTCTTTAATGTCGCCTTTAATAACGCCTCTAATAACGCCTCTAATAACGCCTTTTAGTGCGATTATTCTCCCTTTTGGCAGAAATATTCAACGCCTTTGGGGGACGATTTCAGAATACTCAGTTGGTGTTTCATGAATCAACTTGGTTTACTAAAACCTGGAAGGCATTTTCAACTCGGGTTCACTTTATCCAGGAATTATCTTTAGCATTCTTTGAATTACGCTGTTCCAGGATTTAAGGAAAGGGATTCGGAACACAATGCACTGAGAGGGTATTTACTCCTTCAATCGTCTTCAACAGGTAGCATGCCAAAAGCTTTGTTCCTGAAATCATACAATTGAAATTAATGAATACTTTCAGATTTTCCATATTTTTTCTTGAAGTAGGTAGATTCATTTCTTTCCAAAAGTACATGCGTTGTCTGTGCCAAATCGTAGTACCTGGAGCCTACAGCTTAAGTAATCTTGCATAAAGGTGGAGAAAGCTGAAACCAAGCTGAAACAAATAGAATCTGAGTCCATAGGAAATTTCAAATTCTACTAATAAGATCCCGGTTACTGGTTCCATTCCCATAGCTCCAATGGAGGACCATAGATCTGCAATTGTGTGTATAAGACGATTCATTATGTGGGTGCGCATAGAGGTGCATGGCTTGTTCAAGACGTACAATAACCTCATTCGAGTCTACGAAAGCCACATTCCAAAAAAAGGGGGTATTTCCATTTTAATCAGGTTCTGGATATTCAAGTAATTTTATATGAAAGTCCCAACTCATTATGCTCAAATACTCAGAAACGATGGAGGTGTTCTCATAATTCAAAAGACAAATCCTTGTAGAATACAATATCTAGGCAATGGCCACGGTATGAAGACACTAAACAATTCGAAATCTTGCGCAATTCCATATCAAACAAAGCAAAAAAAGCAATCCGAAAAATTAATTCAAGACATTTCTCGGTACAGCCACTACGTCCTAGAACTCCTACCTCTTTGGGATAAAGCCAGATTCCCATTCAAAATCAATAACCACCAATTTAAAAAGCCAAATCACACTCTTATCTAAGAATTGATTGTTATAAGAAAGTGGTTTTTAGGTGAATAATTGGTGATTATTAGAGGATGAATAGGCCTGAGAACCAGTACTCACTCAAGAACACAGGTGTCCAGACAAGGTATCCAGCTGGGATTACCAACTGGGAATGTCAGACTGAAAGCACTAAAGACAACAGCATGTGACTATTTAATCACCAAGTTTTTTTACTTATTTTTTACTATTACATAAAATGCTAGACTGACTCAATAGTTGTCACTACTAGTATGACTATTGACCGATGTTCCACCGACTACAAGCAACACACTACTAGAACAATCCAAAGACCATGGAAAATTGAACTTTTCTGGCCACCATTATGGAAATTACCATACTAGATCCCCCTCAGTCTAGAACAAGAGTGCCAGACATATCTGTACTATGCCATACTATCATACTGTTATACTGTTATACTGTTATACTGTTATACTGTTATACTGTTATACTGTACTGTTATACTGTTATACTGTACTGTTATACTATCATACTGTCATACTGTTTTATGATTGCCTCTTGCAATACTAAATCACGTAAACTATTGTAGTGCTAAATTCACATTAATTATTTGATGGACTCCTAAGTAGTACTCAGAAATCACACGATTGACCACCAAGTAGGCCCCAGGAAGTCCAGTAAACTAGGTATTCAAGAAATTAATAGTAGTTGCCTTAAAAAAGAAATAAAAAATATACTAGTCGCCAAATTAATAAACAAAAATCGGTTTGGATGTTCTAGCATACGTTGCGCTGGGGCCAGATTATGCGCTTTTTGAGCTGCAGACTGCCACTGGGTGCAACCATGCCGCACCTCATGTCCGCCAATGAGCATCGCAACTACTCCCCCACACCATGCCCCGGATCCTATGTCTTCCCGGGTACTTGCAAAGCGGCAAGATTCTCGCTGAAAAGTCGTCTGGTTTAAGGAAAATCTTGACCAAGAAACTCAACTACGAATTGGAGTACATCGACCCTCCCATCGTGCTCCTGAGTACAGGAGAGCTTCCCTTCAAATTGGCCCCTGAGCCCGAAAAGGAGGCGGAAGTATGGGCCAAGATCGTCCAGGGTAATGCAAACCGGTGCTGGTGGAGACACAGCTCTGAAAATGGCTATGAGGGCTTTGACGATGCAGTCTCTTATGTTGTGGAGCATATCAAGGCCAATGGCCCCTACGATGGAATTATGGGCTTCTCTCAGGGTGCTGCCATGTCAGTAATTCTCCACAATTCGATCACGTGGCTTGTTCCATCGCATCCAGCCTTCAAAATCGCCGTTTTCTTCTCTCCGTTTGCTTTTACCGTGCCTAAAGACTCGCTCAAGACCATGGCCGAGATCAACGACTCGGTGCTGGAAGTGGAGGAGTACGCCCAAGCTGTAGTCTTGAATCCAGCATACGAGAAGTATTTCAAGCCAGCCCAAAAAGGGAAAGGAATTGTTGTGTACGGTACGGAAGATGGTGTGGTCCCACCTGTGCGCACACAGTACTTGACCCAGTTGGACCCGAGTCTAGAGACGGTGACCCATGATGGTGGCCACTACGTGCCCAACAAAAAGCTGTTCTTGAACCCAATCGTGGAGTCAGTCAAGAATGCCCTAGAGGAGAGGCCACTGTTATAATAGCTCATGTATAGACCCAACCAGCATTTCGCGAGGCCCGAACTTTTCTCACTACTAGACTCTACATACTACTCACCACTACATCTGGACACCACACCCCGGACTACACCAGCCCACTCCACTCCACTCCAGACACTAGACCCTATACTAGACGTTAATAGACTCAAATGAGCTCCTCTCGAGAAGCTACACCGGAGTCGTCCGCCAATGACTCTACGGCCAAGCAGTCTACAGAGAACACTTCTGTTCTGCCGTCCACACAGGCCAAACGGCCCACCAGCCAGACGCCAGACGACGACGAATCGGCCAAGAAAGCCCGCATGGACGAATCGGACTTTAGCTCGTCTCTTTCCAGAAGAAGCAAGAACTCGTCTACTTCTGCTTCGTCCACCTATAACGATGTCCCAGCAGAGGTTCCTGCGTGGATGAAAAGCAAACGTCAAGTTGATGAATCCAACAAGTACGACAAGTACGGGGCCCGGCGTACTAGAGGAGAACAGGCGCCTAGTCGAGGTGGGCTGGACGACCTCTACTCCAAGTATGGTAAGAGAGATGATAGGTATTCTAGGTACGGCACAGCACCTCTGAGTTCCACGGACTCGCGTGTGATCAGAAGAGAACCGGAGCCAGAACCAAGACGAAAAGACATTATGGTGGAAGAACTAGAGGAAGGTGCTGCAGAAGCGGCCGCATACACTACAGTGCCCAAGATGTCGGGCCCTGGACTCGAGTCCGACTACAGAACCTTCCACAGCAAAATCGCCCACAAGGAAAACAAGGACATCAACAGCATTGTTCGCCAGCACTATAACCAGCGGACCTACCAGTCGAAATTACAGGGTTCCAGAACGAAATCGCCCATCTACAAGATGAGAAACTTCAACAATGCCATCAAGTACATTCTCTTGGGGAACTGGGTCAAAAGAAGAGCGCCGCAAGCTCCTTTGGTTTTCTTGGACATGTGTTGTGGCAAGGGAGGAGACTTGAACAAGTGTGAGTTTGTCAATGTGGACCAGTATGTGGGCATTGATATTAGTGATGCCTCAGTCAGAGAGGCCTACTCTCGGTACTCCCAGAATAAGGCCCGCTTCATCCCACAGAACCCACAGTCTAAGCGTCACAGAGACTCTAAACGGTACAACTTCGAGGCATGCTTTGCGACGGGTGATCTCTTCACATACTCTGTGCCGGAGATTTTGGAGAAGAACTTTCCCGGCATCATCGATGGCTTGTTCCCAGTGGACAGTGTGTCAGTGCAGTTTTCATTCCACTATGCTTGGGAAACGGAATCTAAGGTTCGGACTGTTCTCAACAACATCACCAGGTCCTTACGCCCGGGAGGAACTTTCATCGGCACCATTCCCTCATCGGACTTTATCCGGGACAAAATCATCAAGAAAGATTTTTTGGAGGACAAGATGTTTGGCAACGAGTTATACCACGTGAAGTTTGAACGAGATCCACCAGAAGACGGTATCTTCAGGTCTCCATACGGAAACAGATACGACTACTTCTTGAAAGATGCCGTTGATGATGTACCGGAGTATGTTGTTCCCTTCGAGACGCTCCGGCTGTTGTGTGAGGATTATGGCCTTACATTAAAATACAAAAAGAACTTTTCGGAGATCTTTGCCCAGGAAATCCCCAAGTACTTTGGAAAGCTCAATAAGAATTTGGTGGACGGCATGAAAAGAGCAGATGGAAAGTATGGTGTGGAGGGCGCCGAGAAGGAGGCCGTTGCATTCTACATTGGCTTTGTCTTTGAGAAGGTTGGAGGTTAGTTCTCTCTAGTTCTAGCTCAGCTCAGCGCATTGAGTACACTAACAAGAGAACCAATGCAGCAACGAGTATAGACAAGCGTCCTTTGGGGGTTTGGGTCAGCCACAAGCCGTACCCAATGACACTATCGGAGATCTTGCGCAATATTTTCTGGTTCACGAAGTCAATAGTGCAATATTTAAGATACACCTGAGTTGGCCCACTGACTGAGTTCTTGAGAACGTCGAACTGCACACTGGACACCTTCTGGTCCAAGTATGAGTCGATAGGAACGATCAAGAGGTTTCCGTTGGGGGCGATTATGGACCTAGGAGCCTCAAGTGGAATGGTGATATGCAAATAAACAGGTCTATGGTCGGAACCAAAATATGACGGTATGCAATCGTAGACATGGGGATCCGCATGCTTTTGATTGCTGTAAGTGGCCTGGTAAAAGATCCGGTCACACCACAGCGGGCACCGCTTGGTATTGTAGATGGCCGTGTTGACGTGGAACTTATAGGTGGGTCGGAAGGTGATGGCAGCCTCATTGAAGCCCGAAAGAACCTCCCCATCGACCCGTCCCAAAGATAACTCGTCATACTTTGCAACATATTGGCCGATTTCTTCAGGAAGTGTACCCTCGGAGTTATCCTGAAGAGTAGAGAGCTCAAACACTGGCAGACGTCGAGCCTTGATGTCTTTAGTAGTTCTGAAGTTCATGTCTCCAAGTATAAAAGCATGGCAATTGGGCTTGATGTAGCTGAAACCATCACCAAAGTCCAAGGCCCGCATGATGGTCTGAAGGTCGTCCAATCGCTTCCTATAGTAGACCTCACCCTCCAGAGCACTAAGATGAACGGATGCAAAAGTCAATTCGGTGGGGTCCGAGTTGAGAGGCTGGTACTTGACCCTCAAGCCAGCACCACCCTTCAACAGGGAACTGCCGTAGCCGCAACTGGCAGCCGCAAAGCGGGTGTTTTTGAATTTCAGAGCAAACGGTGTAATGGCCATAATGCCAGTCGATCCAATATGATGGATTCCAATGGTGGTGAAGTTGTAAGAGTGACCCGAATCAGCCGCGTATTTGGTCTTGAGAGCCAGCAAAAGCACCTCGTTGATCCGGAGCAAGTGCTTCTGAGCGTAGCTTTCAAAGCAACTGTCTAGGATAGGGCATAGCTCTTGGAACCCAAACACATAGAGGTCACACACATCGCTGGGGAAGACCTTGGTGAGCTCGTCAATAAAAGCATCGGCATCTAGAGGGGCTTTTCCTGTATTGAAACTAAGGAGAAAGAGGGGTATAGACAGATCGCCCGTCATGGTGTGGAGTATATCTGTAGAGATAGACGAAGTCCTCTAGGGGCTGCTGCGATAACAGGCTGTATGCAGGTTATCATCAAGACACCAGACATGGTACTGTGACAAGCCACCAACGATTGGGTTGGAGCTACGGTGATGTCATAATGTATAATAGATCCTTTTATTACATAGAAAACAAAAAAAAAGACCTAAAAAAGGCTTTTTTACGAGATTTTTGGCTTTTTGCAGTATACTGATAGAGGGTACTCTTAAGGCATCACGTGCAGTACATCGCATCTGAGCGTCGCTACCATCACCATCTTCTTCCAATGTCCATGGAGATCAACCGCCAGCTCCTCGAGGAAGTCAATGTCATTGAAAATGCTATAGCTCAAAGGTTCAGGAAAAACCCTGCTTTGGCACAAGTGGCTTGTATACAAGAAACAGACGACAACTTGGACTCAGGCTCCAAGAGAAGCCATAAAGAAACGCTTGGTCAAGCCCATGAACTCAAGTTTTTTGCTAACCAAGTGGAACAAAATAGTGCCCGTTTAAAATCAAATCTCGCCACTGATGCCATGAAAAACATCATCTCCAACATGAAGGATCCAGGCATGAAGTTCACACCTTTGCTAGCTGCAGTGAAGGAGATCAATGCCAAGTGCCAAAACGCCCCACCCTCCGATGCTGTTTCTTTGAGCAGCCAATATGGGATGTTTCTGAGTGCACCTAAAGAAGAAATCGAGATCAAGCGGAAGAAGCGGAAAGTGAAGCGCAAGTACTATTTGGCTTCGGTGACAGAGTTTGTGGGGACTAAACTTGCCTCGTCTTTCAACGAGTCGGAGATGCTTGGGAAGTATGTTGACCTCACGTTGTTCTACGAAATGTACAAGACACTTTCTACCTCGACCATCACGTACCCGGACTACTTGCGGACATTCACCGAGTTCCAGGTTTCGGCCAAGTCCCACGAGTACATCAAGTACCTTGAGTCGCTTTTGTTGTACTTGAAGAACTTTGCAGATAATGCATTCCCTCTCAGTGAATTCAAATTTGAAAAACCTGAAGATTCAGACGAAAAAGCCTTGGATGATGGACAAGCTAATGAAAAGGGTGAGGTGTTTTGCAAGGCATGCAATAAACTCTTTTCAAAACAAACCGTCTACGATGGCCATCTTGGTGGAAAGAAGCACAAGAAGCTCCAGGCAGCATTGGGCCAAAATGCTAATGGTGTGCAGAATTCTACCAGTCTATCCCAGAAACCATCATATCAAGTCATTGAAAACGAGATTCTTCAGCTTCTGAAGCACCTAGCGCCCGTCATTTCCCTAACTGCCAACGACCACGAGCGAAGAAGCCGTATGTTTGAAAGAGAGAAGCAGATTGAGCTAGATGCCATAGAAGGTAATCAGTCCGACTACACCAGCATTGAGTCCGACTCGGACCATGAGGGCCATTCTGGCGGAGACGAAAACGAGTCGGACGATGAACTCAAAAGCGCCTATGAGCGTGATTTGCCCATAGGAGCAGACGGAATTCCCATCCCACTCTGGCTCTACAAGCTCCAGGGCCTCCATAAGACATATACATGCGAGATATGTGGAAATCACGTGTACAAGGGCCGACAGCAGTTCGACAAGCATTTTGGCGGGGCCAAACATCTCCATGGGCTCAAGTGTTTGGGCGTATCAGACAATACAGTACCTCTTTTTGCCAGTGTGTCCAGTATAGAGGAAGCACAGAAGTTGTGGCAGAGTGTGAAGACTAATTTGCAGGAGCAGGAGGAGGAGACAAAGGAAGCAATCGAAGTGGAGGACGATAATGGCAATGTCATGTCTCACAGTGACTACATGGAATTAAAGAAACAGGGATTAATATAGCTTCAGCCTTGCCTAAGCAGTCTAGTACATAGCTACAGATATACATCAGGCCACAGACACATCCTATCGTCAAATCTTGTATTACAGTTGTATTATAGTCATATCGATTCATTCTATATCTATACTAATTATTGATACATATACATTATCTTCATGGCTCCAGAGAGAGGTGGAGGTGATTCCTAGAGAAACCTTCATATAAGCCATGTAGAGCGCAGTGCAGCTCTCGATGCCTCATGGGCAGACCTTTTCCCCAGACTATCATTGCAGCAGCCAAGAAAATGTGTCCTGACAAAAGGCAAGGCTCCAGTCTGCCTGTGGCCAAGCCGCTTACACAAGCAAAACCTACCCGTGCCCCGCGTGGCCTGAACAAACTCAGAGATGAGATGGGTTTCCGCATGAAACAACAGTATGTGGACAAGACACACTTGGAATCGGGCGGAGAAGGCTCCAAGACCATTGAAGAAGAAGAAACGGAAGGCGCCAGTTACTTCATCGAAACGCATCTCCGTCGAGTCTCGCCCTACTACTTCACATACCTCACCTACTGCAAGCTCCGGTGGAGAGACCGTTCTCTCATAGATATCTTCACGGACGAGTTCCGGGACAAGGAGCCGGACCACTATAAGAAGGCCATTGCCGAAGGGAAGGTTATGCTCAATAAAAAGCCGTCGACGCTCGACTCCAAGGTCAAAAACGGCGATCTCATTAGCCATAGGTGCCATCGCCATGAACCTGCAGTGACATCCCGGCCACTCAAGGTTGTTTTCGAAAATGACAATATCATAGCCATCAACAAGCCGTCGGGAATCCCGGTGCATCCTGCAGGCCGGTACCGTTACAACACCATCACCAAAATCATGCAGCATGAGATGGGCATGACCGTGCACCCATGTAACCGGCTCGACCGACTTACGCTGGGGTTGATGTTTTTGGGGAAAAACGCCAAGGGCGCCGAGAGTTTTGTCAAGCAGATCCGTGAGCGGTCCGTCAAAAAGGAATATATTGCACGTGTGAAAGGCAAGTTCCCATTGCATGCACTCAAGGTGGACCAGCCTTTACATACAGTCTCGCCCAAGCATGCCTTAAATGTGGTGGACCCAGACCTCGGCAAGGAGGCTCTTACGGAGTTTAAAAGGGTTTCTTACGACCCGATCTCCAACACCTCCATCGTCAAGTGCCTTCCTTTCACTGGCAGAAGCCACCAGATCAGAGTGCATCTCCAGTACATTGGTCACCCTATAGCCAATGACCCACTCTACCTGAGCCAGTACATCTGGGGCGATTCCGACTTGGGAAAGGGAAATGTGGGGCTCAAAGACCCTTCCATAGTCGACAGATTGGATACCATTGGGAAGACTCGAGCATGTTCTACGTGGATCCACCCCAATGAGGATGGAGAGGTCTTAACTGACGAAAGGTGTAGCGAGTGTGATATCGCTCTCTACACTGATCCAGGACCAAATGACCTAGACTTATGGCTTCATGCATATAAGTATGAGGATGCCGATAAGAAGTGGTCGTATCAGACCGAATACCCCGACTGGGCCTTGGAGCCATATAGACGGTTTATGGAGTTGGCTCTTGAAAATGCTAAAAAGTGTGGAGAGACTCAGACCCAGTTCAACGTGGGTGCTGTTTTGGTACATGATGGAGAAGTCCTTGAGACTGGCCATTCCAGAGAGCTTCCTGGGAACACACATGCAGAGCAATGCGCTCTTGAGAAGTACTTTGCCAAGACTGGCAAGAGACTGGTTCCGGAGGGAACGGATATCTACACTACAATGGAGCCTTGTTCGCTTCGTCTAAGTGGAAACTTGCCGTGTGTTGAGAGAATCTTGGAGACCGGCATAAAGACCTGTTTTGTTGGAGTCGTGGAGCCCGACACTTTTGTCAAGAACAATGTGGGCCAGTCTAAGCTCACCGAAGCCGGCGTTGAGTACATCCATATCCCGGGCTATGAGGACGAATGTTTGCGAGTAGCCACGTTGGGACACGATAAGATCGAGAAGTAGGGCCAGCCTCATTTCTTGATCGCACCATGGTTTATGATGCCCAACTAGTCATCATCAAAGTCCACTCTCACGGCCTGTGTAGCGTATACATAAACATCTCTGTCGCGCCTTGTACTGGAGTCAACTGCATCTACACCACGCAAGCCAGCTTCGGAAGTGGAAGTGTTAGGCGCATCTTTCAGGGTGTGGAAGTTAAAATCCGAGCCACGAGCTCCGTAGTTCTCAAACGAGCTTCCAACACTGACCGACCTGGGAATCGCCAAACCTGTGGCTATCACGAAGTCGGTGATCTTGATGAACCCGTCTCGAAGACGGTTGTAGCTATTGGAGAGTAGACGCACGTTATGCTGTTTAGGTGCATCTGCAGAATGAGGGGCACTCTGTGATGGATGGAGCTCGTTCAGCGCAGAGTTCCCTTCCCGAACTGCCTTGTTGCTCTGGGCATCCGTTCCTTGACCTCCATGCAAGCTTGTATCGTCATTTAAACGCGTAAGTAGAGACTGAGAGGGACTCAAGTCAGAGTCTTCCTCCACAAAGAGCTCGAAACGATCCAACTCCATGATCTCATCTTCATAAAACCTCCTTCCTAGAATCCCCTCTTTTTCCTGCACCTTCTGGATGAAATTAAACTTGTTGCACCATTCCCAAGGTATCACCACACACACAACATAAGTGACCACTGAGAACACTTCTGAAAGTAAGTACACCCAAGTTTGAGACACGTCAGCAATGAAAAAGGCCACCGGGGCCTCGATGAATAACAAAGACAACACAGAAATGGCCCATAGACTCTTATGGTGGTAAATGGTTTTGATTTTGGTGAGAACAAAGGCAGTGAATATGGCAGCATAAGTGATACTCATTGCAATTCGAATGAGGTAGGTAAAGGCAGGAATAATCTCTCCGGCCTCGTTCTTGATGCCAAACTTATGGAACTTACTGATACTCCATAACGTTTGTGAGGCAATCGAGGCAAATAATCCACAGAGGAATACTTGACGCTTGTCGCTTTGTCTCAGAAACAAGCGCATAAGAACCTGAACCTGGTTAATCTGTAGCAAGAATGTCACAATCAAGTCTATGATTTGAAGGTAAACCGTATTATTTATGATCTGGAGGAGAAGGTGGCCATGTAGAAAGCCCTGTTTCTGCATTTTATGGAGAATCACAATCGATTTGATCACCGTGATTAGCATGTAAGTGGAGGCTAAAACCGCCGAAGTCTTGAGCAAGTGAGAGGGTTTCACAGTGTAGTTTGTAATGACGAAAATGGTGAGGAACCAGGTGATCACGGCCAGGAGAGCCAAGGAGTAGACCATGGGCGTCACGCTGGACATGAACGCACCCAGGCCCTTATTCATGGTATACTCGTTCCATGATTGCTTGACCAAGGGGAGATTATCGGAGAATTTGTTCAACACCAAGTTAATGTTGGTGTTTAGCATCGGGGCTGAGTTCATATAGCATGACTGGATGTATTGCGCCTGCAGGATGTACTTGACGGGAGTATCAAAGTCATGGGAGATAAGGATTCCTTCCGGTAGATGCATCATTTTGCACAGGTCGTAGACCTTCTGGGTCTGACAAGTTCTCCAGAACATGAGGATGAGGTGTGTATTGTCTAGTCCTTTTCCTTGTCTAGTCGTTTTTTTGTCTAGTCGTTTTTGTCTAGTCGTATTTCTTGTCTAGTCTTGTTTTTCTTGTTTTTCTCTTCTCTGTTGTGAGATTTCAGACCCTGGCGTCCTTTCAGTAAATGCGTGCTGTTGTTAGAGCCTAGTCACTGTGAATGACGTAGATGAAGTATTTGAACAATGCGCGCACCATGTTTTCATCTACTGGACACCCAGCAGAACTGCAACTGGAATCAGATGCTATATATAGATATGTTAGGGGAGAATTCCGGCTATATGGATCCAGACGGTATCATTTTTAGCCTAAATAGTCTTTGGTTCCTGCATATTTTCGGGCTTTCGGCTGCAAGTCTGCGCCTCTGCGCCCTAGTCAAGGTGACTCCAGGTGCGCAACAATGTAAGATTTCCCACCATACTCATGGCTTCTCCATAAGGGTCCATCTTTTCCTTTGCAAACCATTCCACTGCCACCCACTGCATCGACGATTTGGGAATACTTGGTGCCACGGCAATCTGAGTCTTCCCTAACCTTCTTCTCCACTTGTTCACTCCTTGACCATTCACAACCATAGCATTAGAGGCTATTATAACAGTCGATCATAGATCTACCGTGAAAGGCCACTCATCAAAAGCCAACCCCCACTCCTGAATTAATTCTCTTACACATAATGAACGGCTCTTCCATTTCTCCTGATACCCTCTTGTCTCCTGAATCCCAACACCAGCGTAATGCCTCTGGGTACTCACACGACTATTCTTTCCTTGACTTCTACCAAGATGATACCACAGAAAACATTAACCTCTTGAACAGCCCCATCCGAAAACCTAGCGAAGATGCTAAAGCCAATGACGAAATTGATGCCTTCAAGGATGCGTCCACTTTGGCTGATTCCGTCTCTCCAGTACCGTATGTCCCCAAGCTCCCAGAGGTGGATCAAAAGCGGATAGATGATATCATCAAGAGTGACTACGATATGTACGGCTTCAACAAAACATCCTCGCTATTCCAGTCGACCAAGGAGTCGTATAATAAGTGGTTCAAAGCATACCTGCCGCACTTCATAGCGCAGAAGAAGAAATGGTGCCAGATCATGAAAAGTGACGGGCTCTCCTACCAAAATACATCCGAATACCCCACCCGGTTTCCGCCCAAGTCAGACAAAGTCAAGAAGCTTATCAGAAAGGGTATTCCTCCGGAATGGCGGGGCAATGCATGGTTCTTTTACGCAGGCGGAAGCGAAAAAATGAATAGAAACGCTGGCGTTTATCGCAAGATCGTCCTGGATACCGCCGGACTCCAAAATAAGGAGACTGACGTCATTGAGAGAGACTTGAATCGTACATTTCCCGACAACTTGGAGTTCAAGCGGAAAGACTCCGATGGTCTGGACGTTGCTCGAGAAACAAGCATGATTTCCGCCTTGAGAAGGGTCTTGACTGCATTTGCCCAGTACCAGCCACAGATTGGGTATTGCCAATCTTTGAACTTTATTACTGGGCTTTTGCTCCTATTTATGCCGGAAGAGCATGCATTCTGGATGCTTGTCATTATGACGGAGCGAATCATTCCCAAAGTTCATTCGGCAAACTTAGAGGGGGTACACACTGACCAAGGCGTGTTTATGATGTGCATCAAAGAATACATTCCTAAGCTTTGGGCCATCATTGGCAAATCGTTTGACGGTACCGTCTTGTCTGAGAACAAGATTCTCACTCGCTTGCCTCCTTTGACGCTCGTGACGTCGCCTTGGTTCATGTCAGTATTCATTGGAATCCTACCAATTGAAAGTGTTCTTCGGATCTGGGATATTTTATGGTATGAGGGTTCAAAGACACTTTTCAGGATCTCGCTCACCATCTGTCGCTTGTGTTTGGAAGACCCTACGTTCAACGAGGCCCACGAGCGGATAGCCAATGCAGGTCCCGAAGCCGAGCAAATCGAGATTTTTCAGTTCATGCAAACACACCCCAAAAGCTTTACAGACCCCGATCTTCTAGTCAATTGCTGCTACAAGAAAATCGGTGGGTATGGATACGGGTTTCTCTCGCAGAGCGAGATCCAAAAGTGCCGGGAATTCGTGGCCAACGAGAGGAAAAAGCTAGAGATTAAGAAGAGTGGTGTTCTCGAAGCAGAGATGAATGAAGACGAGCGCTTGGCCATCCAAAAGCTTGGTAACACCTCCGATGACGATATACACGATGTGTATGGGTTTAACAAATCCATTATGAGCGGTGTTGCATGGAACAAGCATATGAGCGGCATGATGCGGAAGAAACTTGCAAAGAAGCAAAAGTAATCAAAAATCAATCCGTGTCTAGGAGCAAAACATCAATGGATGGTTCGTTTCTAGAAAATAAAAGTTAGCATTTGTTAGAAATGTCTACAGAGTGTAGTTTACGCATACAAGTATCTTATCGGCAGAGTGCGCGAGAGGAAAATCAAGTGGAAAAACCAGGCTACTTCACCCAAGATGGAATACAAGTATCTTATATCCCGACTCGTGGATCCCGTGATTGCTATAACGATTGGTGTTTCTGCTTACTATGTGCACGAAAATCGGATTGGAAGACGGCCAGGGCACACTCTCAACGAATTATTGAAGAAGAGATGGGCAACTACTGACTAAACGGTGAGATTTGACTACTGGTGGTATGGATCTGACTGACTAGGGATTTGACTAACTATTGGTCTGCCTGATCCAATAAATGATATACACGTTTTGAATTGATTTATATGGCCAACTTGAACTTCTTCAAGACCTCGCCCGCTTCTAGCTCACCCAATTCTGCACCTAGGATGGCATGGATCTTGGTCCAAACTCCATCGGAAATAATTGGAGCAGATGTCCCTTCGCTTTTGATAGCATTGGTATCGGTAGCAGCATTGGTCTCGGGCACGGCTTCAGAGGCCGTGGGTGGAGATACCATCACAGTGATGGCAAGTTCTTGGCCTGCCTCGGCCACAGTGGAGAGCACGGTACTATCGGACAAGACCTTGGACTTGATCATGAATTTCAAGTTGGCCGGAGTGACTCCTGCATCTTTCAAAGAAACCACGTCGTCCACGAGCTGAGTTTTTATCTTGTAAATAGTTTGATCAAGAGACACTTGCACCAACTTAGTAGAAAACCTGAATGGAGGTTTGATCGACTTCAACGCAATGTCTGTGCTTGCACTTTGCTTGCCATCATGAGTGATTGGGAAGGGAAACGACAATTTGGGCAACGAGGGGCCCAAGTTGGCAAGCTTGTTGTAGTCCTCAGTTGAGTTGAAGGAGTCGGCAGGAGCATCCGAAGACAACTGTATGAGTTGGGAATACGTCTGGGCAAATGTAGACGACATGGTGAAGTTTAAAGTGTTGGAGACTCTTGAAGACTGTGATGCTTTTTGAGCTTTTTAAGGCCTTTTGTCTGTGCTTAGTGTGTGTGACGAGTAGACTAGACTGAGACTGTAGACTGTAGACTGTAGACTTAGACTGGTATGTATTGTGGTGGTGCGACTTTGGACTGTCACGCCAAGCCTCATGGATCCATTAATAAGAAGTATACTAGTAATAAAACGTAGTAAAAGAAGTTGTTTATAAAAATGAAATAAAATTATTTTTAAAATATCCAATTTGGACTCTCTCGATTTCTTTTACCATATTCTCCTTCTTTCGATTTTATACTATCCATTCTATGTTTTTGGGGCTCTCTTGATTCTCCACATAACCGCACTTCCACAACAAAATGCGAGTACAACCTCTAATCAAAACTCCTACCAACACCCTTCTTTTGAACCAACCATGAGTTTCTTCAAACCATTTTCAAGACAAAGCGACGGAGCACCACTACCCCCTCCAGCCACTCAAGCTAATGAAACACGCAGCTCGTTCCAAACAAGACTCCAGAAACTCAACCCGTTCCGGTCCCAGAGTATCTATTTGCAAGATGACGAAAACTATGTGACTTCGGAACCTGGCTACTTACAATTATCCCGATGGGACCGCATGCTTATATTTGGGCTCACGTTCGCGGGCGCGGTGCTGTGCTACCTCGTGTGCATCTTTCTTTTCCCAGTGTTGACTCTCAAGCCCCGGAAGTTTGCCATGTTGTGGTCCTTGGGCTCGATCTTCTTCTTGGTGAGTTTCGGCGTGTTGCAGGGCTTCCAGGCTTATATGACCCACTTGTTTTCGTCCACTCGAATCTTGTACACCATTGGATTCACCACTAGTATCATAATGACCTTGGTGTCGAGCTTATCGTTGAAATCGTCTCTCCTCTCTATAATATTTGGCGTCATCCAGCTTTTGATTGCAACCTGGTACACCGTTAGTTACTTTCCTATGGGGCAGCAAACGCTCAATTTAGCTTCGGGGGTGGCTCGCTCGCAGGTGGAGTCTTGGATCAATAACTAACTACTCACTCTACCACTCATTCTTGTCTGCACCGAGGGCTATATATTTAATTGCAGTAAACACTCAAGAATTGCTCGTCGCCTCTTTCGATGTCGGGAAAAGCGGAAGCAATTCCCTTCTGTGTCACCTTCACGATGGCTGGGTTGGCCGTGGTGTCTGCATCTAAGGCTTGTTTTAATGCAAGAACCTGCTCTCCCACAAGCCTGGGCTTAAGGTTTTGGCTGTCCACCAACTTGGCCCAGTTCCTCAACGCCTGCAATGCCAAGACGTACTTGGACTCGCTCTTATAAACTCTCATGGCCAATTCCCACGTGTACATATAAGAGCCTGCTTCTTTTGATAACTGCTTAGCAAACTCCTCTATCTCTCCAATCAAGTTTTTGCTCTCTAGCTTTTCTGAATAACGCTTTTGGCCAAAAGGATCCTGGTCGTTTTTTTCCGACTCCACTCTATCAGCGAGATCACTGCGCTTCTTGGGCGTGGGCTTGCCTTTCTTTTGCTTTCTGAATGGGGCTGGTGGAGTTTCAACTTCAAAGTCATTTTTCGAAGCCTGGATCTCCCAATACATATCCATCATGCCTTTGACAGCCCGAACATAAATTGACGTGGAGTGGATCTTATCTTCCCACTTCAACATGGCAACGTAGTCCCTTGGTGTTCCACGTCTCATACAATAGGAATGGTAATCAAATTGGTCTGACACGTAGACCAGGAATACTTTCATTACTGCCTGGAACCGCTTGAGAGCCAATCCTCTATTGATCTCCATCGTTTCCTTGACTCCTGCATACTCCTCGGCCAGAGGGTCCATGCTCTCGAGTTTCTTCTGATCTTCTTTGTAGAGTCTTTGATAAGCTTCAGCACTTTCGATCAAGATCCAGTTGACCTGCATGATGTGCAAATCCTTGAGCCCGTTAATGGCACCCTCCTCCAATTTGGTGAAGAGCGAGATGCAGTCAATGGCTTCTTCGACTTTGTTTGCTCTGAGCAAATACTTTGTAGCTTTGGAGTTGATGAAGCGATCTTGCAAGTCCAATTTGCGCCCCTCTTGCATGATGTCACTGGCAGCTTGTACATCTCCCGTGTGCTTGACAACACGTGCTTTCATGATGTAGAGCTCAACCAATGTAGGGGAATGCTTCAAGGCCATGTCTATGTAGGAATTGGCTGCTTCTACATCACCCAAGAAAAGGTAATGTTGGGTCAAGAAGTACTGGGTCCACACATACACAGTTGGAATTAACGAGGGCACTTCCTCTTTCAAGAATTTCTCCACGATGGACTGGATGATAGCAATTTTTTGACCATTTCCGTACAATGGTTTGACATTGACAAAAGTGGCTGGTACACCCCGTTTCAATTGGCCAAGAATGTAGTTACTTGCACGTTTCTGGAACTCTGGGTGAGAGGCAGGAAGAAACGTCAAGGGAAGAAATTGTGGGGGGTCCGAGCGAGGGTAAAACAGAGCCAACTTGTCATACAACTTCAAGCGAATGTCAATGGATTGACTAGGGCTCCCCAAAGCAGTTTCAAGCAACACATAGTAATCCTTGTTGTCAGGGTTTCTTTGGATTAATTGACGGTACAACACCGAAGACTCCTTGTGCTTGCCCAAAAGCAATAAGTACTTGGCTCTGTTTTCCATGAAAGACACCCTGTCTCTGATTTCAGCAGAATCGTCGTCAAGCTCTTGGAGGGCTCTTGCATAGTTGCCAGACTCAGCAATGATCTGGTTCTTGTACAACACACATTCACTCTGTTCGTAGCGGTCCTGTTCCTGCAAATGCTCCTTGATCACCCCCTCGATCTTGGTCAATGTGTTGACTGCAGCATCGTAATCTTTATTAAGATGGTGAGCAACGGCCACAGCAGTCCAATTGGCCCGGTAGCCAGGCTGGCTCTCCAAGAACTTTTGTCTGGACAGCACCAAATTCTTATAGTCTCTGATTTGCGTCTGTATGAACGACAAATCCCTCAAAATGGGCATGTTCTGAGACCCATTGTCCACGGCAGCCTGGTACCATTTAGCAGCCTCCGGGTAGTTCTCCAAGCCACGGTAGTAGATGCCCGCCAAGTGGTTGACCAAGTAGTTGGAAGGCCCTTTGGCCAATGCCTTGACAATGTACGCATCGGCCTCTTCCTTGTGACCCAACTGGAAGTTGGAAACACCTTTCAAGGCCAAGGACTCGGCATGGGACGAATTTTTCTTCAAGTTCTGGTCCACGAGCTTGAGCACCTTTTTGTACTGCTTGTTCTCGTAGAGCACCAATGCCTCTCTTGCGTTTGCATCTTCCTTGTTGGCGAAAATCGGCTTTCTGATGCCCATGCCAAAGTGCTTCTTACTATTGGAGAATAGGTTGGTGCAAACTTGAGCGCTCTACCTTGAGGATTACTCAGAGCGCTCTATCTGCAGGACAACAATATGCTGAATAGGGCATGAGGCAAGGTGAGATAAATATGAAACAATGGAAGCGGTTTAAAGCGGTCTTTGAATCATAAACAAGATATCCCGAGGCGCAAACATGTTGAACAAGTTTATGGTATTTTCTTGTGTGGTGGACCAGATGCAGTTCCATCAGGGCCTGCATAGGTGTGCCCTCTAAATGCTGCGGCTGTTACTCGATTCGCCTCCACTTTTGCTTGATGAAAATTGAAGACGCCATGACCAACAGTCGGAAAAATAGGGTCACTGTGGCATGCAACCGATGCCGTCGTGGAAAGAGAAGGTGTGACGGCAATTTACGTTGCCAAAATTGTATTGCCTCCAACACCGAGTGCCAGTATGAGAAACAAGAGAGAAAACCTATCCAGAAGATCGACAAGCTGCAGAAACAGGAGAAGGTCATGAGTTACATGACGGCCAGGCTAGATCGCCTCGAAAACATCATGCTCAAGCTTGCTGAAAAATTATGTGATTCGGACAAGGAATCGTTCTCGTCCATCTCCAAAATATCTGGGAATCCGGCCACCGAGTTGAACTTCGAATCGGAGGACGACCAGTCCACAACACTGGAATCTGCAAATGAACAAAAAGAGCCTGGAACTCTGTCTAAGGAAAAACCTCAACTTGAGCCGTTGATCAAGCATGGCGAACTCTACCTTGGGTCGCACTCGTTCTTCTCGATATTATCCAAGAGCAGTTTGGCTTGGATGAGTGAACAGCTTGGCGAAGATGGTTTGCACCTTATCGTTCCCTTCGCAAATATGCCTGCAATGTTCCAGAACAGCACAAAGAAGCTCTTTAAGATGTGGCTAGGGAGTCCCAACTTAACCCATGCAGAGAAGTTCAGAATCTTGAGGAGTCCGTTTACTCAAACCAAGGAGTTCCTCACTGGTTTGTTTGCAAAACATGCTCCGTCTTTCTCTTGTGCAAAAATCTTCTTCGATGAAAAAGACATGTTGAAATTCATAGACCGCTACTACGATACTAATGTGGAGAGAAACTTTGATATCAACGAGTTGTTCCGAACTAGTATCTTGATTCTTTTCTGCTTATCCAGAGCCATTGATGTGAAACTCAAAGAATCCGAGGGTTCTTTGAATCCAGATTCTCCCACAGACAAAGACTACTCCATCAAAAATCTCATCACTCTCCGAGACGAGTTCCTCTCCAACTGCTTCTACTACACACACCAGCTTTCACTTTTCGGATCGTCGGTTGAGTCTTTGCAGGCCTTTATGTTCTTTGTCATATACATGGATACACATGTGCACGCTCCTGAGATTATCTATTTAATACTTGTTCAGGCCGCCTCCAAAGCCAAGGACCTTGGTCTTCACCGCATTGAGACATACAATAATTTTGATGATCCCGCAACGAAGCTTCGACTCTCTCTCTGGTTTATTGTGAGCTATGTTGATTTGGAAATATGCTTCAGAACCGGAAAGACCCCATTGATCAACTACCAGGATGTCAGTCCCGAAATCAGACAACACTTCCATATCTCGAGTATTGCCCCCGAAGGCTCGTCCATGGTGGAGTTCCACAAGTGGCATAGCTATATGTTTGACATTCGTCTTGAGAGCTATAACCGGCTCTTCTCGGCTACAGCAAACGTCCACTCGTTCGAAGTTTTACTGAGCAATCTTGATTTCATCAACTTGGAAATGTCGAATTTAGCTCTGATCATGTCAGGAGACCGCAGGCCTCTTTTCTTCCATGACTCAGGCTTCAGTCAGATATACAGCATTGAAAACGATATAGACGAATTGCGGGCCAGGTCCTTGCTTTCGTTCTTTGTGCATGCCATGCTCATCAACCGAATCCCTTCCATGCACAACTTTCCAGATATGTACATTGGAAAATGCCTGGTCTATAAGACCTTGTCTCTTAATAGTGCACGGACAATCCTTTACCTCTTGAAGGATTTCGACTATGAAACCCGAAGCGCATTGCCCCTTTGGATGTTCTACCTTCCCGTGTCAGCCATCCTCCATTTACTGGCAGCATGTATGTCGGACCCAGGCACCCAGGAGGCAGAAAGTGATATTCGTCTCATCGCTGACGCATGCAAGAAACATTTCAACAGAATCAATAGTCATCGACAAATTTCTACCGAAACAGAGATCATCGTCTTGTTGGAAATCTTTATCAAGTCCATGTTGAAGGTTGTCATCAGGATCTACGACACCAGAACAGGCATGTCGTTCCTTCGAGAAGATCCTGCTTTCAAAGATACCTTGCACCTGGTACGCAAGTGCTTCCCCCGTCTCTACCACGCTCCAAAAAACCTTGAAAGCCTGTTGGGATGTCATTTCCAAGGCAAGTCGCCGTTCCCAAAAAGCACTTCTCTCAGTGGGTCGCCCAGCACTGCATCAGACCGGTCGTTTGTTAGTCGCACGTCAAATCAGGGTATGCCAGAGTTCAGCCCCAACAACGATATTATGGATCCTTTGGACCCGACCAAGTTTTTGGCGCAGTTTGACGAGGTGGATTTCTTTCTACAGTCTCAAATTGAGCCTAACCCCAATTTCTTCACCAACACCTCAGTGTTGTAATACTTACTGCTGAAACTTTATCAAAAACATTACATAGACAACCTTGAATTTCGAATACATGGGTATAGTTCTACGATATGCACATTAAATTAGCCAGTTCATTAATATTCATGCTTGTAAGGTTAACGGGTACGGATGACACCAGCAGCAATCAACATGTTGATCTTCTTGCTGACGGCAGGATTCTTCATGTGCTCTTGTAAAGCTGCAGGGTTTTCTCTGGCTTGGCCCAAGATTCCTTGCATAACAGGGTCTTGCAAGATCGACACGATTTCAGGGTCTCTCGACACTCTCTCCATGGTTTGCTCGGGAGTCTCGCCTTCGATGGCCGAGAATCTCAGGGACAAGGCCTTGTTGTAGAGTTGGTCGATTTCCTGGTGGTTCTTACCACTGGTGACCTCGGTATCCTTTTCTCTTGCAGTGGACAATGTCTCGAGAACCTGTGAGTATTCTCTCATGGCCAATTGAGCATTGGCCTTTCTGATATATGCTCTGATGAAAGTAGGGTCTTTGGCGATGGCCTTGTTGCAGTCCTCCACGGCATCTGGGAACGACATTAGCTTGGCCAAAGCAGCTGCTCTGTTAGAGTATCCTCTGGCATCTTCTGGGGCTCTCTTCACCATCTCAGTATAGGCCTTGACTGCGTTAGGCCAGTCTCCTTTGGTGAAGTACTCTTTACCCTCCAATCTGGCCTCCTCTGCCTTCTCGGGGTCGATGTACAGGTTGGCTTCTTTGACCTTAATTTCTTTCTGGACGGCTCTAAGTTTCGTCAACACATCGGGCGTTCTGTGCTCGGTCAAAGACTTGTCGAAATACTTGGCTGCGGATTCCAAGTCATCCTTCTTCAAGAAGGAGTTACCCAATCTGGCAAAAGACTTGGCGATGACCTTGTAGTCGGCACGCATGCTTCTACCTTCGTCGATAGCAAGCTCACAGGTGACAATAGCAGCATCGTAGTCTCCCTTCTCGTATTCAGCAGCAGCTCTGTTGTTCAAGTAAGTAATATCCTTGTAAATCTCCCAAGCCTTGTTGTACTTTTCAATGGCCTCGTCGAATTTCCTCTGCTTGTACAAGACATTGGCCTCGCCCTTGATCTTAAGCGATTCGGCCTTGTCGGAGTCTTCCATCTCAACATCTTCGGCAGGCTCTGGAACCTTCGCTTCTTTCTTTGGCTCTGGAGCCTTTGGCTTTGGAGCAGCCTTCTCTTCAGGCTTCGAGACAGGTGTCTCTTCTGCAGCTTGGTTATCTTGTGGAGAACCAGGGCCATCAGCCATGTTGAGGTCGATACCCATCAAAGCAGCCATGATGGTCATCATTCTAGGGTCACTTAACATGGTGGACATCCCTGCTTGTGGGTTCGACTGCAACTGCAACACCTTAGTGACCAACTCGGGGTCATTCATCAATTCAGCAGTCTTGGGGTTGTTCTTCAACTTGGTAATCAAATTAGGGTCCGAGAAGATCTTGCCAAGTCCCATGTCTGGAGCAGCATTTCTAGAAGCTTCAGCACTCTCCACAGCAGATAAGCCGTTTTGAGCCATGGCATTAGCAGGATCCAACTCTAGGGCCTTCTTGTAGGCAACCTGAGCATCGTCAAAATTGGAGAGTCCGTATTGAGCAGCTCCAACACGGTTGTAACCTTTAGCCCAAGAATCATTGATTTTCACACACTCCTCAGCGTCCTTCAAGGCCTGGGAGAAGTTTTTGAGCGAGGCGTAACAAGCGGATCTGTTGGAAAATAAAACATGGTTGGGGGACTCGGAGGTTTCAATGGCAAGGGAGAATTGCTCTATGGCCTTGTCAAAATCCTTGGCGGCAAAGAACTTGTTACCTTGAGCTTTGTACTCTTCACTAGACATTATTGGAAGTTGGGGTATTTATTGAGGGAGCGACCTGCTTATTTTGCGTATCTATATAGCGAGGCCACTTTCGTTCTAGAAAGTTCGGTGCGATAGCTCTGGCTAGTGCGCACGCCAAATGAGATCCACCCACCACCTATTCAAGATATGACAACATGGACCAGTTAAAAAATCGGATCAATCTGATGTTTTGATCAAGTAATCTTCACGAAATATCTGAGATCTGAGATCTGAGATCTGGTAGGTCTGGTAGATCTGGATTTATGATAAAATCATGATCTGGACCATCAAGGTATTAGCTGCTGACATCTGCCATTTTTATGGCTCTAACTTTGGCTCTAACTTTGGCTCTAGTGTATAGTTCTGGCTGTGAGTTGTCTGGTGCGACTCTAGTCCGTGCCGTTTACGCGAGCAGCCACTTGTTCGAGAGCATCTTCGACCATGTCCAATGGGTATGCAGGCCCGTAGCCATGGCACAACTCATTGCCCTTCAACAAGGCCATCAAATCTAACATGTCCACATTCTCGTACTCCTCTTCTTCCCTCTTGAGCTGCAAGTAGTCCCATAGCGCACCCACTCCCAAGACTTTCCGCGCAGGGTTCTTGGGCTCGGGGTAGACTTTATTGATGGTGCGGTTATCCACCACATGGTCCTGGCCATGCATCATCTGCTCGATGAACGCTTCTTGCGAGTCTGGCGAATGCAACTGCATCACGCGGCCAGGAGGGTTGACCGGTTCTCTGCTGGAGCGTAGCATCTGGTTTTCTGTTTTCATGGTGATGAACTGACGCTTGAAGTCCTCGAGGTGCTCCAATAGCTTTTGTCTTTCGATCTCGCTCCGTAGGAGCTCTGCCTGTAACTCCTTGAGCTTGCTCTCCTTTCTTTCTCTAAAGGCCCTTTGCGCAAGCCTATTGATGGCCTTCTTCTTCATTACTAATTCCGACTCCGATAATAACGTGTCGTCCTTGTCCATGAGCTCGGCCTCTTTGGCACTGAGTTCCTTTGTTCGCTGTGACTTTGATTTGGACACTTTTTCGTGAGACCTGCTTTTTGTTCCTGTCAATGAATTGCTCCAGTTGTTCTGGGTCTGTATAGGGCCGAAGGAGGAATAGTCTGCACCTGTACTGGATGAGCCAGAATGAGTACTATTTACAGCACCGTTGCCGTTTATGTGACCAGCCATGTCGAAACTAGGGGGTTCCGTCAATATAGGCATAGACGTGATATCAGGAGAACTCCACTCGGGAATGTCTGCCATGTTAGGGGGCGACACAAGCTGGTAGTCGAAGCCAGGGAGCGGAGGGTTGTTCTCAAAGGTTCCAGCAGCGCTCTCGTCACGCTTGACCTCCACCAAATCACATATATCCTGGTCTCCCATACATTCTTGGGATACCGACATCGTGGCACTGGATATTATATAGTAGTGGGATCTATAGTACTATCAGTGCTGGAGTGTAGTGATGAAGCGATCTACGGTCCGCAGTTCCTGGACGCGACATCTATATCGCGGACACCTCAGGCTACGATATACTGCACTTGTCACTTCAAGCTAGACAGGTACTATCTGAGGCCCAGAACACCAAACCCTGGTACGAGTAGAATTTTTCAGAAGGTAGAAATGGTTTTTTTTTCTAGCTCCTAGGTATGTAATTTCAAGTTTTCTAATGGTAGTGTAGTGGTGAGTGTTCTAGTAGTGTAGTTCTAGTAGTGTAATTCTAGTAGTGCGTGGTCTATTATCTGTTTGAAGGGTCTGTGGCTTTAAGTATGTCTTTATTGTGTTAAATATATTAATGTTCTCTAAATTTGCCGGCCGATAGCATAGGCCATAGCACCAACGATGACTCCAGTCACGTAGATATCTGCACCCACTTTGCTCTCTGCAAAACTAGTATGGTCACGAAAAAAATGAGGGCCGCTCCCACTAAGCAAGGAAGAACCATGTCCCGTGACCTGCACGCACTTTTTCCTCCCTTGGAGCCCTTCGGGCTGGTCAGCTTGCTACTGGGGTCCGGTTGCAGGCTCATGTGTGGATACTCTTTTTTCTCGTGAGGAGGTAGCTGGCCCTTTTCGTAGGGCTGGAGCATGGCCAAGGCTACACTGGAGTGGCCCACATCCTCAAAGTCCAGCGTGGCATCAAGCCCCCCACACTCGAAGAGCATTTCGGGCCCGCCAGGATGGATCCGTGCAAACTCCGTCATGTTATATACTTTGTTGTAGATGATCATCCATAAGTCGTCCGGTTGGTCATGGACACCCACCTGAGCGCGGGTATATATTGTCACACTCCTCTGATGCTCCATTCAAGCCAGTAAACGAAGTTGTGAGCTCGAAGAAGATGGTGGGAGAAGGGAGTGTGAAGTGGGAAGTGGTGGGAAGTGGTGGGAAGTGGTGGGAAGTGGTGGAAAGAGGACGGTATCAAGGTGCCATGCGATGGATCTAATGCCGTAGATGTTGTCCGCGATCTGATGCAACATCGCATGCATTCCACATGCACTACCTCCACAGGAATTGCCCTGTGTGGGTAAAGTTTAGAATAAGTCCCCCCGGCATATGGTGAGCCAGGAGCCTAAATGCGTTTGAACGGGCCAATCACCTGTTTTCTTTAGGCTTCCATCACGCTAATACTGGAACAAGGACCTACGTGGGCGCGCTTAAATTACTACTCTTCATTGATGGCAAGAACAATACATCCGAGTCAGTCTGGAACCTTTCAAAGGCCTTTGACCCTGTCTGACAATGGACAATGAAAGAGTCAGCCGTTTTCACTTTACTTAAATACACATTGCCTGCGGCCTTATTGGCTACAAGGCACAAGGCACAAGGCATTTTGGGGCTTGGCCGATGATGTGTATATGCAGGTCCATCCCACCATTGGGTCTTTTTATAACAATAACTGGTCCCAAGACGCTTGCTACTCTAAAATGAAAAGCGCACCAGCGAAAAAGGCAAAATGGAGGTGGCTTGTCTGAAGCCACCCACCCCGCCGCGCACCCGTGCACCACTGATCTGTCCACGCGATAAAACACTCCATTTCTCGTCGATCCAATACCCTCTCCATGTCAGCCCTTCCTTCGTCTAGAAAGACTCATAGCGAGAAACACAAGCAGATTCTCCGCCAATTGCTCAAGGAGGCTCCCAATAAAAACTGCGTGGATTGCAAGACTGCAGGCCATCCCAGATGGGCCTCCTGGAACCTTGGCTGCTTCATCTGTATCCGTTGCTCTGGAATCCACCGGTCCATGGGTACGCACATATCCAGAGTCAAGTCGGTGGATTTAGACGTGTGGACTGATGAACAAGTGGAATCCATGGTCAAGTGGGGAAATGCAAAGTGCAATGTCTACTGGGAGGCCAAGTTGCCAGATAATTACGTGCCGGACGGGCTGAAAATCGAGAATTTCATTCGAACAAAATATGATATGAGGAAATGGGCTGCTTCTGCCAAAACCCCTGACCCCATGACCTTGCTGGCCACCCTGGCCTCGGCTCCAACTCCACTGCCTGCAGTTTCACAACCTTCTTCATCTAATCACATCAACAGCACCCAACCAGTGCATAAGGCTGCAGCCACCAACCTCTTAGACGACGATTTTGGGTCCTTCTCGTCGGCTCCCCTGAGGAATATGTCTCCCAGCGTGGTGCAAGCAGCTCCAAAGCCTGTGGCCTCCCAGGATTCCCAGCCTTCAACGCCATCTCCACCAGTTCCCCAGAAAGGTCGCCAGGGAAACCAACGAACCGACTTGAAAAAGTCCATTCTATCGCTCTACTCGACGCCAACATCATCGTCCTCGAGCTTCCAAACTCTGTCCCAAGTACAGCATTCTCCAAGTCCCCGTTTCTCGGCAGGGCACACCCCATCACCAAAGCCCCCAGCAGCCGGACTGAACAGCGTTTCCAATTTATCCGACTCGCTTTTAGGGTTAAGTTTCGGCTCGGAACCAAAGGTTGCAGATCCTGTTCTGAAGCTGTCCACGTCCTTGAGAACAGACTCTTCTTTGTCGATGAATTCCCAGCCTGCGCCGGTGAAAAAGCCAACATCATCATCCGCTGAATGGAGCAACGAATGGACCGATAACTCCAGCACCTCCAACCAGTGGACCTCTAACTCAAGGCAGAAAGTGTCCACTC
Source organism: Metschnikowia kamakouana (assembly GCA_002374535.1). Classification (NCBI taxonomy): domain Eukaryota; kingdom Fungi; phylum Ascomycota; class Pichiomycetes; order Serinales; family Metschnikowiaceae; genus Metschnikowia; species Metschnikowia kamakouana. Next base: position 443,375 of record NKZX01000666.1, read on the forward strand.
CGACATTTAGTGACACCTTCTCGGCAGGAACTTTTGGTAAGGCAAGCACGCCAGTTGTCAGCACTTCTACGAATGACCTCGAGAACGACCTCTACAAAAATGTCTGGAGCTGAATGTTTATTGTAAGACTTTGTGGAGCAATTGCATGTACTATTAATTGCACTGTCTGGAGGATTAGTGGCCTCCGGTAGTGGGCAATCCAACGTATACCTTGAACGAGTCGTAGATCAACCATTGGAAACCAGTCAAAGTACCGACCATGGCAATACGCACAGGCAAGCCATTCCACACACCAGCAAAACCAATCTGGCCGTAGATTCTGGAAACAGCCTGGCCCAAAGACTCAGTGGCCTTCTTGTCGGAATTGATCTTGGACACCATCACATCGGCTGGGTGGGACACCACAGCACAGAAAATACCGGCAATGTAACCTCCCATGAAAGACACTCCAGTTTGTTGCAAAGAGGTGTAGGAAGACACGGGCTTTCCGAGATATTTATAGATTTGTTCCACGGTCTTTTCAAAAGAAGCAAACTTGACCATCGTGTAAGGGATTTGACGGGCCCAGAGGGGTCCCAAGCCCTTGTAAAGACCAGCAATTCCCTCCTTGGCTGTGATCTTGGACCAGCCGTCAAACACAGAGTTGGCATAACTTGGAATGGTGGTCTGACTCTTGACTTTGATGGTTTCGAAAGGACACAATGCAAGATCGGCCAAGAACTCAGCAGAGGCCGAGGCAGCCAAGAACACTCCAGTCTTGTACTTTTCAGCGTACTCGACACCCACAACATCAGAGTATGTTTTCTTGAAGTACTCGTAGAAGCCGTACTTACCTGCACCCTGGAGCGAGTATCCGATAAAGGTAGCACCCACACCGGTGAAGATGGAGTCACCACTAGTTTTGAGAATGGTCTTCCATCCCTGAATATTGGATTTGTAAAGGCTGGAATTGACCTGACGACGGCACTTGACCAAATCTAGAGGCGTTACTGCAGAATGGGTAGGACCACAAGCAATGATACCTCCAAGCGTACAGGCAGCAAAGTACTCCTTGGAGAAGAGCGTGATTCCTTCTTTTTTAGGAGCAGACATGTTTTTGGCTAAGAATTGAATATATAGAAAATTAGAACTATTGGCAATTAGACGTGCCAGGGGTGGATGCTTATATAAGTCACTGGCCAGTAGCAATCTCCCGCAGCCGGCCTGTATCTCGGCCGGTAAGTCCGGCTTTTTTTCCCGATACGAACTACGCGCAGCCGTCCCGAGCCTGCGTCATATTCTCCCAGTAAACCACTCACGCTCATCGCACGAATTGCCTATCAAAAGCCATCCATACTATACACACAATGCACCCCCAATTATACACTCTACACACCAAATTCATACCCAATCAATAATTTATACCCCACTTCAACCTGTAATCTATGGAAATATGTGACTGTATTATACTGTATATAATTAAACCTGATTCCAATTGTTAACTAAGACACTGATTTCTGCCTTCTCTGCCTTCCCTGCGCTCAAGACACAGTCTAAGTTTCTCAGCATAAAAGTGCTATTTTTTTATTTAGTTCCAAATAGAGTTTTGGACCTTGAATACATTTAAAGGCCTTTTCATATTTCCTCTTTTATTTTCCTTTGGTTTGATGGGACTTGTAGATTCTAGCCCCGAGACCTCGGTTCGCAGGCCTAAGACAGAAGCCATGCCGAAGTTTTTATTTTAAGCTGGACTGTGCGCATTCACTTCAAAATTCAACCCAGGTTAACATCTACAAAGCAAGACTAAAAATCACGGCTTTAGAAATTTGCTTATTCAAAATAAGAAATCGAGTTTTCCCCACTCGCCCTTCGCCCCCCTATATTTCTCCGGGCCCCTTTGGGTGCTTGTGCCAAATTACAGTCGTGGGTGAAAACCTGTACCACAGCGTGGATCTGGCGAAATTCTCAGTCGCTATCAAAGCGCACAGGCAGTGTACATTTCCGTGGGCGCTAGACTATTCCTTCTCCAACAGAAAAAGCAGTGTGGGCATAAGGCATTTAAGTACGGTTTTTGAAACTCCCCAGTATCGTTACTGGCTCTTTGAACCTTTATTCTCTTCTAGAGTTAAGCCACGCCTTCGCATATCCTCGTCCTATCAAAGCCTACTTCTCGCTATTCATAGGCAACTTCTCGCCAGCATTTTCAACCCATTTACATTTCAACCCATTTACATTCCAGGCCGGATCAAATCATATAACAAACCAAAATGAGCAAAGATCTTGAATACCTAGATCTACGCGAAAAAGACCTAAGCAAACATTCCCATCATTCGAAGTCATCTTCCGGTGGCTTGGATCCGGCGCCTACCTTGACGCCAGACCTAGCCACTAAGCTCTTCTCAAAATGCTCGCAAGGTCACCTTATTACCATTGCAGGTGCAGCTTCGGGATTCATCTCCGGTGTATTTGTTTGTCCGTTGGATGTCGTCAAGACCAGATTCCAAGCTGTCAGCGTGGAATACAAGTATAGTGGGTTTTTCAATGCCTTCAAGACAATCTTGCATGATGAGGGCGTTTCGGGGCTTTACCGAGGTGTTATTCCCGTGACCGTTGGATACTTACCTACTTGGGCAATCTACTTCACTGTTTATGAACGAGCAAAGAAATTTTACCCCGAGTTCTTCTCCAAAAAAATGGGCTGGAATGTCGATTACCTCAATCATTTTGCGGCTTCTACAACTGCGGGTGCATGCTCTTCTTTCATCGTCAACCCCATTTGGGTGGTTAAGACCAGACTCATGGTCCAAACAGGCAAGGAAAAAAACCCCTATAAAGGCACTATTGATGCATTCCGCAGAATGTACAAAAGCGAGGGCCTCAAGGTGTTCTACAGTGGCTTGGTACCGTCGTTGTTTGGCTTGGTGCATGTGGGCATACACTTCCCCATCTACGAAGCCTTCAAAAAGATGCTAGGAGTCAAAAATTCCGAAGATATCGCCAAGGGCTCGGAGTATAAGCTCTGGAGACTCATGATCGCTTCGTCGGGCTCCAAGATGATAGCCAGCACTGTGACATATCCACATGAGGTTCTACGAACCCGACTTCAAATGCAGACGCGAGAAGAACGCAAGGCTTCAAACAAAATCATCACTGAAGTGAAGAAGATTTTCCGTAAGGACGGACTCAAAGGCTACTACGCGGGATACGTAACCAATTTAGCGCGGACGCTTCCGGCAAGCGCTGTGACGCTTGTCAGTTTTGAATATTTCAAGACTTATTTATTGGAGAAGGGAGGGTACCTCTGAGACCACTCTGACCAAGAAATTAAACTCTGAGGATCAATAAGAGTACCGAAACATGATGTTTTCCTTGTCGGTCAAATCCAAAAACTCATGGTTGTCGCCAGTTTTCTCCAACCAGACCTCGATTTCCTTTTTTTCCATATTGTCTTTTTGAGCATTTTGTTTTAAAGAGACATACGTGATCAACAAGATGAGCGGGATACATACCGCCTCTATCACGAGCAACGTTATCTTGGCCTTGACGTACCTAGGTGCGTCACTGGCCCTGAAAAGCTGGGGCCCTGTCAATGCCCCAGCAGCAAAGAACATCATTGTCAAGCAAGTCCTGGCCACTCTCTTGGTGTACCCTGCAGTATTGGCCGAATTCCACGAGTATATCAAGGTGATGACGCAAGTGCCAACATTTATAAGATACACTGCCAATAGCTGGCCGATCTTGTTCTTGGATGAGATCAACACAATATAGCCAATAATAGCAGGCAAGAGCATGGAGATGAAGATCAAATTGCGGTGCTTACCTTTGAAGTAAGCACATAAATATGAGCCCAACGAAATGGCGAGAATTGTGGACACTCCCAAGGGCATTTGCATGAGAGCTGCATGCTGGTTGGAAAAGCCAATGTTAGCGATGATTGTCACGGAGAATGTAAGCACGGCGCCTGTAGGTATCATCAGTAGGAAGGTGAGTATAAGCATTAACCACGTGAGATGGTCATGGAGCAAGAGCTCAATCACCTGTTCCCACTTGAACTCCGTGGTTCCTGTTCCCGTTTGGTTGGCTCGGATATTTTCAATGACTGCAATTTTCTCCTCAGTGGAGAGAAACTTGGCTGCTACAGGCGAGTCCGGCATCCACCATAAAACAAGGGCTCCCCAAACCACAGTGGTGAGTCCAAAAAGCAAGCAGAGAATCTGCCAGCTCTGGAACTTGGAGCTGTTGACTTTTTGAAATGCATACGATAGCGCACCGCCAACAATAGTGGCCACTCCAGCCTGGCAAGTCCACCAGCAAGTCCGGCGGATTTGTTGGGGGGAATTATACCACATTCCCGTGATCAAAGTACAGCCTGGGGCCACAGAAGCCTCGAAAAAGCCAAGGAAAAACCGAATGGTCATAAGGGACAGGTACGACTTGGCAAAGGCGTGGCCCACCATGAAAATTCCCCAGGAGATCACGTTGAAAGCCAAAAGCTTGGCCGGAGGGAACTTCTGGAAGAGGTACACATTGAGAGGCTCTGCTATCAAGTAGCCCACGTATAAAATAGTGCCCAAATCGGAAAACTGGTTTGAATTCGGCTTGAGGTAATCCTTAATTCCCATGGCCGCCGCATAATTAAGCAACGACTTGTCGATGAATTGGAGAAAGTATACTCCACACAACAAGACGGTGACCAGGAAATCGATTTTTCTATACAGGCATGGAGCCAAGTTTTTGCGGTTGCTAGCTGCTAGGTCATATGCCGTGTCGTACATTCTCCGAAAGTAAATAAGCTTTTCGAGAAACGAGAATGGCTTTAAAGGGTAGGTTTAGCCTGACGACCTTGGCTGCAAAATAGCGCACGGCTGGGGTGCGCAAGCGCATATGCGGCTTGGGGGCTGGTGGGACTCGCAAAGTGTTAGGGCATCAAGCATTTCCAGATGATACAAACAACTTGAAATGACCAAACTGTATACAGCGTGGCAGAGGCGGTCTGCGTTTGCCGTCTGACGCAACCTGTCGGTGCTTGAAAGCGCCGAAGGCCGATGCCGGAACAATGGCTTACTAAACCAGTGAACTCTTCGCCCTGTTACGTATGCAGTCGCCCACTACCCATGCATAACAACCTTAGAAAGTCGTTAGGGGTGGTGCTTCTAAGCATTCCGTATACGAAAAGGAGAAATGAGGTGTCTAAACCCTTCTGGACCCTGAATGAAAAAATCTGGTCCAGGGCTCATAGGGTTCCCTGCAGGTATACTTAGCACGGGCCTCGTCCAGGAGTGGTTAAACCGCCGAACAATGGGAATGCATGCACCCCCGATATATGTCACTCTCATTCTTGTCGAGAAGCGTATCCAACTTCATACAATCAGAGCAATTTCATTTGCCCAAAGGTTGATCACGGTTTACGAAATTGCTGCCTGGCATGGTGGTTATGACTGCGCTGAAAACATAAAGCTTTCAGCTCGTAAAATAGCTAACTTCAAACAACTAAACCTAATGTCTCTCCAACAGGGGCTGCTATTGGCGTGTACAACAGAAAAGGCCAACTGCCGAGATTGTACCCCTCCTTTCCCCCCTTTCACAAGTGCAAAAGTAGGTCTCGACTGAAAAATTGCGAGTTCCATTGTTGACCAATATGTCTCGCATTTCAGGCATGAACAAAGAAGTCCGCAAAAATCAGCAGATTTGTAATAAGAAGACGGTCTCTTCTGGTTGCCTGAAAAGTATTAGTCTTAAAACTTCTTTTCGCTTGTTTAAACCTTGCCCCGAACCAGCTGGAGACTATTTAGACTTCCGGGGTCCGGCTTTTCCAGACACCACATATTTCGTGTTGTTCGAGGTTCTGTTTCTCGAAGTCCTCTCGTCATAGCGGAGATCGACAACATCCCTTCCCCTACCCATCCCTTCTACTATCCAAATCAACAACCATGCTTAATCATCGAGACTGGCCCTCTTTGCAAAACCCTAACTTACAGGAAAATCCTGCCAACAAATGCGAGGTTTCGTGTGTTACGTACCCTGCCAGCTGGAACTGCCAAGCTGCACCCGAGGAGATGCACCAAAAGAAAATTCTTGAAACTCCACAGCCCTGCGAGCCCATGAATATTTCGGAGCCTCGGACTTTCGAGCCCTATTTGCAGCAATTGGAAACCATGTGCCTCTCACCCATCTCCATGCAAGATGTACAGAGATACCAGCCAGAAGGCCACGACAATTTGGCCTGTCTGAATAATTCCAACATCTCGCAGTCCAGCTCCATGGAAGACCTCTCCACGAACCTGCCTTCTGAGAAGAGCTTGGTTCAGCAGTTGAGGCAGATGATGCCCGTTCCACCATTATGCATGTATCGCATCGAGACCGGGGCGCCCGACCAACGTAAGTTGAAAAGGGGCCGATCCAGATCCAAATATGGCAAGTTCCAGGACGATATGATCATCCGGTTGAAGCGGGACGGCTATTCGTGGGCCGAGATCGCAGAGCTTGTGGGGATTGACTCGCCCATTGCGGTCAGAAACAGGTACCAGGTGATAATTGGCCAGCAGGGCAACAATAATAGCCTGAACTGGACAGCCCAAAATGGCCACATTTTGCAAGGGTTACTTGATTCGGCGGAGATCGACAAGTGGAATTTCATTGCGCGAGAGTTATCTAAGCTAACTGGAAAACGATATTTGCCTAGAGAGTGCCAGGACTTCATCCGCCACATGCTCATAGTGAACCCGAAGTTTCTTGGCTGGACCCAGGAACGTGTTACCGAGCTCCGAAGTAGGCGCTCCTCTCATGACAACACAACCAGGACCAAGTAGTGCACTTGCTGCTGCGGCGCATTTCTATCCGTGATGTTTCTGATGCACATGTCCGTTGCCCCCCGCGATCTCAATGGTATTGAAATATACATAGCTTATTCACTTTTTTTGAGCTTTGCCTCCACCACATCGATCTTGTCCTGTGGGGACTGGCTCTTATCAGTTCTGGTTCCCACCCGAATATCGCTTTGAATGCGTACTACCCCTTGCTCGTGTAAAACCTCGTGGAATTTGCCAATAAGCTCCATCACCTCTGACCACGGGCCTGCAATTGTGGTGCCGGCCGAGTGCAAGGTGCAATCTAAGTGGGACGACCGCGCGATTTTAGTTATGGTAGCCACTTCGTCCAGGACAGAGGCTTTTCCGGTGCCAATTGGGATCAAGCAGACGTCTGCCAAGCAGTGGAGAGAAACCATTGTTGTGTGAGGTTTGGGAATAAAGTGGTTGTTGAGTATGGTTGGTTTCAGAAATGTCTCACCCTCAGATCTGGTGGCCTGATGTATGCAGTTCGACGTCAATGTGTGTAGGAAACCCAGTATTTGCTACAATCCTAATAATCCTAGAGTTCAAGCTTTACTATTAATTAGATGACTTTAAGAATATTTTCTGCTGATAGAATTGAAACTGTGTACAAGAAACTACCATTCTTCTTAGAAAACTTCGTTTCATCTCCCTCCTTTACCACCCTTAAAAATGTAAAATAAGGTGAAATTAAATCAAACGACATAGACATGTTATAAAACAAAAAAAAAATAAAAAAGCTGGTCTCGTATAGTGGTTAGTACAGTTCGTTGTGGCCGAACAAACCCAGGTTCGATTCCTGGGACCAGCAATTTTTTTTTCGCAATGTGCGTGCTATTTTTGGTCACCTTGAAGTCTTAAGTGAAGTTCCAACTATGGTAAGCTACGTCATATTAATAATATTCATTACCTAAGCTACATCACATACTAATGGTATGTATATAAAAGCGAGAATCTAGCGGTTCAACATTGAAGATTTTCAATTTCGTGCCCGCACTGCTAATTAGTGGAACTAGTAGCAAAGACCCACAGCAGAAAGGATGCACGAATGCATGATCCTCTCACTGTTACAAGAAGCAAGTTATTTAGTTATAGCAAAGCCTAGGCTTAGTAGCTCGCTTGACCAACAGGAGCAGCAACTGTGCTCTGGGACACTGCGGAAACCATGGACGTTTGTTGTTGTTGGTGTCCATTCAGAGACGCAAGCGTGTTGGTAGATTGTGAGGCTTGGTGATTTGGCTTTTGTGAGGCCTGTACAGACAGCCTGTTTGTGTTGTTTGCATTCTCCTTCAAAGCAATTAATTGCTTAGATCTGAAGGTCTCGTAGTGGACCAAAGCAGTGGTCTCCACCAAGTCTTGGAAGTGAGTTCTGGTCAAGAAATCTCTCAAGAAAACAAACTCACACTGGGACACATCCTCGATATTAATAGCACCCCATTTGGACTTTCTGGATCTAACCAATTCACCATTAATCTCTGTTTCACGGTTAGAGCCAACCACAGCAAAAGGAATCAAGGACTTGATATCTTCATTCAATTGCTTTTCGTCGTCAAACAAGTCATCACTGTCGTAAGGGTAGATGTTCAATTTGTGTCTAATGAAGTCGTTCTGCAAAGATCTCTTCAATGCAGCTCTTTCACTCAAGGTAAGCGAGTCACTCTTTGCAATAACAGGAACCACATTGGCAATCTCCGTAAGCTTCTTCAAAGCCTGGACGTCTAAAGGCTTCAACTTCTTGCCGGTGTTAGGGGAAATGAAGTACAAAATGCAGTGGACACGGGTATCAGGAATGTACTTGGGTCTCTGGGCGCTCAACTCCTTCCTCAAGTACTGCGAGTGTTGCTCCTTGATATACTTTACCAAAAGTTCCCAGCACTTTTCATTGTTGATCTGGTCTCCAAAGCCAGGCGTGTCAATGATGTTGATGTTCAAACGAACATTATTCTCCGACAACACATGAGAGTGAACCTTGATTTCAGTCGTTTGCTCAAAAGGCTCCTCGGCATTACGGCGTCCCAGGGATTCCGCTAACTTGGCCGAGAATAAGGTGTTGACCAAAGTGGTCTTTCCCAAGCCCGATTTACCGACAACCATGATGTTGAAGGCGAAGCCACGCTTCAACAAGCGGTTCTCGATCTGCGAAGTGATGGTATCGAAACCAACATACTTGCTTGGCTGTACAATGTTTTCTTCCACGAAGTTAGACATGATGAGGGGAGTAAAAACAAGTAGGGAATCGTGTGCTTTATATCCACAAATGTTCTCGTTTGATTTGTGTTTACCGCGTTTGGTTTCTGCACACTCGCGCAGCCACGTGAGTGTAACTAAGGGGAATGCGACTCTCTGCGTTGGGCAGACAGGAGCCTTTGGTGCGCCAACCGTTACAAGTGGACTTCGCACCTGTCCCCTCTTTGGCTCATGGCAGCACATCACTGTAGATCCTACTATCCCCTAAGGTAAGTCTTGTCTACTACTACCATCTACTTGTTCCTTTTATAATAATTTATAGGGATTACATTTATACGTTTTGAGTGACTACTATCGATCATGGACTACTGCCTACTGCCTACTGCCTAGTGTCTATTGATTACTCACTACTACCTAACAATAAACCACAGTTGGACAATTATTCTTTTAATGGTGATTAATTTTATTTCTCTGGTTTAAATTACATGGTTACAAAATATGAGTTAGTCAATTCATACTCAAAGTCAATTACTTCAATAACAGGGCTGAGTCAGTGAGGTACGAAGTCAATTAAATACCATCCTCTGTCATAGACTACTCACTGTCCTATAGATTTTTCAAGCCTCATATTATTTCAATTATTTCAATGTTTCCTTAGGAACGTATCTGTTTTTACTCCACAAGTCTATCTGTTTTTTTAGTACTTTAATGTCTATACTGGACTGTGTACTACTACTCTGTCGACTGTCTCAAAGTATGCAATTTCAACATACCTATGTGCCAAGTATGCAGGACTACCCAATATATAGATTACCATCGTATAATTCAATGTCTTCACCTTGTATCATAAATTCTCCATAAAATGGCTCCCCATTTCACCCACATATCTCTTTATTACCTTAAGCAGTGATGGGGCCGGGTGCGAGACCCGTGCACCAGGCACTCATGATAGCGAGAAAAAATACTTCAACTATCACTACTCTACCATGTCCTTGGCACTAAGATTCGGGGCCAGCTTCCCGCCTGCCCTTTTATCTGGCAGCATACAGATCGGGCTCCCCGTGCTCCATAGATTGCCCACTTTGGCTGACTTCTTACCCGTCTCGTGGACACAGCAGACCATACGCTCCAAAGACTCCAGACTAGAAGAATTGAAGGAAATGTTGAACAGAAATGGCCAGCCTCCTTTCATGATAGACAACGGCACCATCTTGAAGGCTGTTCCCAAGAAAAAGCCCTCGTACAAACGGACGAGAGAGAAGTTGTACTCGCCAGGAGACAAGCAGATCCAGCCCCTCGAAAACTTGGGCAGATGTGCTGCATGTGGAAGAGTCAAGAGATCCCACTTCATGTGCATGCACTGTTTTGCTGAGATCCGGACGTTTTTGAAGGAGAAGAAGAAGGCTATTTTTGGCGAGCCCAAGCGCTTCAAACAGGACTTGGATGCCATTGATGAGAAAATCATCTACCCAGGAAAGTACAGGAGTGAATACGAACGCAAAATGGAGAAGAAGGAATGGATTCCAAAACGGGAGGAGCCTTTGATGTACCACCCATCGCAGGTTAAAAAGAACTAGTGCATGTAAATAGTGATGGAATTCATCTTCATGAATGGTTAGCCATATAGTCAATACTCATTTTGAAAGTAACCATTTCGATCCTATGTTGTTATTACTGTCAAAGCTTATGGTGATGAAATAGACTTAATCAAACCCAAAGAGAAAAATTACCTCAGTGTAGTTGTGGATGTAAAAAAGAATAATGCAGAATTAGCTAAGTAGTCTTGATACGAAAAGCCCATAGCTGGGTTTATTTGTTGAACACCAGAAACATACGCAAGACCCGTGTTTTAAAGAAATTGGATTATACTAATACACAACTCATTGTCTTGTGGCAGTAGGGCTGAAAGTGAGAGGCTACATATTGTGAGAGTAGAGTAGTACCATTAGTATCAGAGAGTAGTGCTTGTAAGAGTAGAGAGTAGTGCTTGTAAGAGTAGAGAGTAGTAGGTAGACACGAGGCTGTCGCGAGATGTTCTGATCTATGAGCACTAGTAAAGTACTCTTGCGTACATAAGGCATTGAACCAAAATAGGCAAATAACAAACTGGATGATGTAAGCAAGAAAAAATACATTCTAGAAAAAAGGAAAGAAAAGAAAGAAAAGAAAGAAAGAAAAGAAAGAAAGGAAAGAAAAGGGAAAGGAAAAAAGAGGGATTATCCGGGGTGTTGTGGCTGGTCCACCAGAGCAGTGCAGCCGCGAATTGATGTCCTGTGTGATGCAGCAGCATAGGCTCCAGATACCCATTCACAGTACATAGTAGCAGGGCAGAGGAGCAAGCAAGATGACCAAAGAAGATGATTGAAAAGGGAATTTGTTGAACTCATTGAAATCAATAGAAATAAAGAGATTAAAATCATATATGGAATTTTTGAATGTTCCATTGAATTCCTCTATTATACAGTGGATTTAAGCCACAATTATGAATGGGGTGGTGCGCCTTGAGGATGGAGAATTACAATATTTCCGAGTACATTATAATGAAAAGGATTTCGAATCTATGGCATCACTATAAATTGCTTTTTAAGTCTTCAGCAATCAAGGCAATACTCATGATAAATTCAATACCTAGCTGGACATCTAGACAGCTGGTTAGCAGGGAAGTTGGATGGACAGTTGGATGGACAGTTGGAGGCTTGTTATATGCCGGAGAGGTCTATAAAACCATTCAATTGCACTCTAAATTATCAACAATGGACGTGAATCATGGGTAGTGCAAGAATTGACAGGTCTATAATTAGTAGGTCTAGAATTTGATAGTACCAGAACGAACAATCATAAAAAAATAATTTTCATTAGAGAATGAAGAGAATGAAGAGAATGAATCCAGGCTGAAATCCGGGATCAAGAGAGATTTTTTATCCAGTTTTTCATCCAGATATTTTAAAAGGGTCTAGCACTGCTCATTAGGTTTGGCGAGACTTTGAGACATGGTGCTCTAATAAGTTCTAGTGCTCTCAATAAACTCTAGAGTGGTCAGTAGAGCTAAATGGATATTTCTCAACAATTCCAAAAACTGGATACATAATAGTGGCATTATTGGACAGTAGGATTATTAGATAGTAGGATTATTAGATAGTAGCATTATTAGCCAGTAGCATTATTAGCCAGTAGCATTATCTAGGGTTTGGTGGGCTATTCTAGCACTTGTCAGTATGCGGGTCTGCGCAGATGTCAGCAAAATGCCTAAATGCCTAGGAATGAAGAGATACCCAACGAAGGAATGGAATGGAGCAAAAAAATAAAGCATGGCAAAATATCATCTGTAGGAATCACAATACACTACTATGGCACCGAGGTTATAAACAAAAGCAGTCAATGACAAATAATAGGCCATCAAGTAATAATCGTCTAAGAACAATACATGAGAGGCATTCATGACTGGGTGCGAAGTCTGGAGATACAATGCTCATCTGCTGCATCTGCGACTACTCACCCTCAAGTCTGCCCCGCCCAAGCCATGCCTTCGGAAATCCCCAAAAAGAAGAAAATTTACCATGATACTCCCCGCATTATCCTGGCCTCCTCCATGTGTGCCAAACACCCGTTGAACGTGTGCCCTCTGGGGAATCTCTTCTTCGCTCTGACACCACAGGGTCCAAATCGAGAAGACCAGTTGGGGGTTTTCGGCAAGCTCCCCGAGGACTTGATGATTGACCTCTTGGGCTTTGTGGATGATGCTCTCGATCTTAAGGCTTTGTCCCATACTTCGAGGGTGTTTTACGCATACATCTATGATGAGGAGATGTGGAAGAAACACTACATCTCTAAGGTTTTGGCGTGCGAGAAAAAGGGGCACAAGGTGCCGCTCCTTAACTGGAGGGGGTCGTGGAGACTTTCGGTGTTGAAGCTTGCCAAGTCTCATCTGGCTGATTTGCTCCTTCCTCCGAACCTTGTGTGTTCGGATACGCTCTACCGGCCCTTCCAGTGTTCTCAGATTGCATACGAGAAGCTCTTTGCCAGGGTTATTGCCGAGGAGGAAATGTACCACATGGACTCGTTGAAGAGCTCCGTGGTGCCGGAACTTCCCTCTGGCCGCATCCCAAGGTTCCAAGAGACTGCGATGACCCAGGAACTTTTCGATTCTCATTGGCACAGCAAGCCGTTCATCCTCACAAACCCAGATGCCAGTCGGTGGCCCCACTGGAACATGCAAACGTTACTCCACCGCTTTGCAGACGTCCGGTTCCGCCAAGAGGCCGTGCGCTGGCCGCTCTCTCTCTACTCACAGTATCTTGCGTCCAACAGCGACGAAAGCCCGCTCTACTTGTTTGATTGCAATAGTGATGCCATGAAGGCACTCCGCCACGAGTATGCAGCCCCGGGGATTTTCCAGGATGACTATTTCCGGGTGTTTGGTGAGTGTAGACCTGACCATGCATGGTTGATCATTGGGTCCAGCAGATCTGGGTCCACTTTCCACAAGGACCCAAATTCTACATCTGCATGGAACACGGCCATCAGTGGACGCAAGCTATGGGTCATGTTTCCGCCGGGAACAACTCCGCCGGGAGTTTCTACAGACGAGGACGAGAGCGAGGTGACCAGCCCAGTGGGCATTGCAGAGTGGGTGTTGTCAGGATTCTACAACGACGCAGCCAGACATCCCGAGTGCCAGATTGCAATCACCTTCCCTGGAGAGTGCATGTACGTTCCCAGTGGATGGTGGCATTTGGTGATCAACTTCGACGATAGCATTGCATTGACGCAGAACTTCGTGCCGCAGGTCAAGTTGGGCAATGCACTCTACTTCTTGAAGAACAAAAACAAGCAGATCTCCGGGTTCCGGCCGCAAAAAGTCCGGGCCATGATCCAGCAGGTGCTTGAAAACGTCAAGGCAGAAGAGTCGGACAACGACATTGAGACGTTACGCAGCTATTGCAAAGTGTTTGACGCATGCAACCTCCAAGAGCTTCTACAGGACGAGGATTGCGGGGAGATCATGGAGAGGCAGCTTCCGCCCTTGCCGGTGTTTGAGCTCTTCAGAAAACTCATGATAAAAAACAATCACCAGGACTTACTACAGGACAGTCTTGCACAGATGGAGAGAAAAGAGAAACTGGAGCAGCAACGACTCAAGGGCAAGAGCGAGGCGTGGGAGAAGCTCACAGAGACGTCTTCCTTTAGTTTCGGCTTCAGCGTCTCTGACGAAGAGTAGATAGCATAATCAGTTCACACAGCATCAATACGGTACTGTATGAAGATAAGTAAGAGTAGTTGTAACTATTAGTCAGAGTCAGAAGAATAGTATAGTCAGTATAGTCAGTATAGTCAGTATAGTCAGTATAGTCAGTACAGTCAGTATAGTACATGAGTATTATATGAGACAGTATCAATGAGTAGTGGACGTCTAAGCGCATAGTCAGGTGCGAGTTTTCCACCAGTCCGCACAAGCATACATGACCAGGATCTACCCCACCATATCAACCTTTTCCAGAACCATCTCCAAAATGGCCTCCAGTAAGCCCATCATTTTTGCGCCGCCCACTTACCAGTACAACAAGGGCCATTTGAATGAAAATGACATCAACAAAAATCCGCTCTTGCAGTTCAACCAGTGGTTCGAGGACGCCAAGAACACCATTCCCGAGGGCCAAATCCCCGAAAGCGTTGTTTTTTCCACAGCCCGCTTACCCTCCGGACGCATTTCATCTCGGGTGGTGCTCCTTAAAGAATTGGACCAATCTGGTTTCATTGTTTACTCCAACTGGGGTTCCAGCAAGAAGTCCAAGGACCTAGCCACCAATAAACACGCCTCGCTCACGTTTTTCTGGAGCCATCTACAGAGACAGGTCCGAGTGGAAGGTATAATGGAGAAGGTGGAGAGAGAGGTTTCTGAACGGTACTATAAGACCAGACCACGGGGCTCCAAGATTGGAGCTTGGGCTTCTCCACAGTCCGAGACCATTTCCTCCAGAGAGGAGTTGGACGAGCTCTACAAGAAATACGAGGACAAATTCAAGGATGTGGCCGATGAAGATATCCCATGCCCTGATTTCTGGGGAGGGGTAAGAATTGTTCCTCTTGAGGTGGAGTTCTGGCAGGGTGGTATGAGCAGGTTGCACGACCGTCTCACTTATCTTGCCAACGACAACGGAACATTTGATGTCAAAAGAATCTCTCCTTAGCTGGAGTTTGTTTTTCTTTAGTTCTAGTAAACTGGGACTCTTGTACTGGTTGGTGTACCGGAATCATGCAGTTCTGGCCTTACGACTTGTGGATAACATTCCTATAACTGCCATTGAAGGAATTGATTAAATTTACAGCCAAAAAAGGTTCTATTGTTAGAATTTCTTACTTACACCTTTACTCAGTGGTCCAACCTCTTCAACGGCACATTAGATGAATACCTGGTTTTTGGATATTGTCTGCACCCCGAAAAATGAGCTGTACCATGTTCAATTCCAGTCTTGTAATAATCCAATTTGTATCTTAATTAATAGTAGATCAATCATTTAGTCTAGACAGAAGCATCACAAGTGTCTCCTACTTCATTACTAGACCTACACTCCTACCAGATATTCAGAAAAGAAAAGACTAGACATTCAGATACAGAATTATACAGGATTAAGTTACAGAAAATAAATTTGATACATCTGATTCTGGACTAGTACAGAGTCTCGTACTGCATATAACCTAGGACTGAATACAGTACTGCATATAGCCTAGTAGAGTCTAGTACAAGTCTCATGTTCATCAGACCAGTCATCACGTCTTTCACCTACAAAGACTGGTATTTTCAATATGTAATCTTACTGCGAGTCAAGGTCTTTGTGGGTCTGCTGGATTAACTCTGCTGTGGTCTACAGACTCCAGTAAAGACTACTATCAAAGATACCCACCATAATCACCTAGTACCATAATCACCTAGTAATAAATTGTATGGAATGTTTCTCAAATTATCCATAGAATCGTCTTGACGCATGATAATTATCCCATATAATACAATATTGGGTGAACAAACGTCTACCATGATGTACTAATTTTAGCTCGTGATGAGTAGTGTATATAGTGTATATAGTATAGTGTAGTAAAAGTATAGTATAGTGGATCAAGTACTATATGCAGTACACCGTATCTTGTAGTCTTTAATAATTTAGGGTACTTAGTGATTCTTATCAGCAGCAATGTTTTGAATAATTCTACACTCAAAGAAGACGAATTCGATACACTAAAATCCTGCACCGGTATTTCCCATTTTCAAACCAATCAACCAGTGTTACTCCCACATTCTCTAACCACACCAGCATCACAGCTGCTACACTACCAAATTACAACTCTACACTACACACTACACACTACACACTACATACACTACTACTACTCTACACCAAAGTTTAAATTTAATTAATACATTTCTCGCCGCTGGCATGGCTTCAACTTTTAGTTTAGTTATACAGTCAGTCTATTCGTGGAGTCACTGTAGTCAGTCACTAGACAATGAATATTAAAGAATAGAAGTGGTCGCATTTTCTGGTTGGATGTATTGGATGGTATTCCGGGGGCAGCGCACCCGTGCACCAGACAAGATCAGTAGAAAAAGGCCCAACGCAAAGTAAGTTATTTTTCATCGTACTGCCATATGGAAGAGTGTTTTGGAATGCTGGAATTCCGGAGCCCATCTCGGTGCTTTAACAGACTTAAAGATGGTCTGGGGCTGGTTTTAACTTGGGTCCCCCTCACCAAGGATCCAATTCCGAGGGCCTTTGCGACGGCCATTCCGAGGGCCATTCCCTCCCACCCATCCACCTGTGTCATACTAACCTAGTATACCACCAATGTTGTAATCAGGGTTAGTATGTCAGTCGTATAAAAAAGTCAGTTTTTTTCAATAATAAATACTAACAGGTCTACACCCTAATTGTACTACAAGACTTAGGTCGCAACTCTTCATACATCTTCTGAAAGTTGGAGGTTTAAGCGTTGGTATGACAACCAGACTGATACTGGGCATGTGTCACTTCGGTATGATAATAGTGGGCTATAGTATCTGCATTGTGGAAATGATTTTCGTACACGAGCCGTCACCTATTATTCGGCTCTATTTTTAGATTCTTAGAAGTATACGATTTTTGATTTATAGTGTTAGATCTTGGTGTACTGATTTTTTATTGCAGAGGTACTTTCTTTCTTAGATACTCTGTCTTGCCAATACTCAATACAATAGCCGCCTATATCTTAATCTTCCGTTAACCTTATATGTTTATATAGACTATGAGCCGTGCTCATGCTAATATACTCTAAATTACTACATAAACCCGCTTAAAACTTCTGGATGGTCTCGTAGAAGCTTTGGCCTTGAATGGTGGCAATCTCCAACTCCAAAGCACTTGGCTGTCTGGAACCGTCGGCTCCGGCAAAAGTACCAGCACCGTATGGAGAGCCTCCGTGGATCTCATCCAACTTGGTGATTTGGCCGAAGGCCTTGGCGTAACCCAATGGAATGTAGATCATACCGTGGTGGACAATCACAGACAAAGAGTTGACAATGGTGGTCTCCTGTCCTCCTCCTGGGGTACCGGTGGAAACAAAGAATGCAGCAGGCTTACCATACAAGGCACCGTTGGCCCACAAACCACCGGTAGAGTCCCAAAAAGCCTTCCATTGGGCTGGGTAGTTACCGAATCTGGTTGGAACACCGAAAAGGAAGGCGTCGTAGCCAGTCAAAGTATCCAAAGTGGCAATTGGGTAGTCTGGCTTGGCTGGGGCGTGCATCTTAGCCAACACCTCCTCCGACAAGGTCTCAGGGACCTGGAAGATCTCGGCAGTTCCACCAGCAGCCTCGACACCCTTCTTGACCGATTCGGCCATGGTGGCGATGTGATGGTATAAGGAATAGATGATAATTGCAACCTTTGGAGCCATTGTAATGATGCGTTAGATAATAGGGAAAAGACGGTTTATGTTGCGAACGAGATCTATATATATACGGCCAAGGGCGCCGCCTTTCCCAATGCGCGGTAGTGCTTACAAGCTGCAGTGAAACTACTAATAATTTTACTAATTCTATTACAAATTGCGCATGCATGGCCTGCACAATGCCCGCCCATACCAGCCTTTTTACTAAAGTGGCTTACAAACTTTTGAAACGAGTAGCCGCACCGTGTGTTATATACGCTGCAAGCATTTCTTTATAACACGCCATCCGCAGCTCATAAGAATCTCCCTTCTCTCGGCCTTCGTTTACCCGTTTGATTTTTTTAGATTTGCTTCGACTGAGTTTGTTGTCGACTTTGTTTAGTTGTTTTAGCTTGTTATCTTAGATTGCCATGAAGATCGCCATTGTCTACTACTCCACCTACGGCCACATTATTTCCTTGGCCAAGGCCGTCAAGGAGGGTGCTGAAAAGTCGGGAAAAGATGTCCAGGTGGATATCCTTCAAGTGCCTGAGACCTTGGACAAAGAGGTCTTGGAGAAGTTACACGCTCCTGCTAAGGCAGACTACCCAATCGCCACCCCTGAGTCGTTGCTCGAGTATGACGCCTTAGTGTTTGGATTCCCAACCAGATTCGGTTCGTTCCCTGCTCAATTATCTGACTTCATGGGTACAACTAGTGGCCTTTGGATGAACGGAAGCTTGTCTGGCAAGCCTGTTGCCACATTTACTTCCGTTTCCTCCTCTGGAGGTGCACAGGAAGCTACCTTGAGACACTTCATTGCCTTTGCTGCTCACCACGGTATGATCTACATTCCATTGGGTTACGGGAAGGCTTTTGGCGACTTGACCAACTTGGAAGAAGTCCATGGTGGAACTCCTTACGGTGCCGCAACCTTCGCTGGGGCTGATGGTTCTAGACAACCTTCGGAGTTGGAGTTGAGAATCGCCTCTACTCAAGGTGAAACCTTCGCTGCCAGCGCGTCCAAGTTCGTTGGATCTTCCTCAGAAACCGAGAAAGAAACCACCACTGCTGAAAAGCCCGCTCAAAAGGAAGAGAAGAAAACTACAAATGAAAAGACGAAAGCTGCCACCCCCAGAGCGACTCAGAGCCAGAAAGAGACTCCTAAGGAGGAGAAGTCTTCATGTGCCAAGTGCATCATCATGTGAGCACGTGAAAGAATTCGTATAGACCTCAAGAGCGCTGGCAGTAGTACCAGAGCCTCGGCTTAATGATATCGGCGTTTGGGTCGGTTAGTAATTGTATAATAAACAAGTTAACACCACGAACTAGAAAAGTAGCACGTCAAACATACAAAAAGGGGGAGGGAGACCAGACCCCACAAAGTTACTCTATCTCTCAATCGAAGGCTCGCAGAACCCATGGCAGCGCATTGTCACTCATGGTTAAGCCGCACCGAGCTCCAACTGATGCCACTTT
Source organism: Metschnikowia kamakouana (assembly GCA_002374535.1). Taxonomy (NCBI): domain Eukaryota; kingdom Fungi; phylum Ascomycota; class Pichiomycetes; order Serinales; family Metschnikowiaceae; genus Metschnikowia; species Metschnikowia kamakouana. Next base: position 462,748 of record NKZX01000666.1, read on the forward strand.
TACGTACCGGAACTTGGGCACTGGATCAATCCAACTAAAGGGATAGCCAAAAGTGGGATCAGATATAAATCCGCACGCTTATTTTAGTTTCTTCTAGTATCGCTTCGTGGAGCTTTTCAAGCAAAGGGTGTAAGTGGTTGTGGGCTGGCTTTCGAGACCCACGAGAGTCACGTGAGTCCGGTTTCATTAACGAAAGCCATAAAGCAAACTCTGCAACAAAGTGCTACAGAAGGGGTGTCATTAAACCATAAATCCGAGTCTCCAGCAAATTCCCTTCTCAAACGGACACAATGACAAACCACCCAACCAACATTCTTTACTGGCACATATCGTTCTCACATGGGCTGGAGCAGTCTTTAGCATTAGGGAGATCGTGCGTTCTTTGGTAGGCTAAAAGACCACTCTAACATGAGGAAAAGCTTGAGCTTCCGGAAAAGAATCCAGAGGGAACCCAAAGGAACCCTTCAAAGTTCAACCAGAGTCATGTGACAGTAAAGAAGTGCCGAGTGAATGGTAATGCCCATCAATCCAGGACTGGAAACACGAAAAGAATCAAATCTTAGGGGTGTACGGGTTTATCTGCCACCATCCATTCAACCCCAAAGGGACCCCCTGCTTGCGTTTGAACTAGCTATTGACATCAAGTCGGCCGATACAGAAGAAACACAAAGCCTGCGAATGGTGAGTAAATCTCGAGGACCAAGACCACGAGCTCGAGCAGCGCCGAGTTCCGGGTGCGAGGCCTCCGACGAGAGCCATACTTGCGTAACGAGTAAGTGATTGGAAGAGTCAAGTCTAGAGAAGGAAGTAAGTGGGAGTAGTTTTCAAGTCGCACCAGCCAGTCCACGCTGGCACAAGCGCATGCAGTATTTCGCAGTCATCGGCGAAACTCGAAGCAGCGAATCAATTGTTACCAGCAGGGAGATTGTCTCATTTCGAGGTATAGAATTTTGGGTCTGAGTAGAGCTGGGTTTATAGAGAGGAATTGAATTTATATCAGGGATACAAATCGCGCTGAATCCGAATATACTGCTGGAGTATTGTGTTACATTAGACCCTTACTTCCCTATGATCAGTGGCATCATGTGAGGATCATCCTTTATGTATAGACGGTTCCGGTATATAGACGGTGAATCCGAATCAAGGGGTCTATACGTTAAATCCTCCACCTGACATGGGTAGTGCACTGGCCACGGGTCTAACAGAGTAAAGACGGGTAATGTGCAGGACTAGAGACTTTCAAGTCACAAATATCCTATCAATGGTATTAATTATTGTTCTAGATGGAGATCTCCATCCAAATATAGCTCTCCAATATGGGTATTGCATTAATTCTTTGATTTGATTCAATTGTATTGTTATTCAGTGGAAGAAGACAAGAGCCTATACACCTTTATGTGTAATCTCCGGCGCCGCTGGAAATACCGACTTCATACAGAAGCCGTGTACACACTAACTCCGAGAATATCATTATCAATAGCATTCCGACCCAAATTTCGGACATATTAGGACCCAAACACACACTACCATGTCTTTCAAAAAGTTCTAGAAGCTAGAACGTTAGTTCAAGAATAATCAACGGAGTCATGCTTCAGCACATGACGTAGAAAGAGAATCTAACCCCACAGGCTGAAGTAGTAGTTCTAGTCTGAAGTAGTAGCTCTAGTCTAAGAGAGTTATCAGTCTAAGAGAGTTATCAGTCTAAGAGAGTTACCGGTCTAAGAGAGTTACCGGTCTAAGAGAGTAACCAAATGTAGAGCTAGGCCAACTCCATAAACTGGCAGGTTATTAAAAGACTAGACCACATCTATAAATGAATGGCATTAAATGAATTACCTAGAATAAATGTATTGGGTATTGTTGAATAGGATGCAGACATTAAATGCGCGCATAGTTAAGATTAAAAGAAGCGCACATCAAAAAGGACAGGGCTCATAACCATCCAACCACTTACGTACAAGTGCACCATAAACTCACCATAAACTCACCATAAACTACAGACCATTATTTAATCTTTGAGTCAGAATCAAAAACATAAACAAAAACAAAAATAAAAACCCTAAGATTTATTATATATTTCATAAGTGTTAGTGAGTCATGGCAATTGTTTGGGTACACTGATGTCTTGTTCATAGTCAACATTGGTGGTACTTGAATTCTTTAAATGAGTAGACTCTTTATTGAATTGAATATGAAGATTCAAATAAAATATATGTGGTAAGAGTTTCAAATATAGCTGTGTAAAATTGACTATTGGTAGGAACAGAAAGGATGGAATCCTGTACTTTATAATATTTGTATTCATAATTCATGTAGTGAAGACAGAAAAAAAGTAGTAAAAAGACAGAAAAAAGTAGTAAAAAGACAGAAAAATAAAAAGAGAGTGGACAACTAAAAAAGTAGTCACAATAAAAACGCCATTTATCTAATTATATGTCAAGTATCAGATCAGTTATGTCATCAGCATTCATGTCAATGGTAAAAAGAGTGGTATTTTTTCATGTTGAATATCAAGCGGATTAAAAAGAGTCTTGTAAGATCGAGAGATTCGTTTAATTATTCGATATTATCAGAAGTCTGGGTAGAAGAAAGAGTCAGCAGGAGAGTTGACAGTAGTCACATCAGAACATAGCTGCTAAAATCTTGGAACTAAATACTTAATAGCTTTCTTAGTAAAATTAAAAGACAGAAGTACTTGTGGATTTAAAGGTGAAGAATTGTAGACTCAGTTTAATGAGTATCTTCTATAAGTGTCCTGCATACAACAGATGTACTTCTATCAGTATCAGGCAAGAGAGAAGGTGCATCAAAAGCAGTGAAGATGTCGAATTGTGAAGATGTAGAATCTTAGAGATTTCGAATTTAGAGATGTAGAGATAAGAGTTTTTATGGAGGTAAGAAGAGTCTTATCTATAGATATGGACTGGTCATAGTCTCCACAGCTAAAGTCATCAACGAAATACAAAAAATCAATAGATACAGAATATGAATATCAACCAATATATTCACCATATATCACACTTTATAAGGGAGAATTAAGCTATATGGGATGTATCGAGAATAAAATGTCATCAGAATATATACCTATAGTCTACAAGAGTCAGGCCGCATGGTATTGATGGTTGGGTGCAGTACATTGGTTATGTGCAGTACAATGTGGTATGATGAGTATTCAATTTTAGAGCTTATCAGTAAGCTATAAATCCATCTTTAATGTTTTAAACAGAATAAGTTTATATGACCAGATACGACCAGCTCTTAAAATTTGGGGAGAAAAACGGTTGAAAAGAACTTCAATGAAGTTGGCTTTCGAGTATATTCATCAAGTGTACTGGACGAACATGAACAAAGATAAATATGAAGACAGTAATCTTATATACACTACAGCAGAGTACACATAATAAGACTACACCTGGTTACACAATTCTGTGAAGGACAATGAACACTAATGTGTAGTACTGCACATAGTACTAGTACTGCACATAGTACTAGTACTGCACATAGTACTAGTACTACTACAAACCAGTGGTTAATGTTAGAGCATATGTTATTAAAGCCCACAAATAGAAATTTTGGACAATTCTGAACAATTCTGGACTGTTTTAGTAATATACAGGTTAGGCCTATTTACTGAAACATGGACGTTGGTTATGAGCACTGATGAAATAGCTTCTAGTTATCCTTTTGGTTATTGCATTCGGTTATGTGCCCTGACAAATTATATAGTACATATACACTTTTTATATGCTGGTCTCGTCTGGTTATGAGCACGGATTGAGTTGGTGGAGGTGGATGAGAACCGAGGGCATGGGGGTGCAAAACACCCGTGCACCCGGCTACCCCAGGACAAAAAGGCCCAGTGCAAAATACCCAAATTGACTGCAAATTTCCCAGAATCTAGTTCGTTGGAATGCTGTAATTCCGGACTTCGCAATGGTATAAGTCTTAAAGAATAAGTATGAATATTCGGTGATTTTGAAGTATCAAGATTAAATTGAGATCCGGCCACATAAACCGCATAGTAGTAATTCTAAATATATCTACAGACATATTCATTACAAATTTCATTTACACTATGAATAGGTAGTACAAAATCGGTAAATATATCTACAAAGAAAAAAAAAAAAAAACACAAATTTCCGTGACAATGTCTAAAAATGAGCAATGTATCTATTAGGTGCGCTCCAACACTGGCCACCTTTAGGCTCGTGCACGACCCAAAAAAGAGTATATGATAGAGAATTTGGTGATGATCAGCCCGAGAGTGTTTGAATCAACACTTACGTCCCTTTTCTCTTAAAAAAACTAGCATGAAACTTCGAGTGTTTCAGAGTCCTTTATAGAGCATGCGAATCCTGTATAGTGTACCACCACCTGATGATTGCACCTAGAACAGAGTCATTGTTCTATAGATTCTCAAAATCCCAAACCTTATTCTGGTCTTCTTGAATTTCGATCACTTTTTTTTTCGTGTGTACTTAACTATACTAGAAGCCCTGATTGGGTGTTCTCAACTGAACTTTTCCGATACTTTGTTTTCCCTCAGCCCAGTTGTTCATGAACAAAACTTGAAGATCCTTGATGGTCGTTTAGTACTCTTCGGTGAAGCATAGCAGACGCATGGCGATGGTTAAATAAGAAAACAAAGCCTCCGCTTAATCGATTCCTGCATAAAAATGCTATAGCCGCATTGTAGTTATGCACAAGGCGCACAGCCTCGTGTATACTGGGGCTGAGCGCTGGAGAAAGAAGACAAGAGATAATGAGCTTCGTTGGGGTCAGAAAATCAGAGGTTCCTAGTATAGTTAAGGTAAAGACAAGAAATCTCCAGTATAGTTGGATTAATAGTTTTTTTTGAGAGAATTTATATGAGTGGGGGTAGACTCATTGAAATCTAGTATTTCAAAGGGATCTTTTTGGTATGTGTAAGGTGGGCATGCATACGCATTCTCATTTAGAAAGGCACTTTTTCGCATGAAGACATTAGGGTATTACTAAGAACAAATGATGGTGGGGCTGATGTTTTTTGACTATAAATAAAAGGCATTTCCCCCTCTTTAAGTACCGTCAAAATAACCATCAAAATAACCATGAAGTCCTTTTACTTGACCTTGTCCATTCTTGCCACTGCTGTCTCCGCATCGAAAGTTGGAAGCTTCTTTGTATTCGACGAAGGCAAGTTGAAGTCAATCACTGGCCACAATTTTGGACCCTTTCAATACCTTGGTCTTGGAGATGCCAGTACTATCCCCAGTTACACCTACGACGACGGCTTCATTAGTACTAACTCCAAAGACAAGCAAGTGCTCACCAATATCAACGGTAACTTTGTCCTTGCTGATGAGGGTGGAATGACGCCTTATCAAATCAAGGTGGATGATGAGTGGAAGGTGGATTTGAATACAAAATTATGTCCAGAAGAAGCGCTCAATCGTAAATTTTTGGTAGTTGACATAAAGAATAATGGTGCTCATTGTACTCCCGTGGATGTCTACTTCTTGTCTCCAGAGGAGGCCTTTGCCACCGGCGTTTGAGTTTAAAGATCAAAGCATTGGAGCATGTCCTTGAAACATCTAAAAGGTGGAGTCAAAGGTTGAAGCCGACTTTCGATTAGATAAATGAGACGAATGAACGTCTATACAATTATATATTGCAAATGTATCAGCCACACCACTTAGATGTAGAGAAGCACCTTGTTTGTTCCGATTTCCCTTCTCTTCGGGATAATTTCATATCAATGGAAAATAAGAAGTTCGTTTAAATCGGCTTTTGCCATTTCAAGACAAAAGAATAAACCTTTTGCAGCCTTAGTCTTATAGGCTGTAAATATTGCTTGAAACAGGAATGTAATTGGTCTCCATACTCTAACAAGTGGAGCTCAGTTGTCTCAATTATAAATTTTATTCATTTCAGTCATTATATAGCCTATAAAAAATTCCCCTGTCCTTAACTGAAATTCTGATACTGATTAAACTAGTACGGGAACTCTTCCTTATATAGTCCATTCTGGAAATCTCCCTTTGAACTCCATTCGCGGAGCATGCATATAGACACATACAAGCCCACATCTCGTCTGTTCAACAAGTTGGTTTAACATCACAATCTAGAGAGACCTCAGGGATCTCCTTATACAATTTGGACACAAAAGAGTTTGTAGATATTGGTACAGTCAAGATTTCTGTGTGTGCTGTTAGTGTATGGGAGTCTCACCAGCCAATGATATCTCATAAAACTGTACAATACTTAAGTAGTGCTTTTCGGCTCCAGAAACATCCACCGATTTTCAATCAGATTTTCATTTCGTTTTAGGTATAATTTTAGGGATATTTTTATCTGGAAACCCGTATCATTATAGAACACCCGTACACCCCTACACTTTACAAAAAAAAAAAAAGTTGAGTGTCCCTTCATCAATCCCCACATTTGTCCAAAGATGCATGCGCATGAGGGACTAATTTGCAGTCGTCGCGCATGCAACTTGTCATAGTATAGTACAGAAAACGACCAGAACCAGGAATTGGATGACAACTGTTCCACACTTTGAGCTAGAGAACCGATTACTTAATCTTTCCATTTTATAGTCACTTTTAAAAAGAAATCCAATATTTTCAAAATTGTCATATTATCATACTCTGTCATATTCTTGAATTCTCTCTTGTATCAAGGGCACCCACAACTTCTGGCCAACTAGCAAGGAATAATGAGAACAACCAACTAATGCCGTTTTATAGTCATAAATCTACTGCACTAACTTGACTAATTCTTTTCCAAAATTGACAAGAACAATGACTTCATAGGAAGGATTCAGTCTGTAATCAGTAGCTTTTTCTGTAATCAGTAGCTTTTTCTTTGAGTCAGTAGCTTTTTCATAGTCTATATTCCAACTACAACACTACAAGTAATAACTGGTGGAGTTTGGAGTTTATAATAGTCATTCTAAGCAAATCAAGTCACTATACAGGCACTAGTCTAGTGTTATAGTCAAGTAGGTCAAGTTGGCAGTACAAACATACAAAAAAAAACCCAACAGAATGTGTTAATAGTCATTGATTAACGACACAAGTCACATTTTCGAAAGAGGTAGCACAGAAGATAGCACAAGAAATAATAGCAGAAATAGTGATTATGCATCACGCGTGCTGGTTGACAAAAGCCTTGAGGTACTCGACTCCATCTACACATTGAGGTACAGTCTTCTGGTTTGGACCGAGCTGGGCAAAAATCTTCTTGCCAATCTCTACCGACTTGGCCGAACTATCGTGCTCCAACATCAACCCGCGGCCCTGGTTATTCTGCTGGAATTTTTCAATCTCGGGGTAGAGCTGATCATCCGACATTTTTCCTTCACTGGAAGCAATTTGCCAGTCAAATGTGTCAAAGTCCCAGAGTACAGATTGCATACCAAACTGGCGGATGATGCTACGCACCCGGTTATCCACTCCACCATACGGAGGACGGAACCATTTGGGCAAGTGACCATCGGTAGCGTTCATGGCCCACATGGACCACTGGAGCTGAGCAACAATCTCCTCATTTTTAAGAGATGGAAGAAACTTATGGGACCACGTATGAGAAGCCATCACGTGGCCTTTGCTAGCAGTGTCCCGGTAGACTTGAGGAAAGCGTACGACATTGACACCAATGGTGAAGAAAGTGATAGGAGTGGTCAAAGTATTGACAAGGTCCATAGTGAATGGAGTAGGCCCATCGTCAAACGTCTGGCTCAAAGAGGAGCACGTGTAAACGTCATCGGGGGCTACACAATTATAACAATCAAATGAACACACTTGGTCGTTGTTCCATTCCGACGCACATGTGCCCTGGTCATGGATCCAACGGTCCAGATCAAAGGGCACCTTGTCAAGCTGGACAAAGTCAAGAGGAATGTACGGAGGGTCCATTCCAGGCCACTCATTCAACTGAGTGATATCTTTGAGCCAGTCTGGAAAGGGCAACGGTGTCTCGAGGGTCTTGGCCTCGGGCGTGTTGTAAGGCGTGAAGTCTGCAAGAGCAGGAACTAAAAGGAGAAGGGCAAATGCAAACATTAACTACTAGTGATCCAAGTATTGAATCGGGGAATATCAGAAGGAAGAAAGAAGATGAAGAAGGGAAAGAAAGAAAGTGTAGTAAGAAAGTGGGAAGAAGAGGGAATGGGAACAAGATAAATAAAGAGGTCCAAAACGACTGAGGTCGCATCGCAAAGCCATGGTGGGCCACAGAGAAGGTGCCGCACAAAACACAGCGTGGCACTACGCAGGTGGGTCACGTACGCCTGTTCATTGATTTCAAGCTAGCCTAGATTATTCTATCCTCATCCTCGTCCCGATGTTTATGCGATCTTTCTCTCTGCCTCTGCAGACAAACGAGCACTCAACTCATTCTGCTCCTTGACGGCTCTGGTCAAGTACTCAATCATGATGATATCCTGGTTGTGGGCCTGGAAGTGGTTCTTCAAGCCTTCCAAGTCCGACAAAATCGTGGGTTTGTTCAACAACGTATTGCTCAAGGTCCTCAACATGTCGAGGTCTGCGTCCGAGTTGGAGAAGGTGCTGACGGCATTCAACATGGCATCGAGGTTGTCTTGCACGGCCTTGATTTCACGTGACACGTTGGACAATTGCTCGTGCTCCATCTCGGCAATGTTGTTCTTGGAAGCAGGGGTTTGGCTGACCTTCTTCATGGCCAAGTTTTCAGAGATGGTGCTGGACTCCACCTGGTGTGGAATGGGCGAGAAGATGTACAGCGTGCTGGTGGTGACGGTCTTCCAGCCGATTTTCTGCACACTGCCGGGCTTACCGACGGCAGCTCCGATGTATGTGGTCAATTCAGGGAACTGGATCTTGCCCTCGTCCATGTACTTGACATTGAGGTAGATGGCGGGGAAGGGGTAGGCTCTGTCGGAGCCCTTGGAGTAGAAGTCGTGGATCAAGCCCGTGGAGCCATCGATCTTTTGCGAGCAGTCGAACCATCCCAACACAAACTCCTTGGGGTGGGCCTTCTTGTATAATGAGTACATGGCCTTGTGCTTGTGTTCTTCAATGGCAATGGAATCACCAGTTTCCTGACAAGGCACCATGAAAGCATCCCTGACCTCGACGTTGGAGCCGTCGTCAGATCTGACTCCCACCAAAGTACCAATGACTCTGGTGTTCTGGTCAAGGTACTGCTTGGAGACGATTTCCAAGATCAGGAAAAGTGCGGCGTTGTGGATCTTGACCACCACGGGCGACGCAACCGAGGGGGCGGCAGGGGCGGTCACCGTGGGCCTGACCAAGTGCATGAAAGTGTCAACCATTATGAGTGTTGAATGGTCTTCTGTATGGGAAACCATGACTTTTTTTTCACACTTTTTCTGGTGTCGCACGCCGGTCACGTGCGCCTCCACCGCGCTCCAGTATCAGCATCATTTGGACCTGGCCCTGAGAAATAAAACCAGAAACCCAACTCCAAAAACCCCAGTATTCCAAAAACCACATTATTCCAAAAATACGGAATTTGGAAAATCTGGATATTTGAAAATCTGGATATTTGAAAATCTGGATATTTGAAAATGGGTTTCAGGTAGATCCCAAAATCCTCCCAGTTTGAAGTCCCATCTTCTACGAATATCCACTTGTATAAAAGCCCATTCTTGTCTAGTGACCGGCATTCCAGGGCAGAGCTCCAATGCCTGTCTACTGTCTACTGCGACCTGTCTACTGGACCTTCTCATAATCTACACCCATAATCTACACCCATACCCATCACCCTAATATCCACTTATAATTACTACCAATTCGAATGTGTAATTATATTTGTCTAATTCTAAATTCCCATTCTGCCAAATTTCCTAATTTCGATTATCCGTGTTTTTCGCTTGGTTAGTCCATTACCTCTTCGTAGGCTTCGCACTCGGTATCGCAGTATCAACGCTCACCGTTTCCCTCTGGCACAACACCTTTCTCTGGCACGCAGCTCACCATGGCAGAGCAAGCAAAGCATGGGGATTTTAGCAACACGTGGCTCTTCAGTGAAGATTCGTTTCTCTCCAAATGTCCGTCGAGGCAGCTGATGACCGTGCCCCAGGACCTCAAGACAAGAGAGCTGATCTTTGCCTTCCTCATGAAGTTGGGTACGGAGCTCAAGCTCGACGGCAGAACCATTCTTGCAGCCACCATATACATCAACCGATTCTTCATGAGGGTTCCTATCACCACGTCCAAATACTTTGTGGCGTGTGCTGCTGTGGCCATTAGCTGTAAGCTTAATGATACATACCGAGCCCCAGACAAGGTGGCCTTGACGGCGTGCATGATCAAAAACCCCAACCGCCAGATTGACCAGCACAGCAGCTTATTCTGGCAATGGCGGGACCAGCTTCTATACCGGGAAGAGCTCATTCTCAAGCTCCTCAACTTTGAGTTGAATGTCGATCTACCTTATGACTATATCGACGAAATCCTCTCTCATCGGGACGAACTGCTGCAAGACCCGTTCCTGCTCCGGCTCCCGGAGATCCTCAAGCACACCATCTCCAAGATAGAACTCATCAGTGCATTGCCAGTGCTCGTGGCCTTTGAAATGCGGGTACTATTTGCCATTATGCTCATATTGACAGTGAACGAGGCCCGAACTCGCTTCGACGACTGTGAATCAATGTCCATTCCACCTGGATTTTTGGAGCTGAATTTGCACTGCTCTAGCAGAGACGCCTACCATTGCTACCAGTATATCCAGAGACTTATGAGTATCTGCAAGGACCCCAAGGTTCCGAGCCATAATAACGTGCTCAAGAAAATTCCCATCATATCCAAAGAAGACTATTATAAGATAGCTGGGGGCTCGAGCCATGGGAGCGGATCTGCGCACGAACCCTCCAAGGAGAACATTCAAACAAAATAGATCCTTTTTTCTACATCTTTCTAGGGTAGTGTATATTATATTGCATATAGCATTCGTCTTTCTGTAGAAAATAGACTATTGCGAAGGAAATCGACTATTCTGCGTCTTCTTCAGCTTCCTTCACTTCTAGTTCTTCTAGATCCAGTTCTGGTTCTTTTTTTACCTCATCTTTCGATTCTGCTTCTTCTAGTTCTTCCTTCACTTCTTCAGCTTCCTTCACTTCTTCAGCTTCCTTCACTTGTTCAGCTTCCTTCACTTCTTCAACCTCTGGCTCTTCTTTGACTTTGTCCTGTGCTTCCTTCTTTTCGGATCGACTCTCAATGTTGGCTTCATCTTGGCTTTCGGAACCCTTAGCAGAAGGCAGTCCTGTGTGGGAATCCTCTGCTGGATCCACCTCAATCACCAGTTCATGCTCCTCTTCCTTTTGCTCTTCCTTTTCCTTTTTCCCTTCCTCTTCCTTTTCGTCTTGATTTTCGTCTTCCTTTCCGTCCTCTCCTCCTTTCTTTCCATCCTCTTGATGTTCATCATGATTATTTTTCTCTGTTTCCTCCACCTCTCCTTCCACCTTTTCTGCCTCTGCATCTTGTTGATCACCAGAAGGGTCGACTTCCATGTCTTCCACAGTCTCAGTCTCTTTAATAGCCGCTAGTCTTTGGGAAATCTCGTCCTCGTGTCTTTCAGCATACCCTATGAATTGCAGAAGATCGTCGTCTAGTAGAACCTCACTGTACTTGAGATTGTAGGGAAGGGCGTTTTTAAGCTCAGCCGAAGGGGCCACGGCATTGTCCTTGGACCCATCCTTCGGGTCTTCTGCTTCGTACAGCAGAATGATGATGTAGTCGTTTTTTATGCTCTTCTCCACCTGTGACCTGAAGTAAGCATAGCTGTCCTCGCTGTCTGCAGGCGTTGGGTGGTACCTCTTGTTCTTGTGCACGGCCATGACGTCGTCCTGGATGCAACTGTTGAGGAACTTCATGTTCTGGCCCAACTTGACGTCCTTCTCGGCCATGAACGCTAGCCACGAGAGCTTATCGTTATTCAGGAGCTCTTCATCCTCCAAGTCGTCCATGAGCCCGTTCAGGTTGTCGGTATTGGCGTCATCGTTCTGCTTCAACTGGTTATAGAACTCCTGGCGTTCTCGTAATCTTCTCTTCTTGCGCTCCTGGTCGGTCTCAGCCGAAGTATCAATCTTCCTCTTCTCCATCAAATTATACAAAAGAGCCGGAGGAATGGTATTGAGTTTTCGGCTGGCCCGGAAGATATCGCTATATTTGACCCAATTCAAAAGCGACTCGAGCGACTTGGTGTTGGTATGGCTGTCCAGGCCCTCGTCGCTCTCTTTGGGCTTCAAGAGCCCCACACCCAAGAGTGCCTCCAGCACATCGCCAGCAGTGATTTCATTGGTATAAGCAGCTCGTTCCAATGCAAAGTTCTTGGTCACCGAGAGCATGTGCTCAAACTGCCGGATGTAGATATCGGTGATGATATTGAGCACCATGGGCTTACACTTATCGAAGCCCGAAGCCTTAAGGATCTGCGAGATGGAAATCCGGAGAAGCGCCAGGTAAAACGTCTCGTCCATATCAGCAGAATAGCGTTCTGTTTAAGTGCTAGGTGTATGTGAGTGGGTGTGTGGGTGTATTGGTGTATTGGTGTATAGTATGGTGGAGTGAGCCATTGGTGAGCTTTTGGTGGAGAAGAGAGCGCGTGCGGTGCTCACTGGCTGCGACTCCGATTGACATAGCCGTCCATAGTAACATGCTTTTTAGATACCTCCTTAATTGGTTTGTTAAATGGACAGAGAATTATAGAAGTAAAAAAATGTATATAGAAATCAGGGAAATACAGAATTATGAATTATTTTGGTTTATAGTTTTATTATAGGTGTATGGATTTGTTTGGGGGGTGGACTGGCTGACCTTTACTATAGACATTCATTGGTTCTCAGTGCACTGCATTTCACCTCTTTTCCTACATATCTCTGAAGACCAAAAAACATCATATTTTAATAATTTTTTTAATAAACCTCATGCAGAGTCAGCGGTTTCTCTATTTAACGCTTATTGTCTACAAATTTTAAGTCAATTTGTATTCTACTAAATTATTGGACACCGGTAGACCTAGGGCCAACCACGAACTAGCCACTATAGCCCTACAACCCCTGTTGCAAACGTTCGCTGATTTTTTTGGAGGCAAACGACAAGGCATTGAACAAACCCTTCTCGGAAATGTCAATGTTCAAGTTCATGTCGCTGGGCACCACCGAGCCCGACGGAGGCTTGGTCACTCGACTCACAATGATGGCTGGGTCAATCTCCAAGATAATACCATCGTCGATCGTCTCATCTATACACAAGCACACCATGTCGTATTTCTGCAAGATGGTGGCCTTGTCTAAAGAGTTCTCCAATAAGATGGTCAACGCCTCGTTGATGTTGTTGGTCAACGAGTATAGCATGGACTCGTTTTCATTGATGGCTCCAACAATCACCAAGATCACGTCATTACTCTGCTTGTAGGTGATCAAGTGGTTGTCGTACAACACAATGTCCTGGTGCTCTTTATTTATCTTGCTGTAGATGGCCTTTTCGAACGTGGCCTGTTGCTGTGCAGTCTTGTATGCCTGGGAGGGGCTGTCTATCTGGTAGTAATTGGCATATAATCTCTGGCCTTCGCTTCCCAAAATCAATGCGGCACTCACCGTGTAGAGAGAGATGTTCAAAGACATGGTGGACACGTATGATCTCCTTGAGAAATTGTTGAGGTGTTGATACCCGTGTGTGCGTGCGAAGCTCAATTCACCTGTGATGCGCATAACCACTTGCTACCACTTTTACTAGTACTTGCACTTACCACTTGCACTATTTATCAATTACGCTTAGACTTAGTTCTTAGGTTTCATGCTTTATTATAATTATTATTCTCTATTCATGCGCCGATCATGTTGAAGATAAACTCCAAAATGGCCTTCTGAATGGGGTTTTTCTCATAGTAGTCCTCAGTCAAGCCCATCACTGCCAACGAATTGGCCCTCTGTGCTGCCACATGCTTGAAGCCATACACAAAGTTAAACACCAAGCCAGCCATCAATCCAAGCGCAATCACCAATGGGCCGGCCACGTTGTCCAAATGTTTATCGGATCTCTCCATGATGACTTCCCTTCTCTTCATGTAGATGTAGTAGCCCCAGATGCCGGAAAAGATGGTCAATCCAAAGTAGATGTAAGCCAAGTTGGTGGCCAATCTCCACGAGTTGGCCTCTCCTGTCGACGAGTAGATCATGAAAGTCAACGTAGAGAGCAACGTGGTCACGTGCAACCATCTGTTGAAGGTACGTTCGTTGGCAAGCCACACCTTGGGCTCGATTTTGAGTGGTCCAGCATTCTTGATGTACATGTTGGGCTTCACCACTCCTGTGGGTAAGTCGATTTCCTCATCTTCCGAATCCGCATCGAGTAACTTGGAAAACTTGGACGAAAATTTGAAGAGCTTGTTGCCTCTCTTCTTGTCGTCCTCTTCTTCAAAGTCTTCATCTGAAGATTGGTCGAGATCGGCTCCCGATGTTGCAGTCACATCTTCTATCTCTTGCACCGGCTGCAAGAAATCAGAGTTCACGCGGTCCTTGGCCTGAGAGTCAAAATTAAGCATATCGGAGCCGGAAAACGACTTGGACCTAGGTGTATAGCCCGAGGCAGTGGAAGAGTTGGCCAACATGGACTTGAACTTTTTGATGTTGTCTTCGTCACTTTGTAGCTTGGCCATTTTGTCCTTGGTGTCATTATATGCCTGTTTTGGATCGAACTTCAAGTCAGTTTCCAATTCGTTGAACCAGAATGGAATGTTGTCCAACTTATCGTCCTCCAAAAACAATGCTCCGATACCATGGATGAATTTGGAGAAGTTGGGGATCTCCTTTACCATATGCGACTGGACCAATTCGTCGATCCAGAGGAGCTTCTTGCCCTTCTTTCTGAGCTTGATTTTGACCTCGAGCTCAGCATAAGGGAACTTGGCGTATTCGCCTTTTCTCAATAACGACTGTGGATTAGCGCCTTTGGAGTCAATGTCTGTTCTGTGCCACTTACTTGGGTCTCTGATTGGTCTTGCGTGGTCAAAGGAGTCTTCACGAATGAAGAGAATGTCGGAATCAATCACCACACGTACCTTATCGTCACCAGGAATCTGGAAGGCAGTTCTTTTGTAGGATGTTCTGAGACATGGCTGCACGTGGTTCTCATCGATGTATTTGGAGAAGCTGTCGAGGTGCTGCTTGACCTCGTCGATTTGTTCGGGAGATCTGCCCTTTTTCCGCAATTTATTGAGGTACTTTTTGGCGTCAAACTTGCCGGCGACAAAGTTGTCCAAGTACTTTTCTTTGATGGTGAATTTCTCGTCCACATCGTAAGTTTCCGATTGCTTTTCAAACGTCTTTTTCTCAATCAGAATGTCGGGCTTGTTGTATAAGGGCCCCACCCACTTGATTCTCAAGGTGGACGCGTTTGGAGACTTGATCAATTTGTTGTTGTACAAGTCAAAGTTCTCATTGTCAAAGTACAAGCAATTGATTCTGGGGTCGTTTTTACCAAATTGGGAAATCTCGCTTTCTTCGTCATCATCATCGTCATCATCGTCATCATCGCCATAGTAGTTGTTCTTGGAGTTGTACACAAGAACAGGAAGATGACGCAAGATGGTAGCCTTGACCTCCATCAAGTTATCGGGGTGCACCCAGAACTTGAAGGACTTGAAGTCTTCAGCCGCGGAATCCTCGTTGAAAGAAGACAACTTCGATAAGGATTGGTCGATATCGTAGTTGTCCCGCAAAAACTGGAACAAGGCCGAGATCTTGAACAAAAGAGGCGAGTAGTCCTCGGAATGAAAAGGCAAGCTCTTCAAACGGACGTTCAACAATGGTTTCACAGAGTAGGCCGGGTGCAAGCGGTCGTGCTTCTTGACGATTTTGGTGAAGCCAGTGTAATTCAATCTCTGGAAGTGGTTCAACTCCTGGGTCACGTTCAACACCAGATCCAATTTGCCCGAAAAGTTCAGCACATCAAACTGAGCACTAGGAGATTCAGTTTCAGCCTGTAAATCATTAAGAGTCTCGTTCAACTCATCGTACTTGTTGATCTGAAACGTGTAGACCTTCTCCAAATCCGAGTCCAAGGCACTAACAAACACCTGCTCGTCCTTTTCAGTCCAAGCGTTTTTGATGATGACCCCCTCCTTCAAGAGCTTCTTCAAATGCGTGTAATTGATGTAGTACTCCTTCCACGGCGTGTAGATCTCTCTGCTGAGTTTGCTGTCAAAGAGCATCTTCTGGGCGTCTCCGTCGGGGCTGGTGGTGTGGGTGCTCGGTTCCTGGGACATGTTCGGCCTCTAAACAATGTTGTACTATTAAGAATACAAACGACCACTAAAAAGAAAGAATGGTCCAGTGTAGGCGGGTGCTCACTATTTAAGTGCGTCTTGATTGAGCGAGGGTTTCAGTTATCTTAATAGATAATGAGCGAGCCAGTCCTGCACCCACTCTATTCCATAGCACGTGGGGTGTCTTAATACCCATACCTCCACCATGCCTCCAGCTACCTGCACCTTCCTTATCCGGAAAAGGAAAAAAAGGCTTTTCTCAGGTCCCTAAAAAATCCCATTACCAATACCCTTCTTTACATTAGACACCTCTCGTTGGTCTACAGTGTACACTGGGCCGTTTCTCCGGACGCAGGTGAGTGATGCGAGTCAACTAATATGACTTAGCAATTCCATTGAATTCGCGACCTTCCTTGTCTACACACATGGTAAACTTCGTCTCCTTTACTACTTCTGTCCAATTCATTTTATTATTCCTACTACTACTAACTCCCAGCAGTACTGTATACAATATGTAGTGTCAAGGATAAAAATAATTCTTCGATATTTAACAATGCTGGGAATGGGGGAATAGTAGTGCTCTACTCTCTACTAGTACTTACGATACTGTATTCTCTAGGTTACTAGTAGTATACAAAATATTATATTAAGCAGATTCTTAGAGGTTAGGGTTTTAGATAATTTAAATACCCGAGCCTGTAAAAGTTTTGTGTGTTGGATTACTTGGGGTGGGTTAACCTGGGACTTGGCTGGGGCTTGCACCCGTGCACCACCCCATACTCACAATTCGTTGGTTCGCAAACCATATAACCCATGTCCACTCTACACTTGGATGACAATCCCGTATCGTCCAGGGCTAGCCTTCAATATGTACCACCGGGCTTCCTGAGGCGTCTACCGGACTTAACATACAATTTCTCCCAGACTCTCTCGTCGGAAGCTGCTCATGGCAAGCACTCGCTCCGACACCAGGCTCTAGACCACCTCAAGGCCTCGGGGTCCTACATGCTCATCCTATTGCTTCGATCGCTTTCCTATGGGTTCAGTCTACTAGACAAATACGCCTTGGGGATCTATGCCAATATTCATGCCAATGGTACGAATGCTGGTCCAGATGGAAACTATACTGGTAAGTCCACCGGTTCAAATATCGGGGCTTATGTTCCAAATGACGCTTTATGTGGTACTGATTATGCTGGTGCTGGTTCAAATGATCCCAACAAAATCTTCTTTGATATACTGGACTTCCCGGATGCTATTCCTTCCAGCACTCCCCGTGGATCACTGCCTGTTCAGCCCAATGTGCTTCCTGACTCACACACGCAAACGTCTAATGGGAACTCGGATATTTTCAAGTGCATTTTCGAGCTAGATGATACTGACGATGATTTGGTTATGGCAGGCCAATATGGAACGTCGTGGCAATCCACTTCTGGTTCCAAGTACGTGCCCCGTGGCCGCATGTATAACCACCAGGTAGATGAGAACGAGGTTTCCGCCGTTGACCTCTTGAAAACAGAATTGTCTACACCTCGTGATGAGTACGACGATATGGTTTCCAGGTTCTACAAGCCTTTCAAACAGGCTCCACACCAGCATTACTCGTTGACCAATGCCATTCTTGCATTCAAACCCACCAGCGACTTCTCAGAGACCCTCAAAGAGAAACGGGGTCAAATCCAGCAATTGGTGTCCCGGGAACGAAAACAGGCCCAGTCGTCCATCCGACCACTTAGTGCTGAGCAACTACTGCTGGTCAACAAGTACTGGTCATCGAAACAGTCCATTCCGGTGATTTCTGCATTCTCCATCGATATCACGGCCAGAGACCTCCAAACGCTCCGTGACTCTAGCTGGCTTAATGATAATATCATCGACTTCTACTTGACCCTCGTCTCAGAGAGTGTTCTGGGTACCTACTGCTGGACCACGCATTTCTTCTCCACTCTCAAGAGTAAAGGGTACCAAGGAGTGGCACGGTGGGCCAAGCGCAGAAAGATCAATTTGGCGGAAAAGAAAAAGGTCATTGTGCCGATTAATATCATGGGCACCCATTGGGCCGTCGCGGTGGTGGATAACATGGCCAAAACCATTGGGTACTATGACTCGTTGTCTTCTGGAGGAAACATGAAGACCGTTGAGATCTTGCGAGATTACATGTCCAAAGAGATGGAACGGTTGCAGGCTCCTCCCATAGAGTATACGCTTCATCCATGTATGAAGACTCCACAGCAGCAGAATGGCTACGATTGTGGAGTGTTTACTTGCACTGTGGCTCGATACGTGGCAGGTGACTCTCCATTGAGCTTCTCCCAGAATGACATGAAGGTGATCCGACGAAGAATGGCCTACGAGATCTTGAGCAAATCTTTGATAGACGGCCCCAGCCAACCACATCTCTAAAGATCTTTTGCCCATCTAAGGGCCTATATACAAAGCGTCAAATCCTTCAAAGCCTCAAAACCAACTCTTCTTGGGTGTCCCGAGAGCTGCAACGTCCTTGACCTTGCTCTCGTAGGTCTGTACCTTTTGTGTGGATGCCATGATCTTGCTGCTCAAATACTCTGCTCTCTCTCTCATGTTCTTCACGTCTCTAGAGTCGGCAAGCTTGGCGATTTGGTCCTCGAGCTTGGCGAGCTTGGCATTCTCCATAGCAATCAACTCCGAGTAGAAGATTGTCTCGTACAACTTGAACACCGTCTGGTCGCCCACCAAGTCCTTGAAAGCGGCCTTGAAAAGCGGTCTTCCTGTAGAAACAGCCTTAATCATGCCTCTATCTCTCTTTAAGGAAATGAGGTCGTTTTTCTCCAAAACACCCAACGTTTGCACCGTGTGGTAATTGAGGGAGAATAAAGGCGATTGCACCAAGCTATCAATGTCAATGTGGTCGTTCTTTGCAAGAGCCCGGATGAGCGCCCAAAGTTGTGCTGAGTTCCATGGTGTATCAGAAGAGTTCTGGTCGGTGTTGACATTGAGGAAGAACGTGGTGATCTGCTCTGATGCCTGGTGCACCATTTCTTTAAGGGCAGCTTCAGGCTTTTCTCCTGACTTGACCCGTCTGACAAATGCTTGCAAATCCAGCATCCGGCCTCCAAGTGGCTCAAGACACTTGTCTATATTGGAGTGGGCACTTGCATCCTTCAATTGCTTGCTGACATAATGCTTTGCACTGGCAGGAGTGGCATCGTCCAAGGAGATGGTCTTGAACACTTGATTGGGAAGTGCTTCTGTCAAGTGCAGCGTGCTTCCGGAATCAGCAGAGATGAAGATCACATGTGCCAGGTTATTCTGGATCAACTGGCCGGCCCAATCCGCCAATACCTTGTAGATGAAGTCGTGGGGACTATCCGACTTTCTGAGGAAGTTGTTGATCACTACCACAGGCTTGACCTCCGGATGCAGCTGTAAATAGTCGTCTTCTTTAGCTCCCATGATCTTGGTGTCTCCACTTTCAGCCAGATCTGCGTGTTTCAACTGCTGCTGGCGATCAATTTCACATTTGTAGGCAGGGAACCCATCAAGTGCCACATTTCTAATTGCCTCCAGAGCCAACAGCAACATGTTCGTGTACTGGGACTCCTTGGACTCGCTGAGACCCGACTTCTGGCCCGTCAACCCTTGTAAGCCTAGATCAACGAACTGAGACACAGAGTTGGTCCAGGTGAAGAGGGGGAAGTACCCCAATTGGGAAGCTCCAGCCTTCAAGAACTCGTTATCGCTTCTGGCTTTGACCAAGGCGTTGCAATCAATCTCCAAGAGGTTTTTCTTGTAGGACTGGTCAATGTTCAAGGCATGTTCGGTGACAAACTCTTTCTCACCCGAACCTTTGGGGCCTTTCACCACAATGAAAGTGTTGGCATTCTCACACACCCACAAGCGCAATTGGTTAGCCTTCTCAGACCTCTCCGACCAGTAGATGTCTGCATCCAACTCCTCGATGTCCACCTCTTGTTTATGGCCTCCGGTGAGGTTTTCCAACGAGTCTCCAATAAAGTGCTTGCTATCACTGAGACTGGACACTATCAACTTGTAGGGTATGGCAACGGCCTTGATGTACCATTTATCCTTATGGGCGTCCCAGCTGTAGTACTGCTTTATCTTGAACTCAATGAACTGTTTTCTGATTGGCTCAAAGATGAGCACGGCAATCGTGGCCAAGAGTGCCAAGATCACAGGAATGGCGATTCTCTGGTGGTTGGCTATGAGATCCGTGATGACATTGACCCTCTCAACTGGGATGTACTGGAGATGCAATGTGGTTTTGCCTTCATCAAGAACCATGCCCGTAATACAGTTTCTGGCCCGAATACACGACGCAGTGAACCTGAAGATAATCGTGGAAGTAGCGTTGGACGAGGAGGCCGGAATGATATCGATGATCGTGCCGTATCTCCTGAAAAGCAAGTACAATTCCTCCTCGGTCAATGGGTTGCCCTGGAAAATGACCTTGAGCTTGCGGGACGGAAACCGGCTCAAGTCCTCGATCCAGGGTGTACCCTTGACCAATGAAGCAGTGACATTGGACCTGTAAAAAGAACGCACCGAGAGTTTGTTCTGATTGCGTTGAATATTGCTCTCAATGGCCGAAAGAAGGCTCAGAGAGCTCGAATTGGGCGGCACGGCAAACTTCACAAACACTCCTCCGTCCCTCTTCAACGGCACCAACTCCTGGCACTTGGCCAGATCCGGTAAAGGGTTCTTATCGCTATTAACCACGCTATTTATAAAGTCCCGGACCTCCTTATCGGTCTGCGTAAAATCAATGGAATGCGCCAAAAAGCCCCAGAACTTGCTATACCGCAACTTGGCTAGTGAGCGAGGGTACACATTGTCGAAGAACACGAGGATTTCCTTCTGCTTTTCGTAATCCATGATTCCCGTCAATTGCGCTGGGGTTTCTGATTCCGAAGTCTCGGCTTCATCCTTGAATTTTTGCAAGTCGGGCGAGTAGTGCCTTACGCCTTTGGAATTGATAAGGATCTGGGGAACCCTAATTCCATGGCAAGATCTAAGCGATCTCAACCCACGGAGAAGAATCATCAATAGTCCTTTATGTTAACAGAATAGCAATGATTATGTAATCGCCAAAGTCGTAGTTAAGAAGAAGTGTGGGTGAAATAAGCAAGTGTAGATAAGTGAGGGAGAGTGAGGTTAATAACTTTAGAGTGAGTGAGGTCATTAGGATAATGCGCGTTATGCATACAGATGTCTCACAGCAATAGTAATCCCCAGGCCCTAGGACCTGGCGACAAGGGGCCGGTAGCTTTTTGCTGGGCCCCAATACTGCATGACTTTGTTCTAGGCTTCGCTTTGAATCACTATACCATTTGGAGCGGTATAACAATCTTCGAAGAGGCCAGGGGTTAGAGATGCCACGGCCATTTCCACGGCGCACTTGCGGCTCCATGTTTGCATGAAGAAACAAATGTGCTGGCAGGCAGGGGAGGAATGAAGAGACACGGAATGGAGAGAGAAAGGAAGAGAAACAGAAAGAAAGGAAGTGACACAGAATGGCGAGGAAGAGACATGGGGGGAGAAGAAGAAAAGAGTAGAGAGGTGGATGAAAATTTCGCACCGCGTTCAACTCGACTCTACGCTACGTGCAGGACACCCTCATGACCTCAGACATGGCACCTGCATAATTAGTGTCCATCGTAAACTTTGACGTATTAATAGCTAGCCCATGGAAGCTGGTACTTGGTGTGAGAGATGCTCTCACCTCTTCTCTAATACCCACAATTTGCAGGCAGCTCAATTGGATACATCACAAAATTGGCAATGCTCACATTGACCACGGTCACAACCTCAAGATCTCTCTCTGAATCTCTTGATTTTGCGCCTCGCAAACCTTCGCCTCTTGATCTCAATGCTCTCTTAATTCTGGTTCTCTTCCTCATGATTCCTTTCCTTAATTCCTTTTCTCATATTCTCAATCATCTGCTTTATACTCCCTGCTTCTTTCTCGATTCTGAGGCTAGTCCACCACGGCAGAGGGTATATAGTTTGTATCCTTCAAAAAGTCCTGTGTACGGAGCGGCCTCACACTGGAGGAGTCCACCAGACTACTCACCTTCTTCCCTGACTTATAGTTGTCCCGGATATACTCTTTCATGGACCTCAAGGCCGCTTCACGACACAACTCTCGGAGGTCGGACCCACTCATACCTTCAGTATAGGCCACGATGGTCTCCAAATCAAAGTCAGGGTCTAGCGTGGCTTCGCTTAAAATCTTCTTCAAAATCGACCGTCTTTGGCCGCGGTCCGGCTTGCCAATGGCAAACCTCTTGGGCAATCTCCGCATGAACGCCAGGTCTATGTCGTTTTGACGGTTGGTGGCACCCATAACCATAATCCGGCCATTGGAAACAAGTCCATCCCAAAGTGTCATGAACTCGGCTTTAAGCAACGAACTCACCTCGTGATCAGTGGACGAACGATCACGTAAGAACGAGTCGATCTCGTCAATGAAGATGATACACGGCTGCAATTTGTTGGCCAACGAGAAGATGGCATCCACGATCTTATTGGATTCTCCATACCATTTATCCATAATGGTCAGCATTCGGATCAGCAAGAAGAAGGCCCCACTCTCTTTGGCTATGGCCTTGGCCAACATGGTCTTACCACATCCTGGAGGCCCGTAGAAAAGCACACCCTTGGGCGACTGGATAAGCGACAGGTGGGTAGCAAATAAATCTGGCTCAGTCAAAGGCAAAATCACTGCTTCGTGGAGCTCGTCAATGATCTCGTTCAAGCCTCCAATATCTTCGAAAGACACCTTCAAATCCTCAGGAAGAACAAGGCTATTGAGAAGAGATTTTTCGTACTCATTGAGCAGAAGCTTCTTCAAGTCCGTATTGTGCTCCTGGATCTTCCTCAACACATTATGGCTATTCTTCTTGCTGTCCTTGTTGCGCGAGGCGTCCAGGCTCTCATTCAAGAGGTGGTTGAGCATGTAGTACATGGAGAGGCCAGCACCGGTGAGGAAGAAAATATCTCCCAATAGCTTGAGGTCCAACTTGACGCCCCACAAATCTAGTTTGATTTTGTTCATGGTGTATAGCAAGGTGTGGTAGTGTAGTGGGGAAAAGTATGCCAGTGAGAAGTAACTTGAGGACTGAGCAGCCGAGGCCGCGGCGGTGTACGGGTGTCCTGCCAGTATATGAGGTGCATCTCATCTCTTGCATCTCTAACCCAATGGCTAAATCGGACAAACATGCGATCCGCATGCCGGGAGCAGTCCTAGATCAGATTAGGACAAAGCACGAGAGTGGCGAATATAGTAAGGATAAGAGGTTTGGCCAAAAACGGAAGTTCACTGAAAAGCGGGTCTCTAGAAAAGACAGACGGAAAGAGGAGAGACGCCTGAAGAAGCGAAAGCAGAATAGACCTAATTACAATGGTCATTCACATGAGGAGAGCCTAAATAACGGTCATACCCAAGAAAGTCTAAATCATTCTGTTTCTGGCTCCAATGAACCGGATCTCATGAGCCCTGATGAGAGTGAGACTGAGGAAGACCCCATGGCCGCCTTGAAGGCGCTCAAAGCTCAAAAGGATGCTAAAAAGAAGGTTGAAAAAGCAAAGACTCTGGAAACTGACTCTAAGGATTTGGGCTTTCGTGTGGTTCGTGAAGACGACTTGGACGATGAGCTTAGTGAAGGTGATTTAGAGGATTTCGGATCTGAAGGTGATTTTGACGAATCAGATGGTGAATTTGGGGAAGCTTTTGAAGAAGATGATTCTATCGATTCAAACGACTTCGATGGCTTTGGTTCAGAAGAAGATGCTCCAGAGGATCCGCTCGCTGCACTCAAGAAGTTGAAGGAAGCCAAACGGGCTAAAGCCCAAGCCCAAGAAGAAGAGGAAAACGACGACGAGATGCTCCCCGAAATTCCGTCTGATTTTGAAGATTTCAGTGAAGCAGAAGATTTCGGTAATGAGTCTTTCGAGGAAGGAAGCGATTTGGACGAAGCTTTCGATCTGCCAGAAGAACTCGAAGAGACCGAAGACCCTCTAGCCCAGCTCAAAGCATTAAAGGAAGCGAAAAAGAAGGAGGCCGAAAAGAAGGAAGCAGAAAAGAAAGAGAAGAAGGCCGAAAAGAAGACCAAGAGCTCCAAGGCAGATAAGCCGGTGGAGGCCAACTTCGTGGACCCCTTGGATAACGACTTGGAGTACTACGCCAAGAAGTTGGGGCTCAAGAACGGAAAAAAGTCCAAGCTCTCCAAGCTTGATGATGACGATGTGGTGGGAGGTCTTTTGGACGGTCTAGACTTCGAACTGTCTTCCGAGCACTCAGCCTCGGACCAGAGTGACTATGACGAAGAAGAATCCGGTTCTGAAGAGGAGCGGGGCCCCAAGGAAAACCCCTTTGTTGCTCCTGGAACAGATGTTCAAACAGACTCCAATGGAGCAGATGCAAAGGAGTCCAAATACATTCCTCCAGCTCTCCGGCGGAAAATGGCCTTGGAAAATGCGAACGGCTCCGAGGTCAATGTGGCTCTCCAAAAGTCCATCAAGGGACCCATCAATAGGCTCTCGGAAGCCAACATTGGCTCCATAGTCAATGAGATCAACGGGCTTTTCCTCTCCAATGCCAGACAGGCCGTCAACGAAAGCTTGACTTCCATTGTGCTCGAGAGTATTGTTCAGCAGGGCCGGTTGCTTGATACCTTTGTCTACTTGCACGCAGCATGTGTGGTGGCCATCTACAGACTCCAGGGAGTGGACTTTGGAGCATACTTCATCCAGACACTTATCGAGAAGTTTGAAAGGGCCCGAAAGGCCGAAGAAAAGTCCAAAGATGCGCTTAATTTGGTTTCTCTTCTATCTTCTGTGTATGCGCTCCAGTTGGTGTCTTCGAAGCTTCTTTATGACTTGATCCGCGATCTCATTGACGAACTCTCCGAGGCCAATGCCGAAATCTTGCTTAAGATCATTAGGAATTGCGGCAACCAAATGAGAGCCGATGACCCCGGCTCGCTTAAGGAAATCGTGTTGCAAGTGGCCAAGAAATCTGCCTCGCTCAAGTCCACCAGCCCCAGAATGCAGTTCTTGGTGGAAACAATCTCATCTTTGAAAAACAACAAGATGAACTCGGCCCAGGCAGATAGCCATGACTTGATGGTGCGGCTCAAGAAGTTCTTGGGCAACTTTGTTTCGTCCAAATTGGCCGATCCTCTCCAGGTGTCGTTGGACGATATCCGCAACGTGGAGACGCGAGGAAAATGGTGGCTTGTGGGTTCGGCATGGAAGGGGAACGAGGCCCAGCAGGAGGTTTTGGCCAACGTGGAGGCCATGAACGATATCCTCGAGTCTGCAGAGCCTAACTGGTTGGAACTAGCCAAGCTCCAGCGAATGAACACCGATATTAGAAGAGCCATCTTCATCTCCATCATGTCTGCCAACGATTATGTTGATGCAGTGACCAAGCTCGATAAGCTTGCATTGAAGAAGTCCCAGGAGAGGGAAATCCCCCGAATTGTGGTGCACTGTGCCGTGGTGGAGCCAGCATATAACCCGTATTATGGGATATTGGCCTCCAAGTTGTGTGAATCCCACTCGTACAGGAAAACGTTCCAGTTCATGCTCTGGGATTTGGTCAAGAGTTTTGAAGGTGGAGCAGATGATGATGAAGACGACGATTTCACTGGTTTCGACGATGACCTCAACGACGACGAAAAGCTCAAGAAAGTCCTTAACTTGGGCCGGCTTTTCGGCAATCTTTTTGCTGAAGGCTCGTTGGCTCTCCACATGCTCCGAACCGTCAACTTCATCACGGCCTCTTCGGACCTCAAGATGTTCATGGAGGTGTTGTTCGTGACGTTCTTTGACTACATTGGAAAGAAGTCCCAGGTCAATGCCATAGGTGTTGGATTGGTTGGAAAGAAGACCATGTCGGAGCAAAAGTTCGATGACCGCACCTTGATCGAGAGGATCTTAAAGGCCAAGGACGAGCCTGCCATGTTGAGAGGAATGTGTCTTTTCATCACCAAAAACGTTACACAGAGTGACTTTGTCACTGGCAGAAAGCAACGCAAGAGAGTGGAGTGGGGGGTCCGTTCCATGTGTGACGTGACGGAGGAGATTGTCAAGGAAACGGAGGAATTCTAATCGACCATTTGAGAAATGGAAGATCAGAATTCATGAATAAAAGGGAGATACATTTGGTGAAGTATAGAATAGTGGAAAGCGACAACAATAGGAAGGTAAGAGGTATGACTGTCTATCTGACTAATTGTCTAATTGTCTAAATAAAGCCAAGGGACAGTACAGTATGAAGTATCATTACTATTAATTATATCATTATCACTATTATCAATACTATTATTAGACCCTCGCTAGAACAGCTATGGACTCCACGTGCTTCGTCTGAGGATAAAAATCAAAGCCCGTCACAGATTCAAGCTTATACTTCACATCCATAGCTTCAGAGTGCTTGAGCAAAAAATCCAAGTCTCGTGCCTGTGTAAACACATTGCAGCTCACATACACTATGGCACTGGGCTTGAAGGCCACCAACTGCTTGAGAAAGGTCTCAGTAGAACCTTTGCGGGATGGATTCATCAACACCACACTTTCGGCGCCGGTGACCCGGGATTGCAAAAACTCTCCGTTGGTGAACATACTCTCGGAATCCCCACTGATGAACTCGATTTTCGTGGGGTTCTTGATGCCGTTGATCCCGGCATTGTGCTTGGCATATTCGATGGACCGTTTGGAGATCTCTATGCCGTACACCTTCCCATCATCAGGGAGGTTCTTGGAGAGCGAGATGCCCAAGAACCCACTGCCACAGTATGCGTCGATGATGTACTTGTAGCCAGGTGAAACACGTGCTAATTGGGTCTCGATGAAGTCGAGAAACGTGGGGAGAATGGACCGGTTGTTCTGGAAAAACTCGTTGGCCTCAAACTGGAACACATGATCGCCCACCTTTTCCGTCACCACATTGTGATGGTCTGTCAAGCACACGTGCAGGAACTCGCCCGTGGCATGGTTGATGCGGATCAGGTCCCGAAGAAGAAATTCCGCCGGCACTCTCTTGGGGTTTCCAGTTTCGAGCTTCTGCAGGAGCTGCTTCTGGAATGCTGCCTTCACCTGAGGAAGCTTGTGATTGATGGTTGTCGCTGCAATGGGACACCTTTCCACATCCACCACTGACGAACCAAAGGAAACACTTTCAAACCCAACAGCCAACGGAAGATCCTCAAGCAGAGTGTTTTTGTGCACCCGTGTGTGGGGAGTGAGTTTTGTCCGGTACGAGTACTGCATGGGCGACTCCACCACCACGCCAAAGTTGGCTATGGTGCTTGTATCTAGACCAGGACAAAAGTACAGGTATGCTCTTGTGATAAAGCTTTGCTTCATTTCAAGCTGCTTCTCGTATGGCAACATCTGGAGCTGGCACCCACTGCATTGTGCAAAGTGCTCACACAATACAAGACCATCGTTCCGGCCACTAGACCTTCTGGACTTGCGTGCCACACTGAGCAACTCGGCCTCGGCGTAGTACTCATGGTGTCTTTGTAGCGAGACTTTTACCTCGTCTCCAGGAACGGTTTTCGGGATCTTGACCACAGTCATCACCGTCTCATCTGTGCATGTGGGGTCATAGACACTCCTGCGGACCAAGCCCAAGCCATCACCTTCGGAACTTGCATATAGGACCTTGACCAGGTCAGCCTCGCAATACTCTCTGTTGCGTGCAAAGAGAAACCGGTGGATGGTGTTTTCGGGGACCTTGACATTGTCCAACGAGAGCCCATTGGAGTCTAGAAGAGCCTGGATGTCCCGGTGAATGATGCGGTCACGGGAGGTGGCGTCAGTAGAGCCCCGTTTGGTTTTCCGTCTCAACACATTTTGCAAGTTGGTATAATTGCGTCGAAGGACTGGTTGGTGGGCGAGTCGGACCGGGATTCTGGTGAACATGCTGCGATGAGATGAGATGCGCTATTGAGTGCGCACACCATACACTGCCAATAGAGCATTAGATATCTGAACAAACTGAGTCAGCAATATGACATTGACCTTTTGAAAATGGCATTCAAAAATGACATTCAACATTGACGTTTTCAAATCCTGAAACATTCCTGAAACATTCGTGAGACATTTCTGACGGCTTTCCTCCAATTTGTTTAACTGGCAGTTTCTTGGGGCTCACTGGAAATGGCCTCTTTGGGTGCTGCACTGTACTGTCTCAAGTCAAGGGACACCGTTTTGGTGCACTTCTGCCGTTGCTCCCTGTAGATTCCAATCAAGGCATCGGAGTTTTCAAATAACGAACTCTTCAACGAGATCACGATAAACTGGAACCCGGGGCCTGCGTGGTTCTTGATGTAGTTGGAGATGCGGGCCACATTGGAGTTATCGAGAGCAGCATCGATTTCATCCAATACAAAGAAAGGAGAAGGCATATATGTGTGGATGGCGAAAAGAAGGGCCAAGGCTGCA
Source organism: Metschnikowia kamakouana (assembly GCA_002374535.1). Classification (NCBI taxonomy): domain Eukaryota; kingdom Fungi; phylum Ascomycota; class Pichiomycetes; order Serinales; family Metschnikowiaceae; genus Metschnikowia; species Metschnikowia kamakouana. The sequence goes on from NKZX01000666.1 coordinate 491,452, forward strand.
ATGGTCTTTTCTCCGCCCGATAAAAGCTCCATGTCTCTAAACCGCTTCATTGGTGGCATGGCGTGGTACCTGATTCCAGCACTGTATGGCTCGTCCTCATCCTCCAATGTAAGGTAAGCAGAGCCTCCGAGCGGAGCTGCATCCGACTTGGTCAATTCCTTGTAGATGCCATCGATTTTGTCGGAGATATGGGCGAAAGCCTTCATGAAGGCCTCACTGCGCAATTGCTTCAATTCGGTGAACCGGTTCAACGCCCGCCTCTCGTCCTGTCTGGCCTTGTTGAACTCGCGGTCAAAGTCCTTGATCCGCTGATCCACTTCTCTCAACCGATCCAAAGCTTTGGAATTGGGTGCAAGCATTTCGAGTTCTTTTTGGATATTCTCAATGGCAACGCTGAGCTCGGCTTCGGTCTTCACCGAGTAGCGTTCTTGCAATCTGGCTTCCAAAAGAGAGTAGTCCACCTGGATCAGGTATGCAAGCAGGGACACGTCTTGGGTCTCCACTTCAAGAGAAACCGACTCCAAAAACCCTTCATCAAGAGGCAAGTCAATGCTTTCAAGCTTGCAGTTTTTGAAGATATTCAACCGCTCGGAATCGATCTTCTGCATAAGCTCTTCGGACCCAGAGAGTTCCTCCGTGAGTGTCTTGACTTCAGCCTCGATATCCTTCTTGGAGGCTTCCTTCACCTTAGCTTCTTGGAGCGCTTCAGCAAGGTCCCCCTCACACTTTTTGAGGGCTTCAGCCACGGATTCCACGCGTTCCTGCTCTGATTTCAATGCTTCCGAGAGCGATTCGAAGGTCTCAGTCACGGTAGCCAAGTCACGTTCGATGCCCATCTTTGTCTGCTCCAATTTTTCAATTCTGGACCGGGTTTCCCTAATGCTTTCCTCCTGGAAAGACAACTTGTTGAGTATGGATTGGATTTCTCTCTGGAGCTGAGCTCTTTGCCTGGAACGTGATCTCATGGCCGGCCCATGGAAGTACTCGTAGTCTTCGATCGTCAGCAAGCCGTATTGCTGGCAGAAGTCGGCGTAGATCTTGTCTTGAAGCTCCTTGATCTGCAGCTTCAAGTCAGCCACCTTTTCGTCGACTACACCAATGGATTCCTTCTTTAGCATCAAGTCTGAGTCAAGGCTCGTGATCACATCCAGCTGGTGGTTGATCTCCATTCGCTTCTCGCCAGCTTCCCTCTCCAAAACATCCACCTTGCTCTTGACCTTGGGAATCTCTTCGTCTATGAGCGCAATCTCCTCAATGAGATTATTGAGCTCAATATCTTTGGGTTTTTCATTCTGAAGCTTCACAAGACGTTGAGCCAATTCTTCCTTTTCTCTCCGTAAGTTCAAAAGCTCCTGCTTGTTCCATGTGACTGCCCTGGAATCACCTTGTCCACTGGTCATGAGTCCGGACTTGTGTATAATGGAACCATTGAGTGCCACGAATTTGCAGTCCAGGACATTGGCCAGGCCCCACTTCAAGTCTCTTGCTATATCAATATCCTCCACAATAACAGATCCACTCAAGGCAAATTGCACCGCCCGCTCAATGGACTGGTCCTCGAATTTGGCTATATCCAAAGCAGGCCATGCACCGTCGCTCAATGATCTGAGGTAATTCAAGTTATGCTGCTCGGTGACCACAGAGTCCAAAGGAATAAACATTGCCGTTCCTGAACGCCGCTCCTTTAAGATCTCGATGCATTTATGAGCCACAGCCAGGCTTTCCACCACAATGGCATTCTGGTAGCGGCCAAGGGCAGTTTGGAGAGCAAAGTCGTACTTTCGCTGGGAGGAGCGGACGAGTTCACTCAACAAGCCTTTGATTGCACCATCTTTGATCAAGTTCCGTAACATCAACACATTGTCACGCAAGTGCTTTTGCGATTGTGTTTCTTTTTGCAAGGACGAAACCTCGTCGAGTCTAGCATTGATGGTTCTGAGTTTGGAGGTGGTTTCAAGCTCTGCAAAGTGGTTTTCCTCCGTCCGTTTGATGAGCTCATCCTTGGCAGACTTTTTGATGGCTCTCTGGCTCAAGAGCTCGTTGAGCGAGATGTTAAGATCGCTGATTTTGGAGTCATATGTCCAGCGAACAGTCGACTCCAAGTCCAAAATACGGTCCCGGGCATTTTGCTTGCGAGACTCGATGCTTTTGACCGACGAAACTAATGTTTCCTTATCGTTTTCAAGAATGGACATGGATTCTTCCAACCGGGACCCGGAGCTGGCCAAAAACGTATTTCTCAAGGCCTCGTATTGCTTCAAGCCCTCGGGTGGAACGTTGATCCGGCTGGTAAGAGACTCAATCTCCGCTTCAAACCGGTCCAACGCTGCCTGTGCTTCAGCAAGTGAGACCCCCAGTTCTCGGGCCAAGTCCTCCTGGTTCCCAAGGTCAGCCATCAAGTTTTCTACCTTGGTGGTTGTTTGGCGCAGCCTGCTCTCTAAAGACTTCTTGTTGGAAGCCACCGGCACCAAAGCCCTTCTTTTCGCGTCCGCAGCTGATTTCAAATCAAACACTTCTCCATCCAACCGCTTGCGTTCTAGGCTTAGTCTTGACGACTCGCCAAGAATACTTTTATGGGCAGTATCCTCAGCCTCAAGTCTTTCTCGGGCCCCAGTGAGTTTCTGCGAGGTAGTGGTGCTATCCTGTAAAGCCAGAAAGTGACGTTTCTGGTTGTGGAAGAGCTTGTAGAGATGGTACATTTTGATGTACTTGTTCTTCTCGGTCAACTTAACCGCAAAGAGATCCCGTTCCCTCATCTGCTCCTTGTACTGCTTGGAGTCGGAGGTGAGGTTTCTCTTCCGGGAGAACACCTCAGCAGCAACGTCTCGGGCGCGTTCCAGCTCCTCCTTGAGCTGCTCGTATTCTTCCACGTATTCAAGAGATCCACTGATGGCCTCCACCAACTTGGACATTTCCTTGGGCGACTGCGAGGCCACATTCTCGATATCACCCTGAAACACCAAGAAATTACGCGCCTTGACCAAAATATTCTCGTTCTTCAACGCCAAAGTGTACTGCAACGCGGTAACATTCGTTCCGTTGATCTTGTATTCCGACGCTCCGCCTTGTCTGATGGTACGCATAAACTTGACCACCTCCGCCGGATTTTTCTCGTACAGAGCACAAACGTACGCCGAAGTGATTTCTTCTGGCTCGCTCACATCAGTCACGGGACCCCGGTAAATCAAATCATTTAGCGTGTGAGAGCGGAGCTGTGCAGATTGGACGCCCAAGACAAACGATATGGCGTCCATCATATTGGACTTGCCTGCACCGTTGGGCCCAATAATGGAAGTGAACGGTGCATTTCCGAATCCGATTTTGACCGTACCTTTATACGACTTGAAGTTGTGGAGTTCGAGACCAACGAGCCGTCCCATGATGAATGTTAATGGAGTAGTCTATACTGCGCGTGAAGAAGTGCGCGTGGAGACGCGCGTCTTGTATTGAATAATGACTGGTCTTTCCAGACCTGATGTACCATGAGTTGATTCTGGAATTAGAAAATGAAAGGGAGATTTTAGGGTGAATACGACCGAGGTTTGAAACAGATATAAAAAGTAGTATAAATTTCGAAGCATTGGTTTTTGGTTGGTCAACCACCTCTCCGTTCCTGGATTAGTGTCACTGCTCACTGTATATATGCACAGCTGTAGAACAGAGACAATAATTCAGAATAGCAGAGGACAGAATAAGAGTCTTTTTTATGGCTTAGGAATGGAATTTGTCTATTTATTAATACTGGTTATAAATTCTTAGCCCAGTAGAGTTAGCTCTAGATTTGGCAGTACTGCACAATGCTCTGTACTAGGATATCTCCTACCTCTCGTCCACTTATTGAAACAGTTTTAAAAATATTTATAGTCGATTTTGGCGGTTCTGAAAACATTTTGCCAATATCTGACGGAATTCTAACAGTACCAAAAACCAGATCTAGATTCACTTCAATACTCCTGCAGGTACTCCACTCAATGAATCACAAGGATAAGCTACACCGATTAAAATCTTCCATGATTTTCAAGAAAATAGTACTTGACATTCCCAGCTATTCCGGCTTAGAGACCATCAAAAAATGTGTATGTCCCGTTAAACCACTATGGAAGTGATCTAGGAATAGAGATCTTAAACACATACTTTTGATCCTAAAGGGAGATCTTGAACGCATACTTTTCATCCTATAGGGTCAATAAGATGCCCAAGGAGATATCCAATTCTATGGATTATATCGAAACAACAAAAAAATAGTCGACTGGAATAGCGTCATATGATTAAAGCATAAGCATAGTGTCTAGTATCGAGTATATCTTAGTATAGTATAATATTACTCAGTAAGTCAATGACTGATGACAGAATAACAAAAACGGGTATCTGACTTCTATGTCACTCTTTTGGTGTTCTAATCCGGTCTCTTCCTTCCAATGTGGGATCCTTCATACACCATTGCCATACTATAGTAGTAGTCGTAATACACTAGTATATTGCTGACGTCTATGGAATTAATAGCAGTAATAGTAGTGTAGTAGAGTGTACAGTATAGTATTAGAGGGGTGGAATAGTGTACGGGTTCAGGATAAAACTACAGAAAAATGGCAGAGAATGATAGCAGGAAGAAGATCAGGAGCTGTTTATGAATAACATCTGACAAGTATTGATGTGGTGGATACCCAGTACACTATCAAGTAGGTAACTTAGTCGGAATGTTTGAAAAGATAAAAGGATTTAACGTGTGTGGTCAGTGTTTTGTTGGTGTTATTAATGTGCTTAGCTTTAGTAAATGCGAGGTTAAGTACGAACAAAAAACGTAACCCTAAGTTGGCCTCGGCAATGGTAAACTGACTCGCTACTTCTGCATAGAGCCATAGAATTGTCTATACACCATTGACCAAGAGTCGCATTTAATTTTTTCCATGACTTCAAATAATTGTGCTTGTCTTCGCTGACCATCTGATCTGTACTGTATGGTACTGCAGGTACTGTATGGTAGTGCTTAAGATCGGGCATCACTGCTACTACACTTCTACTCAGAACTCGAATAGCTATCTATAAATGTCTCTAGTGTACTCTAATACACACCCTGTACCAGTACCTTACACTGTCATTACTCACTTGTACTACCCAGAGAAAGGATCTTGAAGTCGTGGGCTTTTACAGTTTAAGTTTTTGGATTTGATATGCCCAAGCGTAAATTAATTATTAGTATTCGTGTGCTAGTTCTGCTTGAAGGACGTGGAGTAGAGGGCCAGGAACCCACCGCTGCTCTTGGAGGGCCGGGCGTATGCAGGCCGTTGAAACGAGCCTGGTTTCCGGAGGCCACTGGGTGCCGTGATAGCTGAATCTTTGCCGACTTTGTTTGAAATAAAAGGCGATAATGCCGGTTTGCTTTGCGCATGTGCACTTCTATCTTGTTCGTTGGGCTGCTGAACGTCACTGCTTCCGAGTGGCTTTCGGTAGTGAGGCATCTTGAGTCCATTGGCAGAGCTCCATGGTGCGTTGAGATTCGACGGTCTTGGGTTTGCATCGACTTCGGCCTTTGCAAAGGTCACGTCTTCTGTTTTCTTCCGTTTCACATCTTCTAGAACTCCTCCATATGCCCGTTTCTGCGCTTCACTTAGATGCAATCCTTCATTAGCACTGGCTGAACTGCGCTGCTCCATCATTGCAGAATACTTCTCCTTCAACTCCTGGTTCTTGTCGGTAGTCTCGGCCTTAACGAGGAAAGGTAGCTGCATGTAGTCACCTGAGCGGATGCTGGCATCCAACGTGGTATTGATCACTTGCGTGATAGTACTGAGGATCAGCTTCGTATCCTTTACTCCAAGCTCATTGGAGTACCTCCAAACACCCACAGCGATCACGGCACATGTAGCAGCCAACGCAGCATCCGGGGTCATTTCAGACCCACTTTCCCCCACCAAGTGAATATACTTTCCAAGTATTCCACTGAGCTTGGGGTTGTGTAAAGATGCATTCTTGCTTTTGGAGTCACTGGCGTCTGGGGACCCACTATCGGCACTCTCTTCCTTCTGCTGCCGAGCAAACCGCTTTTCCCGTCTCTTGGAAAACTCGTCTTCCATCCAGAGGGTCTTCTCCTGAGAATTCCCTTCGCCAAACATGTATGCGGCACGCCTGAGCACTCGGGCCCGTAGGTCGTTGTCCTTGTTTCTCTCTGCATTCTCCTCTCTCCACTTCTTCTTCCTTTCCCTGTTTTCAATCCTTACTCTTTCTTTATACTCCAGGGAGTCCACATCCCGCTTGACTCCCACTAGAGCCGCGCGGAACCTTGTGCTGTTATAGCTTGAGATCGCCGTGTGGGCACAATCGTAAAACTCCTTCAATTGCTTCTCGTTCTGCATCTGACCGAACTCCCCCTCCATCTTGGCTTCTGCCATGGCCTTTTCTTGCGGCTTGATGTGCCCGATAATACTGGTGAGAAGGGTCTGCGCACGCTGCGAGTCAGCTATGGAACTCACCAAGAACCGTTTTCCCTCTTTGAGATCTTCCAAGCATCTGGTCTCTGATTCAGGCATTTTCTTGAGCTCTTGCACGATTTCCTGGACCCGTTTGGTTGCACAGATCGAGGTCTTAGTGAGCATGAGCACATTGGTCATTTGTCTAATCACCAGCATAAGATCCTGAGGCTGTGTTCCCGATTGGATGTGGTGTGAAAGCGACGAAAGGATGTTGGACAATTGCGGGTTCATCTGAACGGAGCTGGTCGGCTCGGGTTTCATCGAATCTTCAAGAGTCTGGATTGCAGAGTAGTCTCTTTTGGCCGGCCCTGCCATGGAAGCACGGTGCAACGCAAGAGTTTGCGCAATCGAAAGCGGTTTTCCACTTGGTTTTTCACCTTTTGGCTCGGTCGTAGCACTATCTTCTTTTCTAGCAAGCGCATCCTTCACTGAGAGTGCTGCTATGGCAGCTGCAGTGGACAAGGCATTGGGCTGGTCACGGTAAGTCTCCAGAGAGGATGATTTGGAGATGGGAGTTTGAGACTCGTCGATATCTAGAGACGTGATGAGTTCTTGGGGGTTCAGCATGGCCATGTTGAAGGCATTCTGAAGGATTTCGTTCATGTGGAGCTTCTCCAAATCCAGCTCGTGTTCTGCTGAGGCCACCTGTGCTTTCAGCGGAGCTTGGGACGTTGCAGTGTTGACGGCACTTGCAACGGCGGACTTGATGGCCGAATCCAACATTTGTGAGTCCTCTCTATGGGCCACGGTTTGGAAGTGCGCCAACACATTCTCGTCTAGGACCGGGATATCTTTCAGACCCGAAGCCCCGGTCTCCAGGTTACTGACTTTGTGGGAGATTTCACCTGCCAACTCATCAATAAAGCTTTGACGGCGTTTCTGTAGACCCTCGGGTTTGGAGTCATTTGAGTTAATGCGCTCAACCACATCTTGAACGATTCCAGCGAGATTCAACCCCGTCAGATCTTTGAATGTTTCTGACTGGAGATGGTCTTTTTCTGCATCTGACAAAGCTCCATCATCCTTTTTCATATCGTAGATAGAATTTAAGGACTGACTGATGGCCTGGCGTAAGATCTCATCTGAAGAGAGTGTGGGGCCTGGTTCCAGTACATGTTTAGGCTCTGGTTCAGGTAGGTCATTTGACAGTTTTTCGGGATTGGTGAGATTCTGAAACACCTCTCCAATTGCATCTTCAAGGTTCTGGTCATGGTCCTCTTTCTTGAGATCAAAAGTGTCTTCAAGGTTTATACCATCGTTGGCCGTTGGGTTGGAAAGACTCTTGAAGGCATTGCCAATAGCAGCTTCAAGATCAGTATTTGCATCAGCATCGGTGTTTTGGTCTGCAGTAGCTGTAGATTGCAGTGTAGCTTCAGGATCCTGTATATTGTCCATTTCTGGCTTATCCATCTCTCTCAGTAGGTGTCCGCCAGCTTCACCGGTATGTTCACTGACATCAGTAGTGTGTTCATGTTGGGTCTCTTGGTTAGCAGGAACATCCAGGGCGAAGTCCAGAATCTTTGGGAGGGGATTCTCGTTGAGTTGGTCGATTTGTGATTCCCTGGGCTCGGAACCTGCCCCAGCCTGTGGGAGCAAGTGGTCCAGTTGGTAATCGGAATCGGAGGCCAGGGGCCTGGGAGATTCATGATGGGAGAAATCGGATTGGGCCAAAGATCCAAACACCAGGCCCACCACAGCCTCAAGGTCGGGCTCGGACTCCAACTTGGGGTCCGTCAGTGCAGGCTCAGGCTCATCGAATATAGGCTGTCCATTCAGCAGCAGTCCCGAAGCTTCATTTAACATGGCAAATTGTTTGAAGGCATCACCAATGGCGTTCTCCAAATCTAGATCATCAGCAGCGAACAGAGGGTCATTTTGGGCGGACTCCTGGTGTCCATGGACATTGTGTTTCTGCACGTCAAGCTCCTGGGCTTCTTGTTTGATAGCGTCTTGTTGCTGAGCATCTTGATGTGAATCTTGATCGGGATCTTGGTCTTGGGAATGTTGGTGGGGATGTAGCTCTGTGGCGTACTCATCCATGGTGGATGTGGCGTGAAATATGGGGTAGATAAGGGTCACAAGGTTGCTGTGACTGTTTTTTCGATGCTTGTTATGATATGTATCTTGCGCGCCATCGACCACTTGGCCATATTAGTCTCCGTCGTGTATTTATGTTGTTTTTTTTTTTCTACCAATTTCCTGGGCTAGCTTGTTTTTCCGTATTGTCTTTTTTTGATTATGGACTTTTCCCGGTATTCGAAAGTAATGTATGGACTGTATTATGTGGGTGGTTTTAAATAAACATGACAGAAATGCGCGTGAGATGGAAACTGTAATGGAAACTGCAACTGAGAAGTGCACTGAGAATACAGTACACTGATGGATTTGTATAACACTATGGAATTATGGAACATCTGTATTTTTTAGTAAGGTCCAAGTGAGTATAAAATATAAATTAGGTGAAGGTGAAAAAACTGACCAGATTGTTTCCATACCCATGTCTATTCCGTGCACTGGCTGCGACATGTGCATCTTAGGAAAGACGTACAAGACGCACACTGTAATGACACTTTCCTGGTCCTATGAGTTCTGGCCCAATATTTTATTTCAGACTATACCAAGGCTACCCTAAATATACTTTTTTAATACTATACTGTGTTACTGTACTGTGTTACTGCACTGTGTTACTGCACTGTATTACTGGACTGTATTACTGCACTGTACTACTGCACTGTGTTTACTAGACTGTACTGTATTTAAGACTGTATTAGGCCAATTTACGAGAGAAATAGATTGACAGTTAATTATTATCTTCACCGAACAGTAGGTATTTTTCTGATCATACTGCTCTCCATGATCCTTACTCAGACCTGGATTTCTGTTCTAATCTCTTAGTTACTTCTGAGTAGAGAAGGTTTTACACGTCACCTCCAAAGAAGAAGCTGAAGTACATTTGATTGGCTTAGATCTTTCATCAACCTGCAATTCTATGATTTTCCAATAAAGGGAATTGTATACTCTTGGGTCCTACATATATTATCGTAGAGTATCCAAAGATCACGCCGTCAAAATGACTCTAACATACATTTTAGCCTGTTCTATGTCTTATATGCAAAATACAACAACTGACTGCAACTTCACACTTGTTGACTACTTGCAGTTCAACAGAAGTGTACTTCACATCCACTGTTATATGCAGTCTTGTGATCGTGTTCTCCATCTACACCAGCTAGTTCCGTATTTACTCCCTTCTATAGTATACACTCTTTACACTCTATTATATTTTCAGATTTCGTCTATGATTTTATTACTTCGTGAATGTTCTATTGTTGAGTGGCACAGGCTGGTTCTTTCTTTCTTTATGGCTTGTTCAATGTACAGTCTGAGTCCCAAATATTTGGTTATCAAATAAGGTTTACCACTAGGTGTATAAACACATGGTGACGAAGAAGACTGTACTGTGCTGTATTGTAATTTACTGTGCTGTACTGTAATTTACTATACTATACTATACTATACTATACTATACTATACTATACTATACTATACTATACTATACTATACTATACTGTACTGTCTACACTGTTACTCTATACTGGAGTACCAGATCTGAATACAGCTTTTTGTGAAGTTAAAATGAGCCTCTATTATAGAAAATACTGTACTAGACTACTTCGTCATTATTCAGTAGTATAGTGTGGTGAGTATTATAGGGTAAGTATATAGTAGTAATAAGAGTAGATTGGAGAATAGACTTATTAGGGCTGTATTACTCTACTCTTATTCATAGTGTATAGTAGTATTTCCTATTATAGTATAGTATGTAAGACCCCTTTAATGCCCTTATAACTCCAGAAAAGTGGGCTATAAATTAAAGACCGTACGACACTGTAACAAGATTACTCTGCTATACTCTACTCTGTATATACTCTAGCAGTCTCCTCTTATCTTCGTTATCTCTTATGTTTTATACTTTACATCTTACCTACTTAGCGATAATCATAGTATAGCAATAGTAATAATCGTAGTATATTACTGTAAAACTTTAACACCAGTAAAGCAGTAGAGTATATTGTAGTAGAGTGTGTATAATAGTGGTAGTATAGGCGAGGCTTGAACTGGATCAAATTAGACAGTAGTGCCAAGTGGTGGTGGCCGATCTGACTATTCGGGTCTCCTTATTTATACAATATACGTCCGACACCAGTAGAAGTAAAGGTCTGGTTTATGGGATGTTTGACATTTGCCTGCATATAATAGCTTTAGGGCTAGTCTATGGTGGAGCCAAATATTCATATAAAGAAAGTAAGTGATTTATGCAGTCCTTTATGCAGTCTTTCGTAATAGATTCATCTTAAGTTTAATATTAGGCTGGCAGGGATTTAGACGGTATGGTTGAGGTGCCTCGGAATTGACTAGACGCACCCCGGATTGAACAGAAATACCCTTGCAAATCTGCACACAAACCCACTTTTCTGTCTTTCAAAAACATCCATCGTGATGTCCAGAATTCCAGTATTCCAATGAATGTATTTTCAGTTAAACAAAGCCGAAAAAGAGTGTCTTGCGTTGGGCCTTTTTCTGCTGAGGTGGCCTGGTGCACGGGTGTGGCCCCGGCCGCACCGTCCAACTTCCGAGGGTTGCAGCCATTCCAAATCTACCCACTCCATAGTCATAGTAACAGTCATAGCCATAGTATTTTTGTGGTCTTGTATATAGTGCCATGACTCTAGAGAATAATCATTCGGTCTTACTGTATTCTGACTATAGTCACGGACGCTAGTCTATACTCCACTTTACACCGGACCATGCCAGAAACTATACCGTTTTCCAGAGACTCTTTTGTCTCTGTATTTCGATAAATTGCTTCTCTACTCTATACTCCATTCTACTACACCACGATACTCTACTACGGTACTCTCTACATTATCTATAGTACAGACTAGTCCTGGAACTGTGCAATTTAGTTAAACAGCGATATCTTAAGATGCAGTAGCTTGATATGTAAGTAAAGAACTACGAGTTTTTCACCGGAAGTTTATGATCCCGAAAGTACTTCTGAACTAATCTAGAGTCCTACTTCCTCTAGACCTATAGGGTACTGACTATGGAGTAGTTATAGGAATGATCCAGAGTAGTGTATAGAAAAGACCAGTAAGCAGTCAAGGATAGTCTTGCTATTCTGAAACTCAGATACGTAATGGTCATATAGTCTTATAGTGATAGTCTTAGTCTCTAGTGATAGTCTTAGTCTCATAGTGATAGTCTTAGTCATATACTGACTTCTTGATTTTAGATTGATAGAGCAGTAGAATTGATATAGAGTGGTGTTTTTATAGTAAAAGTGGTATTAGTACCGGAGACTGCATATAGCACTACCAATCTGCAGTATAATCTAGCACAATTTAGAAAAGACAGTAAATGAGAAGGTGATCTAGAATAATTGATTTATGGAATTCTAAACTATGATTATAATTAACCATTTGAGAGGCTTTTTTTATTGTTCCAAGATTAACAAAACCCATGGAAGTTCCCTTGGTCATGGCGTGGTAGATTCTGGCTTATGTGCAGAGACACCAGTACTCACCATATACCGTCCTTCCTAATTCAGCCACTAAAGTCATCTCCCTGTAAATCTTGCTATTAATTTATGTTAATTACTACTACCATACTAATATTCCGCTATACACCTTAGCTCTAGCTGCCTAATCCTCTGGTACGGTATACTCCCAATACTTAGTGCTTACTGGTTTTTATTCTGTTACACTTACTATACTGCATTAGCGTACTGCATGCTCTATTTTTAACAGTTCATGGCTTTCGTTGAGGGCTACTACACAAACTGTGGCCACCAAGACTGGCCACTACAGACAGCTTTTCTACTATCTGCAGGCATGAACACTGCATAATGTTTATGTGCAGGTCGGCTTGGGGTCGGTTTTCATGGATCCAGCAAAGTTGGCGGACTGAAACTTTGGAATTACAGAGATACTACTGTGTAAATGATGCAATTACAATTTCAGACATTTTCACTCTTTGCGTAGCCAGAAACCTCATCTTCTCTTGTGCACTACTGTTTGCTCCGGCATATAACCGGCTCGAGCATGCACATCTGTACATTTCAGAATCAGCACATTTCCCGTGCTATCTATAAAGTGGTAAGGCAGTACAGTAAATAGTACAGTTCGTGACCATATCCATTAGAGACTGTATATAGAGGACAGTCTCCAGTCATAGCACCATCGTGTCAAAAGTAAATGGCAAATAGGTAAAATCATCTACCACACTCTCCAAAGTATAGTACATAGCATGGAAGAGTAGTTTAGCATTGTCTAATATTCTGGTATTGTCTAATATTTGTATTTTGTCTAATTTGTCTAGTATTTCTAATTTGTCTAGTATTGTCTAGTATTGTCTAATTTGTCCAGTATAGCGATCAACTTATAATAGAAGCCGTTGCGAACGACGAGAGTACTCGATTGCAGGGTGAAAGTGACTCATACTCAGACGGTCTATAGTATAGTTCAATCCAGTTTGTGCTAAGTAAATTGTCCAGAGTAGATCCCCGGATCTCGGCACGGGACTGCATCTAGCGGATGCAGGAAACAGTCTACTATCATCTAGCAAAGTCTTGTCTTGTCTAATTTTGTCTAGTCTTCAAATGCTTCCTGTTCTCAATTCTTCCGAACCCATCTCGCCATAATCATATAGTACAACTGATTATGAGGACGCTCCAGTGGCTGACTATACACGAAATAGGATAAGAAACCAGTAGTTTCTTTTTCCCTGGATTCCCAAAGTCCATATTCCTTTCCTGTCTTTTTTAAATCAGTATTCGTAAATTCTAGGATTAAAAAGATACCCAAGATGAATCAAAATTGACTCCTCCCAGCCATACACAAACTGTATTATTAGTAGAGATGCATATAATACCCAGATAGTCTACAGTAGCTCTAGAGCCATAAATCGAGATCACTCAGTCAAATAGTCATAGTCAAATAGTCATAGTCAAATAGTCATAGTCAAATAGTCATAGTCATAATAGTAGGTACTAGTAAAGTAGAGCAGTAGTTGAGAGGCCACCAAGTGTGGGGATTCTACAGATGTAGACTAGATGTATCAGTAGTCTGTCTGTAGTCTATCAGTAGTCAATATGACCACTTGAACTGTACATAGGCTAGTACCAGCTCTAGGACGTCGAAGATAACATATAGATATTTGTATGGTAATGTTTCAGTTATATGTCATCTTGGCTGTATGCACTTCCCAAGGCTAATGTACCAGTCATGCAAAAAACACATCCTAGTCTACTCACCAGTCTACTACAGTACTACACTGATGATGATTCTGGGCCAGTGCTAGTCTATGTTAAATTACAGATGATGATATAAGCGTTCTAAAGGTATAGTACTAGAAGAATTCCAGATATGGCCTTATGGTCAAGTCAGTCAATCACATAGTCCACATACAGTCTGCCGTAGTTAGACGGATCTAAGTCAACCGACTATATGGGCGTTTTATCAGATGAAATCTCTGTAAAGGGAGTTCTGCTATTCTTGGTTTCTTCTGGTGGGTGTCCTGCATATAGACACTCGGGATATCTAACATTTTGGCATTCTGTCAGACAACAGTGTAGCGTATTATTAAAGTGATCATTTTTGGCCATAAATACCCCGTCCTAAGCTTGTCGGTCTGTCGGTCTGTCTGTCATAACATACTCACATAGTCCGCCATCTTTTGTTCTGTCTTCTCGCGCACTTCATACAGGCCCAGTCCTATATCACGTCCACTCTCTCACAACATCCTCATTTCAACTTCACTCTACAATGAAAATCACTTTCAGAGACTTGAAGAAGCAGACCGTGGAGGTTGAAGTCGATCCCTCCGACACTGTATGTATACCCTGCATCGAGCCTCCTTCCCCTCCTTTTGCCTTCCTCCGCTCCCCATTACCTTAGTATTAGACACCATACATTGATATTCATACATTGATCCACACATGATACATTCTACACTCATACATTGCCACTTGACACATGTACATTCAGAAATCACTCAATTTTATTCATCCAGATCATTCTACATTTACCATACACTTGTCACCCATTCCTCTTGCTTATACTAACATCAGGTTCTCTCGACTAAAGAAAAGGTGGCGCTTGCGAAAGACGTGGATGCCGCCCAGTTGAAGTTCGTCTACTCGGGCAAGGTGCTCCAGGACGAAAAACAGTTGCTGGACTTCAGAATCAAAGAGGGCGACTCGGTCATCACCATGATATCCAAGAAGAAGGCTGCCCCCGCCGCCGCCACGCCTGCTGCTGAGCCTTCTGCTGCTGCTTCTACCATCGAGACCCCACAGCAACAGTCGCTGGCGCAGCCTGCCTCTACGACCCAGGAAACGAGTGCTTCCAGTGCTGCTGACTTTTCCCAGGGCCTGGAGAGGGAAGCCGCCATCCAGAACATGTTGGAAATGGGCTACGAAAGACCTGAGATCGAGCGTGCTTTGCGTGCTGCATTCAACAACCCTCATAGAGCCGTGGAGTACTTGCTTACTGGCATCCCCGAGACTTTACAACAACCCCCAGCTCCCGTGGCTGCCACTACTGGCACCGAGGCCGACGCTGTTGACTTGGCTGATGTCGCAGGGGAACCAAACCACGAGAACATGTTCGATGCTGCTGCTGCTCATGGAGACCAGGGTGCAGGTGAGGGAAGCACGGAAATGAGCGATGTCAACCAGCTCGCATTGCTTCGCGAAGCCATCAGAAGCAACCCGGAATTGATCCAGCCTTTGCTTGAGCGTATAGCTGCTGCAGACCCACAAGCAGCAGCCTTGATCGAGCAAGACCCTGAGGGTTTTGTGCAGAGATTCTTGGAGAGCGACCTTGATTTGGAGGGAGAGGAGGCTGAAGGCACCGAGGAGCAGGAGGTGGTGCAATTGCAGTTGACCGAGCAGGACCAGAGTGCCATTGCTCGCTTGTGTGAATTGGGTTTCGAGCGCAACTTGGTCATCCAGGTGTACATGGCCTGCGACAAGAACGAGGAGATCACTGCTGACATTTTGTTCCGTGACACTTAGGTGGTCAGTGACACGATGCATGGCAGCAAGGTTCTACACGAAACATCGAATAGAGGCAATCAATCTATAATTTGAGATAACGAAATACGAACCAGACAGGTTATAGTTAGCCGTTAACCGTTAGCAGTTGACAATTAGCAATTGACAGTTAACAGTTGACAGTCTCGAAGGAGGTGATGCATGGAATACCAGCCTTGTCCAGGTCAGAGATCGGAGCATTTCCCTCGCGCACAACCAAGGTATAGTTCAAGCCCGCGTCCTTAGCGGCCTTGATCTCCAGGATGTTGTCGGAGTAAAAGGACACCAAGTGGGGCTCGCAGCCAATGGATTCACATATGTTTTTGTAAGATTGAGGCAGTGTCTTGAAGCCCGAGGTGGTGATATCGTAGTAGCCACGGATATGGGACTTCAAGTCCGTTGACACGCCTTCCACGTCCACATAGCTAAACAACAATTTCTGTGCCGCCACACTTCCAGAAGAGTAGATGTACACATTGTGGGACCTGGACAAGAAGTCTATGGCATCCGTATACAACGGAGCCTTGAGGTGACCCTTCTCGTAGCCCTTTTTCCACACCTCTCCCTGGAACTGCTTGAGCACCGGGTCCTTGATATCGTTGTCCACCAAACTCTGGATATGGTGTTTAAGAGCCGTCTCAGACTCAATGGCCAAGACAGGAAACTGGCAGAGGATCCTTGAAACCACGTTCTGTTCCGCCTCCAAAGGGAAACTCACATCCTTAAGGTAATCAGGGTACGCACAAAGAAAGTAAGGGTACAACACATCCTTAACAAAGGAGATGGAGCAGATGGTACCTTCGATATCAAGTAGAGAGATCATGTTGCACGTGACAAAGTAGTGCGATCCTTAAGATTCAGAGTCTCACCAAATCTCACGGTCTCACTCTACTCACTCTACAGTCTACACTCTATTCTCACTAATTATCTCCTCAGTCTTCTGGACAATTGACACTGACATTTGACAACTGGACAGAAATAGTCAGCAGATTTCGTAACGCCTTTTGATTCTCCTTCGATTCCTGCATCTAGAGAATCCATAATAAACTCTTTAAATTTAAAAAATGGAACCGTTTCATCACGAGAAATGGAGGACTGGGTAGTTTTTTTATGTGGACGAGTCAAGACTCGCAAAATTCGTGAACCTACAGTGAGAACCACGCAGTGAGAAAGTGACACTGAATGGACCAAAAAAAAATATAACCATTGAAAAAAAATAAACACTTGTTTTAACCACATCATCATATCCATTGATTTTGACGATTTCTATTGTTCCAGTAAAAATCCAGTAAAAATTGGTGCTCAGTAAATTGGTGCTCAGTAAATTGGTGCATTCAGTTATGTGGAGTAACCGGCTTTTATGTGACTATCCAGACATTCAAATGGTCTCTAGAAATTTAGTCCCGAATTTCCTAGTGTTATTAGGGAGTCAAAAGAATAAGTATGTGAGATGAATACGGATATTTACGCTATTAGAGTTATAGTAGAGATCCTGTCGGTGATATATACCTTGGCCATACATGGTTCGTCACGTGCGTAAGAGAGTATTAAGCACTCCACTTGTAAGAAGTCAATCATGGGGTTTAATTTATCTGAAACAATAAATAACAGGAAACATGAAACATGAAACATGAAACATGAAACATGAAACATGAAACATCAAATACGAAACATGAAACATCAAATACGAAACATCAAACATCAAACATGAACCAATATATTGGCTTTCTCGAATTGCTGTGCATCTGGCGCGGCGTCAGATCTGGCTCGAGGCCAGCGTCATTCTCAACTCTCTTTATCTCCTGCACCTACGCTATTATTAATTGGTATGCATGCTTAGCCACAAGGCTCCTACCCCCTTCTTTCTCCACCTCCAGTGAAACAAATCTCTCTCTCTGAATCTATACCATCTGAAACTGCATCCAACTACTGTTCTGCCCAACTACTGTTCTGCCCTACTACCAATCTATCCTGATCTCCTCTCGCTTCACATTGCGCTCTAATGTCCAGCTTGCTGTCTCTGGATCTACCCCAGGAAGACTATATAAATGAAGAACACATCGAGGCGTTTGCTGAGGCATTGGCTTTTACTGACCCGGACGATACCGACTTGCTCTCTACCCCTTCCACGGATCGGCTGTCGGTGAAAGCTGAAGAAACTGCAAAAAACAAGGCCAAGGACTTGAAGGGGGAAACAAACAACCCGGAGTCCGCAAGAAATAATGAGTTACTTCTAAACTCAACGAATCTCCCTCCAGACATGGCCAATCTTTCTCCGCCAAAGGCTCCTACTCCCGATCTGGGTGCCTCGGATAAGTCCGCCAAAGCGGCCTTGAAGATCTCCTCCAAGAGCGACTGGTTTCCTTCCAGCATCGATACCAAAAAGGAGCCCAGGCCGTCGTCCAATATATTCTCCAACGAGTTCAGGAAATCCTCCTCCTATATGTTCTTTAGATGGCCGGTCTTGGCCTTTATTCTTGGCTGGATCTCCTTCCTTTGCTTTATCTACACACTCATCCGGGCCTACGTGGCGCTCCTGGAGTACTTCTTCACGTGGACTGGCGAAAGGAAGAAACTCCGAGATAAGCTTCGGCTGTCTGCCAATTACGAGGAATGGGTGCAGAATGCCATTGAGCTAGATAAGTTTCTTGGCCTTGACAAGTGGTCCGATAACCCCAAGTTCTCGTACTACGATCCGCAAACCATCTCGAAAACAATAAAAATGCTCAAGCTTTTGCGGAAAAAGGGGCAGGTGCCCGATTTGATGGTGGTGCTTCAAGGCTGT
This sequence comes from Metschnikowia kamakouana, assembly GCA_002374535.1. Taxonomy (NCBI): domain Eukaryota; kingdom Fungi; phylum Ascomycota; class Pichiomycetes; order Serinales; family Metschnikowiaceae; genus Metschnikowia; species Metschnikowia kamakouana. Next base: position 509,804 of record NKZX01000666.1, read on the forward strand.
TTGAAATCCAACTTTGCTGGAATCGAAAACAGACAGCTATACTCCCATAGGTACTATGGCACCAAAACACTCGTTACCCAATATATTGAGGAGGTGGTCAAGTCCATTCGCTGTGTTTCCGATGCAAGCGAAGATGTGGTGTCCATGAAGCAGAAACGGAAATTCTTCAAAGTGGTGCAGAAAAATTACGGCAAGACCGCCCTCTGTCTCAGTGGTGGTGCTTGTTTTGCTTACACTCACTTTGGTATAGTAAAGGCATTATTGGAAAATGACTTGCTTCCAAAAATCATCTCCGGTACGTCTGGAGGTGGTCTTATTGCAGCATTGACGTGTTCCAGAACAGATGAAGAATTGAAGCAGCTTTTGGTACCTGCTCTAGCCAACAAAATCACTGCTTGTGAGGACCCCTGGTACGTCTGGGTACCCCGGTGGTGGAAAACAGGAGCCCGATTCGATGCTGTCAGCTGGGCACGCAAGTCCAACTTCTTCACGTTGGGCTCGTTGACGTTTCAGGAAGCCTTCAATAGAACGGGCCGCAAGTTGAACATATCAACGGTCCCGGCTGAGCCACATTCGCCAGTGATCCTATGCAACTCAATCACCTCTCCAAACTGCATCATATGGTCGTCGTTGCTCGCATCTTCAGCAGTGCCTGGGATTTTGAATCCTGTCGTTCTCATGATGAAGAACACGACTACAGGCAAGGCCAGCCCCTTCAGTATGGGAGTCAAATGGAAGGATGGGTCGCTTAGAACGGATATCCCTGTGGATGCGCTTAACACCTATTACAATGTGACGTTTTCGGTTGTTTCGCAGGTGAATCCCCACGTTTCGCTTTTCTTCTACGCTCCCAAAGGGACAGTGGGAAAGCCAGTGGCCATTCCTCGGCGAAAGACCAAGAAACAGAAATTTGCATCGCTCAGAGGAGGATTCTTCGCCACGGCCACCGAGCACTTGCTCAAGCTTGAGATCAAGAAGTGGCTTCAGATCGTGAAACTACTTGATCTCTTCCCCAATTGGCTGGCGCAGGACTGGCTGAATGTGTTCTTGCAGAGGTTCACCGGAACGCTCACCATATGGCCACGCAATAGGTTTAAGGACTTTCTCTATATATTGCTGGATCCTAATGAGGCTCGCATGGAGGAGTACTTGCAAAAAGGCGAGAGGAGCATGTATCCTCGCCTCTTGTTCTTGAAGCACCGGTTGAGTATTGAGCGGGCCATTGAAGATGGTAGAGATCTTTGCAAGAGTCCGACCCTGGGTAAGACCAAAAGCGATACTTTTGGGTCTCCATCGCCAATGGCATCTGATGATAATGCGCGAATGGACCTAGGCCTTTCGGACCCCATCAGCAATGCTCTCGACGACAATACTTCCGACACCTCGGACATGGACTATTCAGAAAGCTTTCTGACGGGCAAAACAGACTTTGATTCCGCCGAAGAGCACACCGAGCCAGCCGAAAAAGAGGAGGAGGAGGAAGAAGAAGAAGAAGAAGAAGAGGAAGAGGAATAGGAAGAAGAAGAACCTCAGAGTGAGCCGGTAGTAAGCCTGCAGTGAGTTGCATGACCTAGTCTTAACCCATGGTCTATTCCACAGCCATGGCCTTTTTGACCCGTGCATTGAGCTTGTTACAGTCGCCAATCTCTCCCTCACTGGATAAGATCACGTCCACATATTTATACACATACTCCATTGACTTGGCCAACAACAACCTCTCGGACTCCTTGAAGTTAGAAAGCACCCACGCGGCCATGGTGTCCCGCGACGCGTTGGACGGCTTGGGGCCTATGCAGATCGCAAGCTTATAAGCGGTGATGCGGTCGGACTGGAGCTCCTTCACCACCGACTTGATGCCCCCATGCGACTCGTTCTTCTTGAACGTCTGTACCCGAACTATGGGCATGTTTGCCTCGAAGTCGTCGTAAACAATGAAGATCTTACACGGACCAATTTTCTCGTTGGCAAGAAACCTCTGCATCGGCTTCCCCGACTCGTTCATATACGAATTCGACTTGACAAAGTACACATTGTCCAAGGACGTGATGGAGTAGGGGCCTTTTTTGACGAGTTGTGGTGCCCCTAGCCCACTGATCATCTCCTTCAAAACATAGTGGCCTGTAGAATGTCGGTTGATGGGGCCAGGGTTTCCCACTGAGAAGAACACTATATTGGCCATTGCTCTCTCCACCACGCGCAGTCCACCGCACTAAATACACGTCTACACAGTTAATACTCAGTACTATCACTCTACTTCCTGCACTACTCCGTATAAGCGATACCCATAGTTATGCCTAAGAAATCTAAGAAGCGGACCAATGGGAAGGGCTCTGCAAAAAACTCTCCCATGCAGAACAAACCGGTGGAGAATGATACTCTTAATACAGACCCTGACGCCCTAGAGAGTACTGATGCTGGCTTGGTCCAGTCTGACACAGACAATGAGAGAGTGGAGGATATTCAGGGGATTGAACAGAATGCTCAAGAGAAGACTCTTGAAATGGCTCCTGTGGATCAGATGACACTCCAAGACCCACCGGAGGCACAGGTTCAAGACACAATGGAGGTGGAAGAAGTTGAGGATGTGGGAGAAGTGGAAGAAGTGAAAATCCAAGAAGAAAAGGTTGAAGGGGATGAATCGGAAGACATAATGGATGAAAATAAAGTGATTGAAGAGGACATTGATGACGAAGACGATGATGACTTTGGGTCTTTCGATGAAGCATCCATAGAGAACCTCAAGATTGACCACCAACCAGATGTCTTTGATCACGACGTGTTCCAAGATAGCCACTTGTTAAACTCCAGACTTGATGAGGTGGTGGAAGAGCTACTCCCGCAATCGTCGTTCTCACCTCTCCTGACTCAGCCACACTTGTTAAATGAGCATGCTACAGAGAGGTTCCTGAAGCTATCAGAGGCTCCCAGACTCAATCCTCCCAGCTGGGTCAAGCTGAAGATGAGATCCAATCTACTACAAAACCTTGGGCTTCCCACGGATCTAGAGGAAGTGGAAAGCAACCCCATGCTTTCGTACCGATTCTCTAACAACTCCAGCAGAGCAAAATCCACAACTGAACACGACATAGACTGGCTGGCCATCGAGCTTCCACCTCTAGATTCGTTGGCTATTTCCGAACAGCAAAGAGCCGAATTTATGAATAATCCTACCTCGGTGTTGAATGCTTTGGAAGAGGACCCAGTTAAGGATTTCTCTCCGCAAGCATTGGAAAACTGCTCGAGTGAAATGCTTGACCAGAAACTCAAGTCGTTGACGGAATACCATTCCAAACTTCTCCAGTTTTGTGCTGTTGGTAAGGAGAATATCGAGGAACTCAGGCGGAGCCAAGCGGTGTTCGAGTCGGTGGTGGAGAATCTTGTGGGCTATAATCAAAAGGTGCAAAGAAATGAGCTCTTGGGGAAACTCAGCCGGTCGAAAACCAAGAGGGGCAAAAAAACGTTTTAATGGGTCCTATTTACATGGTTCTAAAGTGTCTGATGGATGCCATGCCGGTCAATGGATGTTGAAGAGCAGCCCGAGGTCGTCCTTTAAGTACCCTCCATCATCCATTTGAGGCTGCAAGTTCATGTTAATATAGGAGCTATCAACAAAATTAGTAAGCATGTCGCCATTGCTGGGCTTGCCGAAATTGGGATCGTGAAAGGCACCGGGGCTTTCTGGTAAAATGTCTTCCTTTTTGATGTAGTTCAGGAATGGCGTTGGTGCTCTTGACACAGGAACTGAATTCAAAGAATTGGGGAAAAGTTGCGTGGGCTCGAAGTTCTCCAAAAAGTTGTTGTTGGGAGCGAGTTTCTCCGTAACCAACGAGATTTCGGGGAACGAATGAATAGAAGACGGTGTGTCTTTGTTGTCGTTGTTGGGCAGAGTGGATGGTCGTGAAGCTGCTTCGGTGCCCATGTTGTTGGAAAGACTCTGGGCCACGCTTTCCTCGTGGGCAGCGTTCTTATACTGACGAACAAGCTCCTCGATATTAGGAGGCGGCGTGGAGACATCAACCTCTATATCCACGTTGCGAGTGTCCACTGGATAATGGCGATACTGCGTGTTGCCTCTTGGAGAGATGCCGGAGGTGACGGAGGCGGGCGAGATTGTCTCTCTATTAGGAGAATGCTTGACTCTAGCCTCACTGTGCAGCTCACGTCTTTCCTGCAATTCAGCAATCAAGCTTCCGGTTTCAATCACCTGCGCCCGTTTGATCTTGTCGTTGGCGTACTTATCGAAAAGCTTCAAGAGAACTCCGACAATTTGCCAGTACTTGCCCATTTCCTTCAATACACCACGCGAGATAAAGAGAGAGTCCGATGCCGTTCCTGCAATGACTGGGTTGGATGAGTCAACATGATAAATAAGCATGATAAGCGAGCTGAATAAAATGTACACAAACATCACCGGACAGTACTTGATCAAGCCCTTGTCAAGCAATATTTTTGACACGATGGAGATCATGCGGGCGGCCTGGAAAGAAATACCCCACGAAGGATATTTGTAGTTGTTGGGGTTGGTTGACGAGGACTTGGCCATGCGCAAGAGGTTTGCGCGGTGGATCAAATATAGCCGGTTGTAATATTGGGCGTTCAAAAGACAGGCATAGAAGTTTTGTTTGGATGAGTCGGTCAAGGAGAACTGGAGCTCTTCAGGTAAATTGGTAAACCAAATGCCCATCAACATGTCACATCGTTGGATGATGGAGAACTTGTTAATCCGCTTCATCAGCTCGGCCTTCACGGTGTACTGGTGCTTGATGATGATGCCGGTGATTTCAGCTAGCTTGACTAGATGCATGAAGTAGAGAGCATGGGTCAAATTCACTCCATATGGAGACACAATGCCCAATTCAGGATCACTTTCGTCAAAGTCCTCCAATGTAAGCATGGGGACGTCACTATCGGTGAGGTCAATGGTGGAGGGCCTACCAAAGGCAATGGCCACGTTCCGGTCCTTTTCGAAAACACACCACCATATTCTTCTCCATATTTTCTTGGACGAGTCACTGATGGTGGACGAGCTGCTGATATCTCTGTGGAAACCAAAGCCTTGGGCCAATCCCACAGCAACTCTGGTCCAGTAATAGGAATTGCGCGTGACATCTTCAGGCCCCTCCCAAAAGGATCCAATGAGAAGCACAGTTTGGATAATGGAAACCGGGTCACTTTCGTAGTTTGTTTCGTAGAGAGCTTTGGCTCTGCGGAAGAAGGTAAGCGATGCAAGATTACTCAGGCCTTTGCTGTCGAATAAAAGCGGGTTGTTAGATACCCTAGAGCCACACAAAAGAACGGCCTGAAGAAGCATCAAAGAAGGCGAATCGTTGGGGTCCTTGAATTTGGCCATGAACTCGGTTCGGTTGATCACAGGCATCAAAGGGTGCACGTGCTCAAAGTACAGCTCCACCAAGCTTAGGGCTAACTTGTCTGAGGGCAAAAGAAAAGCGCCTCTCAATTTGAGGATCTCAAGCTCCACTGAGTCCAAGGTAGAGTTGTCGTTGACCTCAAACAAGTCTTCTGCCAACTCAAGATGGTTCTGGCCCACCTTCTGGGCCATCAAACTAATACTGGAGTGCCCCACAAACGTCACAGAAGATCTTGCTGAGCTGGACATCATCTCTCGCTTATGCATGGACGGGCGGTTCTTATAGTTTGAAGTCAACGATGGAGGCACAGAGACCTGTGATATATTGTGGATGGGCTCAGACACAGAGGAGCTGTGGCCAGCATCTAGCGAGTCTCCACCGGATCCAGGGGGAGCATCACCAAGACTAGACAGAATATCAGTCGCCACAGACGCCCCTGGAGTGAGCGGGTGGGAGGAATCCGGGTTTTTCATTGGCGTATCGGTATCCATATCATTGGGCAGGTCATCATTTCCACAAGCATCGGGCTTGGAGGACTTTTTCTGGGGCCTGGTGGAGGCGACACGTTTCTTTGTTTCAGGAAGAGCACAGGTGCATCCAAAAGTGATACAATTGGTGCATGGGATATGGATTTCAGCGTCACAGCGGACCTTCCGGGCCCTACAAACCGTACAAGCACGGGAGCCTCTGGGCCGCTTGTACTTGATGGTGTAGGCCTTTGGCTTTTCAGGCGCCCTGGGATTGGGAGCAGATTTGGGATATTCGGCGGCTGGGGAAGGACCCTCGGACTTTTCCTCTTTCATGGTTTGCGTGCTAAAATTTGCAATGGATGGAGATGGGAGGAAGAGCACTTCTATCAACACGTAATGCAGCGGCAGAATCGATCACACGGGCTAGGTCCGATGGGGTCCTATGTACGGCACTTTGTAGCGTGAAATGGCAATGGCACAGTGAAGGACGAAAAGTGCAGGTACTATTGTTTGGAAGTATGGGGAAACGGGTCGCGGAGTTACTCCAATGTACGGTCTCAGTGTGTAGGACATGGGCAGCAATGCAGTCACCCATGAGGAACCCACAACCGACAGGTCGGCCAGGGGTTTGCATATAGGACCGGTTTTTTCTGGAAACCTTTATACCTCAAATTTCTCTTGGCTTTCTTCCGCCATTGGTTCCACATTTGTGTTTTTTTCTAGTGTCCCTCCTCTTAAAGTATTTTGCTCATGTACTGGCCTGCTCGTCTTCTCGCTTATTCCCCACCCCCGCCATACGCGAATTTCACAATACTAGGGTAGTCATTGGTGTGCGGTGTGTGCACTCCAATACAATGGAATGAAAGACTTTGTGCTGCTCATTGATCTTGATCTGTCCATTGATCTGTAAATTTTTCTTTTTATTATTATACGTTTTGATCTGTATTGGACCATACCTTTGGTTGGTTTTCTTCCAATTCCCGGGGATTTTACGGCCTGTTCTTATGTATATATTTGGTACATTTGGATGAACGCGTACATGAGATTAGAGGTGCGTCACCAAGTGTGGATGGTTCCCATAATTTCACCTTGTTCTTTTTTTTTCACCTTGTTTTTCACCGCCTTTTTTCCACGTCTTTTCATTTTCCTCTTTCGTATTTTATATGCCTCTCCTGTTTTTTCTGCACATTTCCTGTTTTTCTGCGTGTTTCTGGCTTCCTACTGGCCGGTTCTCTATTCTTGGCCCTCCTTTTCCGCCCTCTAAACATCCATCTCCGTATCTCTTTACCTCCATTCTTTATATATGCAGCTGCTTTACAGATAATAAGGCACGAAATTCCCTTCACGGGCTTGTATCTCCGGATCGTTTGGAATGACTTTGCGCAAGCTCCATGTATTGAAGAATCTGTGCTTGAAATACCAAATGGGTATATCCGAAAAGAAAATAAATTCAAAGCATTTGAAGATTTGTTTATTGTTTAAATTTAAATTTAATAGACAGTGAGACTAGATTGAGATCCAATAGACAGATTAGCCAGATTAGCCAGATTAGACAGATTAGACAAAGACACAGAAGACAAGATTAATTCACATGATAAGTTAAAAATAGACCATTTCGAAATTTCGTATCTTCCAGATTCCAATTCCAAACATGGCCAATACACGGCCGAGACCAATTCTCATCGCAAATTCATGCGCTGTTCAAATGTAACTTACATAAATAATTCCACATAGAAAAGTAGGCATTTTAAAGTAGTTGTTTCAAGGAGTTGTTCCAACAAGTTGTTTCTCCAAAAGTCGACTTTTCCAGAATTGGTCTAAAAAACCACACCTGTTTGGGTTACACTAATCATTAATGTCCCATACATCGAGAACAGACATGTCAGTGAACAGTGCCTACAAAGCACAATAGAGTACAGTCCAATTTGACTATAGAGTAAAGTTACAGATTAGAGTATGGTAGTATAGTCAATTCGGGTATTTGGCATACTTGGTACCAATACACTGCAGTTAATATAAGCTCCATCATGCACCAACTAGATACTCAATACTCCTTCAGTGGAACCCATCCATAACCGTAGAGTAGACATAGAAATAAAGACAGAATAGACAGAATTACAGAATTACAGTGACAGTGACAGTGACAGTGACAGTGACAGTGACAGAATAGAATGGACAGAATAGTATATGCACCATGACAGTGAGAACGTAGAGGTGCCAGTACCAACCAGTTAGACCCCACAGAATATCGCTAAACATACATAAAAATACCTAAAAATACGTGTATTTAATAATACGGTACAATTTGAGAAATTTTGCTTTTTGACTGGTTTGCAAGTCTATGATTTTTGTCCTTTAGTATAGGGTGGTCGTTTTCTCTTATTAGGCGCATTAGGTCTTTGGTGGTCGTTGGTGGGTCTGTATGGAGTGAGCTTCGCGGCACCTTATTACTCATGCCTGACTACAAGGACGTTCGACTCTGGGCAGCAGCCTTCGCCGTGGTGGCAGTTATTTCCTCGGAAATATGGCACAGGTATAGTCCGCCCAAAAAGACATCGTCGGGCCTTTTGCGCCCGAAAACAAATGGCGTGGCCTCTCTCATAGGTAACACGCCTATGATCAAGATCGAGTCGCTTTCTCGGCTCACCGGATGCCAGATCTACGCCAAACTCGAATTGATGAATCCAGCAGGCTCTGCCAAGGACCGGGTGGCTTTAGCAATTATTCGGGAAAACGAACGCTTGGGAAAATTACGGCCCCACCGTGGTGACGTCATCTACGAGGGCACTTCCGGCTCCACTGGCATCTCCTTCACAGTTTTGGCAAACGCCCTAGGCTACACGGCTCATATCTGTCTACCTTCAGATACGTCACCGGAAAAGCTCCAGCTCCTAGAATCGTTGGGAGCCGAGCTTGAACCCGTCAAACCTGCATCCATTGTCAACCCGGACCAGTACACCAATGTTGCACGGGAAGGTGCCAAACGGGTGAACCAAAACCCGAATGATCCCAGAAACGCTATTTTTGCAGATCAGTTCGAAAACGACTTCAACTGGCGTGTGCACTACAAGACTACCGGGCCTGAGATCTACACACAGGTCGACCAATCTCTTGATTTCTTTGTTACTAGCTCAGGCACCGGTGGAACTATAGCTGGTGTTTCCAAGTATCTCAAATCCAAGGATAAAAACGTCCAGGTCATTCTAGCCGATCCACAGGGTTCGGGGCTTGCGAACCGTATCAAGTATGGTGTGATGTACGACTCGGTGGAGCAAGAGGGAAAGCGCAGACGGCATCAGGTGGATACCATGGTGGAAGGCGTGGGGTTGAACCGACTCACGTGGAATTTTTCCCAGGGCGAGAAGTTCATTGATGATTCTATTAGAGTCTCTGATGACCAGGCCGTCAGGATGGCCAAGTTTCTCTGTGTCAACGATGGTCTCTTCTGGGGCCTGTCTGCTGCAGTCAACTGTGTGGCTGCGGTGAAGACTGCCATGGAACACGGGCCAGGGAAGAAGATTGTGGTGATTGCTTGTGACTCGGGCGATAGACACCTTCTGAAGTTCTGGAAAGCTGCTGCTCAGGTTCCCCATGACATTTCTCTCTCCGACATCCTCTCCGAGTCATGTACATCCTCAATAAGTTATTAACGTTGAATAGTGTAAGTTCTATAATAGGACAAGTATAACAGTGCAAGCTTTAACTATAAAATACATTATTGACCTCGCTGCAACCTGACCTTCTTTTCCCGGTACAATTTGACGGAGCTGAGGAAAGAAGCACTGATCCCCATCCACATCTGCAATGTGTCGAAAGGCAAAGCCATGTTGAAAACTGTGTAGGAATTGAATATGATGTCGGAGAGGGTCTTGTAGATGTCCAACTTGGCATTGGTGATACTGAACTGGATCTCCTGTAGGGCCTGGCTGTCTTTGATATCGTCATCGGCCACGGTGATGGATTGTAGGGCGTTTCCTCCAAGCACTTGCCTCGAAAGCGTGCGCGAGCGCTTTTTGACCTGGATCTGGATCTTCATGTCCATTTCCTGGTGTGATAGTCTCTGCAAGTTGTTGTAAGCATTATAGAGGGCATACCACGAGTCGCAGTACCAGGCGTACGACTCATGTCGGCTGGAGATGGACTTCCAGGTCTCGTTTTTCAAGAACTTGAGTTTGTAGAGCAACTGCGACTCGTCGTTGATGTTGTAGTAGAGCCCGATCAAATCGCCCAAATTGGACTTGGAAAACAACTTGTCGTTGATCTTCCACGTATTAGTCTTATCATCCTTGTACAAGTTCAGGCTGACCTGGCGCAAAAGTCCACGGATCCGGAACGGTGACTTTCCAAACCGCATCAATTGTCGGTACAACCCTAACGCAGGCACCATTCCAGAGAACCTTGAAGAGAACACTGAACACGTCAAAACAACCAAAACTCGTGCAAATGCCCGGGGGTTCCGGATGAAATTAAGAATGAGGTCAAGGATTTTCTCGTTGCTGGCATACGTCCTGCTAATGATTTTAATGTTGACGTAATCATCACTGAAGTAGTCCTGAGTCTTGCGACTATGGTGGAGTAAAAGACGCAACGAGTACTGGCCAAACTTGGCCATCTTATCCTTTCCAGTCACATCATTCAACATGGCCCACAACACGTCTGCCGTGTGCACGTGTGTGGAGGACGACTTCATACCTTCCACCGTCTCTGGGCCCACACTGCTACGAGCAGCAGAGCTAGCCACACTATGAGAAACCTTTCCAGGTGTAGTGAACACCCCCTTGATGGGAAGTCTTGAAGGCGTGCTTTCGAGAACCTGTGATAACGTGGCACTCATTTTCGGGTCTGTGGGGTAATCGTCGGGCTTTTCTTCAAGAAGCGATCGCTGAGCCACACTTATTTCTTCGGCCCACTCGGAAGACGGATGCAACGGGTCGGAAGACGGATTCAACGCAGAGTGGATGAAGCGTTTGGAGTAGAATGGGTGTGAAAGGGGAATCAGGTTGGGGAGGGCGGTCTGTATGCTTGGAGGATTCTGTACCTGGGTGGAGTCCATGGCCCAAGAAAAGACGGGAGAAGAGGGAGAAGAGCGGGTGCTATCTGCAGTACCAAGCCAGGAAGGGAAGATGACTGGTCAATGGAGGAGGGTGGGTATTGGTTATGCACAGTGGACTGTGTTGACGCTATTGCCTGCAGAGCTGGGGTTTTTTTCGTTACTATCAATTGAGAAAGGGTGTCTATGCAGGTGGGCCTGGTGTAGACTGCAACGTTGCAAAAGACTAGACACAGATAAAATTACAGTTAGTAAGAGGTAATAAGAGAAAGTGAGAGAAAAGAAAAGAAAAGAAAAGAAAAGAAAAGAAAAGAAAAGAAAAGAAGAAGTAGAAGTGGGGATGATCATTTGGATGAATTATGGACAAAGTCTGGACCTGCATCCTCAGCAAGTATACCCATTCGCCAGCGAACATGGGGCTGTTTAGGGTGTGAATTGCAGCCCATTGGGGCCCATCATGAATGCCCCCACACTGCCCAAGTACCCCTCGTGCCGGAGGAAGTAGCTCTGCATTTCGCCCTTGGACCAGAAGTTCAGGGCATAGCTCAACGTGTGGATTGTCTGCATATGCCCCGAGATGTAGCTGCCTCCAAAGTAGATTCGTTTGAGGTTGAACCGGAGTGCTTGCAAGTAGGCGATTTGGCCTATGTTGTTCGACACCAGGTAAAGTAATGACCGTGCAATGTCTTCCTGACGGAAGTGAGCGAGCTTCTCGGATGTGCTCATGGGGGCAGAGGTTTTCTGGTTGAAACGTAGCTTTTTAAACACCTTGGCAAACGACGACGCAATGTGGTTGGACTTGAGCCCGATCTTGTTGTAGCTGGTACCGTAGATGTCACCCACAAGCAAGTCTATATTCTCATTGTCACCTTTTTGCGCCATCTCAAGCATTTCGTTATAGTCATTAGCGTCAGTCAAGAGCAGGAGAAGCCCCCAGAGGGTACCTCCTCCAAGAGAGGACCCACCAACTCTCTCGAAGCCCTCGGGGCCTGGGCCTGTGACTTTAATCATCGAAACACCCGAGCCAATATTGACAAGCAAGTAGGGGTAAATACTTGCATCGCTGTGGGGACTGGGATTGAAGCAGATGTTGCTTTTTTCAAGGTCATAGGAGAAAATCTCGTTGGGGATCTTGGTTATGAGCCAGTCCAAGCCCTTGATGAGACACTCCATCTCGTCCTTCTTAACGATCTGCATAGGCAAGCCCTGTTTTTTGAAGGCTGACGTCATCAACTTGTTGAACTTATGGGCGCCTCCTCCGGTGGACACAATGTGCACTATGGGAGGGGAGGTTTCTGAGTTGATGCTCTCTCGCACAAGATGGATCATGAACACCAAAGCCCCGGACTCGAAAGTGGCCGTTTGGAAGTCCCGGAAATGTAATTTGCCGCCTCTTTCCCTTCCGGAGCTGGACGGAGTGAAATACACCAATTTGGTGAGCGTGCCCCCGATATCCACGGAGATATGGATCACCTCGGACGTATGCTTTGGAAGCGAGATATGGGAGTTCTTTGGGTCCTTCAGCCCATCAAGAGATGCAAAACTGGCCTCGTCTTCTTCCGACTCGGATGAATTATCGGACAGAACCGGCGAGGGCGTGGAAACCAGCGAGATGTTCCCCCGGATCAAGTGGTCATTGCCAATGTAGGCGCCCGAACAGTCGATTTTGATGGTTCCAGCGGGGATTTTGCGCAAGTCGATCTGGAGAGTTTCCTTCTTCATGCTCAAAAAGAAAAAACGTCGGTGGATGTGGGAAGGTGGGAAAGGAGGGTATAAATAGTGGTGAGGGTAAACGAGGGTCTGAGTATAAGGGCACCAGCAGTGAGCAGTGGAACGTAGGCCTGGGGCAAGTCAATACTGATGGTGATGCAGACACGTGGTTATATTTCAGAGGGGTGTAGGAGCCCTGTGATATCACGGTAAGCAAGTCCTTGGAGATCCCAGAAGAAGAGCTTGGGTTGGAGTGGAAGTGGCCAGGACTTTTCAGTGGGTGCACACAAGAAATGTTGGGGCAACGCGCGCTACGCATGGCATCGCTAATAATCAACCAGCCATTTGTCAGATCTACTCTAAACCCCGAGCCCAAGAAAAAAACCGGGCTTATTTTAGTGCTTAATATAGTGCTTAATATAGTGCTTATTTAAGAATGGTTGATGAGGATTGTGTTTAGACTTCAGTTTTCAGTCGATGTGATTTGAAATAATGTTCAAGTATAGTATCATTTATAGTGTAGTCTGTACAAGTATCTCATACTGGTTTCTTTGGGCGGCGCACGACCTTGCCTGAGACTACACTACATTTGGTAATTATGCCATACGATGGATAATTTGAAAAACAACAATATACAGTCGAAACTGGGTTTAGGCCCGATTCAGGTTTCCAGCATATATGTACCTGATTTCTTTGTTGTAGATCAACTGTTTTGATCCGTATACTAAAATGGTCCAGGTCACGAGCTTAGAGTCTCAGTAAGTATGGCTAACGTCTTTCAGTGTGGAGTAGACTAGAAGAGAAAAATCATGCTATTTTCTGGCTCGCTAGAATCACATGTCTTCTACATATAGTTATAATCTTGGAAAAAGGGAAAGTTTCTATGGAAGTATTGAACATGAGGGGTTATATGCAGGCCCACGGCCCATTTAGTTGTTACTAGACAATACTACTACTAGATATGTGCTGATTTCTTGAATTCCTTATAGACAAATTCCTTGGAATCCTGCATTCAACCCCCACCATCAATTCACTTCTATAAGTAAGACATTGTATGGATTCTGTTTATGGAAGAACTTCTTATTCTCCCACTCTCGGGGCTCATAATCCACTTGCACCTCAGACATGCAGGACTGATCTGGACTATCAGTATAATATACCGTAAACCATTTTTTCTTCTTGAGGTATGCTGAATGATCATCTGTCTGAATCCATACACCAGGTGGTGCTTATTATTCGGTATCTCTTAAAGTTTGTGGTCATGCCATAACCACTGCTTGAACGGTCCTGTACCATACTCATGTCATTAAGCCCGATAATTACATCTCTTATCGTCACTGTCTGTCCTTGTCTAACAGAAGAATTAAAACCCCGAATCAGTTTGAATTGCCAACCTGAACTTTTAGTAGTAAACCTGCCAAAGCATCACCAATAACTTCACTTGGCAAGTCCAGAAATCGGTCCATCATCCTTAATCTGTCAATCATCCTTAATCTGTCAATCATTCACAGATTTCTGATCCTCTATCTGATCCACCAAAACACCACCATCCAATGATCACAACCAGTACTGAGACACGTGTCACACTAGTATCTCTAGATAGCCAGGTCTAATCCAGATAACCAATCACAGATCAAACATGTGATGTCATCTGCATAGATCAGGTACCAATTAAAGTATTGTAAACAGTATGTTCACGGGAACTGCATATATGCCCGTTCATTCCAGAAAATAAAACTGTGTCCACAGTTTATTGCTTCTCAGGCACCTTGAAATGAAGCGAGTCATCTATGGCACGGTCCAACTCTTCAGAACTAGGAACAGGCCTTTCAAGCCCGTGTTCCCTGCAGATCCGCTCGTACAACCCCACAATACTATGCACATTGGTCCGGGACGAATCAGCACCAGTACTCAACTCCACCACATAGTCAAAGTGACTATCGTAAGGTGAATCCCGGTTGTAATTCACAAAGTTCTTGGCAAACAGATTAAGGATCATTTTGGACTTGGCCACATCACTCTGGCCCCTGATTTGGGGGTGGTTGTCCCCTCTCTTGGTGATACGGTCCCAGGATGTATCGTAGACAGCCCGGACCTTGCCCGCTAGAGGCACGAAAAGAAGAGCCACAAGAAGCACTCCGTTTTTTTGCAACGTATTGACGATCTCCTTGCGGTGGTTGAGGAGGTGGTTGTTGCGGTCGAGGAGCAAGGCTTCCACGGAGGGATTGGCCAATGCGTCTTTGGCCTGGGCAAAGAAGTCTACCTTGTTGGCACAGGAATCGTTTTCGACGTAACGGAAATTAGGGAAGACCGAGAGAAGCGCCCGAAAGATGGTGGATTTGCCGCACCCGACAATGGAGATGGGCACAAACACTATTTTGGTGGCCATTGTTGGAGACTTGATGACGATGAGACTATAATGTATGTCCTGGTCACGTGCGCTCTTCGCTCCGTACTACACCTATTTTTACATGAACCCATATTTGCTATAAGTTTTTTTAGGTTTTCTTTAGACTTTACTTTTTATAGCATTTGTTATGTTGGGATTTTCATTGTTCTGTTGGTTTGTTTTGTTGTTTCTTATTGGTGCTGTGTAGTGCATAGGGTATAGATTAGACGATAGTATAACGTAATACATGCATCACTATGTCTTTCAGACTCCAATGTTCACGACACAATGCTGTTGCATCACACAATGTGGTTTCAGGACCCGTCGATTTTCGCATAGACGAAGAAACTGCAGTATGCGGGTCTGATGTGACATCTCCCAGATTGAACAATGTGCATGTCACACGATTTTCAGTAACAGATCTCCATCCAAACTTTAATTGTTAAGTTTTTTGGTGTTTGTCCTGAACCTCTGGTACCTTTCATACCTCATTCGGCGATGGTCTGGAAAGTACTTGCCTGGATCCATTAACTTCTTTCATTTCTTCATCTCTGAATATTCTTCGCTTTGGTCTCTTTCGCAGCATTCAATGATCAACTCCATCTTCATAAAAACTTGATGAATGCTGCTTGTTTCTCGAGTTCATGCTCCCATTCAACCACTTTAATAGACTCGCTGCCTGTTCCCCCATGCAAATGCTCAAGGTACACATTGGACATCATGGGCTTGATCTTCGGAGACACCGTGCCAATGGTAATGTGGAGATGCTTATTGGTGTAGGGTAGACTGCCATTTCTCTGGATCCAGGAGTTCTGAACCTTCTGCGAGTATTCGTCGTTGGTCACATCAAGCGCAATCAATTGGTCCTTGACCACAAGGATGCGGTGGATCTTGACGTTGCAGAGAATATCCACAAGCACTCTTTCCAGACGGCCGGCGGTCTTTCCTATGGCATTCTTGCTGAAAATACGCCCCAAATCCGCCCACTTCAGCTTGTTGGAATCCACTTTAGCGGAGCTATTGTGGCCAAGCGTCACGTGGAATTGCTCCTGGACCCGATTGGTGGCCTTGAGCTGCTGCCACGTGGTGTCATCTCCTAACACCGAGTCTAGCTGGTCCATGACTAGGTTCTTGGAGATGGCAACGCCATAGTACTCCACCTGCCGCAGCTGGGGAGTAACTTTCTTCTTGATCTGTGGGATGTATTGACGAGCAGTTGTGTAGGACTCTTGCCAAGCTTGTTCGGACAAGTTTTGGATCTCCAACTCATTGAATGCCTTCACAAGCTCGCCATAAACAATCTTGGCGTTTTCCAAGGATGATTCGAGATGCTCGACGTTGAGGTTGATCACAAATGCAAAGTTCGTGTCTGATTTGGTGAGATGTTCGCCTTTTATAATCTTTCCGTACTCTTCCTCATCATTCTGTAAAGCTGGGGCCTGATATCCATGGCACACATCCTGCATCAAGGAAATCGCCTGTTTGGGGTTTGACTTGGCCTGCACCGACTGGTGGTCATCGCCTCGGTTGATGAGCCTTTGTTGGAGAATATCCTTTGTATTGTCAGAGGCTCCGGACCCTAGAAAGTTGATGCCGATGAATTTGACCTCAACGTCTGGCAGGAGATATAAGCCTCTGCTCTGGTGTAGCTTCCGGAAGAGATCTGCTCTGTATCTCTCCCTGTAGTTCATTCGGTCCACAAAGCAGAGTTGCTTGGAGTCCAACGACTGCAAAACCTTGTTGATAAATAGGTTTCCCTTGAGGTAGTCGTCGTTTTCTAGATGTACCCAATTGGAATTCAAGCCAGCCAACGTCCTGCACACCGTACTCTTACCACACCCCGGGGCGGCCATGGTTATGACACAGTATACAGTTCTACTGTTGCTCACAAAGCTATCGAGCTTTCTGGCAAGTGATTCGTTCCCATCAAGCTCAAGTGCTCTTGCACCCTCAAGGTCTCCAAGCCCAAGATGGCGCAAGAACAACTTCCGGATTTTAATGACGCCTTGTTTGCGGTCATACTCCTCCTGCGCCTCTGGGTTCTCGGCAAAATAGTCCTGGACGAAAAGCAAGTAGGCAAGCGTGATCCGCTGGTGTTTTGTTAGCAGACTAATAACCTCACGGATGGTTTTCGTGGCCGAATTGCAGGAGAATACCTTATGTGTCACCTCTCTCCATTGTCTGTATAACAAATAGGGCTCCTCGAACTTGTACTTGAAGAAGAAATCGTTGTTTTGCCGTTTACACCTCACCACAAAGCCCTCGATTGATCTTCCTTTGTACATGCCGGTTTTGGCTACTTCATCGAGGTGCTCCATGAGGGAATCAAAGGTATCAAAATGTAATTGATCCACGTTTTTAAACCCCCATTGCTCTCCAAAAGAAGACACTTGTTCAGCCGGAGCCGTTTCGAGCAGGATGCTGTTTTTGTTGATTCCATGTAAATAGAGACCTGCATCCGGGCCCAAGTACTCGAGCACATGTTCCTCAAAGGTATCGTCACATAATTCCGCCACCGCCGTAGCATTCATGTCGTAAAGCGTTCTGGCCAATTCCTGAGGCGTTTTGCCAATGGCGGCCAATTGCCGCTCGATGTCCTGGTACCCTCTCAGGTAATGGCTGACCTTTGAGGGGTCCAGAGAATAGTCTCCTGTAACATTCTTGGAGCACACCATCAAGGTGCCATCTTCAAGACCAGCAAAGAAAATAATGCAGCCGTTTTCCTTTGTGGATGCATTAAATGGGCCCGTACATTCGGCCTTCAATCTGGCTTTGGAGAGGGAAGCAAACTGGCCAATGTTAAAGAACTTATCGTAGCCTCTAGCCACAATACCATGGGAACTGGTGAACAAGCCACGTGCCTGGCAGGGAAGGTCCGATTTCTCGGGGGTAAATTCGAATTCGGGGAATTTCCAGCTGTGCACAATCAAGGGGCCCTTGGAGGTGGAGATGTGGTACTCGCCCTGGGTCACTTTGGGCTTGAAGCGCTGGGTATTGGATGTTTTTTTCCGGCCATTTTTGTTTGTCGTGGCCATTTCCTCTAGCCTCGTGATAAGCTCAGGAAATGACAGAGCCAAGCCCGGAGTGGAGGAGGTCATTGTGGGTACTAGAGATTATTAGGCCGATGTGAAGCGTTATGTAATGCGAAGCGCACGTGAGCCGGATCATGTGAGACACCATGAGCTTCTGACTGCTTAAAGTAAAGAAGTGTTTCAGTGTTGGTTCAAAGTGTTTTAAAAGTGTTTCAGAAATGTTTCAGAAGTGTTTAGAAGTGTTCAGTTTTGTTTCAGATTTGTTTCAGCTGTTCCCCTATCTTCAAGTGGTCTTGAACTTCTACTCTTGGAGCATGCAGCACCTTCGACATGTCCCATGTATACGCACACCACACATCATGACCGCGACTACTACAGTCTACACCAGACTATACTACTCAACACTACACTTCACTATACTACACCCTAACTACACCCTCAGACCACATACAGTCTATTGTCCAAAGATCAAATCCTAAGACGAATTCCTACACTACAATCTATCATGTTGAGTGTGGATGTGGACGAAGCAGATGTGGCGGTGTTGACCCAGAACCTCGCCCGATCAAAGGAACTCTTCTCCGACATCAACAACTCACTCCGGGTCATCACATCCAAGACCTCCACGGCGTCCAAAAGCATCAAGCCTGTGTTTGCAGAGATCAATGCTTTGAACACCAAAAAAGCTTCGGTTGAAGACGGTCTTTTCCTCCTCAAAAACGTCTCCCGATACTCGCTGCAGGCTGCAGAGTACCAGAGCATCCTTACTTCCTCCATCGATACAATTGGCACGTCCCGGTACTTGGAGACTTTGGAGGCGTCGCTAGAACTAGTGCGTGAGATGAAGCTGAATATCCGGGACTTCGATGGCGTGGTGATCGGCTTTGCCAATTGTGTGGATAAGACGGAAATGGTGGTGATGCAACACTTTTCCAAGCTCTTGGCCCAGGTCAACTTGGACGATGGCAGTGTGCCCAAACTAGCGGACATTGTGGCCATGCTTTCGTTCTACTCCAGACAGAGTAACTTGCGGACTGCACATGAGGCCCTTGAATCGGCCTTCACTCGGCTCTTATCCCTGAGGTTGGCCCAGTTGGAGGCCGCATGTACTTTGAAGAGAAGACAATCGAACATTCCCTACGAAAAGGGCACTAGTGGGCTCTCCGTGCTCACCACTGAACTTCTTCGGAGCTGCGCAGGGCTTAAAACCGCATGCGACCAAATTCAGGTGCTGGCTTCTCCAGTGTACAAAAACGTTATTACTGGCTACATGGAGACTCGTTTCTATGCAATCGTCGACTCGTTTAATTCTTACGTGGACACCAATGGTTTGGGAGGTCAGGATGCGCTTTTCCTCGATGTGTTGGACCAACTAAGGTTCTTGGACGGTAGTCTCCGAGAGAGCAAGCTTGCAATGACGAGTTTCCCTAAAACAAACGAGGCCTACGAGATGTATGTACAAAGGTGTCAGGGCTTGCTTACCGAGTGGGTCAAGTACGTGGACTCCCGGGTGTCACAGATCGACCGGTTCAACGAGCATAGCATTCCCGAAGTGGTGGTGGAGGTCATTTCCAAGGTCAGGAAAATCAGCGAGTACGAATCCATTTACTCTCTTTTGGAGAACAAAAAGCTTGGCAGCTGGCTAGACGTCAAACCATCTCTTAGGTTCATAGCAGTGTACACATCAGTGGTGCAAGGAGCCGAAGCTCAATCTGCAGACCGCACGTCATTTCTTGTGTCGTCGTTTCTCCTGGATTTGATTGACGAGTTGATGGTCAACATCGAGATCAGCTTAAAAGAGCAATCGGGAGAGTCTGGGTTGCGGAAGCTGTCACAAGGTTTTATGTTGGTGAAGAACCTCGTGATGATCGAAACCATTGTCAACCGACTGGAGTCGCTCTACGAGAAGTTAGGGCAGATCGGAATCGAGCGGCTCCTGCGGTTGAAGAATCGGTTCCTCAAGGTATTCTTGGATGATTGGAATTATGCATCGTACATCATTATCCGGGACATGACGCAGATCACCACGACCAATGCCATGCATGGAGGACTGAACAGCGCCAAGGAAAAAGAGCAAATCAAGGAGCTATTCAGGAACTTCAACGAGTCGTTTGAGGAGGCACTCAAACAGTACGAGCGGTTCAACATCCAGGAAAAGGACTTGAAGGCATACTTGGGCAGTGAGATCAAGAAGTTGATTCTCAATGCTTACAACAAACTATACGACAAATACGGAAGCGGGGAGTTTACAAAGAACCGGGCCAAGTATATAAAGTACGACAAGGGCCAGTTCGAGAGATTGTTGAATGACAGGCTATGATGCAGGTCCTTTGTTGAGAAGAGAAAGCCATTGGGCGAGGGTCTTTTGGGAAACGGGGCTTCAATTGAGCGCGCATAGGCGGAACGGAATTAAGGCCGTGTGCATTCACGAGGCCCAGGGCCAGAGGGCGAAACACCTGCGAACTGCGTCTACGAAAACACTTGGCACCAAGCACCGCCACAATGCTCCAAACAGGCCATCGAGCAGGCAGACGGCTTTACTAACAATCCCATTAGTAAGCTGCAGCCGGTGAGGGACCTTAAATAAAAAGGGGGCAAAAGATTTGCCAAGATCTACCCGCTTTCTGAAACATGTTAAAAAACGTCTAATTGTCTTTCGGTCAGTTGGTGGTGGCAAGTTGTTCATTTGGTGGAGATGGATGTGAGTGCGGTGGAGCGCAGTGGGCAAGGCAGTTGGCAGTTGGCAGTTGGCAGTTGGCAGTAGGAAGTTGACGTGTGGGAGCCGCGAAATTGGGTGTGTGCAGAAAGTGTCATGGTGAATGTCTGCGTGTGCGGTCGGGCGACGTTGACACCTATAGTCTCAGCCAGACCTACGGAGGGGCGCGGAAAAAGGATCAAGAAAAACTTAAGCGCACATGCCGCGAACCAACGTTTTACCCCGAGTAACTGGGAGCATTCGGAGATTGCGGAGCCCGACCAATGCGGATATGGCCCCACATACATAGTGAGGTCGGAACGGCGTGCACGATTAGGCAAGCCGTTCCGTCCGCAAAGAAAAGGCACGGGCAAGCATTAACAGCAACAACAACAGCACCAACAGTACGAGTTGAAGTTGGCAGTGTGTGTGTGTGCGCACGTGACCCGCCATTCATAAGCACGCTTCGTAGCAAAGAAGCTTTGAACAAAAGCAAGTTTCCTTCACGATCGCCCATTGAGGCTATGCCATTGTATGCGAGATTGGTAATTTCTTTCTATGGTGCGAGTGCACTCTTAGGGGTCAAGAATTTTCTGTACATGGCGATTGGGGAATTTGTCTTGGCATTTTGCACTTGACGTTTGACACCTGCTAAAAAAGTCTTGGCGTTTTGGGTCTCGCCCAAGCCTCTCGGATCTTGACCACGCCACACCCCCCAGTTGGGATGTTTCATATCCCAAATGAAGATCATTGTCCTGTAAATCCCCCGAACGGGTATATACGGGTTTGAAACCACCATCTCGTGGAAAAATCGACCATTGTATGTTTGACACTTGATGCACTGCGGCTAAATCGGTATGCACAAGATAAACTTGCGCGTGTCCATGGAGCCAAGAAAGAATCGTCGCTAATAGTCCTTGCGGCTCAACCCATGGAGTATATAAGCCCCGGCTGCCCCGGCTGCGCCAAGGCTGATACCATATTCCTTTCTACCTCTTTTCTTTACTTCAATTCCTTCCGTCCCGTTAATCTTATAGTGCAGTTATCAGTGCCGTCGATCGTCTCACCGTGCCGCACTTTGCCATACCCTAGTCCAGACCAGCTGTCTCCTCGATTAACAATAACCATATAAATACAGTGACTGCAGCAGTGGTCAAAAAGGCATCAAAAATCATTAGTCATCAAACACAGACTCAAACACAAACACATACACATATACAAGATTCATCCAAAGCCCCAACCCATATTATAAAGCACACATCGCTTCTTTCTTTTTAAGCACCTACTGTCTACGCCGTCCACATACAAACTACACACGTCATCGGCCATGAACAAAAACATCTCGCTCCCCCCAATCTCCGATATCTTCCAGAGCGGCGTGCCCGACCCTTTTGGCCCCCGTCCCTTGCTCTATCCCTATGGCAGCCCCTACCAGAGCTACGAGCATGCGCAGGCACATATGATGGCACCCCGTGGAGCGGTGTACGCATGGAAACACGAAGCTCCTGCCGCACCGGGGCATACGCTCCTAAGCCCAAAGCACAGTGCGAGTCCATCTCCGCACTTTTACAATGGCGGCGCGGCCACAGGCATTAGTCCGCGCAACCTGGTGTCGTCGACCGAGTCAGGCAGCTTCTCCAGTGAGCACAGTACGCCGCGCAATGTGTCTCCCAATATGGGCCCGCAACAACTTGCGTCGTCCACGCGAGCAAAGACCAGAAACAACCTACCCAAGGAGACCACGTATATTCTCCTCAAGTGGTTGAACGAGCACTTGAGCCACCCTTACCCCAACTCGTTTGAAAAGACTCAATTGATGGTGTCGACCGGTTTGAACCAACAACAATTGAGCAATTGGTTTATCAATGCCCGGCGCAGGAAGATCAAGTACATGAGACACAACCAGGCAGACAAGTCTTAGGATCTGTATAGATGTAATCCATGATATAGAACAATCCAATCATGAAACGAAGTCCAAGTTATAAAGAAACTATCTCAAATATAGTCATAAAAAACTATCTGTATTTGACTTTCCGGAGATAAGAAGTCCCAATTAAAATCTCATTATCTGTTACTGAACCACTATACTATACTACTATACTATACTACTTTCTGTTCTATGCTATACTACTATAATATACTACTTTCTGTTCTATACTATACTACTACACTATACTACTATACTACTACACTATACTACTATACTATACTACTATACTATACCACTACACTATACTGCTTAATGCTAATACTGATACTGATTACTAATACTGGTACTGGTACTGATTACTAATATCAATATTAATTGAAGACTAAATAGGAAATACTTTAATTGGCCTTTATACACATGACTGTACTTAATGAGAAGACAACGCAGGGTTATAATCATGGAACTTAAAGTGGACCGAAGTCGCAGTTCTCAGCCGAACTGAAAACTAGCTCGACCCTAACAAAATATCGAGCATACACCAATTATACACCAATTAAATTATACTACAAAAATATACACCAAGCATTATACACCAACAAAATTCCAAACGTTCTGAAAATATAAATTCCATTACCAAAGAATCATGTCTCCAGATTAATCTATGGTAATGTGTCAATGGAAGGAGTGTATGCCGAGTCGGACCCAGGGCTCGTAGCCACCCGTTCGATTCCAGATAACGTGGGGAGTTTAGCCGTAGCGCGTTGTCCTGCTTTTTCTTGTCACATTGCTTGGCACATGTCACATTTATCTGCCTGCATGTTCAGAGGCGGTGTCACTATTTACGAATAATGGGCCGACTTACGAACAATGCGGATGGCCTGACGATGGCTCCACTGGTTTTTGTTCGTCTACGCTTCTACGCCTGCTGTTTTTTTTTGCTCTTGTTAACGGGTGGTGCACGGGTCTGGACTCAAGGCACCATTTTTTTTTCTTTCCAGTGCTGTATTTATTTTTTATGTCTTAAATAGTTGCTTGGTTTTATTACTTTGTATCACTTTTTTATTGACTTTTACTGATTTTTTAGTAAGTTTATATTTGGAACTTTTTTATTTGGAACTTTTTTATTTGGAACTTTTTTATTTGGAACTTTTTTTATCTGGAACCTCTCTTTTTTGGAAATTCTCTTTTTTGGAAATTCTCTTTTTTAATTAGTTTCAATGTTTTTTTATTTAGTTTTTTTTTAATTTTCAGGTGTACGGGTGCATAGTCTATTTATTTCTTTATTGATTTATAAATCTTTTGGTGTTATTGTCCAGGTGCACGGGTGCAGGCCTCCTCGCGTAGTAAGGCGTAGTGGTACTGCTCATACTTAATACTACGTCACGGCCCAGACCCCCTTTCCAATTCACAATGACTACACTCTCCGATGCTTTGGTGGGCGTGTCTGAATCGATCCTAGGCAAGATCAGTGGCCTTTCCTTGGCCGAAATCGTCAAGAGGGGCCGTAAGTACCGCTTCGTCAAGTCTTCCTTCCATAGGGTCCAAGATGAAGACAAGCACCTTGTCATCAACCCAGCTCAACTTGACGATCACACTGCCACTACTCTGGCGTACTCCATTATCAAATCTATTGACCCCAATCTTTTTGTCGACTACAAGGACTTGTGTTTAGCTATTGTGGGTGTAGCCAGGCAATTGGAGGAGAATGACTGGTACGAAAACGAAAACTCGTCGGTGGCGCCTTTGAATGAGTCCAACGCCATAACCGATCCTGAACTCATCAAAGAGGCCCGTGCCTTTATTCTGGATGTCACTCCGGCTCATGTGGTGCAAGGCTGCAACATTCTCTACTGCTCAAAGCTCAATTTCCTCCACACTGACCACCACATCGGCACCACCTTCGAGGGCATGTACTTACGCAAGTACGTGGAGGAGTACTATGGGGCCGAGGCCTTGGAGCTGTCCGAGGTGTTGGCGGCCGTCAAGAGTTTCGTGCACTGGGGTAATATCCGGTACCTCCTCTATAAGTTGGATATTCCCAACATGAACCTTGATAAAACGCTCACCAAGAAGTTCGAGACGTTTCCTGAGCCGGCCCAGGAACTCAAGGACTGTGTTTTCGAGCGCTACCCTTCGGGCACCTCCAAATACTCCATGCTCTTCAATGTCATTGAAGTGATTGCAGACTCCAAATATGCAAAGGTGATACCCTTCCCGCAGAACGAGAACTTCGACGTGCTGTGGCTCTACGATTTGTGCGATGAAATTGAGCAAGACCCTATACGGTTCCATCTCCGGTCCATTGTCAAGGATCTCTCCAATGACCCGGTGAACTTGAATGAGTTATCTCAGGTAAACCATAAGAAGATCGACTGTTTGCTTCTGATCTGCAGTCTCATTCTCAACACAATTCTCTCTGCCGAATGCGGCACTCTTTCCCAAAACTCCAAGTTGCCTGCCTTCTCTGATGCTCTTATAGCTAAGCATGAGGACTACTGCAAGAAGTTGGTGAACTTGCATAACTCCATTGAGGACTACGAGCTGAAGGACTGGAATATTGAAGATATCATTCTCCGCTTGTCCAATAGCAAGGTGCCCAATTTCCACGATGAAGTGGAGCTTATCCGCCAAGAACCCGAGTACTAGCATAATGCACTAGTAATCAAAGAAGTCGAATGCAGCATTAATACCCTAATAACCCAAGAACCCGAATACCAGCAGATTTTATCCTGGTAGCCATGGAAGGTCTCCAGACGATTACTCCAGAGGATCACTCCAGAGGATCACCCCAGAGGATCACTCCAGAGGATCACTCCAGAGGATCACTCCAGAGGATCAGTGTGTCTTGATGAGTAACTACCATGATGTTCAATAAACATGAGATCTACAACCCGCAATTCTCGCGTGCGCTGTTCTTTCCAGAATGAATACCATCAACACAATCAACGAATATTCGAGTTACAACTAATTATCG
Organism: Metschnikowia kamakouana; assembly: GCA_002374535.1. Lineage (NCBI taxonomy): Eukaryota > Fungi > Ascomycota > Pichiomycetes > Serinales > Metschnikowiaceae > Metschnikowia > Metschnikowia kamakouana. The sequence continues at coordinate 535,423 of NKZX01000666.1, forward strand.
CTCCCTAAACTCTACGACAAATATACTAATTTACCCACATTTCTATTACTGCACTACGGTCTGGTAGTAGTATATGAGCACTAGTATAGTGTAGTAAATACTATATTCCCATATTTCTAGGGAAGTGTCACTTGGTATGTACGAAATAGGGTTGGAGATGCTTGGGCCAGAAAAAAAACCAGAAGTTGCCCAGGAGACAGATACGAGAGATCCAGAAAATATGAACCCTGGACACTCAAACTGAACAAGTTATACTATCATAGACCTCTATAGTACACACCCAGATTTAAGTTCCTTATTTAATTTTAATTTGTTATAGGGCTTGGAGGATCCAGATTTAGTAAATTTGTATGTACATTATACTAATAAATCTGTGTATGTGTATGGAGAGGCATCAGAGCTCTCATTGACTCAATAGATTTGGACAAGCCGTTTAGGTTTTTCGCACTCACAGACTGCAACACACTACTTACATAGTTGTAGACTAGTAATAATTGTATCAACCATAATCAAGAAAAAAGAAATCATAAGAAAGAGTTGAATCTCCATTTATCATGCCATCTATATATGCAGTAGGCTAGCCTATATGCTGTAGATTGGAGTGTATGCTGTAGATTGGAGTGTATGCAGTAGACTTGACTATATGCAGTATATTCAACTATATACAGTCCATTCAACTATATATGCAGTAGACTGGACTGTAGTATTGAGTAATGGTCTGTGTTACTCATACTATCCTATCACACTTGACTATCCCCATCAATACTAAATTACTCTCCTAATATATAATATAATACACTATGATAATGTCTCCTTTTCATCACTAAGGAATAGAGAACCATCCGGTTCTTACTACTTGATAGTTAATACTGCCACACTCTAAATAGTAAGGGAATAGTATTGAGTAGAGTAATACAAGACATTTCTAAGTACATCATTATTTTTTCTTGATTCTTATTTTTATTAAAACACTCGGAGAATTTAATCAAATCAATCATAAACTTATAAATCCCGTGGATAGTGTAGAGGCGTTGAAGGTGGACAAGTTTATAGAGGTAGGAGACTGCGACTCGAACAAAGTCGCGGTTTAGAATAGACTAGTCCTAGCAATATGCCACATTCAAGTAGGAATATAGTAGTCAGAAAAATTAGAATATCAATATTTTCTACTCTACTGTTGTACTTTTTCGACTATAATCCACATAGTACTTTATGTCCTTAATTCCGACTCTACTGATTCTATACACTACACTACACTACTCTATACACTACACTACACTATACACTGGCTCATCCATTATACTACTATACGACCATTGTTTTTCTTGACTTTCAATTTATTTTATTTTCTTAAATTCATCTTAACCAGGAATTATACCGTTTTATACATGAATCTCTTTACTGGATACTGTCTATGGAAATCTATGGAGATGATAACTCTCGGATCCATCGCTTATCCTCCAAGTGTATTTACCTGAATATCTTAATATTCTCCAATATCACTTTAGCCACGTAAACCATATCCATACTCCATACCATATATCTGACTACCTTACTACCTTACTACAGACTACAGACAGAATCTCCAGCCTATAGTACTAGAGGTATAAGGAGTAAGAGTAAAGATTATTCCAGACCATGTAATATAAAGTACTTAGAAGAGTCTGAACTGTACACTGGACAATTTACTGAATAGTGGTCAGTGACTACACAGAACAGTGACTAGACAACTAGACAACTACTCACTACCTTATAGCTTTTCATGAGTCCTTTACACTATATTTCCCTTTGTCCTTTACCACTATCATGTGTAATTTATTTTGGTCTCCCTCTTTACTCCCTTTCCTTTGCTGATATCTGGACTGGTACATACTACAACTATACTGTACTATTGTAGGCTAAACCAGGTACACTTGCCCATTAACTCTACTGTGTATGGAAATTGGTGGTAGAAGACAAGTAAAAAGTAGATGTATTGAATGGTGGTCTACCTGATGGTGTTAGTCCACGGAGATGGGCTCATCTGCACTGTTGACTGAGGTGGATTCAAACTTCGATGCAAGGTCCTTGACACTGGACTTTCTCTCCAAGCCAGCTGCAAATTGCGGCTTGGCAAAGTCAGAGTCGCCGGACTCGTTGTAGATGACCTCCTTTTTGGGTGGCCTACTGGAAACAATGCTTCCGCTGGAGTTGGACTTCTGCAAGAGAGAGCTCATTTTCTTCTTGTTGGGGGACGTGGATCTCTTGAGAGATCCCGATGCTGATGAGATTTCAGACTTCAAAGGCGATGAGCTTCTAGACTTGGAGGGCGGAGTGGCTGGAAGCTCGGGAAGAGGCTGCTCAGTATTGGGTTTTTGCTCGCTTCCTTTACTGCCTTTGTTATCATTGATGGCCTTCTTCATCTTGGACTCCAACCGTGTTTTGGACTTGCTAGCAACTTCGCTTTTGGTGGAGTTGCTTCTCAGGGCATCTCCCTGAGCTTGGCTTCTGGAGTTGTTCCGAGATGGCTTCTTGGAAACCCGTCTCCTCAACTCCCCAAAAATCGTCTCCTTGTGTGTGAACAAGTCGGCAATGAAACTCTGCTGCAAAATCTCCATGGCCACGCTCAAGAAGTGGGCGTTTTTCCCCTCTGAATCCACATAGTCACTCTTTGGCCGCAACACCAACGCTCCAAACTCCCTGCAGAGCCTGGAGCTCAAGGAACTGCTCAAGTCCGCGTTCTTCGAGCTGATGATGTTGATGAGTCGCGTCAAATGCGTGAGTATCGCATCGAGAGTTGCCAAATTACACACAGGAAGCTCAAGCAAAGTGTTCTGCAACCCATTGATACGAGACTTGTCTGCAATGGCATCGTTGGCTTCTGCGGGGTAGGTATGATACAACGTTTTAATCAAGTCATAGTAGGTGTGAGGCACGATAGAATCAGGCAACTCCATAAAGTAGAGCTTGAGGGCATTGGCCACAATCTTTGGCTCGCTCTTCTTCAAGATCTCCTGCATGTCTGCACTGCTGGTCAACTCATTCAATTGTAGTCTCAATTGGTGGATCTTGGAAAGATGCACGGGGGCGGTCCACAAGTCCACACGCTCTTCGTCATCAGCCAAGTCCGGGTACACTGAGTCGAGAAACGACAATGCAGTCTGCACAAGAGTGGGCACTGGGCGCCTGTCTAATCTGGACTTGATGTTGAGGTCCACACCGAAGGTCTGCTTGATGTTGGAGTTGTAGTAATTGTCATAGAGTGTCACGTGTGGGTGGAACTTGCCTGTTGCGTAGTTTTCAATCAAAAACTTCAAGTCTCCAACAGGATTGATAGTTTCTTCGATTACAAGAAGCTCGTCACATGAATGCTTCATGATGGCGATCTTGTTGGAGAAAGCACCGATGAAGTCAAAAGTCACCTTCTTGATGGCCTTCAAGCGGTCCAACTCGCACTTCTGCATGAAAGTTAAGTGGTCCATGACGGTCTCTTCAAACTCGCAACGGATCAAGTCCAAGGTCTTGGTTGTCTCAAAGTACTGCGAATCTAGCGACGCAACGTCCTTGACCAACTTAAAGTATTGTGATTTGTCCGAGTAGTCCACGGAGTTGACTCCGATGGCCTGCTTCATGTCCTCCAAGTAGTTGGAGAACTGGTTTGTTCTGCTACCCAGAGCAGCAATGGGATCGTAATTTGTATTCTGGGCAGATTTGCTCAATTCAAACTCCGAGATCTGCGTCATTTCAAACACTACCGGTTTCCACTGGTACAAGAACTGCGAGGAGTTGATGAAGTTCTTGCTGCCACTCATGGAGCCAATCAACTTGATGAAGCCACTGTTGACAAAGTCCTGGCCCACCGACTCAGCTTTGGCGATGTTTCCCTTCAACTCAGGCAAGTTGTCCAAGAGCCACTGGGTGATGGAGCTACCAGACGACACATTATGATAGGTTCCCAAGATAGGTACCTTGTGGGACTTCAACTCGATGTGGGTCAAGATCTGCGAGAGCAAGTCCTTGATGGATTTGGCGGTGTATTGAGAGCCACCAATCTCGTAGGCGGTCTCACTATCTTCATCAGTCACAGCCGAAGTATCAGCAGCCGATTCAGTTCCATCATCGGCAAACAGTGCATCGTACTCATTCAACTCATCCTCCGAGTACTTGGACTTGAACTCCTCCACCATTCGGCACTTGTTGAAGTACTTCTTCAGCAATTTCTCCAAGGCAGCCTTGGCACTAATGTAGACCTTGTATTTCTCGGAGATCATCAGCTCCAGGTATTCCACGCGTTGCTCGTGGTCCTTGCACCACTGGGAAAAAGGAAGCAAGACCAAATCCTCGATGTTGCTGGCGATCTCCAAGTGCGCCAGGCCCTGGCGCTGGAAGTTGGAGGTGAACTCCTCATAGGCGTTTTTGACGGTGGACACGTAATCAGGGTCCGCATGTCTTTTGCTCAGTCTCTTGAAGGACAAGCCTAGCGACTCCAAATCTCGGCCATAGGAAGACTCCAGGTCCACGCGAGCAGTAATAAGCGAGATGAAATCCTGGTTCTCCTTGACACCTTCGTAGAGCTCATCGAAAAGAACATTATGGCCCAGGCGGTAGTCTTGGGACCAAAAACTATCAGCAAACGACATGAGAAAGGATCAGCCGAGGGATGGTCGTGTAATCTGAAGTAGTGAAAGCAGGAGAGTATTAGGGAGAATGCGGTTTTTTTGAATCTTGAGTGGTTTGCTAATTACTCTCTTGACTCTGTAATTGTGATTTCTTTTCTCGAAATCTCGGTTCGGGCTGCTCGTCTCCGGTGTCGCTTAATTGGTAGTGGCGGTGTTTGGAGTCGGTAAAACACTCGCACCGAGGAGAGTCTCACGTGGGAATGCAGGCTCTCGCACCCCACCAAGTTGCACCCAGAGAGAGCAGAATGGACCCATCTTCCTCACTCATCCTGCGCTGCATAGACTAACAATCCACATTCCCGATCCAAACACCTGAAGCATCAATGTCCATACAATTCTCCTAACAACCCACAGGACAATTCCATCGGGCCCTAACTCTCGTCAATATGCGTCTATTAACTTTAGATCATTACCCTTCACCTCTCAGTCTCAGTACTCGTCTCAGTACTCGTCTCAGTACTAGTAACACCATACCTTAACACCATACCTTAACACTGTACCTTATAGAGATGAGTATTTCAGGTCTGCCCCCAACCAAACATACCATAAACATTATAAATCCCCTATATTTCATCTTTCTAAAAATATCTTTCTAAATATCTTAATATCTAAATATCTAAATATTAATATCTTAATATCTTAATATATGTGTGGTGTGTCATGTAGACGTGAAGATATGTGTGGTGTGACGTGAGTGGAGTGTGATGAGAGTATGGAGAATCAGTGTAGAAGCAGATGGCCAGGTGAAACAGGGGAATCGCGCTTTGAAACATGGGCATGGTGTGGGTCGGAGTATGCTCGTATATTTATCCCCACATGATCCAGGATATGTGTTTCGCTTTTGACTGTTTCTGTTCATCTTGTATTTTCTACTTAAGGCGGTGTACATCCGTTACGAGCCCGGCCCGATGCCTGACTTGCTCCCCCGCCTAAAACTGTCTAGTGTCTATGTCTATGTCTATGTCTATGTCTATGTCTATGTCTATGTCTATGCCTACTCTCTAGTTGTGTCTATGCCTACTCTCTAGTTGTGTCTATGCATACTCTCTAGTTGTGTCTATATTTATCTACAGTCTACTATTACTTGTGTTTTGTCTGTATTGTCTGCTGTGTCGTCTGGCATGACCATGTGTGGGCAGTATGGCAGTTATGTGACGGAAGCCCAGCACTTTTTGACCAGTTGAGCGGAAACGCCGCAAAATTGTCCACCAAAAGGGTAACTATTCCTTCTCTGCCTGCTTATAAAAATAACTCGTCGTAGAAGAGGCCTTCCTGTTATTTCCATTGTGTGAAGGTGGCTCCCTCCGGCATCCTACTACTCTCTGCGCCTGTGTGCAGGTGAAACGCCGCGCGTGTGCATCTCAACCGGTTTCGTTAAATTGCTTACTTTTGATCGGCTGTCACATCGCACCATATATAGCCCCGCCCTTTTCACCACTCTACCTTGAATCCACTTTATTCGCCTTGCCTTCCAATCTTTCCGACCTGTGCTTAAGACAAACTAATCCTGGCCACCGCTCTTTACATTGGCTTGCTTCTTTGTCTTTGTCTTTTGTCTCACTGTCGAACCGGCTTACCATTTTACTGCCCTATCAAATTCGTCTGTCCTTATCCCTTTTTACCATGTCTGGATTTGCTCTGCCTGATGCTACGCCTAGGAAACGAAGGCTCTCTCCTTATACGCCCAACTCGGTGTGTAAGAAACCCTTTCTGCTGGCTCAAAGCATGCTGATAGTGACCCCTGAACACAAAATCCTGCGCTACGCCAAATCTACTGTGGACTCGCTTGCTGCCTCCAGTCCTGCGGGGTTGTCTATTCCGGCTGTGTTGCTTCCTACGCCGCTGACCGTTGGCTCCGGTCGCTCCAAGAATTATGACGGCGTGGTGCCTTCCAAACGGTCCAGAAACTTGACTGCTTGCTTACAGGCGTTGGCCGATGATACAACACATGAGCCGGCTCCTAGTGCTCAGTTCTCGCCTGGCTTGAAGATCCACTTGGCTGCTCCCACTGAAGAGTCCAGCTCGCTAGCGTTCCTGAAAAGCCGTCGTTTGTTCGATGAACCGGGGCCCATTTGCATGAATACGCCTTCCGCAGGTGCATCTCCCAATTCCATGAACCTACCTTCATCTCCAGATGTTTCTTCGCCAAAAAACCCACTGACTCCGCCGCAGTTGACCATAAAGCAGGAGTCGTTCTTCGAAGACGCGTACTCGGATGATGAACGCGTGGAGATTGTCAATTTCTCTGATTTGGACAAGATCCCAAGGCACGAGCTCTCCAACCCGTTCCTTGAAACAAACCCTTCCAAACATTCTGAAAAAGTGGCCTTGCCCATTGATCTTTCCGACACCATCGAGCTTATAAACCATACCAGCGGAGAACGCAAGCTTCTGCGAATGATGGAGGACCAGAAAAGGTTCAAGCCCCGGAAACTCGAGTTCACGGAGCCTCCTCCGCTGAAGCTCAATTTCAATGTGACCAACCAATTTATTGGCAAGACAATTGGGAGGAACTTTACCTTGCACGATGCTCCGGGCTTGGCTCCGGGCTTTGAGATCTACGACGATAGTGAATGATTATCGTCACTCAACTTCGCATGTTTAATGACTCAATATAAAGTCATGTGTTCAATCACGCATGGCTTCAATTACTCACGACTACTCAAACACTCATGGTTCTCATAACTCATCATGAACTCATGACTTCAATTTCTCTTGGACTACTGTTCACGGACCACTCATGACTTTAATGACTCATGACTACCCATTGACATTTTATGGACTTATGCATTGCCACCTGATTCTTATAGACTTAATAAACTATTCATTGGCATACTTGCGCAAATTGTCCCAGCCAAGCGAGTTGGAGTTGGGCAATTTAATCACCTCGATCTGGTTCAACAACTCGGGCGTACTGGAGTCTGCATACGTTGCAGTGTACCGAATGGGTCTGCTGATGGAATGCTCGGGATCTTCGTCGTCCCCTCTAAACTCCACCGGTAGCTTCTTCTTAACTTCAGGGTATTCCGTAGGGAGCACAAAGTGTTGCGAGAGGTTGGGCTTGAGGAGAGACGTCAACTCCATGGCCTCGGCATCGCCAGGCTTGAGCTGCGACCGCTTCGCCCAGAGCTCCATCTTCCTCTTCTGCCGGGCCCTCCACCTCTTCTCGTTGTACAACTTCTCAAAGTCCGTGTTCTTGAACTGGAAGTACGACGTCCAGGTATCCGTGGCCACATCCCTATAAGCATTGAGGAGAAGGTTGAATGAGGTGCTGTTGTGGAGCATCTCTAGGTTGGTGAAGTCCTCAGTGAAGATGCGCTGCCGGGCTGTGACTAACTCGATATTGTCGTTGTTGTAGAAGTCGTGAACCAAGCCTTTGATGGGACGATCTCCTCTGCTGATGGAGGGTTTGGTGACTCGATTCACACTCAAGTGGGTGGAGCTGTTCAGCTTGGGAGCCGTTTCCTTGGTGAACCGCTTGATGCGGTTGATTTTGTTGACCAATGCAGCATCCTTGTAGTTGCCCGAGCCGGGACCCCGGTAGTTCTTGAAGTAGTAGAACTTGAAATGGAACGCATCTTGGTCGGAGTGCAAGAGGGTCTGGTAGAGCTGCGGCGACATCTCCTCATCTTCCGGAAGTAACAGTAAGGACTTCAAGTGGTCTCCAACCGGGTTGGCGTTCTGCGACGACAGGTTCATCTGGTTGGTGGTGACAAAGTAGTTAGGCACCTTGCATATGGACGTGACATTGAATTCGGGGATCTGCCCTGCTCCGGGAAGAAGATTTTCCGTGACGTCAGCTTTGTTGGGGTCGATGCTGCCAATGGCCTTTCTTTGGCGGCCAACAGGTTTCCTGGCCGAAAGCACCGGGTCGGTTGATTGGCTGGTCACGTCATCCAGGAAGTAGTTGTTGTTGGAACAGATCAACTCTCTTTCAAAAGCACTCATATTGGTACCACAAACCTTCCTGTAGATACCGTCATGCTTGTAAAGATTGAGCTTTGTGAGTGGGTTGAGGGAGAGGAACGAAGCATAGGTCAAGGGAAGCCGTTCCTCGATGTTTTCGAAGCCAGGGAACACTTGGGCCACGGTTATGAGCTCGTCCTCCGGGATTTCAGGCAAATCTCCCACCACGGGCGATTCAGGGGTATGAACACCAAAAAGGAGGTCGTCGGTTAGGAGGATCTGCACCAAGAGCAGGAGGTCCATATAAAAGAGCTTGGATTTGGCAAGCGTATGGTCAATGAGCTTTTGAGCCTGAAGAAGTTTATTAAGCGCCAAATCTGTATTCAAAATAAGCTTGCTCTTACAAACCCCCGTCCTCTTGACCATCTTGCTGATCACCTGGTACGACGAGGGGAAGTTCCAGAGTTGCGCCAAGTGGTGTATTAGCACATATGGCGAGTCATTGTAGAAGAAGTGGGGGACTTGAAGCGTATAATTCTGCAGGAGTTGTTTGGAGGCATTTGGGGGGCAAAAGTCGACCCCTGTCCGAAACCGTGTAGTTGACAGGGACGAAAGGGGGGCCGACGGCTGGACCACGCGTAGACTCATCAAGTCAAATGGTATTGGATCCTAGAGTCACAGATAAGAATCACAGATAAAGAATCACAGATAAAAGTGATAGTAGTGAATGGACGAGAGTCACGGATTGGGTAGAAGTGAAAGTGGAAGTGTTAAGAGTGTGGAGGAGTAGTGAGTAGTGAGTTATGCGTATGCTATGAGTGAGTGAGTGAGTGTTGTGGGAGCTGAGGTGTGGCACGTGACCCGCTTATTGCTACTTGCAGAACAATGATACATCCACAGAAATATTTTGTATAAGAGATATATGATACTTCCTGTATACTGGAAATGGTTCTAGTCAATCTCTCTTTTCACCGTCTACTGTCCTGTCCTGTCTACAGTCCTGTCTACTATCCTGTCTACAGTCCTGTCTACAGTGACTATCTACTGTGAGTGACTGACGTTGACGGTAGACTTTGTTGTTAAAATTAAGTTTCATCATTCATATCTGAAGTCATAGTCCATACCCTACTATAGAGTAGTGACCACTCAAGTGTGGAACGTCAATTGTCACCTCAGGTATTGTCTGGTCTGTATATAACTATCCAGTAGCTTAGTACTGCTCAAACCAGACCGAGACCTCCATATATAGTGCAATTCTGGAGCTCTTTCGGAACCTCTTAGACTAATTTCTGAGCCTCCTGCTTTTAACTCCTGCATCCTGGAACTCCATCCACTACAACACAAAATCCACTCATAATCCACTCATAATCCACTACAACACTAAGGGAGAATCCAAATCTGTCTCCAGTCAGTACTCGAAAAATTAGTATCAATAATGATGGTTCTGTAGATAATGTAGATAGTGTGTAGTCTCAAAACTACCAGAAAGAAGTCCATTGCGTAGTAGTAAATGTCATGTACATTAAGTGTCTGTCTATACTCCAAGTCTCCTCTTCAACTAGGACAGTATGCTATTTAGGATCACCATAAGGAGCAATCATGGCACACATCTTCAGTGCATACATAGAGATCGGAATTTCCATACTGGATCACAGACTAAAGAGAAAAGACTAGAGTAGAGTAGTAGTGTACGAATTTAGTGCGGAAGTGTGTGCGTAGGAGTGTGCGGAGGTGTAGCCTGGAAGAATGTGGCACTGCATACATTTCGCACGGTGTATTCATTGACTTTACTGTTCTTTCTGTCCATTGCTCCAGCCACTAAATCTCCAAATGTGTAGTTTCTTTGTATGCTTGACCTGTATTATGTACTCACACCTAGAGTGGATTTTGAGATACCATTCTTCTAATTTTCGTCTAATCATCATTCAAAGGACACAAGACTGTATGGAGTATAGGTAGACTGGAACTGGTGCTGTGATTGGTGCTGTGATTGGTGCTGTGATTGGTGGACTGGTGGTATCAATGTAGATGCAATGGGATGTCAATTTGTAAGGGTGTTACTCTTCGGATGAAATAGCCGACTAGATATTTATTGGTAATATTGACTCGGAATTGATCAATGCCATTGCGGAGTAAAGAATTGGGCCGGATCGTCCTGCACACAAGACACATTCCAAGGTTCTGGTCCATTGATTTATAATCACCTCAATTCCCTGGAATAGTTGATGAATCTGGCCGTAAACGTGATATACCTATTGAAATCTTTCTTAGTTTGTGAAACCGTATCCGTCAACTATTGCAACCCATTCCACTTCCTAATCCGGTAATTTCTACTCAAAACCCTCTACTTAAAAACTAATCTCTCCATGTGACCCAAAGTGTATTTCAAGAGTTGCATGGGACATGCCCGGAATACGGTCCTGGATACAATACCTTGGGTAAAGACAATGTCGGAAATGACAGATCTGGGGCGTGCTGGGTGCAGGAGCGGTGATCGGGTGACATAGAAAGTCGTACGACGAAGGCCAGCCTCGGAATAGAGTGGAAGGGCCGGAAGTCTCGACCAGCACACCCGTACACCCGGCCACCTCAGCAGAAAAAGGCCCAACGCCAAAGCCTCCTTTTTGGGCTCTAAAAAGCTAGAAATAAGTCAATAGAGGAAATGATAGCCTAATAAAGCACAAGCCAATTTTCAGCGTACAGCGGGCTATTCTGCGTCCTCTAGAGGGGTATTTGAAAAAACCCCAGGGTGCCGAACCGAGGGCGTTCTATGCAGGTCCCTCGGTGAAACAAGATCCGACATGAGCATGAGAACCAGCCTACCTGCTGCACCCAAGCCCAAAACCAAAAGCCCACCATCTCCCAAAACATCTTGGATATTCATAATTTATCCATTCAAAATCTCGACAATCCCAAAAAGTTATATGTAGTAAATCCGGTCTCTGATCTCTCAGAAGGTGTTCTGGAAAACCTCTGCATGTGCACATTGTCATTGGTCATCGATCTAACCATTGTCGTTGGCCATCGATGTGGCCATTGTTTTTATCCACCTTATTGTTCCGGCCACTGAATGACATTTAGACCTTCTCACCGTAAACAACTCTAATTAGAATCTGTGTTTGGCCTACCCAACATATAACGACCGTGCGCGCCTATACTTACCTTTTTCCCCAGGCCTGTGCGATTCGCTGGGTTTCCCAGGAACATGCCCCAGTCATCAGGGCAACACTAAACGATGGGTAGAGATTTAGGCTTTTGGGCAGAAGATGCATTTTTTCGCCCATGCAACATTTGAAGAAAACACGTTGGGCCAGAACAATGCAACTCATGACACTAGGCTTTGGCCTTGGTTGCCATGGTTGTTGAACATAACGGCCAACCAATCAATATGCTACTGACTGTAGACTGACTGTAGACTGACTGTATACTGTAGTAGTAATTTAATCACCACTATGGTTTTGTTTCATGTGTTTCATGTGTTTCATGGCATGTGGTCAACTGTTCTTGTTTCTGTTCTTGTTTCTGTTGTTCCTGGTGCTGGGGTGTATATGGCGGAAGGAGCAGCAGGCGCGAGATTGAGCAACAGCCGCGAGATTGAGCCTCGGATTGATGCACCGTCCCCACCTCTCATGGCCGCGCGCAAGTATATAAGTAGTGGGGTCCGGCCCGGTTCTCACGTCCCCCACCATGTCCGAATTAGAAACCGTCACCTACGAAGTCCGGGGCAAGATCGCCGTGATCACTCTCAACAACTCCTCCAAGCTCAATGCCTTGAACGGTAAGGAGTACCTCCAATTGGCCAAGTACATCCAGGAGGCCGACGATGAGGAGGACACCATCTGTACACTCATCCAATCCACGGGAAGGTACTTTTCTGCCGGCGCCAATTTCGCCGATAAGGCTTTGATCGAGGCCGATCCTGAGGTGGTGTTTTCCCACGAGTACTGGTTGCAGAATTTCGCCGGTAGAAATGTCTATTTGACCGACTTGTGCCATAACCATAAGAAGGTCTTGGTGGCTGCGTTGAACGGGCCGGTGATTGGTTTATCTTCTGCGCTTGTCAGTTTGTGTGACTTGGTGTACTCGATTGACGACTCCAAGGTCAATCTCTTGGCGCCTTTCTCCAACCTTGGCTTGGTGGCCGAGGGCGCCACCCTGGCCACGTTATTCTTGCGTTTGGGCTGGTCCAAATCCGCAGAAGCCTTGTTGTTTGCCAAGCCGGTGCTGGGCGAGGACTTGCGCCAGTTGGGATTCTTCAACAAGTCGTATAATGGCCAGAACCTCTCCACGGAGGACTTCAACCTGGAGGTGTTCCGCGACTTGGAACGCAAGTTCGATGGGTTATATGAGCCTTCGATTTTTGCCAATAAGCAGTTGCTCAAGAGTAACCGTGACCAGATGATTAACACGGCCAGTGCCAAGGAGGCCATTGTTGGCTTCAACAGATGGATCCAGGGCGTGCCCCAGATGAGGTTCTCGGAGATGGCCCGGAAGGAGAGAAAGCACAAGATCTAGTCTTTGCTACTCACCTTGACTCGTTCTAGCCATTACATATTCATGTCTATCACATGGCCCATGACTATTATGCCCCTTGACTTTGCCTCTCGCACAAACTGTACAATAGACCTTATTATCTAACTTCTCCAGTATGAGTAGACCGGGAAATGGGTGCGAAACCCGCCGCACACCCGTACCCCTCTATCTACACACTCCAACCTTATCAACCTCGTCTATACATCTCTGTTCCACCTACTCTTCATTCACATCTACGCCCACATTAATACACCCCTTCATTCCCCTTCATTTCCCTGGAGTCCTGCATGTCGTATAACCTCCCGAACCCCTCGCTAGTGGGCATTCTACTAGCGGTATCCACGCACAATGGGCCTCAGATCATCTTCAGCTACCCCAAACACCTTAAAAGCAGCAGCACACAGTCCAACCCCCTTTCGGACAATGATGATTTTGATGATGAAGATTATGAAGCTGCTGAATTCCAAGCCCCTCAAGATCTGCCCCGTCTGAACGATGCTTGGAACGTTCAGCGTCTGGATTTCTACCTAGGCTCCAAGTTGGATCTACTCAGTTTTCTTGATGCTAGAGACAAACACAATAAGGAACTGAAGAATGTGAAGGAGAAGGAAAAAATGGAGGATTCAAAAGACGATAATTCTTTTTCGCTGCTGGATAAGAGTGAGCTGAAAAAGGCAGAGAAATCCACCGTGGTGGGTCTAGAACTAGACCAATTATCCGAACTCTTGTGTCCGCCACGAGCCATGTGCAACCGACGCTTTGATATGGTTCTTGAAAACCACGTGTTTTTGGGGTTGCCCGTGCACGTGAACCGCCATGGAGTGTGGAGAGAACGGAAGCATCATGCGTCCAAGAAAACCATGCTGGACCATGCTTCTAACCAGAGGGACGATACGCCCGAACCCAAACCAAAAACAACGGAAACATCCCTGCATTCAGCCACGGCCTTGACCATGTTCCACTTGGTTTTTGTTATGGATCCGCCCAATATCGAGCGCAATTACCGTGTGGATGAGATGTTCTACAATGTGGTGTCCAAACTTTCGCTTGTGCTCCGCTACGAACAACACAAAAACAATTACGTGGGTTCTCAGGTCCAACAAGTGTTTAAACTTAAGGAACAATGGCGGGGATCCGAGCAACTGGGGGATTTGACGGGGCACTTGGTGCAACGGAGCGCTGTGTGCAGGATGATATCGGATTGCTACCATTCACTTCTGGAGCTGAAGATAGCCAGTCTCAATATCAATAGCAAGCTCCGGTCGTTTCAGATCCCTATCAAGATGGAGTTTTTATCATTACCAGACTCCACGGTCCCTTATATCCCAGGGTCTTATCTTCTGTCAACCAGCTGTGTGGGCTCTGGGCAGGCCAATTTGGGCGAGACTTCCCGCTATAACAATAGCAACCAGTTCTTGCAGCTTCTCCTTGGCACTTCTCTCGATAGAGGTGATCCTGGCATGGACTTTGACCAGGAGGACGAGGACAGTGCGGACCGCATCCACTCCAATCCTGACGATATCATCTACCTTGCATTACTTCTTTGGGATGAACCCGAGCAGATCATTAAAGATATTAAGGCGGATCCCAGTGCCGAAATCGCCAAGTTTATCAAGCTCATTACCCCCACAGAGCTGTTGCTCCGTATCTTCAACACCATGCAGGTGCACCACGAGTCACAGCTAGATCTTTCCCAGATTAAGTCGTTTGCGCTCCATCTTGTGTATTGGCGACGTGCACGTGTCATTCCTCCCTTGAGCTCCCGTTCCATCTACATTGTGTCGCCTATGGCTCCTCTCAACACCAATTTTGTGCGGGACGTGCCCAAGTTCGCCCAGATGTTTCCCACTGTTCCGTCGCTTCCGTCATTTTTGAAGCTTCTTTCGACCAGAACAAAAAAACCTCGCCAGTTTGCTTCCATCATTCCTTCCAGGGACCACAAGGATATGTACTTGCTCGCACTCCTGTGGCTAGTGCGGTTTGGCTACGTGACCCAGCTTCACACATATATCTGGCTTAAGGTTTCGAAAAAGGTCAAGATGAATGTGGAGGAGGAGCTTGAGGAGGAGGTCAGCCGGAACTCTAATAAGGGCCGCAAGGAGCCACAGCGAGACACCAAGGTGGATAATACATCGAAAAAGGCCAATGTGGTGGATAACACATCCAAAAAAGCCAATCTGGTTGACAATACGTCCAAGCAGAACCAACGGCCTGCGCCGTCGATCGAGGACGAAATCAGCCGGATTCAGAAGAAACTCGAGGCCTCCCACTCGCTCCCAGACATTGTTTTGGAGAGTGACGGCGACACCATTTTGGTGGATCCCGGGCGAGCATCTGCTTTGGAGCGGCGCTGGCTCGACCGCATCGTCCATACCGAGTGCCATCTCTCGCCCGACCTTACCACGGTGTTCTACCGGTTGTTGAAGTATATGAACGGGAAGAACTCGTTGGAGTTTCTATTGCTCCGGGAAAATGTGTCACGGTCGGACCTTAGGCGTCTCCTTCTTGCCATCGAGGACCATATCATCTCCGTCCGTCATTGGTGATCAAAAAAGGAGAAGGATGAGTGATCTCTATTGAAATCATGTCATACTTGTACTGTCCACCTTTGAAGTGGCTACAGTTTCAAACAAGGGATTGAAGCAAGCGAGTTCTAGAAACTACACTATGAAGCACCAGCTGCCAGGATCTTCGCCTCTCAATCTTCCGATGAGCTGGTATCCTTCTTTGCATAAGTACTACACTTCCCAAATGTCACAGTATCAGTGTACCAGAGAAATAGTGGAGCAGTGGAGTTTCAGATGGATATCAGAAGCAGAAGATTTACTTATTCTTAGAGTATCAGAGTATCAGATCAGTGGAAGATTCAGGTGAGTCATATGGAAAACGGCAATGTGCGAGAGTAACGAAGAGAAATAGAAAAGAAGAGTAACGAAGAGAAACAGAAAAGAAGAGTAACCAGAGGAGAAGTGATACGCAGAAGATATAGAGAATAGTTTAATAGGAATCTTGGTTGAGAACAATATCCATTGGTAAGTTCTCGAAGATATACAAGAATAAAGTCTGTATGTATGTAATTGCAGAAGATATTTCTGATTCAAACGAAAAAAGTAAATGGAAGCACCAGGTGAATATGGTGTTATGGTTGAAGTGGAGTCACATTGATGGACCAAGCAGCGTTGTATGCAGGACCCTATAAAATATCAATTTTTTATAAAAAAAACCCTCTATAATAATATGGATTCCAGAAATTGATTGAATAATCTTATAAATCAATTATTCCCAAAGTGGAATAAATCATGAAATTAATGATGGATTCTGAGGTTTGCGTTTCCTCACTATCTCACTCAAAATGCGAATATTCACCCACCTAACAAAAAAACATCAACATCCTTCAGTCTGGAAATTACTCTACAGTCTATCCATTACCCTACAATCCCATTCCTTGATCCCACTCTATCCATACATTACATCATGACTTGACATCATGACTTGACATTATGACTTAAAATCATGACTTAAAATCATGACTTAAAATCATGACTCAACATCATGAGTATAGTAGAGTCCCAGAGTCAGATCCAGGGAAGAAGTGAGAGGAAGTGCAGAAGGTTATTAAATTTCTTTGCAGATCATGTATTTTTTTACTAACGTACTCACGGGTGTACGGAGTTTAAATGTCACTGAGCCGTATGGGGTAATAACCATAATTGTTTGGGGGTGTGCATTCTCATAGTCAAAATCTAACAAATGAAGCGAGAACTACAGCACCAAACCAGTGCATCTCATCCACTTTTTCTTTGATTCATCTTACACTACAACACTACTACTCTCTATATTGCTATAGATGACTATGTGAATAAGACATGTCAATGGTATATTATTAATCACTCTACACCCATACTCCATACAACTGTCTTTATGGTCTACTATACACTACTACACAGGCTATGCACCGAACTATAGTATACTGTACTATACACTACTTCACACCTGCTTTGGTAAGGATTTTCTAGAACCAGTACACTGCTTAGATACTCTGGTATTAGTACATAGAAAAGGTGCTGGAAATTAGAATATCAGTAAATATTGCTAGGTGAGTATAGGGCAGGACAGGGCACGCAACCAGACGAGTGCATATAACAGGGCTCATAATCATACTCTACCCCAGAGCCCAGTACCTCGTGCCAGGACAAGTATACTACCAGTCTCATAGCTAGTGTTGTACTGTACTCTATACATCCTGTGTAGAGTAGGAGTCAGCTCCACCAGTTCTGTCTCTGAGATTATTTATAGACTATTACTACTCTGGTGTAGATGTGGATGAGTGAGACCATAATGGTGTGCATAGGGAGTATAATTATAATCAATAGATTATATTAGACTACAGCAATAAGTTTATGTATAAGTCACAGTACAAATAAAACATGGTATGCACATAGCCAGTACATAGAGTGCATAGAGTAGACGTATTGTGGTAGTACGGAGAATAGACATCGACTGTATAATAGAAGTGTACCAGTATATAGAATTCCAGTCCATTCAATTCAGCCAGTCAATTCAGCCAGTCAGTTCCGTCTCTGGCTCCAGTTCCACTTCCAGCTTCTACTAGTTCTGGTCATTACTGAATCCATTGGCTCCACCGGTTCTACTTGTACCAGTTCTGCTAGTGCTAGACCCAGCTCTAGTTCTGGCCAGTCTTCTAGTTCAGGTTCTACTGGTTCTGGATTTACTGGATACTGATACTGCTTTCAGCCAGCTTTAGTCTTTAATAGGCTCTAGCTTCAAGTGGTTCCAGTGGTTCCAGTTCCAGTTCTTGTTTGATGGTGTTGTACTGATTAGAACTCTGATAGTGGAGGCTTTACTGGTGTTTTAGTTCCAGGTCCAACTAGTGCCAACTCTAGTTCTAGTCAAAATTTGATGGACATTAGTCTACACTTTTTACTCTATACTACTTAGTCTATACTATTGGAGACTACGGTAGGTCGGTCACTATATCTGTCTAATAATTGCTGTCTAATAATTGTCTCTGTCTAGTATGTCTGTCTGCTCTAGATATCTGTCTGCTAAAACTGTACTCTAGTCTACTACTACTCTGTTAGATAGTGGTAGAGACTGGTAGTGCATAGTACATCATATAGTATAGTCTAGAATGGTCGTGTTTTCTGTGGAATTCTAATAGGGGGTAGCAGTAGAGTACTCTATGCAGACTTGATGATGACTTGTATCCTAGTTTGCAGTCGTGTATAACCAAACTTTATTGGGTGCAAATCTATATGACGTCATCATTCTCCTTGCTGTGACATTACTGAACATGCCGAACAGTAGAAATAAACAATTCTGGAAATATTCTTAGACGTCACACACGAGAATGAAACTAACTATGGAGTTAGAGTGGAGAGTACTGTAGAGTACTGGTACTAGACCAATTGAAACCACATTGTGTAGTATGTCGTCCACCTGCACATAGTTAGTGTAGCATGGTGTGGCTTGAACCTTAACTCCATCCTTGGGTGGCTCACCCGAGGTTGTCCTCCTGGTCGGCCTCCATCTCGTTTCCCTCAATCTCCACGAAA
Organism: Metschnikowia kamakouana; assembly: GCA_002374535.1. NCBI lineage: Eukaryota > Fungi > Ascomycota > Pichiomycetes > Serinales > Metschnikowiaceae > Metschnikowia > Metschnikowia kamakouana. The sequence continues at coordinate 554,096 of NKZX01000666.1, forward strand.
TTGGTGAAGTGAAGTGGCCGATGCGACTCGTGGTAGAACGGAAGCGGAATGTCCATCTTCAAGTCAAATGCTCCGTTGGCATCCCACACTGGCCCGATGAACGAGTAGTTCCAGATCTCATCGTCCGGCACCAAGAACCCTCCCACAATCTTATCGGAGAGAATCAACTGTCTCTTGGCACTGAACGCAGGACTGAAGCCTGCGGGGGCCGAGGATACCAAGTCCGTGTTGTTCTTTCCCCAGACGTAGCCTTCGTGGGTCACGGAATAAGCACTCAAGGTGACGGAACCTGGGGTGAAGGAAACGGTCAACGATACCATGTCCGGGGTCCAGGCCTGGTTGCGGGCTGCAAACGAAGCCACGGTGGTCACGTCCATGGGCGAAAGCATGTTCAAGTCAGAGCTCTGCGTGTGAATCCAGCCGAGCAATTCCAAGCCCGACAAATAGTCGTTTCTGCTCTTGTCGTAGAGCAACGTGGGAAACTGCACGGAATGGGGACTTCCCAACTGCGGCACCAACGCTATGGCCTTGATCTCTTTGATCTGCCGGTTGTCGCTGGGGGAGCTTCCATATATATAGCCTCCGATTTGTGTTCTGGTATCGGAGATCTGCACAAACTTGCGGAGCATGTTCTTGGCCATGATATAGGTATAGCTGTCGTCATCAAGGTAATCGTCCGACGAAACATAGATGTTCTTTGTTCGGAGATGGAGGTTGTTGGCAGCAATGGCCCTATTGCGCCATTCATTCTGAGAACTAAAGTCCAGCTGCTCGTAATTGGTCGTGGTGATGGTAGTGATTTCCTCTCCATGGACGTTTTGCGTGGTGGTCTTCAAGGCCGTGAGCTGATTCTTGGCACTGGCCATGTCGTTATCTCTGCTCTCTTTTCCTTCCACATCCAAGATCTGTTGTCTTGTGGCAGAAGGAGCCCGGACTTCCTGGCCTAGAATCAAGTCTCTGATCTCAGATTGCGTCAACGACTGGATATTGACGTTGTTTTTCTTGGCGAAATCATTCAAGATCAAGTCCCGTAACTGAGTCTCCACATCGATCCACTGGTCCTCGGCCAAAGTGGGCCATAAGTGGTGGCTCTGCGTTACCACACTGGCATCGGGGCGGAGAATCAAGTTGGTCCGCTCGTGGTTGATACCCAAGGCCCGGAGCAAAAGAATCACCCGGGAAAACGCCGTGTACGACGAGATGCTCTGGAGCCAGTCGTCGTATAAGTTAAAGAGCACCATCTGCGGCTCGCTGGCCCGTACAACGACGTCCGCCAACTTGTCCACCTTGAGAGCAGCAGCAAATGGAAGCTGAAGCTCCGACGCCCGGATACTGATGTTGGGGAAATCCAACATGTGTACCTCCAATGGGTCCATGACTCCCTTTCTGGTGGCAATCAATTGCTTGGGCTGTTCTTCACGTGGCAATGAACGCACCAATGCTGCCACCTCCTCTGCAGTCTTCCACTTGGCAAGCTGGCCCAATCTCTTCTGGCCTGCCCATACAGACGTATGGATGATCTTCAAGAACAACTGGCCAGATTTGGGGTTCAACATGAACACTGCTCCATTGATGGGTTTGGTGGTGAGGTTCCCCTCGAACGTGCGGTGCACTGTGACTCTGTAAACATTGGAGTCATCGATGAAAAGTTGTGTTTCATTGTTGAACAACTCCGAGTAGTTGGACGAGTTCAAGAGGGCCACCTGTGGCTGCGATTGGTACAACTGTAAACCTTTTCTGACCCGCTCGCGAAGAACATATAAGGCTGGGTTGGCCTTCATGATTTCTCGCATGGCGTTCTGCATCAATGGCTTCATTCCCGAGAACCAATTGCCGTATACGTCATAGACGTTATAGGCGAGATCCACCCCCACCATGGCTCCTGTTGGGGACGGGTAGTTGCTTGAGGAGTCCGTGGTGTAGTCCAAGAACTTGGCCCGGGTGTACCTGGAGATATCGTGGGAGTCGTAGTCTCCGTACCGGAGCTGCACATCCATCCAGTACTTGGTAGCCGTGGTGCTATCGAAGGTATCGTTTTTATCGTTGAGCAACGATGGACGCGACACGTTCCATTTGTAGGTGCTGGTCAACACAATATCAGCTGAAGATGAGTTCATCTTGTACGACTTCCTGGGGTGGATGGCCTGTTTCTCCACTGTGTCCACGCGTAACACCTCCAACTCCTTGTCTAAGACCTGACAGAGGTCCTGCACCAACGACTCGTGGATCTTCTGCCAGAGATGGGCACGGAAGATCTGGATGAGCGAGATCTTGAGCGTGGGGATCTTTCCATGCAAAAAGATGCCTGTCAAGTCGAGCTGCACCAAGAATCCCACATACACATTTGCTCTGTTGATTGTAGGTGACCACCAAAGCGTGAACCGTCTGTTTGGAATCTGACTCAAACCAGACCGTTGGGCATTGGTCAACTTCTTAAACTTGAGCGAGTCCTCGAACCCTGATGCCTTTTCCCAGAATAAGCCTTCCCACGAGTCAAAGCCAGTGCCTTTGAAAAGCGTATGTTCAAGAATGGTCTCCACTCCGCCCAACGCTTGGATCACATCCGTTCTATAGGCAGAGAGATTCCATAACTTACCATCATGGTGGTTATTGGTCCACCAGAATGGGTTGTAACGGGGCAAACTGAACTGTTTAAACTCCCTCCGGATACGGTGGCCCTTATCATAGGCCAAGGTCTGCCTGTCCTTCTGGAACAAGGTGCTTATTCTGGGCAATCCACGGTCCCAGCTGGCCTCCATATCTTCAAAGGTAAGACGGCGGTTTTGCTCCATGGCCTCTTGTCGCTTGATGGTGTATTCAGCCCACACCCTTTGTGAGTCCAAGAACTCGTTTTCCCACGTGGTGATGTAGCGGAAAATGGTGGGGATCATGCGCTCCTCCTGGTGGCTCATGCCTCCCCGGAAATGCGTGATTCCCGTATCGGTTTGCTTGGACCACTTGAGGTCGGATGCAGGAATCAAGATATGGGAAGCACTCAACATGCCCAAACCACCAAGTTCCTTTGGAGTGTAGAACACGGCCGGTGGGAACCTCGAAGGCATCTTGGAGTTGAGGCCCATCTTCACCTTGTTCTGGATCTTGGTCTCACATTTCACAAGCACATCGAGAAGAGGCCGGGTGGCCACTATGGCTTCTCTATAGAAAGCAAATAATGAGATCAACGACGTGTTCCACTTGGCAGCCACCTTGGTGAAGGTGGAAGAGCCGGCCGACATGAGGATCTGTCGGATACGGTTCTCGAACTTGTCCACATCTTCCTGCGACACCTGGAGATAAGCCTTGGCCGTTCTCTCTTTGGTGGCCTGGTTGATCAAGTCCCACACTCCTTCTTGAGACGACAGGTCGCTGGCCATGCGGGACTTGGGGATCAAACGCACTTCAAACCCACACAAGGTGAAAAGCAAGTTGGCGTTTTCGGGGGAGTATACCGAAGCATAAGTATCCTGCCATCTCATCTCCGTGAGAGAAGTAGGGATTCGCCCCGACACTTCCCAATGCACAGCCTTACCCAAATTAACATCGGACCGCATAAGCTTCATGCGTGCATCCTTGGGCCAGCACCGGTGGTTATTGTAGCCCACCACGTTCTCGAAGTTGGGGTCGGGGTTTTCCTGGAGGAAGTCCTGAACCAAGTCCTCAGCCTCCTCTCGTTCGAACCGGAAAAACATGTACACCTTGTCGAGATACCGCAAGTAGAGCCGGAGCGGGCTGGCCGTTTCGGTCTTTTTGTCCTTAAACTGGAGGAAAGAGTTGGGCTGGTGCACAGGCCCTGCGAGTTCCAGAGCCCGGTCCTGGCCCAAGATCAACAAGTCTAGAACCAATCCATAGTACTGGTAGACGAAGGACGAGAACTGGAGCCCGCGGAGCATTCCCAATTGATTCACGTGGTTCATATCCTTATAAGTGAGCCCCACGTTGTTTTTGGACGTGATGTAGTCGGCGATATTAGGGTCCACGATCAACCGCATTAACCGGTTGAGCACCGTGAAGTCAATTTTCTCCGTGTACTTGCTCAAAGTAGAGTGCAACAAGACATTGGATTCGCCATGTGCAGTGCTCCACACGTTATCAAGGTTATTGATTCCCTGGCACCATTTGTACACGAGCAACGGGGGGATTTCGTCATCCGAGGGCTTCATCCAGTTGGGGAACAACTGCCTCTTGTCAGCCTCGTACCAGAGGTACTGGTCCAAGTAAGCATCAGTGATCTTTTCAAGTGGATCCACGGCGTAAGTAGGTACAAGATGGCTGTAGTGGTCCATCATCTCCAAGCCCACCTCCTTAAAGATCCGCTGCGTCAAGAGGTACTTCTTGATACGGGCCAAACACTCGTTGGGGCTATCGTAGGCCTGTTCAATCAAAGCCAACTCTTCTCTCTGGGCCGAATTGAGCCGGGAATTGGCATTGTATGCATCCTTGAGGTTTTCAAGTGCTAGAACAAGAAGTTTGGTATCGTGCTTGTAAGAAATGGGAGGAAAAGGAATGGGGCTGAAGCGTCTGCTCTCTAACCAGTTGACCATGGTTTGGAACGTGATCACTGCTTCATCTGGAGAAACAAACGGCCCGTTCTTGGCGAAATCCTCTTGACGTTCCTGCTCGCCTTTAATCCAGAGCCGTGTTAAGCGGCCCAAGTTCTTCTTGACCACGGTTTTCTCCACCGTGGCTCCTCGCCGGATCCTCTCTCGGTTGTAGTGGGCTATAGAGATCCAACCCTCGGCCTTGCCCTTGATATAATGCTCAATGATCTTTTCAATGGGCCGGGGCAAGCCTGGCACCTTCCAAGGAATGTTTGCTTTCCAGCACCTCCAGGCTTCACTCAAATGCTGGAGGATGATGCTCGATTTGTTCTGCTTCAAGCCATCTGGGATCATATCCATGATATCATGCATGACCTGAGCACGTAACTCGAGGTCGTAGTACGAATCGATTCTCTGCTTGGTGACAGTTTTGGCTACGTCATTGGCTCTTCTGCCTTCGAATTGTCTGGCCAACAAATTGCCCAACCACCGTTCAAGCAAGGGAATTGTGCCTCGGATAAACGAAAGCCACACCCTCCATGCAGGCTGCCAGAACCCACACCCGGGGCCCTTGCCTATTGACTTGTTGAAATTGGCATACACCACGTGCTTTAGGTCCTTGCATGCACGGATCTGGTGCATCACCTTATACTTGTAACGGTAGATTCCGGTCAACTGTCCCAAATGGTTGAGGATATAGTAAATGCCGTCTGCTAGCTGGTATGCGTCCACATTGCCCAACCGGAACTGCACATGGGAATCCACAATGATCTTCATGACCCGTAACAACTCCCGGATAAGGTGGAATGCATGTCCAAAACGGGACTTCTTGCGCTCTTTGGTGGTCAACGTTTTGGTGGGCTTGAGGTTGAAGTTGTAGTCCAAATGAAGGTACGTGAGGCCTCTTTTGTGGAGAAGCAAGTTGAGCATGTTGTGGCCTTGTCTGCACAACTGGAGGCCTGCTTCCACCCAGTCGATGGACGTTTGCTGGAAGTACTTGGTGGCCTTCATGGAGGCAAGCAACTTGTGGTTTTTTGGGCTGCTGGTTCGGGACCCTGGTGGGTTTTTGAGCTCATTCATCACGTAGCCTTTCAAGAGCTTTTGGTACGAGATCCGGGTCTTTAAGACCGAATCGGGCGGTGGTCTCTCCTTGTACCATGCTTTGACTAGAGCCACATCCTGTGCACGGATGGTCTGAGCCGACCGCCTATTGAAGGGGTACGGAGCCCACCAAAGACTGAGTGCCTGGGAAGCGTTTTCCGGTGCTAGGGGGATTTCAGACCCGTTTTTGTCAGTAGATAAAAGAGGCTGGAAAGAGGAAGGAACACAGTAGTCCTCGTCCTCGAGGAGTTCATCCAAAATCAGGTTTTCCTGCCTCAGAACAGAGAAATTAGGCTTGTTCAAGGGGTTGTAGTCATGGTGGACATAGAATGCAGGCTTCTGAGGCTTGGCCACGGTATCTATACCATGCACCTCCTTAATGTAGTTATTCAAGGGCTCATGAAACCACAGCGTATGTACATCCTTGACGAACGAATTGTAAAGGTAGGGGTAGGCCACACTATACTCTGTTTTCATGGGCACACGGAAAATGACCCGATCTATGGAGTTGAACTCGGTAAAGTCCTCCAAATCCTTATTGTTGATTTTCTCCTTGTACAAGGGTTCGAACTTGGGACCTCCTGGCACCAGCACATTCAAACTCTTGGCCGTGAAAAATGCCTGCTTATCGAATAGATAGTAGTAGTTGGCGTCGGTCACGTGCGGCAACAACGGCAGCGAGAGGCTGTAGAGCGAGTAGAGCGTTGGGATGTCCAAATTCCAACTTCTATATGAATCGCCATTCGCTGATTCGTCCACTAGCGGTCGTTCGTCGTAGAGCCACTCCAATATATGGAGGTGCGGGTGTTCCTCTGGATCTAGCTGGATGGCGTCAGGAATGGCCACCTCGTCCAAATTCTCCATCCAGTCCAAGGGGGGCTCTTCATCATCGAAAGGGGGGAACCGCATACGTTTGAAATGGCGGCGGTCCCGTTTCTCCCGTCTCATCATGATCCACAGGGTGGCCCATTGTGCAGTATACACCGGTTCAATGACTCGAGGGATCTCATTGACAAATGTGATTGCTCCAGTCACGTGGTAGAGCACCTTCACTTCTTTGGTGGCTTCCCATGGTTGCGGCATATTCTCTAGGAGCTTAAGGATAGCATGGGGCATGTACTTGAGAGAGCCCAAATGAGCCCGTTTATCTGCAGCCACTTTTTTACTGGACAAGTCGCCGTGATCAAGCATAATCTTGCGGAGATGTTCAGGGGGCATATCTGCCTTTTGTGGCCTTGAGGCTTGAACAGTGTTGGCCTTGGATATGTGGGGGTTCAGGCCTTTGACATTGAAGCGGTTCTTCTGGAGCTGGAGCCAGTGTTTTTTGCGGGTGGCGAGGTCTTGAGTGCCCGAATTGGACACATGGACCTTCTGTAGTTTTCTAGGGGGCTGGTCGCTAATCAGGGGCTCGGAATAAGGGGTTGTGGGTGCTGGTGGAGGAGTCACTCCAATAGACAGATGGGCCAACCTGGATGGAGGTGGAGGAGGCGGGGGAGGAGCGGAAAAACGGGAATTAGATGAATTCAGCCGCGGCGGAGGAGGTGGTGGCGGTGGTGCCCGGCCATTTTTCTTGGGGGGAGGAGGAGGAGGAAGGGGCATGTGTTGGAGATGTAGTATTATGAGAAGAGAAGACATGAGGCCGGGTGCGGGCTATGTGCAGGACCGCAAGATGAATATCAGAAATAAAGTGACTGAATCGATTTTGCAAGGAGATATTTCTTTTATGGGGCTAAGTAGATTGATCTAATGGATTGGCGTTTAGTATTTGGGACTTGGACTATTGGGAGTTGGGAAACGTGAAGTTGGGTATATGCAGGACACACAGATTTCCAAGATCCAAGTGCAAGACGTAGTCAACGAATCTGTTCCTTAATTGTAGAAGGTGTGACTCATTACATGAAGGCATTGACTGATTTTTTTATTCTTCATTACTTCACAATACAGATACTAGCACACCCTTAGACGTTACTTGAGCATATAAATGTCATACTACACACCATCCACAGAGAAGATAATTTACCGCTTTAAAGTATATAGGATTTTGCTAGATACTGATACCAATACACACCATCGGCTACACCTTCTGGAAGTGCGTTCGCCTCTCTCCTCTATAGCCATGACCAAGTACTGTATGCCAAGTACTGTATGTTGGTGAGCTGTCCTGTATATAATACAAGAACTACAGACCATAACTCCAGAAAACAGGACTGTATAGTCGTAACACTGGCTCTGAAGTGTGGGCCAGCTAAGCGCATATTCTTATTGCCCTCAGTATTAGAAGTCTGTCGACGTCCCCACTCACGTCCCCACTCGAGCCCCTCACTCGTGCATGTGGCTGCAAAAATCTCAAGCACAAATCTCAAGCCTCACTTTACTATAAAAGGACAGCCCCCCCACTTTTTTCAAGCACTCAAAAAAGTTGACAATGTTAATTACTAATGAATAACATAGTATGAAACGACTATTGGTAATATTTCATTACCTCTAGTATATTCTAAGGTCTACTACTTTGAATACTGCCACTGTTAACTATTACCACGAACTACTACCACGAACTACTACTACTAACCTTCTTGTGATATATTACTACAACTGTTATTTATATATCCTGTGGTCTTCTGGTCATAGACCTCAAGACCATATTCGACGTACCGTCTTGAAACTGAACTGAACTGAACTGAATAGAATAGAAGGGAACTATGTTCTTGGTAAAACTTGGTAGATTCGGTTGGTGTTGGACTCGGCTTTAACACTTCAGAAACAACTGGCAATCGATACTAGTCAATTTTATAGTACAATTTCCTACAATCAACCAAACAATGCTAGCTGAACAATATGCTTAAACGTGTGGTCTTCACTGAGTTACTGTATTGACTTCTGTATTGGGTACTGAGTGACTGCCTGGTTGGCTTGGATGCAGGAACGAAGTATACTGCCCACCAAAAAGGTTAACGTTGGAAATTAAACGTTATAATGAGCTGAAGAGAAAGTGATGGTTGAACTTGTGTGAAATCGGGGAGTGGGAAAGGAACCCTCGGAACTGAAAGGGAGTAGCACGTGACTTACACCCATCAAACGGCCACTCGTTTATTTTCCCACACACACCCGATATAATGGTCTTGAATGAATATGTTTCTTTTGATACCAAGGAGAATGCCCACACGTTCAAAAATATGGAATTCATGTTTTTTTTCGGAGGATGAAACGACCTAAGTCAATAGGTCGGAACTGGATATAAGCCCCGGAACTGCACCTGGGACCCCCGGTTCTAAATCCAAGGTCACGTGAACACATCATGTGAAGTCAACATGCTTGCCATAATTACCCACCACCACTTTGATAGCCAGAAACACCTTCCTACAACCATGGCCTCGGAGGTTTTTCCTGCTTTACTTAGTTATTTTCCTGCCACCCTGTACCTTGAAGGGTATCAGCCGGGACAATTCCTTAAGGGAATTTGAGTATTTTAGTGTTAGAACTTTTGCAGGACACTAGGACTTATAAATAAAGTTATCTTAGTTGTATATTCGAATACTGTAATTTAACCTTAGAGGGATCCCTGGGGATTCATCTATCAGGCGAACCTGCTAGTTCTATATACTTTTCTACTGCTTCGGGTAACCCTTGAGGGATTTCCTGAAACAGCTGGCCTGCAAGATATGAAACATCGCAATGTTTCATATTGGCCTAGAGAATCCCTGATTGGGAATTCTCCCGAGCGCGGGCATCTTGCATGCATCATCCTGCATGGTGCCTAGCGCTCAGTATCCAAGTCTCCTTGAATACTAACCTTCACACCTTCTCATTCATATGAGTGGTATGGTTTGAGACTTCTAAGTCTCGTTAGTAGAATATACGGACACTAGGTACTCAATTCTAGTGCTCGTAAGAATATTCCTAACATTTAGTAAGAAGCTCCCGGTGGCCTAGCTGGTTAAGGCGCAAGACTGTAAAGGAAAGAAATCTTGAGATCGGACGTTCGAGTCGTCCCTGGGAGATTTTTTAGTGGAATGTTCTGCTCCAACTGCAGTTGCAGATAATTTTGGGGAATTGCAGTCCAAACGTTCTGCAACAGACTGCACATAAGACTCGCGGTCACGTGCACCCTCAATAGATCGGGTGAAGCACTTCCGACCGCCTAAATGTTCAGGCCACCATGTTTGCAATATCCAGCAAATTCTCATTATAATGTTTCAGCCGTTCTCATCTGATCATTAACTACTTGGCGATCTATAGGTTCTGGCGGTTGAGGAAAGTGTATACACTTCTCCGACAGACACTTCTCCGACATATAGACAAGCAGCATTGAAACACTGACATACAGGAACTCAGATATCACCACGTGGCCATCATCCTTCATATTCAACAAATTTCCAGATATTCAATAAACTGATAGTATCCTATGGTATCAGGGCATGTGGGAGGTGGGTGTTGTGTGCAGGAGCTGCGAGTGCGGATATCACGCTCCACACTTCTCCACCACTCCCCTCCGCTATGTTCACTCTATCCAACGACACCTTGTCGACGTTGAGCGCAGGCATGGGTATGCTAGTTCAGATTAATGACACCGAGGAAGAGCACCCCTTTTTTTCCGCAGCCAATAGCTCCTCGGGTCGCGCCGCTAGCCCCCTCTCCGACCCCAACGTCACTCATACGGGCATATCAGCTTTAGTGTGGTACTTGGGCCATGCCATTGGCGAGCAGAGAAAACAGGCCCAACAAAAGGGCTTTTCGTTGAACCGGTTTGGGGCCACGATGGCGTACTGTTTCTCGTTCTACGGGCTCGCAACCTTCTTCATCAGTCTTATTTTGAACCGGACTCTTATTATCGCCTCAGCCACTTCCGCTGGCAGGCCGTTGGCCGCTTCCCGCAACCGGTACTTGTCGATCTTACGGCGGATGCCCATTTCTCTGGATACTCTTCTCAAGTTGTTGCGGTTTCTGGCGGTGGTCTTGCTCTTGGCCCTGGTGTCCAATGTATTGGTGGTGTTAAACATTATGGGTCTGAACTATGATCCGTCGTTGACGTCTCGCTTGACCAGACTCGTGCCTGCTTTCTTTCTGTATGATCCGGCTGACTATGATCTGGACTCATACATGAGTATGCCTTCCAATGAGGTCCAGTTTGGGCCCACCTCCGATATGTTGTGGCCATTGTACCTTTCGGTGGCGTACCTGATATTCGTGGAGACGTTTTCCTCGGCCATCCGCAATAAACAGCCTCTCCAGGGCGCAGGCATCACTCTCTTTGAGCTCTCGCTAGCCATTCAGGAAATGCTGCTGGAATACCCTGTTTTGGGGGGCACGTCCTTGGCCAGCCGGCCCACGGAGCCGTTGTTGCTTACGTGCCTCTTTGCGTTGATGGAGCAGATGTCCAATCAGTTGGGTGCGGTTTTCTATGCCAATAAGTACCGCTTGGTGCCTCTGACGGTACTCAACACGTGCTTTTTATGGTACTTTGTGAGCCATCTCCGCAACGGGTCTGTTTTCTCGTTTCCGGGCGAGATCGTCATGACCTACTTGGGCTTGGTGCTCACACTCATCATCACTGCTGTGTGTCTGACGATATTTGTTTTGGCACTCATCACCAAAGGTTCACGCCTTGATGATCTCAACTACTCAAGTTTCTTTGACCTGGGCCACGAGGACTATGAGTTTTTCTCCAAGCACTTGAACTTGAATTGGAGCCAGGACTTTTATACTGCAGCCTTGAACTTGGGCATTGTGGTCGTAACTCAGGCAGGAAAATCCAGCTACATCACGGAATACAGCCTTTTGGCCGGGCCCTCCGAGACGTGGTTGGATACGTTGGCATGGTCTGGGTTGCTGAAGGTGTTGAATCCTTCGCAGCTCTTGCTGGAGCCACACCAGGTCAGAAACGCCAAACTCTCGCTTTACCTCCGGGAAAACGGCATTTCGGGCTATGGCAACGTGACCACTACTCCAACGGTCTCCATGATCAACGGCGGCGACGGCCACGTGCTCCAAAAAACAGAGTCCAGTTTGAGGGTGCGGTACCTCTACATGAAGGAAACATTGATGCGTTTACTTCAGATTTTGGTGTGGCCAATTGTTGGGTTGGTCAACCGGTTCAGGTCTCGGAACGTGGCAGAAACAGCACACGAAAGGGGCCACAAAAATCTGCAAACTCCGCCTTTTTTGAGGCACTTGGTCGAAGATCCCCGGTGTGTGGAGCTACTCGACTTGAATATAATGGACGAAGACGAACTCGAGGATAACTATGCACTTCTTTTGAGCGGCACAGATTTCCTAGAAGACGATGAGTCGCCGGACTACGTGGCGGAGGAGGTGGACTCGGAGGAAGAGTCCGATCTGGAGGTGTTTGATCTCATAAAGTCTGGATCCACGCAATTTGCAGTGAGCGAGTCTACTGGATTTCAGGCTACTGAATTTCAGGGCACTGATTTTCCGGATCAATACCTGGGTGAAATTGCTCTGAATGATTTAATGACTACAGAAACCCTTCTTGAATTGGTCCAGGACAAAGAGGTGCTCGAGAAGCACTTGCAGTATGAAGAAGGCCGGATGACGCGGTCACTCTTCAAGCAGGTTAGTGGGCAGAGCAGGGTGCAGGACGACTTTGAAAAACTCCTTTCGCTCGTGGTGGAAAAGAGACAAAAAGAAGCAAGTGACAAGATCCAAGACTCGCTTGACGATGACAATCCCCGATTCGATCATTTGGCATGTGTTGTATGCCAGATCGAGCCGAGGGAAATTATCACGTGGCCATGCAAGTGCTTCTCGATCTGCGAGAGCTGCAGGCTCAGTCTCGTTGCCAAGAGCTTGGAAGGTTGTGTGTGCTGCCGGAGAGATGTGGAGGGGGTTACTCGAGTGTTTTTGCCATGATTTGGTTAATTTGGTGAAGAAATAGGAGGCCGGATCACCCGGGTGTACGGGTCTGTTTTTTTCCGACCTCGAACACCCGTACACCGGAGTTTTCAAATGCCCTTCCTGCCTCCTCCCTTCCAGCTCCGCATCCAAAAATCCATTCCGGGAACTGTATCAACACCTTCTTCGAGCAAACAATTCGGGATAGATTTGAGGACTTTTGGGAGCTATTGGCCAAATAGTTACAGTCCATTAGCAGGCACCCAGGCGAGAAACATGCAGAACAGCGCGCGTTCCACCAGGGTCGGGGCCTCAGCAAAGAAAACGGAAAAAGTAAATACCAGTCTTGTAGACGACCCCAAGCACCCGTTCTCCTACTTTCCTCGTTGCTGCCATCCCCGTTTCCAGGTGCAGGCAATCAAGCAACATCCCCCATTTCCATCAGCTCCCTAGACCCATCCATATTCCATTGGGACGGCCTACTAGAGCTCTGAATCCCAACTTGCCTAACTGTTCAACTATTCTAGCCAAGTCTACAGCCAAATCTACAGCCAAGGTCTTATTGTTTCTGTTCATTCAATCAATTCCTTCGAAGTGAATTTTCCAGTGTTTTTTACAGCCTCAGTTTTCCCCATTCCCCTATTTTATCTCCTGGCATGTCGGATATAATACCTCCCACGGCAGAGTTGATCGAGGCCAAACTAAGTATCAAAATCGCGTATTACCTCAAATTATTGGAGAACATTCCCGGTGGCCTGATCATTTCGCGCTATATCAAGTCCTCTTATAAAGATGACCCGTTGCGATCGCTCTTTGAGTTTGTTCTCTTTGTTTTTGCCATCCAGTACTTTCTCTCGTCGAAGAAGCGGGAGAATAAGTCGGAGTTCGTGAAGTTCTCCAAGCGTGAGGTGGACGACTTGATCGATGATTGGACGCCGGAGCCGCTTGTCAAGGCCGTGGCGCCCGAAGAGGCCTGGATGTTGAAAGAAAACCATGTGAAGGGCGCCAACAAGAGCCACGTTGATTTGGTGGGACGCCCGGAGTTGGGGCCCGTGTTGAACTTATCCAACTTGGACTTTTTTGACTTGTCCCATACCCAACGGTTGAAGGCTGTTGCTGCAGAGACCATTTCTTCTACTGGTGTGGGAGCATGTGGTCCTCCCAACTTCTATGGTACCCAGGATGTGCACGTGCGCTTGGAGGAGGACTTGTCCCGGTTCTTGGGCACTGACCAGGCCATCTTGTATGGCCAGGACTTTGTGACTGCAGGCTCGGTGATTCCTGCGTTCTTGAAGCGTGGAGACTTGGCCGTGGTGGACCTGAGTGTCAACCTTGCGTTGCAGAAGGCCTTGATTGTTTCCAGGTGTGACATTGAGTGGTATGACCATAATGATATGGATCACTTGGAGGAGGTGTTGAAGGAGTTGGCGCCCATTGTCAATAAACAGAAACCGTTGCGCCGGAGATTTATTATTTCGGAGGCCTTGTTCTCATATACTGGCGACCTTGCCAGGTTGCCGGAGTTGGTGGCCTTGAAGAACAAGTACAAGTACCGGTTGTTCTTGGACGAATCGATGTCGATTGGAACCATAGGGCATTCGGGACGAGGCATTACCGAACACTTTGGTATTTCTAGGGACGAGGTTGCCATCACCATTGGCTCTTTGGCTACGTCGTTTGCTTCGTCGGGAGGCTTCTGTGCAGGTGTCAGGCCTATGGTGCACCACCAGCGGATTAATTCGTTGGCCTACGTGTTCAGTGCCGCGTTGCCTCCATACTCGGCCAGCGTTGTTTCGGAAGTACTCAAGGTGATCACGGAAAAGAAGGACAAGAACGGCAAATCGGAGATCATGAACTCGTTGCGGGCCAAGGTGGACTTTACCTATGGCAAGATGCAAGACGCGTTCCAGAAGTCCCGTTTTTTCGCTGTGGCTTCCGATGGGTCGGGCCCCATCATCCATTTGGCCTTGAGACGTGAGTACCGTGACCAAGTGGGACTTCCTGAAGAGTACGGCGACTTGACACTCCTCAATAGCGGAAAGCCCTCGCGCAAGTCAAACGCCTTCAGCGACCAATATAACGTGGAGTCATACCTCATGCAGAAGATCATCGACACGCTCTTAAAGGAGCACCGGATTCTCATCAACAGAACGCGGTTGGTGTTCGAACAGGAAAACCTTCCGGTGCAGTCGCCTCGGTTGTGGTTCCATGTGAACAATGGGGCTTCGAACCACGAGTTGCAATCGGCCGTGGCTGCATTGGCCTCCACCGTCGACAAGGTGTGTCACCGGGTCATCAATGCCTCTGACTTGCACAACCTAGAGCAAGAGCTTCTAAGGGACACGGCCTAGAGCCACTCTCCATTCCATGGTGCATAATATCGTTGCTGTACAGCATAATACACTCTCTAATAGGTACATGTAACCAACGAGTAGGTCTACTCACTCACTATACTGACCATTAGTGTTATACTCACTATATTGACCATTAGTTATATGCACTCATACTACTTTGTGCTATAACGTGGGGTGGTCACTTGGGATAAGTGGAAGACATTCTGTTGCGGGCTTCCTTGGCCACGGCTCGTGCCTCCTCCACATCAAGAGCATTGCTGAAATGAAACTCCTTTGCAAGCTCGTATACTTCCTCGTAGTGCCTGTTTTCAAGCGCATGGCGAGCAAGCCATAGACGAGACTTGGATGTCTCATCCGTCACGCCCCACTCGTGTTCCTGGTCAAAGCAGATCCGCATGTACTTGTAGGTTTCCTTGTGTCTGCCCAATTTTTCCGAGATCGTGGCGAGCTTGTAGCAGATATGAGGCTCGATGGTGGAGGCCGGGTTTTCCTCTTCTGACGCCTTGTTGAACAGTTCTATGGCTAGGGCTTTTTCAAACGACTGGAGCGCCTCTTCCAACTTATCGATTTTCTCGTAGCAGTTTCCAATGGCCTGCCACATTCGCTTGTCGGTGGGCTGTAGATTAGTGGCTCGTTGGTAATAGTAGAGTGCATATAGGTGCATGTCCAATACCTCATAGGCTTGGCCCAAGCCGTACCAGGCCCGGAAATCCTTGGAGTTGATATCCACGGCTCGCCGGTACGACTCAATGGCCGCATGCAGGTTTTTGAGCTCCACAAACTCGTGCCCCATCAACGTCCATGCACTAAGACAGTTCTTGTTGAGGGTCAAAGCCCGTTTATAGTACATGATGGACTTGTCGTGTTCGCCCTTCATGGAATGGTAGTTTGCAATAACACAGCACGTTTCCGAGCGGAACTTATCGATCTGAGACGCGTATTGCGCCAAGAACGAGAGCTTGGACTTCTTCTCCATCACATACAACATATTGGAATACGTATCGAGGTCATCGAGCCGCATGGGGTCCTCCATGAGGATCTCATCAAAGAGGCTCTCGGCAGTATAGTAGTCCAACATGTGGTAGGCCACCAAGAACTTCTGTACCTTGAGGAAGGTGAAGTGGGGAAAGATCTCGGTCAAGGCCGTGATTTTATCGGCAAAAACCGCCAGATTCTGGTAGAATTCCTGGAGAAGAACCACCTCAAAACACTGGAACATAACATTCCGACCCGGCACCGAGGATGCGCTGGCCTTGAAAGAGTCCACGAACTCCGCAGCTTCATTATACGACGAGAACGTCAAGAGCAACTCTTGCCAGCAGCTCCAATTATAAGGAAAAATCATAAGCGACTGCACGAGGTAGTCATGTGCAAGCAGGTGGCGTTTCTTCTTATTGTAGACCATCCCCACAAGGTACAAGAGAAACGCATTGTGCTTCTCCCGACTATGGTAAGCCTCCACCTCCAGCACAAGAGTCCCCAACTTTTCCTTAGCACCATCGTGGGAACTAGTATGACGCAGATTCCGATCGTCGGCGTTTTCCGCCGTTTGTGACAGCTCGTGCACAAACGAATCGGAGTTTTCAAGGGCCAGCTTATCGATGCTGATGTATAAGGCATAGAGCCGTAAGAAGAGAGCATTCCCACTAGAGCAATCCTTCAACACATTAGCCGCCCGGTCAAACTCCTTACAGTCAAAGTATGATTTGGCGAGTAAAAACTTGAAGTGGTCACCTTGTTCGTCTTGCAGAAGCGTAGGGGTGGAGAAGTCAAATGGCTCGTCCACAGGTGCAAGTCCATTCAACGCCTCGGTGATCCATTTGGCCGAGCTGGTAAGGTTGAGTTGGGATAGAAGTATGGATGCACCATATAGATCGCTTCGTAGTTGTGCAAGGTCCATGGTGATTAGGAGTAGATTAGGAGTATTAAGAATGGGTGAGTAGTTAGTATGACATGTGGAAGAGAGCGCGTTTATAAATGGGTGCGAAAAGTACATGCAACTAGCAGAAGTCGCCGACTGATGGGGGTCTGGAGGATTAAACCATGCGAATTTAAGATGACTTTTTCTTGATGTTACTATTTCCTCTACTGTATTTCCTACACCTTTTTAAAGTATTTTCTACACCTCTTTAAAGTATTTTCTACACCTTTTGTATAGTGTCTATACTCTGTACTTCTGACTAAGCAGTATATAAACCACAAGACCAATACTAACAGAAGGAGACTGTAATACAGGACTTAGTCAAATAGGAAAACCCTGAAATAATTTATGAACTTCTAATAGAGAGTACTTTCAGAGATTAAGGATGAGACTTATTCAAATGGAAACTATACAGCATTTTTTATTATGTGAACGTCTTTGTCCAGTAAAGTACAGAAAGAGTAGTCTTACGAGGAAAGATCTACGAAATAAATGGGAAGGTAATTGTAAGGTACTGATTCTACTGGAATTTATCATACAAAAGATATACTCCTGCAGAAAAGCAAATTGGTAAGCCAGAACAGAGGTAATTGTCCCACTGTACTACTACTCTGTACTACTCTTTACTTCACTGCTCCACTCTGACCATACTATACAGTAATGACTAGACTAGACCCCGTGTACATGTCTGGATAATCCAGAACAGCTCCTATACAGACTTCATAGATGACTCCACAGATGTCCTTACTAAAAAAGATACTGGATTAGTCTAGCAGGCAGAAAATCTCTGATTAATAATGACCCTTTATTCCATCTGTTTGGCCAGCTGAGCTGGATCGGATGTATGAGTCGTGAGCAAGGGCCAATCATCTGGTACTCCTTCCACTAGTCAGACTCTGTCAAATAAAAAGCTGTACTGTTTTCGGATACTGTGCTATTTTCTGAGTGTACTAACTTTGAGAAATGGTGAATTTAAGATTTGGTTTCTTAATTACCTGGTGATCATGGCCATAAGTATCGTCACTTACATACAGGAGCCATTTCTTGGATCAGGATTTTTCAAATCATTCTTCGGTACAGTCTCAAGGATTACTCTATATGGCTCATAATTTACAACTATAGAGTACTATGGAGAAAGTTGGGCCCGGTACACTTGTATTCTTTTGGTATTGCTGGACAGTACTGCACACAAGCTAGCTCAGAGGCACTCAGAGACAGAGATGATCCAACTGTTACCTAAAGTGCAGGAATAGAGATTCCCGAGCTTTCAGAGATGTCAGAGACTTTTCTACCCTCGGAATGCTCTCTACATCGAGTAGTCTATGGAAGCTCTCCACTTCCTGCACACTGGCCTCAGACTACTACACCCTTCCAACTTCACTAACTGCACCATTTTTCTCCGCAAAACTTTCGTACGTATATATGGGTACTCAGTAGTAGGACACTATTCATCTATTTGGAAGGCAATATACCAAAGAGTAGATTACGTAGATAATATGGCTGAAGGATGAATAGGTGCTCCATTCTCTGATACATTAGGAAGAAAGTTTTAATAACAAAATCACTTCTAATCATCTACGGGATGTACAGGTTTCGGTATAGATGATTGCTTATTTACTTAGTATTCTATTCTGGTTTTATTGATTTGGAAGCACTTTACATGATGGGATGTACGGGTGCACTAATATCGCAGCGCACTCGCTCTATCTAAACCTACAGTAACAAGTGTATTGAGAGATAAACTGTTTCAGGCGTATTAGGAGTTTGAGGTTTGCTTGAATTTTGTTTCAGGAGTTTCAAGTCTGTTTCAAGTCTGTTTCAAGTCTGTTTCAGGAGTTTCAAGTGTTTCAAGTCTGTTACAGAAGTTCAGAAGTTCAGGCGAGAACAGTATACAAGTCTAACCCGAAGAACAGAATTCCATACATTTAAAAACACAATGCAAGATTCCCAGCTTAATTTATTGGCGGATAAAGCCGTGGCCAGTCTAGATTCCATCAATGAACTTCTCCAAATGACCAACGATACCGTCAATAAGAAGGGAACTTCGGAGCAGCTTTTGGCATGCCAGAAAAAAGCCCTTTTGGACTCGTTTTCCGTCAAGAAATTCCATCATCACTATAAGCAATGGGAGAACAATAGCAGGGACCAGTTCATTTCCAGTCACGTGACCCCATACAATTACAAAATGGCCCATATGTCTAGGATATATGCACAATACGAGAGCCACGAGGCCAAGTATGCGGAACTACGCAAGGCAATACGGCTTCCCGAGCTCCAGTTATCTATGGAGACAATCCAGCAGTATAAAAATGGGGAATTGCTTGAGAACCTTGGGGAAAAAGACCGGGGCCTGCAGACAGTGCCGTTGAGTGCCCTCTTTTCGCTAAGTTCCGAGTCGGTGCTTCCCGAACCCAATTTTGAAGTGATTCATGAGTTGGTCAATATCGAGTACCGTTTACGCATGCAGCACCAGATCCAGAACGAGGTGTTGCTCCGGCTCAAGCTGCACTTGATTGCCAAGAACAGCCAATGGTCTGCGCGAGACTCCAAGTTGAACCAGTTTTTGACCCAGGACTTACGGAAGGTTTATGATGAAGTGGTGGCCACTCGTGCCAGTGAATACGAGGACCTTAAGTATTACGAGGAGGACATAGAGGATGAGTCAATGGAGGAGGAGGAGAAGGAGGAACTCATTGAGGAAAAGGACGAGGAAAAGGAAGAAGAGAGGGAGGAGGAAAAGGAAGAAGAGAGGGAGGAGGAAGAAGCAATGGAGGAGGAAGCAATGGAGAAGGAAGAAGCAATGGCGGAGGAAAAAGAAGAAGCAATGGAGGAAAGAGTAGAAAAGAAGGAGTTTATGGACCCCGACAATAACGACGATATGTTGTTGGAGTAACTACAAAAGATCACCTGAATATATATAAATATACACCTTGGTCGAGGACCAGACTGTCTAGCATTTCCAACAGCAATGTCACGTGAAGTGTCTAATCATGTAACAGTCAACTGTCCCGTGAACAGTGATAACTTTCTTGTGTAACAGTTAAGTTTCCAGTGAACAGAGTTCACTTTCTTGTGAAACAGTGTGGACAAGTCTAATCGGTCTTGATGATGTACTTGAACACCTGCGCAGGACTGTCGCCTTGAGCGGTTCTGTAGTTGACCAAGCGAGTCAATTGGTAGCCAGCCACACCGGCCAAGAAAAAGTTGACACTGGCCAACAAGTAATTGCGGGGAGTGATGGCAAAGCCAGCCCAGCGGGTCCAGATGGCACCCGTACAGAAAAGGGCGATTTGCTGGGTGCCGGAGATTTTCTCCACGGGTCTTTGGGTATCGTTGAAGCCGGCAATGACCAAGCTCCACTTCATGACCGGGGCCCAGAAATGGACTGTTTTGGGTCCGGTCTCCGACTGGAGAAAACGGCTGAATTTCAGAACGTGGGGAGCGCTGGATGCCATGGTTTACTATAGAGAGAGTATAGAAAGTGTTGAGTTGCATGCGACCGGGCCGTAGTGCGGGATGCACGGGTGCGGCGCCCCTCCGGACCCCAAATCTCACCAAACCTCCCCGAACCTCCCGTCCATTTCCCCTTTTCCCTTTTCCCTTTTCCCATTCCCTTTCCCCTTTCACCGTCCTCTATACCCTAACCAAACCCCACATTCCGAATCATATGAAGTCTCTATAAATTCTTTCCTATTCCGGTACTCCTTCGCCTTGAAATACCACTTCTTTTTTGTACCATTTCTTTTTTCTCTTGTTTGCTACTCATTAGGTGTTGATACTCATTGAATCACATACTCCGCATTGAAGACCATATTTTAGTGCAGTACTCAGTGCGTGCTCAAAGCTCACTGAGTGATTTCTTGGTATTTAACGGTGCGTTGGTGCGCTCATGAATGTGCGATTCTCTCAGTGATCAACTACTCAGTGAAACTAGACACTCGTGGAGTACCAGGAAAATGGTACACAACTATACTGTGGTCTTGGGTTCTATGAACAGACCTAATAGCGAGGCATAGACTAGTGCAGAATTCTTCCTAACAATATCAGAAGGGTAGTGTGAAGACTATCAAAAGTACACGTCTACAAACGGTGATGAGGTCAGATCAATCACTCCAGTGAGTCTCATTCAGTGCTAGAATATATCTGATCCAGTAGTGGACTGTTCAAGACATTTCACTAGGACTCAGTCAAGATAATCCCCACGAGCTTATTAAAACTTCAAACTGAGCCAAACTGATCCTAACTCTACAATCTGCTTTCAACATTTCATCCTGGCTCTCTAGAACCTGGCTGGTAGACAGTCAGTATGGAGTATGGAGTAAGAAATATGGAGTAAGGAGTAAGAAATATGGAGTATGGAGTAAGAAATATGGAGTAAGGAGTATGGAGTACGGAGTATGGAGTAAAGGGGAAGTTACAGTAGAGGAGACGGAGTTTTCTAGGATAGATTTAGAGAAGTACATCTTATGGTAATGGACTAAGCACTAGTCTGGAGATCCCAGTGAGCCCTCCAATCGGCTCACTAGTAGTGTTCCTAGTCAGTTCTAGTCAGTTCTTAAGAGTAGTCAGTTATTATTATTAGCAGTAGCCAGTCAAAACCACTGTACTTCTCAGTGATGGTACTCTTTCGTTCTTAGTAGCAGTAGTCAGCCAAGGTCAGTGTACTTCTTAGTAGCAGTAGTCAGCCAACCCCAGTGTAGTAGTAGATACTATAGTATCATTATTATACTAGTAGTATAGAGTAGTAGTATAGAGTAGTAGTATAGAGTAGTAGTATAGAGTAGTAGTAGAAGCAGTAGTTCTTAGTATAGAGTACTTCTTAGTATAGAGTATTGGAGAGTATTGGAGAGTATTGCAGAGTATTGCAGAGTATTGCAGAGTAGTTCTTAGAGAGTGACGGATCAGATGCACTCTTGTTGGACAGGTTGGAGAATCAATTGATACGAAAAGACGTGACTAGTCTTACGTGCATTAGTACTACAAAATGTAGTCCATGGACTTGTCATATTCCTTGTATATAGTGTTCAGTATCTACAGAGGACCACTTGATCCTAGTACAGTCCTGCCATGGCCAATGCTCTCTACTACTCTCTACTCTCTACTCTCTACTCTCTACTGTACTCCTCTTTAATACTCTCTACTACTCTCTACTGTACTACCCTCTTCTACTACTCCCACTCCAACTACTGTACTGCTACTCTAGCTCTTTATCTATACTGTTACTCTCTACTCTAACTCCTATTCCTACTCCTACTCCAACTACTACGCTCTTCTACTCTCTACTACTACTACTCTCTACTACTCTCTACAGTACTACTACTACTACTCTCTACTACTACTCTCTACTACTACAGTACTACTACTCTCTACTACTACAGTACCAGTCTATACTCTGTACTTTGTACTACGTTATCCTGGTGTACTACTATACTATAATACTCCACTACACTACTGGAATACAATCCCCTACTACTACAATCCCCTACTACTACAGTACAGTACTACTACTCTCTACTCACTACTACTCTAACTACTACTCTAATTACTATACTGGTGTACTCTGTACTAGTACTACTACACTTGTCTATACTACTCTATAGTCCCGTATTGGTGGACCAGTGAACTTTCCGTCTGCTAGCCCCTACTGGACTACTGTACTGGTGTAGTACGTCATACTTACCATAAGACTGTACTACTCTGTACTGGACTCTTGTATACTGGAGTGAGTGCTGCATATAAGCTACTCCTAGTATATACTGAAGTAAAGGGGAGGTGGAGATTTTCACTAGTCAAAGATCAAGAATTAGAAGGAGAACTATTCCCGGTTTGATAATTGAATAGAAGTGTCACTATCCTGGTCTTAGTATCCTGCATCTAGCCACAACCTGTATACGGTCATTAGGGTCAAGCCATAATCCATTAGATACTGCAATTGCACTTGTAAAAGATATCCCGTACACTAATTTAATTGTTATATTAGTTCACCTCTCGACTGCATAGAACAATCGTATGGTTAAATATTTTAATCTAGGCAATGGTTCAAACCCATTGAACGTCTCAAGACCAAGGGACCATGGAATGATAATTAGTTCCATAGTCTATGCAGAAATGTTGTGTTATCTTCCTCAAAAGCTTCCCATTAGACCCGTGTGCTTGTTTTGGGCTCACTGTAGTTGCCATGCTGACAGAGGCTATAGAAGATGCCATGGTTGTTGTAGAGCTCGTCTGGAGGACCATACTCCTTGACCTCGCCGTGGTCCAAGCTAAGAATCCGATCGCTGTCCATTACCGTATCGAGCCGGTGAGCGATGGTGACAATGGTCTTATTCTTGAACTCTCGCCGGATTGTGCTCTGGATAATCCGGTCGGTTTGGATATCCACTGCCGCCGTGGCCTCGTCGAGCATGAGGATTTTGGACGGGTTCAAAAGTGCTCGGGCTAAACACACCAACTGGCGTTGGCCCACAGAGAAGTTGGTGCCTCCCTCAGACACTTGGCTGTCCAAACCAGAGTCCAAGCTCTGGACCGTTGGGCCAAGCGATGAGTGCTGGAGCACCTCCCAGAGTCGCTCGTCTGTATGCTCATGGAACGGGTCCAAGTTCTCCCTGACTGTACCCTGGTAGAGATGTGAGTCTTGGGGAATGATGCTGAGGTTGTGACGGAGATCGAACAACGAGAGCTTGGAGATGTCGAGGCCATCGATGGAGATGTGGCCTGAAATGGGAGGGATCATGCGGAAGATCCCCAACACAAGAGAGCTTTTGCCTGCACCCGTACGGCCCACCACGCCGATTTTCTCTCCTGACTTGACCGTCAACGAGACATTCTTTAGGACGGGTTCAAGGTGTTTGGAGTAAGTGGTGGAGTAGTTTTGAAGCAAGATCTCTCCCTGGCTGGGCCAATTGCTGGGAGGTTCCAAAAAGAGCGTATGTTCATCTTCCTCCGTCTCAAGCTTGCAGTATTCAAAACACCGCTCCACCGAAACAACGTTAGCCTCCACCTCCGCTGACATCCGAACCATGCGCTTGAACACGTCCGTCACCTGAAGAGTGTAACTCATCAAGAAACCCGCCATTCCTGCACTCACCGGCGCCGAAGTGGTGGATTTATAGATCAACAACGATGACGAACTCCACACAATGAGCGAGCCAATGAATTGCAAGCGCACGGAGAGCCAGCGGTTGATGGATCGGAGCATGAAGAGACTGCGCATGTTGAAGTCCACGTTGGCATTGTTGATGTGGCCAAACCGCTGTTCCTGTGCATACGCCTTGATAGTCTCCACACCCGCCAAACTCTCTCCGATATGGGCGAAGATGGGCGACCGGGAAATGGACACCATACGCTTCAATTCGCGTTGCACGGAGATGTAGTACTTCTGGTAGTAGCCATAAATGAACACCAACAACACCATCACCACCAGAAACATCGGCAAAGCCAGCGTGATAACCACCACCGTAGCCACAGTTTTGAAAAGACACCCCATGTAAATGTTGAGTGAGCGAGGAAGCGCATCGTCCACCTTATTGATATCGTTGCTGAAGCGGTTCATGATGCGGCCCACCGGCGTCCGCTCAAAGAAACTCATGGGGGCCTTCATGAGTCTCAGGGCCATGCGGTCGTGTACGTTCTTTCCTCCCTGGATACTGACGTACACCCAGAACACCAAGCCCTTGAGGAGGTTCATCAAACTGGTGCTGAAACCAAGCAAGGCGAAGATACTGATGAAATGGAGGGCCTGTGAGTTGGAGCCTAACTGGGAGTTCTTCTCTGCCCAAGTTTTGAGCCAGTAATTGGTAGCAAATGAGAGACCGGTAGACACAATGAGGAGAATGGCCCAGGAGATCATGCCACCAATAGAGCAGGCCTGTATGTAGTCGTAGTAGACGTTCCACTTGACGCTTCCTTTTGCAGCCACTTCGGCCACAGGGCCTGTTTTGCTCTTGATATTGGCTCGGAACGGGTCCCACGTGAATGCGGCCAAACGAGGTCTTTTAAGGGAAAGCCTTACGCCCAGGCCACTATCCTGCAGAAAGTCCCCAGCCTTCAGACCCATGGATTCACCAATAGAGTCCACGGCCGTATGTTTAGAGTCCACGGTTGGCAGACCCTTAGATTCCTCATTGACTTCAGTGGTTCCTGTAAGTCCTTCCTTGGATTCTGGTTCTGAATCCTTGCATGGCTCTGGGGTCCCACACTCCTCCAAAAGGGCTCCGAGTTTCGGATAACCTCCCATCCCAATATCCTTGTAACAGGCATTTTCAACCACATGCCCGTTTTCAAGAAGATAAATGTGGTCTGCATGTTGAAGCACGCCAATAGAATTGGTGGCTAGCACCACCGTCCGTTCGGCCAAGAGACTGCAGAGAACATTGGAGATGATGCTCCGGCCCACATGGCTATCCACAGCACTTAGGATATCGTCTAAGATGTAAATATCAGCACGCGAGTAAATGGCCCGGGCCAAGGAGATGCGGGCTTTCTGGCCGCCCGAAAGCGAGATACCCTTTTCTCCCACCTGCGTATCGTGACCGTCTGGTAACGTTTTAAGGTCGGGTAAAAGCTGGCACGCCTGCATGGTGTGCATGTAGAACTCCTCGTCGTACTCGTGTCCAAAAACCACGTTTTCTCGGACACTGGCGTTCATGATCCAGGGGTTTTGGGAGCAGAATGCGATGGAGCCGTTGATTTTCATGGCTGTGGGGGGTTTGGAGATGTCTTTAGAGTCCACGGCATCGAGTTGGCCCAAAATCGACGACATAAGGGCCGACTTTCCTGCACCCACGCGGCCCACAATGCAGATGAACTCCCCATGCTTGACGTTCAAGCTGATATCATGGAGTGCATACTTGTAGATGCTATATTCAGTCTCTTCGGTGGGATGTTCGGGAATTTTGGGCTTATCCCATAGGAACGAGACGTTCTTGACGTTTAAAGAAGTCTGGGTATCTTCACTGGTAGTTATGAGCCCTGCATCCACCTCCGAAAGTAGCAAGAACTCCGAAATTCTTTCCACAGCAACATATGCTTCTGTAATGTATGAGAGCACTGACGGGAACAGCTGGATGGGGCGAGCCAAGATATTCAAAAGCGCCAATGCCGGAAACACGATTTCCAGTGTCAATGGAGTTTCTTCTAGCAATGCAAACGATGCAAACGTGCAAAAAGAAACTAAAAATGGCATAGTCACCCAGATCAAGTTACCGAATTGGTTGACAAGGCGGATTTTCCGGGCGTTCCGGAGCTCCATATCATTCCGGGCCTTGGATAACCTCTCAAGCATGGGTTGTTCCCAAGAATATAACTTGATGGACTTCATTGATACGAGAATCTCGTTGGTGATCCTATTCCGATTATCCTTAAGTTTCATCTGCACTTTTTTCAATCGTTTGGAGTACCGGAAAAAGAAGGTATTGATGGGCATAAAGGCAAACATCACCACAAGCCCCGAAAAAGCTGATTTGCCCAAAAGCCCATACAACGACCATATTGCCAACGCCAACTCTGCAGGAGCAATTACCACCGTGTTGAGTTCCTGTGCACAGGTTTGTACTCTGGGAGCATCTATGGACACCAAATTGATGATGTCTCCCAGCGACTTATGCATCCGGGATTGTGCAGACAAGTTCATAGACTTGCGGTAGATGAGTGATGTCAATGATGACCGACACCCAAGGCCCACCTCCAAGATTTTCAACACATATTGGTTGTTCAAGGCTGTTTGGAGGAGTGTCACGCCAAACATGCTGAGACACACCAAGGCACCCTTTAAAAACGGCACCAGGGGGTCGTCGATCTTCTGGGCCAAGAATAGAATCAATAGCCGAAGAAGTTGGGGCTGCACAAAGCTCAAAAGCGAGTCTCCTGCCTCATAGACAAAGGCCACGAGTGCATTCGGGCCAAAAGCACGGAAAAGCGCCACAAGAAGAAGATTCCGCCCCTTCTCCTGGCCTGGCTTATCCCAAAAACGCAGCAATGCCTTTGTATAAGCATTTGTAGAGAATCCACTTGGAGCTTCCGGCAAATCATCATAATGAATGGTCTGGTTCACGTAGGAATTCCGGATTAAGGGGTTCATCCAGGAGAAAGTTAGCCGCTGCCAGATATTGGGGTTTGCCAATGCCCTGGCCATGGATTCATGGTCGTAATTGGATGTTTCAAGAACGTATTCCTTGACCGACGACATTGGACGCCATTTGTAGTACTCTAGAACAAAAATACCCAACGAACAAATGGCCCCGACACTAAGATAACCCCCAGAACTCTCTATAAGGAACATAGGCCACTGAGTATAGTTATCCTGGAAGATAAGCATGCACTCCACCAAAAAAAGCACTGGCCAATAGGTTAAAAGCACACCAGAGGGTACTAGACGACCTGCCACTTCGACCACATGAAGAGGCGTAATCAACAACACATTTGCAAGGAATAGGAGCAGAAACGCTGGGATTTTGGCGTCGGCAAAGCGTTCCACGGGCGATATCGCCCAAAGTAGGCGGCTCCACACGAGAAGATGAGCTGAAACAAGCGCCAAACGAAAATAAAACGCTAGGCCGGTGTTTTGAGGTTTGAACAGGCCGAAATAGGGCACTAGGGAGTTCTTTTTGATGCGGTAGAGCAGGGCGGCAGCCAAAAGCGCATAAATGGTGGCAAAAATGGCCGTAAAAGCCGCCAAAAAACAGGGGTTGAATGCATTTTCTTGAGTGTTTATTAAGGGATGTAGTAGAGCCGAAATAGGACCGCAAGACGGCAGGGGAGGGAGGTACATGACAGAAGAGAGTAACAGAAGAAGTATGAGGGTCACGTGAGTATGAGTATCAAAGCATCACGTGCGCGATCACGGGATCGAAAGTTAAGGTGCGCACGTGACCATACACGTGATGTGTGAATATTCGTAACCCCTGACATTACTTAATCGAGTACCGGAATAAAGGCTGTTTCATAGAGGTTTCAAGCACGTTTCAGATTTTTACAGAATCGTTTAAGGTTCAGGCCAGTACTTAAAGGTTTCAGGAGTGTTTTAAGAGTGTTTCAAAAATGTTTCAAAAATGTTTCAAAAATGTTTCAGGAGTGTTTCAGGATCCGTAAATCTATTTCTTTGTTCCAGTTCGTCACGCACGGATGCAGTTCCGGTAGATCAGTGTTTCAGTGATCACATGTTCGATGACCCTAGTGGTTTCGGGGCCGAGGTACATGCAGCCGCGAGCAGGGCCGGGGGTCGGATCCGAAAAAGCAGCCAATGGACGTGCGCGAATTCACGGAGCCGGAGTCCAGCCGCGAAACCTGGAGAAAAAAGCCCGATCAGTTTCGAGGGTAGACAGAAACAGTAAGCTGTTTCAACGCTATTATGCCATAAAAAAGATCGGCAAAACACCGATTGGAGTCTCCGGAATTCACAGATTCTTCCCGTGAAATTTGCACTCCATAAAACCACCGCAACACATTCCGGCCCCCCACGCCCTCGGCGGTGGGGCTCGAAGGAGTGCGCACCCTCGGAAGTGGGCCTGACGCTTTTTTTTCCGCCAGTTACAAATTTGTCTCCTGTCATTGGCTGCGCGCCTTTTCCCTCGCCAGTCCTCTCCTCCCCTATATAAACACCACGCTACCCGCCCCAAGCACCTCCGCTTTTTTTTTGTTTTCCTTTTCTTCTTCAACAATGTTGACTGCTTCCAGAAGATCCATTGCCAAGGCCCCACAATCCGTGCGTGGCCTTGCTACCGCCGGTCTTACCAGAGACTCCAAGGTCCACCAGAACTTGTTGGAGGACTTTTCCTACATCCAATACAAAAAACAGTTGGAGAACGTCAATATCGTCAAGCAAAGATTGAACAGACCTTTGACTTATGCCGAGAAGTTGTTGTACGGTCACTTGGACAAGCCTCACGAGCAAGATATCGAGAGAGGTGTGTCTTACTTGAAGTTGAGACCCGACAGAGTGGCATGTCAGGATGCTACTGCCCAGATGGCTATTTTGCAGTTCATGTCTGCCGGTATGCCACAGGTTGCCACTCCTTCCACTGTGCACTGTGACCACTTGATCCAGGCCCAGCTTGGAGGCTCCAAGGATTTGGCCAGAGCCATTGACTTGAACAAGGAGGTTTTTGACTTTTTGAGTTCTGCTTGTGCCAAGTACAACTTGGGTTTCTGGAAGCCTGGTTCCGGTATTATTCACCAGATTGTGTTGGAGAACTACGCTTTCCCTGGTGCTTTGTTGATTGGTACCGACTCCCACACCCCTAACGCTGGTGGTTTGGGTCAATTGGCCATTGGTGTTGGTGGTGCCGATGCCGTCGACGTCATGGCTAACTTGCCATGGGAATTGAAGGCTCCTAAGATTATCGGTGTCAAGTTGACCGGTAAGATGTCCGGCTGGACCTCTCCAAAGGATATCATCTTGAAGTTGGCTGGTATCACCACCGTCAAGGGAGGAACCGGTGCCATTGTTGAGTACTTCGGTGAGGGTGTTGAGACCTTCTCCTGTACCGGTATGGGTACTATCTGTAACATGGGTGCCGAGATTGGTGCTACCACCTCTGTTTTCCCATTCAACAACTCCATGGTTGACTACTTGAACGCTACCGGCAGATCCGAGATCTCCGAATTCGCCAAGCTCTACAAGAAGGACTTCTTGTCTGCTGATGAGGGCTGTGAGTACGACCAGGTTATCGAGATTGACTTGAACACCTTGGAGCCTCACATTAACGGTCCTTTCACCCCAGACTTGGCTACCCCAGTCTCCAAGATGAAGGAGACTGCTCTTGCCAACAACTGGCCAATGGAGGTCAAGGTTGGATTGATCGGATCTTGTACCAACTCTTCCTACGAGGACATGACCAGATCTGCTTCCATCATCAAGGATGCTGCTAAGCACGGTTTGAAGTCCAAGTCTATCTTCACCATCTCCCCAGGTTCTGAGCAGGTCAGAGCCACCATTGCCAGAGACGGCCAATTGCAGACCTTCGAGGACTTTGGCGGTGTGGTGATGGCCAACGCTTGTGGTCCATGTATCGGACAATGGGACAGACAAGACATCCAGAAGGGAGACAAGAACACCATTGTTTCTTCTTTCAACAGAAACTTTACCGCCAGAAACGATGGTAACCCAGCCACCCACGCCTTCGTTGCCTCTCCAGAAATGACCACCGCTTACGCCATTGCCGGAGACTTGGGTTTCAACCCAATCACTGATACCTTGAAGGACGCTGACGGAAACGAGTTCAAGTTGGCTGAGCCTTTCGGTGTTGGTTTGCCAGAAAAGGGTTACGACAAGGGAGAGAACACCTACCAGGCCCCTCCAGCCGACAGAGCCTCTGTTGAGGTTGTGATCGCCCCAACTTCCGACAGATTGCAGAAGTTGACTCCTTTCAAGCCTTGGAACGGAAAGGATGCCGAGAGATTGCCTATCTTGATCAAGGCCGTTGGTAAGACCACCACCGACCACATCTCGATGGCCGGCCCATGGTTGAAGTACCGTGGTCACTTGGAGAACATCTCCAACAACTACATGATTGGTGCCATCAATGCCGAGAACGGTGAGGCCAACAACGTCAGAAACCACTACACTGGCGAGTACAAGGGTGTTCCAGACACTGCTGCCGACTACAGAGATGCAGGAAAGACCTGGGTGGTTATTGGAGACGAGAACTTCGGAGAGGGTTCTTCCAGAGAACACGCCGCCTTGGAGCCAAGATTCTTGGGAGGTTTCGCCATCATCACCAAGTCGTTCGCTCGTATCCACGAGACCAACTTGAAGAAGCAAGGTTTGTTGCCTTTGAACTTTGTCAACGTTGCTGACTACGACAAGATCAACTTTGACGATGAGGTGGACCTTATTGGCTTGACCACTCTTGCCCCAGGAAAGAACGTGACCTTGAGAGTTCACCCTAAGGAGGGAGAGGCTTGGGAAACCGAGTTGTCTCACACCTACAACCTGGAGCAAATCGAATGGTTCAAGTGTGGATCTGCATTGAACAAGATGGCTGCTTAGATAATAGGCCTGCCTCTTGTATTATATATGTTAAATTAACTATTCATGAGAAAGACTAGATTTTCAATAAACCAAAAAGTACTAAAGAAATGAGATAATGATGAAGGAGCACGAAAAAAAGAAAGCCCGACGCGGGGGTCGAACCCGCAACCTTGAGATTAAAAGTCTCACGCTCTAGCCATTGAGCTAGCCAGGCTGTTTTTGAAAATTTTTGAAATGCAATGGATGTGCATACCTGTAATGAAGGGTAAACAAGTTCAGGGTGGGCCTAGTGTGGTTTTGACCATATTTTACATCACAGCTTTCAAGATTGCTGGAAAATATTGAGTTCTGAGAACTGGTTATGAGCCATGGTAGGTGTAATATGCAGGATTACCTCGGATATTCAAGCAGCCACACGCCCCGGTAGGCTCGGAACTTGGTGCTACATGCTACAATTTCGGCTTGCCCCCGTAGTTTATGGCCCTCGGATTTCAGACGCCTCAATTGAGCTGTTTGGAAGTAACCTCGGATCTTCCTGCAACACTTATCTCCGGAATCTCATTATACAGATGGCGCGGCCATAAGTGCAGCAGTCCTGCACACGCGTAGGGGAATCGACGCACGCTAAACTAAGGAGATCTGGCCTAACAAATCAACATTACGACTGCTCATTCTCGATGCCAGCTGCTTGAGATTTTTTCGGATTTGTTTCATATCTAGGGTGGTAATTTTCCAATTCTTGTGGATCATCCCTTTTGTTATCACACGTGGCAAGTGCGGGGTATGACTCACTCTCCACATGTTCCCGGTCCCCGGTCCCAGCATACGTATACCCTTTCAGTAGTCCTTTCCGAGATGTTACATCCGCATATGAAACTGCAACCATCCGAAATAGGGTATAGCTGTACATTCTCACTGCACGCCGGACACAAAGCTGTACCAAGCTGCATTTGGTTGCGTTTAGCAGCAGTGCGGTTTTTTTCCCGGGCACTACAAAAGGCAACCATTTCCCACCTTTCAAGGGCTCACTATTTTTGGACACCCACTTTTTAAGTAAGCCGTTCTCCTACCATGAGTGAATTGACCCACCCTTCCATCAAAGACGGCTGGTTCGCCGAGATCTCCGACACCATGTGGCCCGGCCTGGCCATGTCGTTGAAAGTGGAGAAGGTGTTGTACTCCAAGAAATCCAAGTATCAAGATGTCTTGGTGTTCAAGTCCACCAATTGGGGCAATGTGTTGGTGCTTGACAACTGTATCCAGGTGACGGAGCGGGACGAGTACTCATACCAGGAGATGATTGCGCACTTGGCGTTGAACTCGCACCCCAACCCCAAGAAGGCCTTGGTGATTGGCGGTGGAGACGGGGGTGTTTTGAGAGAAATCTTGAAGCACAAAGGAATTGAGGAGGCTTGGTTGTGTGACATTGATGAGGATGTCATTGAGGTGTCCAAGAAGTACTTGCCCGAAATGGCTAAGTCATACAGCGACCCTCGTACCAAGGTGCACATTGGTGACGGGTTCAAGTTTTTGGACGACTACAAGAATACGTTTGATGTGATCATCACTGACTCGTCGGACCCCGAGGGACCTGCTGAGCTGTTGTTCCAGAAACCATACTTTGAGTTGTTGAAGGGGGCCTTGACGGAGAAGGGAGTGATTTCCACGCAGGCTGAATCCATCTGGTTGCACATGGACATCATCTCCAAGTTGAAGAAGGAGTGTGGGGAAATCTTCCCTGTGGCCGAGTACGCATACACCTCGATTCCAACCTATCCTTCCGGAACCATTGGGTTTATGGTGTGTTCCAAGGATGGCTCAGCACAGGTGAAGAAGCCATTGCGTCAATTTGGCGAGGCCTTTGAAAGTGAGCACTTGAAATACTACAACGCCAAGGTGCACGAGGCATCATTTGTCTTGCCGCAATGGGCGCACAAGATCTTGAACCAGTGAGTCAATAAAACTGTGAGTCAAATAGACATGTGATTCGTGTATTTAATGATTCGTGTATATAAAGATTCACGTGTATATAAAGATTCACGTGAGTCTCACGTGTGCGCATCACGCGCATCCTTATACTCACTAATTACTTGCGCTATCATCACGTGCAAACACTACCCATGCTTGATGGCAAACCTAAGCGATGTACAGAGAGCCCGAATTGTAAGTAATCCCTTCTTCGGCCCTCAATGAATTACTAACCGCAGGAGGAGAACCGGCGCAAGGCGCTAGAGCGGCTCCAGAAGCGCCACTCCAGTACAAGTGAATCTAAAGTGACCAAAACCCCCGAGTCCAACATCACCAATACCAACAAAAACACCCCCCAGAAGGTGATCCCGCCCCTACCCCGGGTCGAACTCACGGCCGAGCAGCGGCAGCGTATAGCAGCCAACCGGGCCAAAGCTCTCCAAATCCAACAGGAACGGCACAGAAACTCTCGTGACGCCACCCACAACCAAGGCACCGTGGCCGTGGTCACCGAACAGGACCGTAAGAAACTCAAGTACGAGCCCCCATCGATCCAAAAGAAAGATTACATCGAATACGACTTTTCCACCATGAAAGATAGTCGAGGCGGGTTCCTAGATGAGCAGGACAAAAACGGACTCAAGGGAATCGAAGAAGAGCCGCAGAGTCTCCAGGACTGGAAAGAGAAGCAAAAAAAAGAAACGCTTGTGAAAGACCTAGCTCCGCCACTCGACTTGGCCTCCGCCCCTAAATGCTTCGATTGTGGGCTGTTGGAATTGGATGCCAATCTCCATACCAACTTTGGTGTACGGGTGTGCCGCCGGTGTATGAGAGAGCACCCGGAAAAGTATGCCCTACTCACCAAGACCGAGTGCCGAGAAGACTACCTCCTCACGGAACCCGAGCTCCAGGACACCACGCTTTTGCGGCGGATCGAAAAACCCAACCCCCACGGATTCTCCCGGATGCAGCTTTTTCTCCGGCTTCAAATCGAGCAATTTGCATGGCAGAAATGGGGTTCTCCCGAAGGCTTGGATGCAGAATGGGAGCGCCGTGAAAAGGCCCGCTTGGACCGCCGCGACAAACGGTACCAAACCAAGATGAAGGAAATGCGCAAGAAAACCAGGGCCGAAGAGTACACCCGAAAAATGAGAAACGGCCATGGGTTGGGCGAACGCCATGTGCACTCCTGGCTGGCTCCTCTAACTACTAAAGATGAAAAGGTCATTCGCCGTCGGTGTACTGACTGTGGTATTGAAACCGAGGAGGTTATTATATGATGATTTATTCCGACATGAGTTTTGACTATGCCAATGGCTTACATGCAGGCCGGCCAATTGTCTATGGTTAGTGATTGTGGTTATGATTTCTAGATTGTTTCATTCTCCACGATTGTTTCATGGTTCTTGAATTTTTCATGGTGTCGGATAATCAACAATCTTGTATGCTACTGACATGCTTCATACAGTATATAGTGTTAGTGTTTGATATGTTTCACGTGTTTGATATGTTTCATATGTTTCATGTTTCACGTGTTTGATATGTTTCATATGTTTCACGTGTTTCACGTGTTTCACGTGTTTCATATGTTTCACGTGTTTCAGAAATTACAACTACAATTACGCTTGGTCTTGGAGGTCTTTCAGTGGTTATGCTACAGTGCGAGCCTTTTTGCTGCCATTCGCAGTTGCTCAGATCGGGAGGTACGGGTGCGTCGGCGCGCGGCCATGGAACCTCGTGGAAACTTCTAGTAGTCGCACATGGAGGACTTTGCAACTATATAAACCAGTCGCAGATTCCCATCGCCAACCTCTTGGATTATCTAACAAAATGGCTGACAAGGTAGAAACACATGAATTCACTGCTGAGATTTCTCAGTTGATGTCTTTGATCATCAACACGGTTTACTCCAACAAGGAAATTTTCCTTAGAGAGTTGATCTCCAATGCTTCCGATGCTTTGGACAAAATCAGATACGAGGCTTTGGCCGACCCCTCCAAGTTGGAGACCGAGCCGGAGTTGTTTATCAGAATCACCCCTAAGCCTGAGGAGAAGGTTTTGGAAATCAGAGATTCTGGTATTGGTATGACCAAGGCTGACTTGATCAACAACTTGGGTACCATTGCCAAGTCTGGAACCAAGGCTTTTATGGAGGCTTTGTCTGCTGGTGCAGATGTGTCCATGATTGGTCAGTTCGGTGTGGGTTTCTACTCGCTTTTCTTGGTTGCTGACCACGTTCAGGTTATTTCTAAGCACAACGACGACGAGCAATACGTTTGGGAGTCCAACGCCGGCGGTAAGTTTACCGTCACCCTTGACGAGACCAACGAGAGAATTAACCGTGGTTCCGTGCTCAGATTGTTCTTGAAGGATGACCAATTGGAGTACTTGGAGGAGAAGAGAATCAAGGAGGTGGTCAAGAGACACTCTGAGTTCGTTTCCTACCCAATCCAATTGGTGGTCACCAAGGACGTCGAGAAGGAGGTTCCTGCTGACGAGGAGGAGACCAAGGAAGAGGAGGGCGAAGACAAGAAGCCTAAGTTGGAGGAGGTTGACGACGAGGAGGGTGACAAGAAGGAAAAGACCAAGAAGATCACCGAAACCGTCACTGAAACCGAGGAGTTGAACAAGACCAAGCCTTTGTGGACCAGAGCCCCATCTGACGTGACCCAAGAAGAATACAATGCTTTCTACAAGTCCATCTCTAACGACTGGGAGGACCCATTGGCCGTCAAGCACTTCTCTGTTGAGGGACAATTGGAGTTCAAGGCTATCTTGTTCGTTCCAAAGAGAGCACCTTTCGATGCTTTCGAGTCCAAGAAGAAGAAGAACAACATCAAGTTGTACGTCCGTCGTGTTTTCATCACCGACGAGGCCGAGGAGTTGATTCCAGAGTGGTGCTCGTTCATCAAGGGTGTTGTGGACTCCGAGGACTTGCCTTTGAACTTGTCCAGAGAGATGTTGCAGCAAAACAAGATCATGAAGGTCATCAGAAAGAACATTGTTAAGAAGTTGATCGAGACCTTCAACGAGATTGCCGAAGATGCTGAGCAATTCGAGAAGTTCTACACTGCTTTCTCCAAGAACATCAAGTTGGGTGTTCACGAGGACCAACAAAACAGACCTGCCTTGGCCAAGTTGTTGAGATACTACTCCACCAAGTCCACCGAGGAGTTTACCTCTTTGTCTGACTACGTGACCAGAATGCCAGAGCACCAAAAGAACATCTACTACATCACCGGAGAGACCATCAAGGCCGTTGAGAAGTCTCCATTCTTGGATGCCTTGAAGGCCAAGAAGTTCGAGGTGTTGTTCTTGGTTGACCCAATTGACGAATACGCCATGACGCAATTGAAGGAGTTTGAGGACAAGAAGTTGGTGGACATCACCAAGGACTTCGAGTTGGAGGAGACTGAGGAGGAGAAGGCACAAAGAGAGAAGGAGGTTGCAGAGTTCGAGCCTCTTACCAAGGCCTTGAAGGAGATCTTGGGCGACCAAGTGGAGAAGGTTGTTGTGTCCCATAAATTGACCGAGGCTCCAGCTGCCATCAGAACCGGTCAATTCGGCTGGTCCGCCAACATGGAGAGAATCATGAAGGCACAGGCATTGAGAGACACCACCATGTCGTCGTACATGTCTTCCAAGAAGACGTTCGAGATCTCGCCCAAGTCGGCTATCATCAAGGAGTTGAGAAAGAAGGTGGATGCCGATGGAGCCGAGGACAAGACGGTCAAGGACTTGACCACTTTGTTGTACGAGACGGCGTTGCTCACGTCCGGATTTGCCTTGGAGGAGCCATCTTCGTTTGCCGGCAGAATCAATAGATTGATCTCGTTGGGTTTGAACATCGAAGAGGATGAGGCTGAGCCCGAGGCCGAGGAGGCCACCGAGGAGCCATCCGTGGAGTCTGCCATGGAGGAGGTTGATTAAATGAGTTATGTATAAAGGATTAACTTACGAATATAGTGAAGATCTATGTACAGCAGTAGTGAGCCAGTATAGTATCTGATCCCAATTCTGGTTTCAATTAGATAGAGTAGAGAGTAGACTTCCAATTTGCAATGACCTCGCCTAGACTGCCATCAGTTTTCTCTTCTTGATATAAGGCATTGTAGTGTTTCTACCATGGCTTCAATGAGTATTGTAGTAATAAGAAAAGGAGCAGTACTAGGGTCATTTTAAGCAGAAAGAATGAGGTGCGGCTTTTATCGTGGTGCTCTGACTAGTAGTTCAGGAGCCTTGGTTCCATCAATATCCCTGTACAATACTGTAGACAGGAGAGATCTTCCTCTAATCACTCATAAGTATGCCATACTAGAAAAGAACACGGTGGTGTGTTTAACTTGGATAGATCGTGTGACACGTGACACTGGGTCAAGGAAAAGTGATGTTAGAGTGTTAAACTGACTCACATCCACTCGAAGGGCCCCTATTGTCTTACTGGTTTTCCGTAGCAAATCGCTTCTGAATGCGGATTATACTTGAGGTTGGAACTTTTCAGCGATGCTTTGATAATTGCACGGACTATTGGAGATGCTGAAACTTGGTAAGTTGATGATGATCAGCTACTCCTCAAGAAAAGCCAAAAGTTCAATACCATGAACTTTTCGTAGTCTTCTGAAAGGAACGGAAACAACAAATCTATCTTTTTCCTGTAGACGTAGGCTGTAGACAGAGCAGTAGTAAGGGTGGGATCTTAGATTGTATACTTCTTATAAATGGGAAAGACTATAGTACCTCTACAAGTATTACCTCTACAAGTATTACCTCTACAAGTATTACCTCTACAAGTATTACCTCTACAACTAGATTACCTCTATACAGGTAAGGGAGGTTAGGGAAGGTTGGAGATGCACTTTGTTCCTGGTGGGGGCTGGTGCAAAAGGACGAAGAATCAACACAATCACCAGAATGGCTGCAAAAAAAGACTGGGATAATCATATACGTAAAAAGTCGATGTCTCTGGAATCCATCGTTTGTACTCGCATCCAGGGCTCTAAACTGGTGGATTGTTAAACTGTATATCATATAAAAAGACTAGGAACAAAATAACTGGAATCATATTTTTCCATTGTTCTGGGTCAGACTTCCGGAATCCATGGCAAAGTATAACCACACAACGCCAGCTAAAGACCAATCAGCAGTCGGGAATCCAGACTGTTATAGAGTCCTGTACGTCTAAAGAGAGTTTCTGGAAAAGGGTGATGGACCCGAAGGTCACTCCAGAGGAAATATCTACGGGGATGATATGGCGTGGGGCCTGCATATACTCGTCCCTATTCACCGGTATGTGTCCTCCAGTCTCTACTGTGATCAACTTCCTAGCGGAAACGCACGCATATAATTCTTCCATCTATCTCCAAAGCGCTTATCAGTGGGCTGTAGATTGCTGGCTCGTTGGTAGTAGTGGAGTGCATATAGGCGCATGTCCAATACCTCATACGCTTGGCCCAAGCCGTACCTGGCCCGGAAATCCTTGGTGCTGATATCCACAGCTGGCCAATACGACTCGATGGATGCAAACACTATGATTAAACCAAATTATCAAAATAGTCAATGGAGAAATTGGAGGGGATCTAGGCTATTCTATGCAGACCCCTAAGGTTGAATCCATCACATGACCAATCGTGGTACCCACCATCATGTTTTGCTCTCTCTAGTGTAGCTAAGGTCAAAAAGTATAAACAAGATGGTTCACATGCTAGAAGTTTTCGCTTGATCTGTACGGCCTTAGAAGTAGGGTTTCGCTCCTATAGGGTTTTTTATTGGGCGTAACACTTTCCTTTTTGAAGCAATCCTTGTCAATAAAAAGACAAACAAGCTAAGGCTCAACACGCTAAGGCACGATCCATGGAATGGTCATAAACAAACCTCCCTACACGTTCGGGTAGTGGCTTGGTAAAATAGAAAACACTTGCGTGGTACTGCATATACCCGCCGGGCCTTTCTTTAGTTGGGAATAATCCTACAAGCCCTAGGATTGAGTATCTAATGGCATTGGAGTGGCTGCAAGGTCTCAAGTAAGTGGAAACTACACGTTCCGTGATCGATTATCGGCTGTTTCAGGAAAGCCCCGAAAGGGTTACCCGAAGCAGTGGAAACGTACGCCTAGCCAAATGAATCCTCTCGGGATGCCTCTAAATTTAATAACGGATTCACATATATATCTGATAGAGCTTTATTTGTAACTCCCAGACCTGCTAAAAATCCAAGAATCTGTAGTTGGGGCTGTTGAGCGTTGTACCTTGGCTAGGTCATCATCTGGGACTCTTACGTAATCCGTGTCTTATACTCTAGTCAGCACTTTAGATTTTTTTATTCTGGTGTGAATACCCACCGTCAGCTTAAAGCCATTCGTTAAGCTATTATGAATCATCAAAAACGTTTTATCTAATAAATACCCCCCTTTGTGAGTCAGCTATTGAGCATATATTAGCTCTAGAGTTGCCAGGCGTATACCAATTAGCAAGGTACTTTCAAATAAACATCTGATTTAACCAGCCATTCACCACTCACAAGTTTCTCTAAATCATTTATTTATGTCTATCTGTAGTTCCTGGAGTAGATATATCTTGTTGAACAGGCGGGATGTTAGCATGGGTCAATATGCAGTATCCAGATGAAACAATAAGGGCTCCATAAATCGATCCAACGAGGTTGAAGAAAGGGGCTCAAAGAAAGTAGGCGGGGGATGTGTTGTGGACATTTCAGGAGTGGCTACGGTATGGTCCAGAAAGGGAAAACGTACAGATATGGATCCCGACCTTGAGTGTAAGCGAGTCTAGGGGAGGTTTTACGGGACGTAAGCTTAGAGAGGGAACTTCCTGGGAGTAGTTTAGCAGCCACAACAATCAAAGAGCTAAACTGTCACCTATCTTTGAAATTACAAGAATTAATGGAACACCATTACCCGAGGACCAAACTATGGAAGCATCAAGAACACGCCAAACAGCAAGTGGTGTTGAGACTTTGCATCCTTTCTAAAGGTTGGAACTTGAGTCACATTGAT
Organism: Metschnikowia kamakouana; assembly: GCA_002374535.1. Lineage (NCBI taxonomy): Eukaryota > Fungi > Ascomycota > Pichiomycetes > Serinales > Metschnikowiaceae > Metschnikowia > Metschnikowia kamakouana. Next base: position 593,805 of record NKZX01000666.1, read on the forward strand.
AGTCATTAATCCTAACAATTGGGGAACGGTGGTATTCATTTTAGCTTGATGTATTCGAGTTTTCTCTAAACTAAATACTAATGTGCTCTCTAAACTAAATACTAATCTACTCTCCAAGCTGACACCTTATCTTCTATTGAGCTACATAAGAGCAACTGCATCGCTTCTTATATGCCTTTTCTTTGATAACACGTAGGTCCCAGTTGAACAAGTGAGACCCAACCTTCGATATGAGCCTGGCACGTCTCATATGTTCAACAAGTAGTGATTGCCGTCACTTGGAGCCGATCTGACTTCACTCCTCCAGGCATCTCCAAATGGATACTAGGAAATGGCCACTTCGTCTCCTTAAATGGCTGATTCCATGCCTGTAAACCAAGGAGTGGCATCTCCTTATATATGCATATTTTCCCTTTCCCTTTCTGGGCCATACCGTAGTTACTCCTGAACTCTCCAAGACAGATTCCACAACATACATTCTTTGACCCTTCCTTGAAACCTCGCCGGACGATTCCATATGTTACAAATCTCTCCTGTTCAACAGCACCAACGACCGACTCGGAGCCTTGAGAATAATCATTGGTTATCCTGACCTGTGATTGGTCGATAACTGATCAAAATCTAGATTACCCCTATAAATACTGTAGTCGAAATGTGTGTCCTGCATGTGGTAAGCAAATGTTACCGGGAGTTAGTATATGAGTCACGCCGGGTTCGGCTTCATGACTCTATCCTCCATCGTCTTCTGGCTTAGTAATCAAGAAGCAAGCCTTTTGATTTGGAAAAGCGTCTCATCCACTTTTTCATGGACTCTATGGGTTCTACTGCATACACGGCCGCATAGGTGTAGCACAGTCCAGGAGCCGTACCATGAGCCCAGAGAGTGTCAATAAGGTTCTGGTTATATGCAGTTCCATGATATTGAGAGTAATAGATTGAATTTTTCAGTATCATTCTTGATTCTCGGGCTAATGATGTCCATATATTTGGGCCACATTTTGCAGCCAAGTGACGTTTTCTATAAATAGTGCGACCGCGCGCTTTTCGCGTTTGCAGTGAGGCAGAAATGTCACACCTTCTATGCTCAGTCTTGGAATAAGAGGTCTCAATTGTTAGAAAGAGAATTTGAAAAAGAACCACGTGATCAAATTAAAGAAGGTGATGTCAACAAATGGTGAGGAGAGCTTGGGACAAATTACCCGAGATATCCCGAGAAAACGGATCTTGGGGGAGATCAGTTGATGAAGAGATCATGACGGGACATCCTTCACCTTAAGAGACGGTTGGCTGGAGTTTTGACTGGAGTTTTGACTGGAGAATTGACTGGAGTTTTGACTGGAGAATTGACTGGACTTTTGAGTAAATGGAGATGGATTGCTTCAAGTGAATCAAGATATGAAGGTGTTCGATTTCCCATCTCACACCTTAACATCTCTTACCTTGAACTCCGACCTTGACCCCGATTTGAACCCAGATCTGAGGAGAAGAGGAAATAGCCTGGGATCGATCCCAAGCTCAACAGTCGCTTCCAAGAATCTCTTCCAAGAATCTCTTCCAAGAGCCTTGTCTGGTACTCCACTGGAGATTTTAATTGATGACTCCGTGTGAGTCCTTTGGTTGGACAAAACCATCAATGCCTTGTCAAGCGAGAGCCATTAGAAAATCTCAGCAAGAATCTCCATAAGTCTATAGGAATAAGACTTGAAATTCATCCCAGTAATGATTCATGTTCTCACCAGCTCAAGGCTTGTAAGTAGCAAAAGAAGCACCATTCTAGACGAGGATCTCGTATGATCGACTCCGATACTTGGCCATGACTGCAGAGAAGTGCCCCTTATACCGATAAACCTATTCCCGTTCCATTGCAACACGAACAAGTTCATCAATATAATCAAGCACTTGCTTGGCTTGTTCCCTGACCAACATATCATTATCGTGGGCCTGCACATAACGGAGGCTCGACTGCACAGAGCTCATGTATTCCTTAGGAAACGGCACTTTGTCTGTCTTTGACGTCCCCACCACCAAATCGTGGATAAGCACAATGGCCGAGCGTCTCATGATGGCCTGGTCCTTCTCTGTTTCAAGCTGTAAAATCCCAATGGCACAGTCCAACGCCGGCTCCAATGCAGGAAGAATCCCAATCACGTTGGTGTTGCAGCACGTGCCCAAGATCGACATGGCCGACATCCGGAGCCGGTCGTCCTGTTTATCAGAATCGACTTTGGGACGCCGGATTATACTCAACATGGCCTGGCAAAGTTGCTGGGCTTTTTTCCCATTGAATGCTTGGTCCTCGGCCTGCACATACCGCAAGAGCACTTCTCCCACCCGAAGTCGTTCATTGACGTCATCATTAACGTCTTCTTTGTGTTCTTTTTTTTCCTTTTCCTGTACTCTCTCTGCTCCTGTGTAGATCGAGATCAATTCGGGAAGCACCCCATCATCGAACTGGAGAAGACTCTCCAAACCCTTGATCACGTTCAAATAAATGTACGGCTCCGGGTCTTTGAGTTGGATCACGTGGAGACCCACCACGAAATCACTGGAAATCACAGGACTGCGTGCCTCCACAAGCTGGCGGAGTGTATAGAGCCCATGGGCCCGGATCGGCACCAATGGGTCGTTCAAGTTGGCGATGGCCGCCTTTAATGTCCGTTTCTGGAGCTCCAACGCCGAATCTGTAGAACACTCGCCTTCTAAAATAATTCCGATTCTCGTAGAGAGCGCTGCCGCTTCTTTGGACCGATTTGACTTGACATCCAATGACTTTTGGATTTTCAAAAGCTCGGCCCTGCACACAGCGTCCATTTCGGCCGGCTGGGTTTCGGAGATGATGGCCGAGAGCAACTCCAACACAACGGGAAAAATGTTCTGTGGTTCATCTTCATTGTCCTCGTCATCAGAATCAACCTCTTCCTTGACCTCCTCTTTGAAATTCTCTTTTTCGCTCTTTCCTCTTTTGTCCTGCACACAGTATTCCATCATAGTATTCACCAACTGTAAAATCTCCACCGGCGACTCCGCCAAACGGTCACTGAATTCACTGCCAATAGACTCCACGAGCCGGAGATCAATGAGCCGCATGAACGGGTTTTCCTCCCCCACACTACTGCTCTCGGTCTGGAACCACCTGCGCAAAAGCCGAATAAACACCTTCCGAACAATATCATGGTCCACGTGACTGGAGATGAGCGCCATGAACGCCTTGATATTTGTATCGAGAGCCTCGATGAAGCGGAGGGCGATTTTCTCCGGGTTTCGGTCCAAAACGGGGTCAGAACCCGAACTTATCTCTACCATCTGATTGGCTCCGAGGCGGAACTCCCAGCCATTTGCACTTTCGTACGTCAAATTGCGACATATTTCGTCCAAAAACTGCGCAGCATCGCTTGGCTCAAGTTGCGTCAAGAAACTCACGATTATGTTCTGTGTCACCTCCACCGGCTTAGACACTCGCAGTAGAAAGCAGTAGTAAGCCCAAAGAGGCAAGAGAAGCGGGGCCATGAGCTGCTGGAGCAAGTCACGTGGGAGGCCTCTATTGGTGAGCGAAATCATCACGTTGATGTTGTTGTTGAGTGCAGTCTCCGAGACCCAAATTGGGCGATCTGAAGGTTTGGGGTCGAAGTTATCCCAAACAAGACGTAAAAAGAAATCCACCACGATCTTGGGGTTACGCATCCAGAGTTTCTCGAGAAAATGGCCCACACAGCTGCAAATTGTGGGCCGGTTGATATTGACTAGGAGTGTGTAGCATTGCTGCAGGATGCAGGAAAAGTAGTCGATGGTGGAGATGAATTTGGGCTTGGCAAGTAAAACGTTGGCCACGTGGTCAAGCTTTTCAATGTTAATTTCTTCGTTTTCCCGGAGTCCCAAAATGAACTCAATCAACGTATGCACCCCGTCTTCCCGGGTATATGGAAGGGCCTGGAGCTGGGCCATGACATATGCCTTAAAGTATGCAGGAGACGGCGTGGAAAGAAGAACAGAATAATCCAGAAAGAGCTCGTAGGTGTTAGCAAGACACGTCACGTGCGAGAGGAGATCTTCTTGGCCAACATTCACTGATTTCTCTTTGATTGGGCCTTGTTCCTGCACAATAGAGCCCTTGAAGTAGGGACTAGTAGCTAGAAGAATAGCCACCACCAAGAAATCCGAGTAACCGGAGCCCTTCATCAAGAGATTCTTGACATCCGACTCGGCACTGAAAAACTCATGCAATTTTGAGTAGAGAAGCATAAGAATCTGCTGGTGACAATAGAACGCTCCTGCAGACAGTGCCTTCATTGACATCCCACCGTTTTCCCCCAAGAATTGCCCGAATTTTCCCGTTTCCTCGCTGGTCAATGCAGGAAGAACAGCCACTTTCAATGGCTTATAGAGTTTACCGCCAAAATCATTCAAACGGCGTTTTTCAAGAGGTACTCCAACATGAAAAACACCCAAAACTGGGTATAACACCACTTTCAAGATCACATTGAAAAGCTTGGAAAATGTCTTGATGTCATGTAGCGAAACACTGATCAATTGCTTCTCCTGGGCGTCTCTGGAGGCACTGGCAGCAATAGAAAGCGACTGGATCTCGAGCAAATAGCCCAAGAGTTTCTCGGCTACTCGGTATAGGGTAATCGAGGGCGTAGAATCGATATCTGTAGGTTGTAGAAGCTTAGGAGCAATAGTTGTGGCGGAAACGGAGTCCAAGGGCTCACTCAATATGCTTTCGAGCTTCTGGAAGAGCAAATCGAGAGGAGAATCGCCAAGAAACTCGGGCGTGTGCATGCCCTTGCGTGCAGGATACACCTCATCGGGGACTCTTTTAACCACCAGGCTTTTTTTGGGCAAAAACGGGTTCTTGGGTCCCATGGTGGCAAAGTGGTTATAGATGAGGTTTGTATGTAGGTGTACGGGTGTGGATATAGTGCGAATGTACGGATGTACTTGAGAGGTGTACGGATGTAATTGTCTGGTGTACGGGTGGGATGTGCGGGAGATGCCTTAGCTTCAACTCCAGCATAAGACAAGAAGGAACACTGTTAGCAACACATTTCATTGGTCAAGATGGTCACGCTCACACAGGAGGAAATGGACGCCATCATCTACGACGCCAGAGAAGGCGACTTGGAGTACCTAAAAGAAATCTTCACGCAAATCATCCCCGGGTCGATTCTCCCCAACATCCAGGACGAAAACACCCTCAGCACACCCGTACACATGGCAGCAGCAAATGGCCACGTGGGTGTAGTGGATTTCCTTCTTGGGTTGGTGTCACGTGACGAGGCAGTCAAGTTGGTGGCTCGGAAAAACGATACCGGAAACACACCTCTACACTGGGCTGCATATAGTGGACATTTGGAGGTGGTGCAAGTTTTGGTGGAGAAATATGGTGGAGATGTGTATGATAAGAATCTGGCGGGTCACGATGCACTTTTTGAGGCCGAGACCAATGGCCAGACTGAAGTGGAGAACTGGATCTTGAGTAAGTTTGCCTTGGAGGACACGATCAGTGTGCAGGACCAAGGGGATGATACCAAGATCACGTATACTCCGGGCAAGGAGTCGTATGCCATTGACGAGGAGGCTGCCAAGGCGAAAAAGGAGCTTTCGGAAAAGCACGTGGCCGATGTGTGTGAAAAGACCAATGCCATGGAGATATAGCCATACTTAACGCATCACCAAAGCCAACCAACCAGAACTGAACCAGAACTACACCAGAACTACATCAAAAGTCAAGAGAACAGTTCCGCAGTACTAATCACCACACTAGCTTTTTACTAAGAATTTACTACACTATATTTGACATTAGATCAATTGGAAGAGGTATATCGTGAGGTTCTAGGCCTGATTCTGTCTCCAGTGCTCTATACATTCTGTAGTCTTGAGTCTTTAGTGCTAGTGCTGTAGATATCTGTCCAGTCTGTCCAGTCTGTCCAGTCTGTCCAATCTGTCCAGTCTCTCCAGTCTGTCTAAACTCCACATCTTTTGGTCTGCAGCAGGTGCTCTGCGGCCTGGATACAGTACACCCCAAGCCACGCCACTCCCCAACCCAAAAAAAAGCCGCCAAGTAATTAAAGGGCCAAAGGTATAAAAAGCAGCAAATTCCCACCCCTTCCAATCCTTTGCATTTTTTCTCTCCGACTTCCCACAAGAACCCTTCCAGTGTATCCGCGGTCGTGCGCGTGTAAGAAAGTGGAAAAAACTTAAGTCCAGTGCACTGCACCATATATTCCTCCACCACCATGAGTGACCTAGGCTTTGATCCCAGCTTGAAAAAGAAAAAGAAGTCCAAGAAGAGTGAAGATGCAGCAGTAGACGCAGAGCCCGCCTCAGAAATGGACTCCATGCTTGCCGGGTTGAAGAAGAAGAAGAAGGCCAAAAAGCCCATTGGCGAAGGCGCCAGTGAAGACGCCTCCGTGGAAGCCGTGGGCGAGAGTTTGGGAGATTTGGGGTTGAAGAAGAAGAAAAAGAAGGCGCCTAAATCTACATCGGACTTTGACCAGGCTTTGGAAGAGGCCGGTGTGGATGACGTTGTCACAGCGCATGACCAAGAAGATGTGAAGGAGTCTCCACAGTCCAGTTTGGGCCTTCCCTACGAAGAGCTCTTATCGCGATTTTTCTCTATTTTGAAGCAAAACAACCCGGAGTTGGCCGGCGACCGGTCGGGGCCCAAGTTCAAGATTCCTCCTCCGGTTTGTCAGAGAGAAGGCTCGAAGAAGACGTTGTTTGCCAATGTGCAGGACATCGCCAGTGTTTTACAGCGGAACCCCGAACACTTGATCCAGTTTTTGTTTGCGGAGTTGGGTACCTCCGGGTCCATTGATGGAGAAAAGCGCTTGGTGTTGAAGGGTAAGTTCCAGCCCAAGCAGATGGAGTCGGTGTTGAGGCGGTACATCATCGAGTACGTCACGTGCAAGACGTGTAAGTCCATGAACACCGAACTCAAGAGAGAGTCCGCCAACAGATTGCACTTTTTGAGCTGCAAAGCCTGTGGCTCCACGCGTTCGGTGTCCAGCATCAAGACCGGTTTCCAGGCCCAGATCGGAAGAAGAAAGCGGGTCTAACCATGTATTAATACGTTACTTTCCATCTATGATATGCCAAAGGCTGAGCCGATGTCTGTTTTTGGTGTCATTGATTCTATGGCATCTATACGAGCTCGCCATGGTTTCCACACCCTGGTGAGAAGGTCCGAAATAGATCTCACTTGTCATATACCAAGGCGATCTAGAGTTCCATACTTGTCTATTCATCAACGCAGATATCGCTAGACCAATGTAGACACGAATGTAGTAGCCAAGCGATCAGTATAAGTGATATCAGCAAGACCAGTACTATGCCTCCAGTCATAACCATCCAGTTTCCGGGAAGACTCAGATGCTTGTGGCTTATGTACAGGTCTTCAAACACATAAATATCCATCTTCTGTTCTAGACCTTCTCATTTATACCAGTCACTCAACACCAGCAATACCATATCAGTGTACCAGTAAAGAAAGGGTCAACTCAGACACTAAAGAAAGGGTCAACTCAGACAGTAAAGAAAGACTAGTAACACCTAATGACTCCAGCAAATCCAGTGGATTTCTACAACTGACTCTAGCAGTCAATTAGTAATACCAACACTAACCAGTCATAATCAAATAAATAGCGTCATCAGTATGGCAGAATCAGAAGAGTAATTGTATTCAATGATCATTAATACCGGTGCGTAGTGCGTGTATAATGACTACTGTCCCACTCTCTTAGTCTACTCTCTTAGTCTCCAAGAAAGAAATAGCATACACACCCACCATAGAATTGGTAAAAATGGTATAAAATGGTAAAAATGGTATAAAATGGTAAAAATGGTAAAAAATGGTAAAAATGGTATAAAATGGTAAAAATGGTATAAAATGGTAAAAATGGTATAAAATGGTAAAAATGGTATGAAATGGTATGAAATGGTATAAAATGGCACCGATGATGCTGAGTAAAATTCCAATGCAAATAACAATGGACACCGGGAAAATGAAAATGTAAGGCAGGAAACCCAAGGCGAAATGGAGTCTGACCAACTCAGTTCCCATCATGGAGGTGTTTTAAGGTGGGAATTTCATGTTGAGAGGTACCATGAAGTTTAATGACTTATCCAAGAAGACTGTGGTAAATATCCAATTATGCCTGAAAGATCCAAGAAGACTGTGGTAAAACAGCCTTTGCTTGTGCGCCAGTTAACACAGTCCTGAAAGGTGTGCTTTATTAAAGGCCAGTTATGAACCATGAAAGATCACCAGGAGCTTATTCTATACTTCCCCAGACCAGGATCTACCACTCTATTCTCTATTCTCTCTATTCTCTCTATTCTCTCTATTCTCTCTAGCCTAATCTAGTAATAAGTTACTCACTACTATAGTAATACGTTTTAGAGGGTGTAGTGAGAGACTGCTGTAGAGCCTTTGAGACTACTTTGGATCCTTTGAGATTACTTTTGATCCTTTTAGATTACTTTTGATCCTTTGAGACTGCTTTGGATCGTGAAGATTTGGTCCAGAAATCGGTCTCTAGTCTTCTCTACTCATTAATACCATCTTTGGTCTCCTAATCCCTAATGGTAGTCTACGTTTAGTGTACTTGCCAAGTTGTCCAATGGGACTGCCTATAAGTACTACTTGGCCTCCATTGATTACCAGATAGTAGTGCCAATGTATACCCACGAGTCTGCTCTCTACTACGGCGTGCTGTATGCAGAGTATCGCTTTGGACCGGGTATTTCAATCAATCTACTCCTACTGCAGGTTTAGACTCTATATACACTACTGCCCTGTTACGTTAACCTCCACTCCCTTTGGAACAGAAAAGTGTCATGGTTAGAGATTTTGGCAGAACCAAATTAGCATATCATCAAGAGTACGACTAGACAGCGCAGTAAGCCAATATAATTTTTTAATAACACTTGGAATGTCACAAGCAGCCTTATATTCATATTTCTCAAATTAACCCATGATGGTTTTCCATACTTTCTGATTCTCGCTGGACCACTCATCACTGGAATCTGCATTTAGTATGGTTTCCAATCTTGATCCTCAAATTCGTATTAGAATGGCCATCTGTTCAATTATCATATTCCAATCTGTATTTCTCGTACCATACTCATATCCGTTTCATAGTCGCCAGTTACCTGCAGTAGTCGGTAGTGTAATAGTCAGTTGGAGATTTCCGTTAATACCCATGCATCTGGATGCAGTCCAGATTGGGTTCCTATCTAGTCCCCAATGTATAGGTTGTAGTATACAGTGTAGAGTCTATAGTCTATGGTACAGTACTACATCATCAGGAGATTCTAGTGTAGGTCCTGCACCACCAGCGATAGCCTATATTAAGGGGGATTATAACAGCACTTTATGTAGCATAGGAATAGTGGCTATAGTACTAGTATATGTACTGGTGGTACTGTGGTACGTGGTCGTGGTGTATCGTGTCACTATATGCAGTACCAGCAGCTTTCAATCTGGTGTAGTGTAGTTTCCTTAGTAGTACTGGCCCATTTTATGTGTAATAATAAAGCCCTTACAATTTCATTAAAGACTGGTGTGGTTAAGAAAGATATGAATATACGAATATGATCTGGAGAGTACTCCATCGTTCCACCGTCTGTACATGCAGTCTGGGATCTACTAATCCGGCTCCTCCCAAGACCGAGACGAAGCTGAAGCCCGTAGATTATAGTAAATTCTACAGTCTGTACAGGATCAAAGGTGTCCATGATAGTGTAGTAGTAGATCAGAGAATACAGTCTATACAGGAGAATTACCAGAGCTAGTAGTAGACAAGAAATTAGAGTGGAGAAGAGATCAGAGTAGAAAAGAATTCAGAGTAGAAACGAATTCAGAGTAGAAAAGAATTCAGAGTAGAAAAGAAATCCATTAATTGTCTTCATAAAAAGTCTCTACTCCTTCCAGTCTCACATCTACAACAAGCAGTATTCAAAGTACCATAGTATAGTCAGTCCAGAGTGCAGTGATGGTCAGTCCAGAGTGCAGTGATGGGCAGTATAGAGAAGTGGCTTTTTTCAACTCTGGTCATCGAGAATCCCAAGCCACATACTCCTGGTTAGAAGTAGATATCTACTGACTACACTAGTCTACTAAAGCAGTACTCTACTAATCATAGTGACCATAGTGACTATACAGACTATACAGACTATACAGACTATACAGACTATACAGACTATACAGACTATACTGACTATACTGACTATACTGACTATACTGAATAGAATATACTTGGACTGTACTGATCTACTGATATTAAGTACTGACTATACTGACTATACTGACTGCAGTGAGTAGACTATACTGAAGTCCTGGTTGATGTCTGTACACTACAGTAATTATCATGTATAATACCTTAAGTAAAAATTGTAAAGAAATCCGTCTTACTTTTCTGTTCCCACTAGATTCAATATGCTACACTAGACTATATCTGTACTGTATACTCTTTTACTGTATACTCTTATACTGTATACTCTTTTACTGTATACTCCTGTACTGTATATTTGGGACCACTGTTTTCCTATTAGAATCAACTATACCAAGTGAACTCAGACTGACTATTAAATTTTTTCTGACTGTCCTTTTTCTGAAAATCTTCAGAAATGAAGTGTTAATCTGGATTAATTACCAGAAGTACCAAGTTCTGGTCAAGTCATTTCTGGCTCTAATTCTCTGGCTCTAGACCATTCCACAGTAATGTATACTACTTAGTATAGAGTATAATACACTACAGTACTACATGGTTTGGGATACTCTACTCTACTAAATGTACTCTACTAAACTATACACTACTATACTATACCGTACTCTACTCTACTATACTATACTATACTCCAGTATACTCTAGTATACTCATCCTCTACTATAATATACTATACTCTATACTCTATACTATAGTCTAGTATACTATACTATACTCTATACTACACTATACTATACTATACTATACTATACTATACTATACTATACTATACTATACTATACTATACTATCCTATACTATACTATACTATACTATACTATACTATACTATACTATACTATACTATACTATACTATACTATACTGATACTGATACTGATACAAGACTATATTGGGTAGTAATGGTTGAGTACTAGTGATGTGGAGACTCGACTGATCCTCTATACTAATTGGTATAATATACTATACTGTAGGAGTATACTGGGTAGTAATGTTTGAACTACGGGGAGGGTCTCCTGTCTATGACAATTTGTATTAATACCGGTTCATGCCATGGATATACAAAATGCACTGTTATCTCCACTGTAGACTGTAGCTGTAGAGTGGTGTTGTAGGAAGTGTTGTAGGAAGTGTTGTAGGAAGTGTTGTAGGAAGTGTTGTAGAATGGTGGGCTATTGGGTCTCGGCCAGTGGTACCATAATCTTCACCGTCTGAATCTAACAGATAGCTGATTTCCAGTGCCAGTTGGTGTTGAGGATGAAATTTTAGACATCACTGGCCACTTTTGGGACCTTCAAGTGTCCTCATACCAGAGCCCATCGGGTATATGCTTCTAGATTCAGAGGTACAATCTGTAGGATATCTCTTTGTTGGGGTTGCCCATTTCATGAATTCTCTCTGTTGGAGTTCAACGAGGACACCACGAGACCCGAGCTGTGCCAACAACAAACGAGGTGTCAACAGGAAAAGTCAATGGCCCAGGTTATACAAGAAGATACCAGAAATACCCGGATAGGGACATCGTATCAAATCTATGCCCGATTTCAATGTCTGATGAAACATCATATACTGGGAAATCCAGACCGCGTTCGAAGCTCTTAAAGCAAACACCACCCCACGAGGTATCTATACTTCACCGTCTGGAACACACTTAGATTGGAAGTCCTCAATGACTGTTATTTCCGCCACCATTGAGCATAGGCTTCAAGCCTACACTTCGGTCCGGTCACAGACAAACTTAGTCACCAAAACTGTCAGTCAGCCAGTCAGCCAGTCAGCCAGTCAGTCAAGTCTAAGAATAGGACTATTGGGGATATTGAGCTAGACCTTATCGATTCTTTCCTCTTTCTTCTTGTCCCTTAGTTACTTCTCCATACCCCCTCATTCCTGGATAACTCAACACTATTTCTGCAACTTGTTGACTCGATCCCTCCTCGTTCATCAATACTTCCTGGATACTCGTTTTTGGTTATACCCCTTGTTCCTCGATACCTCCTCGTTCCGGGTCGATACTTGTTCCTGGTCGTTACCTCCTGGATTCTGGTACCTCCTCGGTATCTTGTGGTACCTTGTGGTATCGTGTGGGTCGTGGTATCGTGTGGGTCGTGGTATCGTGTGGGTCGTAGTAGTCGTGGTATCTTAGGAAGAAATTTCAACAAGCTTCTTCAAGGGCACGCACCACGTGCTCACTCCATTATGCACCATCATATAGTTTAAGATTTGCGCCTTAAGCAGCGCGGTTTTTTCGCGAGCCTGGAGCCCATGGATTATGTCCGCAATAAACTGTTGATGTGAAGCACTCAACGAGGTGTAGGGCTCCACAAGCCGCTTTGAGAAAAACACCTTGTCTGCATCGGAAAACTGGGGACTCTGACAGAAATCCGTGAGTTCCTGCACAGAGAACCCCGCACCACCCTCCGTCCCCTCCGCAACTCCACTCGCCTCCGCCCTCTCGCCTTCCTCACCCGCATCTCCCTTTTTACCACCACCCCCCACATTTTCCTCTACCACATTCACTTTTCCTTCTCCCATATTCCGCTTTCCTTCCCCCACTTTTGGTTCCCCCACGTCACCCTCTCCACCTCCTTTTGTCCCGTTTTTAGGGGGCTTGGCGGGAGGCATGGGTGGCGCCTTGAATGTTTTGGTTGGGGCAGGGGCCGGAGCCGAGGCGGAGGCGGAGTATAAGCTGGAGAGACGTTTCCTGGACTTGGCAGCCGAACCTGGTTTGGAAGCAGCCATAGGAACCGGGCAATCGTTCCAGCCCTCCATGGTCTCGCCCCGTTGAAATCTGGTCATTGTTGTTGTGGTATGTATAAGTTGATGGCTTCAAAATGCTCGTCCCAAATATGATCCGCGTCCTGCACATTGCCGCGTTCTACACGCACAACCATAACAAGAACAATACAGGACTATAAAGGAGTATCGAGAAATACAGAGGAATATAGAGGAATTTAGAGGGGGTTCTATGAGGGTGTGGAGGGTGTGGAGGGGAGAGACGTATTAGGAATACAGTATACAGGATGGACGAGGATACTGGGGAGTGGGGTGTTAGGATGTTGTCCTGTGTGGGAACGTGGTGCGTCTATTAGACTCAAGTGGTCTGACGCACCGTCTTCCTCCATCAAACTCCACTACTAACTTAAACTACCACTGACTCCGATTCGACTTCCAAACTCTATATACAGTAGAGTACTACACTCCTGCAGATACGTTCTCTTATAGACATTGATTTGGGCCTATTTTTGGTTCAACCCTTAATTAAGTCATATATCCAGAACCTATTTTGGCACTCAAGTCAATGTTTGATTGAATGGATCATTTGAAGTACGATTATGGAACTGGTTCTCTGAATTAATCTGGCCTTGCATATAACTCGGTGATCCTGCACATAACCACAGACCCTTATATCCCAATCTTTGATCTTTTACCTACTGATATCCAACTGTTGGCAAATTTCGATCATTTAATACCATTGACAATGTATATCTCAGCTATTAATGATCAATAGTTAATCAATTGTTCAAATCTCTCAACAAAAATCAATCATATCAAACGGATCCTGCATACCACCCCCAGCGAACTGATATTTCCAATTAACTCAATTGTTCACTTCCTCATCATTGATGATTCACTCATAATCACTAGGAAGTGAATCTTCTGGGTCTTGAACCAGTCGAGAAGTTTAGTGAAATCCTTGAACAGCAGAAATCCGAATCTGTCAACCAATGATAGATCCAAATCCGTCAGATTCAGAATTGACTAGTTTATGAATTCTAGTTCTTCCACTAGTTCAGTGTCTAGTCCATAATCACAGGTTCACAATCATCAGTTCGTAAACCTAGTGAATCAATCCCAACTCGACAATGTCTAGTTCATAATCACTAGCCAATAAAACCAGTTCAAAACACCAGTTTAAATTAAGTTCCTAATCTGATCGACTGTGGAGAGATGTCTATCTTTGCAGTTGTGCCAGACCCATAGCCCGTGTTTCGACTCAGAGTGGCAGAGGTCAACATACCTTTGCTCCTTGTTCTGACTTCAATCTTGCAAGCAGCGACCCACCAATATTCACAATTGGTTCCAGGTGACAAGGGTAAAAGACTTGCACCACAATATCCTCGATCCCGGAGAATACACTTTCAACAATGTCTTTAATGTGTAGAAGCAGCAGACTGCCATTTGGAATCTCAGCCAGTTGAACAGTCCATAATCACGAGTTCATATCTCAGTTCAGAATCACTAGTTCATAATCACCAGTTGAAAGTCTAGTCCATAATCAGTGAATTTCTCAAGCACGTCATAAATGAACTGCATGATTATTAATCAAGCAGATAACTCCAAACACAGTTCCAAAAGCTCGGCAACAGTAGGTCTAGTTTTGGGGTCAAGAACCAAAGCTTTCTTGATTATATCCAATAGGTCCTGCAGATAGCCCCGGGTATTCTCAGGAAACTCATATTTGGCCTGCGAAATGGCAAGGTTCAAATTTGCACCCTGATCAATCTCCATTTTTTCAAACGGAGAAAAGCCAAAGCAGCACGCATAAAGAACACATCCAAGCGACCATATATCCGTGGCCTCGGAGATATCCGTATTGGTGGCCACGTCCAATAACTCCGGCGCCCGGTACGGGAGTGTGCAGTGCTCCTGGGCATAATCCGTAAGCATGAGCGCCTGCTGCCGCGTGCGCACCGAAACCCGCGCCTTGGTGCAAGACCCAAGATCCACCAACACCGGAATGCCTTCTGTTGAAAGCATCACATTGGCTGGTTTAAGGTCCCGGTGTGCATATGGACAGTGTTCATGCAATTCCGTACCGAGGTCATTGAATGCAGCCACATCCTCGGAATCCGCATGCGGAAGCATGGCATCATTTTCGGCAGCCTCGTCGTTTTCCCCATCCTCAGGGCCTCGTTGCTTATACCCATGCATCACTTGGACCCCCCTTAAAATACCAATAAAGTACTTTATGACCTCCTGTTCCGGAATATGCCGCTCGTGGAGCACGTTGCTATTGATGACATCCTGGAGTGATTTTTCAAAGTACGGCAAAAGAATGTAAATGGTCTGGGCCTCGTTGGCCTCGCTAACAACCGCCTCGTCCACGGTCTTCACCACAAACGGCGATTTTTCCCCGGCAAACCGGTAGTAGTTCTTAACCTCTCTCATGGCATTATCAAACGTGCCATCGTTCGTGCCGTAAGGACACCGGATCTTCTTCATGGCGTAGAGTGATTGGTTATGAGCCACCAAGTACACGTACGAGAAGCCTCCTTCGCCGAGGAGCCGGAGAATCTTGTACTTTTTGCCATTGAGCGTGATCTGGGGGGTCAGAAGGTTGGGGATGCAGGGAAGGCAGCTGGACACGGTGCTTAGTAGGTTCATTGGGGTACACGGAAATTGCGCTATTGGTGTTAAATACACGGCACACATCCGTACACCACAAGTCAAGTAGCATACACTCTACCTCTAATATACACTGTACTGTACCGTATAGTATTTATTGTATATACACTGTACTGTACCGTATAGTATTTATTGTATTATATACACAATCCTACTTCTACTGTATAGTACACTACGACTATTGGGATGCTGGTAGACCCGTACCTCCTGAAATCAACAACCGAGTCCGAAATCAGCCACACCCCACGAATCCTTAAATTACTATGGTAATTGAATTCTTAGGAGTATGGGCGGATATCCTTGGGGTTTTCCTGTATATTCTCTACTGTCTACTGGACTATGCCCTAGTCACGTGTCCTCCAGTGTCCACCAGCCAATGAAATACTTCTAATATTATTTCTAAATGCAAACTGGATAGTATTGCAGATTGAACTTCCCACCGTGCATAATACAGGAGGGAATTTTGCCAATTAAATGCATTTAAATGTATTTGATTATGTGGTGTACGGATCTAGAGAATGGGATGTACGGGTTTATTATGTGGTGTACGGGTTGATACTGTGGAGTGCGATTTGGTGATCTCGTACTACACTTTAGTGGCCATGCTGGAACCGTCGGACCCCCCAAAACTCAGCCATCCCGACCTCCTCCTGGAGCTCTTCGGTCTTCTCCAGCAAGTGGAAACCGGGCAATTGAAACCACAGGATTTCGATAAAAATACCGGCTCCATCCGCCTCTCCCTAAACAATATTCGTCTGGCAGTGCAGGAATCCGAAGGGATCCATGAATCAGTGGAGGAGAGGCAGAAACGTATCCAGGCTTTAAAGGTGTGCAGCGAAAAAAAGGCCTCCTTTCTCTCGCGCTTTCGCCAAAGAGTCTCCTGCGACTTAAACCGCGAACTACCCCTGGCTCTGGAAGAGACAATTCATGACAGCTAGTGGAATCAGCTTAGAAGGTAATAGAGGAAATCAAGGGGTAATGGGCAGGAAACAGGATACGAGAGACAGGAAAGAGGAGAGAGGAAGGGACAGAATTTAGGGTCTAAGGGGAAGGGGACAGGGGATAGGGCCTAAGGATGAGAACCCAGGAATAGGAACTAAGGCGGAGACAGGCAGAGGTCAAGAGGTCAAGAGAAGAGACAGGCAGAGGTCAAGAGAAGAGACAGAAGTTGGGAGAAAGACAGGAAAGGGAACTAGGCATACAAATACAGGTCTGGGAAGATGAGAAGGAAATCTAGGGCCTGAGGGATGGAGAAGAATGCAGACGGTCGTTAGGGAATCCCGAGGTTTCTCGGAATTTCTAGGAGGCAGCCTTACGAATCCAGGGTTTCCGAATTGTTAGGAGACAGTGTTACGGGTGTTACGGGTGTTTTGCAGTGTTTATACCAGACTGATTGGGGTCTTCTATTCACTACTGAAGCATTGCCGACTCAAAATAATGCTGAGCAATGGCCGAGTCAAAGTCACCCTAGTCAACTGAACGGTCTCTGACGACTAAGTCACCAAGTGAATACGCCATCAACACTCCCAAGCCTCCAGTTACTTTCTATACTCCTGGCCTCTATACTTCCTGGCCTCTATACTCCTGGCCACTATACTTCCTGGCCTCTATACTTCCTGGACTCTCTATACCAATTGTCCTTTTGGTGAATTATTGGGAACCAGTGTTTCGGCCGTCAGAGACAGGAGTTAAAATTCAATGAGCGGAAATCCATTCGAGGTGTTAAATCAGAGAAGGAGAATATGTGGATCTAGAAAAAAGAAGCACCTGCATACGATCCAGAGTTAAGATAAGAAATTAAGACCAGGAGTAGGGTTCAGAATTAAGGCTAGGAACCAACACATTTGTTTCAGATTTGTTTCAGATTCTTTTCTAATTTGTTTCAGAGATGACATTGTTTCAGATTATCAATCATTAATATATCCTCTTGTTTATAATCTCTTGTTGATATCGGGAGGTACGGAGGTGATGGTCAAAATGCGTCTTCTCATACATACTCCATCGCCATGCTTGAAGTCCCCTCAATTGATCAGATCCGGACACGCCTCAAGGCTACGCCGGCACTTAGTGCAGGGCTCCCAATCTTCCTGGTGCTCTTCTATGCAGTCTACCCCTCTCTGTCTACAGCCTTGGTACTCTATCCCTCAGCCCCAATCGACCTCAACCTCAACGCCTTATCCTTCTATATCTTTCCTCATGTGAATATGATACACTTGGTGCTCAATTTGGTGGCTCTTTTCCCCTTGATTTCCCGCTTCGAAAAGGCTAACGGTACCGTGTATACCGGAATCACCCTTAACCTTTTGGCTGTTTTTACAGCCTTGGTGTATTGTGCAGTGGGACTAGTGCTTTTCCCTGCAGATGGCGTGGCTGGTTTGCTGGGCATTTGTTTCTCCATGTTGACTTATGTGTGTTATAAAGAGCACGATAAAACTCCCGTGGTGTTTACTTTCAAGATGTCGGGAAGAGAGGTGTCGATCCCCACGGAGTACTTTCCGTTTTTGAATTTATTTTTGGTGGCGGTGTTGATTCCCTCCACTTCTTTTTTTGGCCACTTGGCTGCCATTGGCGTGGGGTATTTTTTGGCCTTTGGCTGGTTGAATTTCGCCTACCCTCCGCCAAAAGCCGTGTTGTTCATTGAGCGCAAGTTGGCCCCGGGCATTGCGCACTTGAAGAACTTGGTGGACTTTATTTCCGAGGAACATGTGGTGGATGATCGCGGCCGCGACTATGAGGCCTTGTTCCATACTGGTGATTTGGAGGAGGGGCCTTTGCAGCCTTCACAGCCTTACGAACCCTTTGAACGTCGTCTCGGTTCCGCTTCCTAGATTCGGTCTCTCGTGTGTCTGTCTGTCTGTCTGTCTAGTCTGTCTAGTCTCGAGCCTCTAGTTTCAGTCTACTCTGCAGTCTCTGGGACCTACCTCTGACATTCACCACTGCCCACCTGCATATAATCCCACTTGACCTTCCCAATACAAACTGATCTCAAACAACATCCAATTTTCTAACTTTAAATATCCCTTACCTCCAGATCAACTTAATTATTTACCTTATGTTCTGTGGTGTACGGGTGTCCGGGTGTATGCGCGCGCTCAAAGTACCCCGGAAATCAATCTGCTCCACATGCTCTTGTTTTCCCAACAAATGACAGAGGAGAAAACTCGAGTAGAGCCGGCGGTGCGGAAATCCGAGCGCCGGAAGAAGAGGAAGAGCCGGAAGAAACGGGGCCTGGAAACTCGGAAACTGGACCCCGACGCTGGTCTCAAGAAGCCAGTGTTGAACAGTACGGAGAACCAAGGTTCGATTCCAGAACCCCCGGTTTTCTCGGGGGAAAAAAGCCCTCTGGCGTCTATGAAACAGCCAGCATTGAATAGAGCTGGTCGTGGCGATGATTCTGGTGAAATTCCGGCCTCAATCGCCCAAAATGGCATATCCAAAGACCCTTCCAAAGCCAGTGCTTCGACCCAGGTCAATTCCTCCACCAAAACTCCTCCTGAAACATTAAAGACACCATTAGAAGCGCCTCAGCGCCCTCCATATGCCAAAGCAGAAACACCGCCGAAAAGCCCGAGGAAAATGGCGCTTTTACGGCAAAAACAGAGTGCCGAGGCCGTTGCAGAGCCAGATTTCGTCAGCGAGCTCAACGAAAAGAAGAAAACCCGCCACAGCAGCCCGTGTGTGGAACCAGAGGACGGCAAATACCCCATGCTCCTTGCCAGCCAAAATATGGACGAAAAAGCACAACTTTTCGCTGCTCCAGTGTCCCAAATAGTGGTTTACCATGAACAACTCCAAAACCAAAGGCTGCAAACATCCGGGACTCTTCTAGCGCATGGTGAGTTTGAAGTGTTTCAGCTCCACAACGGAGATGTCACGTATTTGGCGTGTGGCCGGTCGTTTGTGTACCCATTACTACGGAAATTGAAGATTCTACAGACCAGCCGCAACGTGTTTGTGTTACCATTAGTCAATCCGGAACGGTACTGGAAAATCCATGTTTCGGCGTCGGATATGGATCTCCGAAGGTTTCAGCAGGTTCTCAAACTGGTGGTCAACTTCACCAATTTGGCAGAGGATGCCAATGAAGTGGAGAATTTAGAGACGGGTCAAGGAAATATGCAGGTGAAGCATGAAAAACTAGCGGATCAAAATGGGGAAGCTGTCCAAAATACGAAGATAGAGACTGTCCAAAGGGGAGAATTGAAGCCAGAACAATCCAATGGAGAATTAAATGGGGAACTGTGTGAAGGACAATTGGAAGGTGAATCAAAGCAAGTGACACATTCAGATGGAAACCACTATACTCCGTTCTTCAGCCAGATCCCTGAGTCTCCACCTTCGGTACCAGTTCTGCCCCAACAAGCTCTGTTCAATGATGTCATGGATTTCCCTTCTCTCTCTTTAAGCAAAGAAGTACAGGAAACCTCTAACCAATCGATCAATTCGGCAATGGCTAGCTTTAGTCTTGATCTGGGAAGAACGTCAAAACGAGACACCCAGCCAAATCATTTGGGTCAAAATCCACACAGAGCCAAGCAAAAACCACTGGGTCAAGTGACTTCCCAGAACCCGAATCTCCAGAACCAAATCTCCCAACACAATGTCCAAAACCATAGCCAAAACCCCAATGATACGTTGGCCAAACCAATCAACCACGTGAACCCGTTTTTCCAGAATTACCCTAAACAGGGCCCCAGCATGAACCGCAAGAAACTGACGACATCTTCCTCGTCCATGGACTCGCTCCTCGACGAATACGAAGACAATATCTCAACCACACAATCAATCCACTACAACGTGTCTCGGCCCGGATCCCGAGGAACGTCGTACGTCTCCACTGTTCGGTCAGGAGCCATTGCCCACCACCGAAGTGGCCCAATGTACCAGCACTCGCATTCCCGATTCGGCAGTGAGTCTAAAGCAGACGATTTTCCATCAACGTCACTTTCTCAATACGAGAAAAATCGCCAGAACAGCATCAGTGGCCGATCACAGAAGTCATCGGCCAGCGAGCTCTACTCATCAGTATCGAACTGGATGGAGCCCGGGAGAACTGCACGCAACCTTACGCATTCCAAGTCCATCCAATCCTTGGCCACCAAAAAGAGTTTCCATCGTCCCAACTCGAATTTGAACCAGTCCAACTCCAACTTCAATTCCAATTTAAATGACACGTACCGGGAAATCTACCGGTCCATTACTCTGCACAATTTAACACATATTGTGGAGAATGACCAAGGCTTAGCGGCGTTGAGCAAGAGTCCGAGTATGGTGGAAATGAGGCATGGAGAAACTACCGAAAAAGACTCGAGGCGTGCAGATCGTGGAGAATATGGGCGTGGTGCAGAGCGTGGAATTGAGACTGGGCGTGGAGAGTTTGGACGTGGTCCAGAAGTCAAAGGCCGGGGGTTGCAAATGAGAGGAAAGAGTATGGCCGAGATCCGTGACCCCTCGCTTAGAGCCGGGCTCAAGGATGGGCTCAGTCCGGCTCAGGTGTACAAGCTTTTGAGCGAGCGAGACGAAAAACCATCAGGCCTCAGAAGGCTCTTTGGGTGGTAGAGAGGGGAGGAGAGAGGAGACTGGAACAGACTGGAACAGACACTGGAACAGACACTGGAACAGGAGAAGAGAGGAGAAGAAGAGACTGGAACAGGAGAACAGCTGAGATGGTGAGAGAAGGTGATAGAGGGAGACTGGGAAAGACAGAGACTA
The DNA here is from genome assembly GCA_002374535.1 of Metschnikowia kamakouana. Classification (NCBI taxonomy): domain Eukaryota; kingdom Fungi; phylum Ascomycota; class Pichiomycetes; order Serinales; family Metschnikowiaceae; genus Metschnikowia; species Metschnikowia kamakouana. The sequence goes on from NKZX01000666.1 coordinate 615,149, forward strand.
TGAGAGTGGATTACCTGACCACGAGACGAATATATCAGGACACTAGGAGATTATGGATGAGACAAATCAAAGGCCAGAGTCAGGGGACTGGGACTGGAGACTGGGATGAGGGGAAAGGAGATCGGAGATTATGTGACTGACTAGAACTGGGATCTGGCTTCGAGACTGAATCTTATGGGAACTTTCTCTTTGAAAGCAAATTCCAGACCACAGGAAACAACTTGATCTTCTTGACCTGGACACAAGAAATTGGCCTGGAACGACCATTCGGGTTTCTCGGTACACTACACCAGGAAACTGGAGACTAGACTGGTGACTGGAAACTAGAAGATTAGGAGACTAGACTGGGAGGTTCTGGTGTTTCATCTCTCGACTTATTGGAACACCTACCCAGTTCAATTTGTCTTGCAGTCTCCAAACGATCATATGGCCATTTCCAATCATGTCCAATACTGGACAAATTACTTCTTGGCCAATTACTTCTGGATAACTCTTGGTCATTTATCTACAGGAACTGGTCTCGTTGACCTCGGAATGTTGACCTCGGAATAAGAGGTTTGACGTGGTCTTCGAAATCGGACCACCTTATATGAAGGATCCGGTTACTTGAGCTTATTCGGATTGGAAAATCGACGGTATTCAATACCTCGACTTGACCCTGGAAGAGTAAGTGCACACGTTTTGGAACAGAAGGAGAACTTCACCTTGGAGTATCACGTGCGCACGTGACTCTGGATTATTTAACTAGCACTGCATGATCCAACCGCCCAAGATTTCAATTCAACAATCAGTCATTCAAGGAATCAGTCGACTGAATGCTTGATTACTTAATTTCGTGATTTCTTGATACTTGATACTTGATACTTGATACTTGATACTTGATACTTGATACTTGAACGATGGAGCCTTGGATTATGTATTGCACAAACAATATATGCATATTTATCGAACCCGAGAAGAAGAGAAGAAAAAAAAAAGCTTAAATTTCCAAATGATTTGGAGGTTTGGGTTTTTGTTGTTGTTGCACCGGAAATGGGTGCAAACACCCGTGCACCATGCTACCCCAGGACAAAAAGGCCCAACGCAAAACCCCTTTTTTTCCAGAAATGGTTTATGAAAATAGGATTTTTGGAATCCTGGAATTCCGGACTTCAACTCCACCAATTTGAAGCTGGAAATCTTTAGTGGGTGCTTTTTTAGAGGTCATGACCTGGCCAATTCCGACTGCGCTCTCACATTCCGAGGGTCTTCCATACACTACACTATACACTACACTATACTCCACCCTACTGATTGCTCCATAGACTATACTATACTAATTTTGGCTGGTACCAATTCTGGCCACCTCTAGAACTCGCCCAAGACAAAAACTCGTTTATAAAATGAATTCTTAGAAAGTTGGCTGAATGGGGTTCTTGGAATTCACGCTACTCCCTCCGTATACATAGGAGTGTACTGTATATAATACTACAGAAGCACGGAAAGACCACTGGACTTGACATAGTGTAGTACGGTTTTTTTCTGCTGCTCTAGCTGTGATTGTACTGTGGTCGTGTGCGAATCAATTATACTCTTGACCTCGATACTGACCTCACTGCAGCCTGCAGTCTCTATAAGACTAAGCTGGGATCACATCGAGGATCATTAGCCTTTATCGGTGGAATATAACACAGAGCCTGCATATAGTCATGTGAGCCAGAAGTGTCCCAACCAAAGAATATTTTTCACTATAAAAGATTGTCGTATCCAGTATTAATCAACCAAATCTCTTAACTCCAATATCATTAAAGACAGGTTCATCAGGGCTGAGTTTTATGGAAGGTTGAAGATTGGGCCTGTGTGCAGGACATGCCTACACTAACATCTACCGGACATTCCTATTTTTAGCAACCACTCCTAACCCATCATTTGTGTTGACCAAGGAACCACCGGAGAGGAGATGCCAGTCATAAATTTATATATCATAGTAGATCAGTACATTTATGGTGAGTTTGACCAGGCGACGGGTTATATGCAGTCCGTGCCGAAGCCACCATCTCCTATGTGCTATATTCCATCTCCTCTATTTTGTACTAGTATAGTGTAGGGTGTAAACTGTATAGAGACTCGAGTGAATCAGGATTGTATACAGTCCACAATACTATAGAGAGTACGAGAAGGTATACTATTCTAGACCACTATTTTCTCACTACACTATAACAACCAGGTTCTTTTATGGGATCCTATTTTGGAGTACAAACCAATGCAGTACAAAACCAATGGAGCACAAAACCAATGCAGTACAAAACCAATGGAGTACAAAACCAGATAAAGTATAAGTACTAGAATCCCTGGATATGCCTTTTCTAGTTCTGGGTATATTGGCAGATGGAGTATAGCGGATCTCTAGAATGGGCCAGCAGTTAGAATTCCTGAGATACATCAATCTATTCAAAGATTCCAATTAATCGCAATGTGCAGGGATAGAGTAATATAGAGGCCAGAGCTATGTAGTGGAGGGTAATAGAGTGGAGGGTGAAATCATGTCTTGGTGTACTGGTGGTGTACTGGTGTCTACTGGTGGTGTACTGGTGTCTACTGGTGGTGTACTGGTGTCTACTGGTGGTGTCCTGGTATCTACTGATGGTGTCCTGGTGTCTACAGACGGTGTCCTGGTGTCTACAGACGGTGTCCTGGTGTCTACTGGTGGTGTACTGGTGTCTACTGGTGGTGTACTGGTGTCTACTGGTGGTGTACTGGTGTCTACTGGTGGTGTCCTGGTGTCTACTGATGGTGTCCTGGTGTCTACTGATGGTGTCCTGGTGTCTACTGATGAGTGTACTGCATAGTCGACATTCTAATTATAGTCTGTCATATCATAGTCTGCCATGTCATAGTCTACCAAAGTATGGTCCGTGGTGTTACATGCAGGAGATGTTCTGTTCAGAATGGACGGTGAGTGCGCACTGGGTGCAAATCGCGTCCACACTCATCACTGCTCCCCAGAAGCTAGACTGCCACACTGGTACAGTAGTGGGAAAGATACGAAATGGGGAAGTGTGGTTTGCTAGGAGGAAACCCGTACACCATGCATTTTATACATTTATTTCATAAATTGGACCATGGAACTGTATGATAGATTATAGTCGTGGTGGTCATGGTAGTTGTATAAGTGGCACTTTGAATTTGTTCTTACCAAAGGATGCTCGGGTTTCAACAGTGTAAGAAGTAGTAAAGTGTGAGTGTGGAGTGGAAGTATGGAAGTGGGTCTGAAGTACTGTGTCAGTAGTGACAAGTGTATCTATATTATATACAAGCGGCCGAGCCTACAATTGAGGGGCGCCAGGCACGGGGTTGCCGTTGGCGTCGACCAAGCCTTGCTGCATCAACATCAACTGCTCGTTTCCGGCGGACTCAAATTGCAAGCCACAGCCCAAACGGGAGGTGTTTTTAGAGTGGTCGATTTCTCCGGAGAACAAAATCGAGACGGTTGGCAACACTCTCTTTTCCATGAACACGCCCACCTTACCCAAAGTGTCCAATTGACCACGGAACACCGATTGTCTGTACTCGTACTTGGCACCAATGGTGGTTTGGCCCTCGACCACGGGCTCGTAGCCAATAGGGGTGCCCATCAAGGAGTCGGTGATGGGCTTTACGGAAGCCACCAATTGTGTTTCCAATCCGGCCTCCACCTTATCGGTGACCTTTCTCCAGAAAGTACCCACCAAGGCACCTTGTGCCTGCAACTGCGCGGTGGCAATCCAGTTTCCGTTGTTGTAGCGGGCAAAGTAGTTGACGGCAGAGTCGGGAGGAAGAGACATGGCTTGTCTGGAGTACATGGCCTCCAAACCAACGGCCAATTTAGGGGACAACGACTGCAAGAGCGAAGCCACAGCCACACCAGAAAAGCCACCGTTCAAAAGCGAAGGGTTCAAGGTCTTGACGTTGACGGAGAAGTCGTTGGCCTGGTAATCCTGCTCCCATTGGCACATGGCAGGCTGGCCATTGGCAATCTGTAATGTGAGTTTGGAGATGTTATGGGCATCCCAGCCATAGTTGACCTTACCACTGAATGAAAGGTCATTGTCGACATTTCCCTGCACAAAGAAGTCCTCCACGGCGTACAAGGCGCTGAAAGCATAAGGAGGCAAGGCATTGGAGCCAATGGACAAAGTGTGGGAGGTCTGGAAGGCCGGGTTAAGCGAAAAGGCCTTGTTGAGATCAGCACGAAGACCAGTAAAGAAGTATTGAGTCAAAAACACATCCCGATTGACCTCCTTGGTGAGGCCCTCGATGGTTCCTGGGTTAGTCAAGCCCAACGACTTGCGGTGCTCGGAAATGTTGATGTACACATCATTCAAGTAGGAGAACACGGGGTTGGACGACCATAAGCCGTTTTGCTTGGGCATCTCGGGCGCAAGGTTAGGGAGCGTCGGAATCGTCACCTTGGAAAGGTCCAAGGTTTGGGGAGCTTGAGCCATGATGGATGGATGTGGGGGGAGGGGACGATAGGAGCAAAGTAGTGAGTTGAGAGGTGAGAATTTTTCGTGGGCCTTGATTTACGCATGCGCGCACTGGATCTCGGGGTCCCGCGTAATTCCCAGTCCACTGTACTCACCACTCACTACTAGACTACACTACTACACTACTAGACTATACTACTAGACTACTATACTATACTACTATACTACTAGACTACACTAATGTACTACTAGACTACTAGACTACTACACTCACTACTAGACTACTATACTATTATACTATACTAGTCAAAAACAAACCTGGAAAAAGACTTCTGGGCCAAGATCTATGGACTAGGACAGTGTGAGAAGATACATTTGGCCATTCAGAGTTGTTGATGATTGGTTTACATTTTTCTGATTTAGCTATAAAATCTGGTGTTCAGTTGGATTTCCCTTTCCGACTCTCTACAAATGCCGTGGAAAACAAGCGACTAGTGATGGATTCCTGAGTAGTTTATGGTAATTTGTGTCAACCCAGCAGAGCGCAGTAAATCTTGGGAGCGCAGAAAAACTCAGAATATCCCAACATTCAATGCTTACTGACTAACACTTTTTACTAAATTGAACATAGTAAGTTTAGTATACAGTAGAACAAGTATTGCATCTAGCATGCCTTCGATTATATTATCTAGAGATTTTTGGGTCAGATAGTGATTATTGGTTTTTTGGCACCATTTGACGGTTTGGGGGAACTCTGCGAAGTAGAGTGCGCTGAAATGACCGGGTGCGAGTATAGGAATAATATGAACACTGGAATTTAGTACTGAGTGCCAATGAATTAACAAGTTTGGCATGTGATATTGGAAAGGCTGCAAGTACCGAAAGCAAGCTGTTTCGGGAAATGCCACCCGAGTCACCGGAAGCAGCCGAGTATAAGAACTGGCAGCGAGTACAAGAACTGGCAGGTCCACAGAAGAGAAATTGAGATCCTCTAAGTCCAAGTAAGTATTGACTATGCAACTGGTATATCTTTACTCAATGCCGTGCTGAAGTTCTGAGAAATAGTAGTGGACTACTCTTCTGAGCATCACTATCCATAGAGTATTGGGGCCCCGGGAGGTGCGCGTTCTTCTCTTTATTAATACCATAGGCATATATTAAAGTGTCTTAAAATGTATAAAATAGAATGGGTCCAGGTTCGGAAGCTTCTTTACCTCCACTCTTCCACTAGTACTCTACAGCGTGATTGGGGAGTATACAGTCTTACTGGTAGTGTATTACACAGTCTGTACCGTCGCAGAGTAGTATCTAGAGTGGGAGTATCTAGAGTAGGAGTAGAGGACTGTGTATTAGCCCCAGTGTCTTAGTAACTGTATGTAGTGAATTCAGACGATTGGTGTGGTTGTATGCCCTGTCGGTATTTACCTTACCCAAGTAGTAAGGCCGTGGTGATGCACGGGATCGGCTGCACTTGATACTTGTCACACTATAAATCAATCTGGTTTCATGTCTGGAGACACTCTACCCACCAGACTGATGCTCTGCTATACACTCATACACCTTACACAGAGTGGGAGTCAAAAGTAGTAATAGGCCTACTCTGTGATAGACTAGCATAGATAAAGATAAGGTGGTACACTTCTGGCTAAAGTGGAGATCGTTAGTAAAAATCAAAACAGCAATCCAACATTCTCATATATCAAAGTTCAGCTCTAACAGCTAGTGCTTTAGACTCGAAACTCCAACGAGCTAAAACATATCAAGGTGTCAAGAAGGGGGTCAAAAATGGTCTTGGAGAAAGTCAAAAATGGTCTTGGAGAAAGTCAAAAATGGTCTTGGAGAAAGTCAAAAATGGTCTTAGAAAGGGGTCAAGAAGGGGTCATTTCAAGATAGTTTCCAGCAACTAGAGGAGACTTTTGGTTCAGAGAATCTGCGGCTCAGAATGGAAAAAAAGGCTGTCAATTTATGTGGGGGGAGGGCGGCCTTTTATATTCGCGAAACATGCAAGCCATGTTTCATCTTTTGCAACCATGCACCGCAACACTCTTACACAGTATTTCACACGGTACTGCATAGACGACCATGTCCCTGTCTCTTCCCATTAACTATAGCTCCACCATCCCTACGCATTATCCTTGACCATCGTCATTGACTGAATTCCTTAATAAAGTGGCAATACCAATCATAGGTAAGAGTCATTCTAAACACAGCCTAAGGAGACCAAGGATTATACTCAACATATGTCTAAGCTTCTTGTACTGCTTATAGACTTATTTATAAATGGGTAAGATTTGGGACTACTACTAGAAGAGTATTAGTATGGGCTAGATATGGAGAAGTTCCGAGATCCAAGGTGTGAAGCTAGGAATTACTTGATTAGAAGACGGTGGTCCTGCATATAGCCCGTGCTACCATGTGTAAGATATTATGGAATAATAAAGAATTGGATCCATAATTGAATGCCCACAATTCAATAGGGGTCGTATTACATTCGGCACGGACGAAAGGGGGATGTTGGAATAGCTTGTATGCAGGTCTGGACATTAGAAGGTCGATTTTCATGGAAAAGAACCACCGTAAGAAACGGTGACTTATTGGATCTAAATTTGAAGCTGCAGAATGTATATCTGAGTAGACATTAGACAATAGACAGTAGACAGTAGACAGAACGTTTGGTTGGTTTGTATACTTTCCAAAAGAGTCATTGACCCGGGCCTCTAACCCAATTACCATCTCCCGGAAAATCTTAACCCAACTGTTTCTAGATTTGTACTGCACTTAATCATTGGCCAGTTTACTGTAATAGGTAACAGGTACTGCATATAACAGGGCCATCTTTATATCAATACTAAAATGGACACACTCTTTGTAAGGGTGTACAAAATCATACACTACATATACATGGAAAGGGAATACTAAAGATGAATTCCCCAAGTCTGGAAATCTACGGTGTACACTGTTAAGTCTGTATTCTGTCTAGAATAGTAGAGTACCCAGTAGATAAAAAAGAAATTTAAAGTGGTTCCCCATTGAGAACCTTTCCAACAACATGCAGATCTTCCCCAATATATATCGATACTTCTCTTGTGTTCAGTGTATATGAATAGAATGACTAATGTACCAGGACTGCATATAGCCGCACCAAGACTGTTGCGCGTTGACATAAGCACTCACGTGATCTGGCACGTGCGTCGCATTGGCCAATAATGGCTCCTTCAGTACTGGACTTTTGTAGTCTACGGGTTTTTTACAAGTTGGGGGCTTGCAGCAGGCTTGAGGGTTTTGAGTCCATGACTTTTTTATGCTATGCTTAAGGTGTGGGAGAGAATGGAGGAACCCTCGGAAATGAAGGGGCACACCCGTACACCAGACAACCTCAGCAGAAAAAGGCCCAATGCAAAGCCACCGTTTTACCATCTTTCAATTTAGTTCCTATGTTATTTTTCGTAGCTTTGGTCCATTCGCCTGGTCCTGCATACAATCCGCTTGTATTCAAATCACGGTGAATCGACTTCTGAATGGCTTGGTGGTGTTCTATGATGTCATTCCTGCACACAGTGCTCCACTAATTTTTGTAATAAATATTAACGTTTCAGTCCTGCACATAACCAGGCTTCTGAACTACATACTAACCCTGTAACTAAACTAATATTCACTCTATACTTTTGACGTGGGTGAGGCTAAGCGCATATGCTTGGATGCAGGACACACACCAAATGATTGGTAGGTCTCCTGCACACAAATTTCCTGCCACGTCACCCTACATTCTACACATGACTCTATACACTCCAATATTTCCCACTGTACCACTCTACGAATTTTCTGGTTGTCGTGATAAGTGGGGAGTGCATTAATCGTGGTCAGTGGTGGGCAATGTAAGAGCATACTGGCGAGCGGAGCTTACCTGCAGGACAAACGTATAAACCTCAAAAACTTCAAAATGCAAGCTTTTTTCATATTTTTTTTTGGCTAATAATGTTAACACGCAATTCAATGTATAGGCCACTCTTTTTTTCCCTTCCTCCCACGCCTTGGGCGCCCATTCGGCTGGGTTGCTGTGCACGGAGAACCGGAGTCCGGTCAGGTGATGAAGTCGCACCAAAAACACACTTAGCCTTTAAATACCCACGCTAGCCTCTGCTTCACCCACGCCAAGCAACAACTCATTTCCAAACAGATTGAAGCAATTGTTTCATAGTCACGTGGCATACGTTAAAACTAAGTGAAACACAACAGAAACACAACTGAAACGGAAGTCACCATTTGATCCGTCTGACTCCCTGGATACTTGAAACAGACCGAACAAGGTGAAACAGACTGAACAAGGTGAAACAGACTGAAACAAAGGTGAAACAGTCTTGAAACAGTCTTGAAACAAAGGTGAAACACACTTGAAACACTAGATCAAACAGAGTTCAAAATGCCGTCTTTGGTCAATGGCACTACCGGGGTCACTCTCTATGCCCCCGATAAGCCCACCATGAACCTCACCATCAACTTCTACTCCAACTTGGCCGGCTTCAAGGTGGCCAAGGAAGAAGCCACGTATGCAGTGTTGTGTCTGGGCGACGGCTCCTTGGCCATCCATATCCAAGTGTCGGAAAAAGCCAGAACAGGAGAGCAAATCTCGGCGTTGATGAAGAAGTGGAAGACCGAGGCTGTGACCCACGATTGGAGGGCGCTTGGGAGCCACGTGACTGTGGCTGTGTCCAAGCTCAACCCCTTGATTTCTGCTTTCAAGGCCGCTGATTTGCCGGTGCAGATCTACCCCGACGAATTATACCCCTCGGAGGCATATACTGTGGATCCGTTGGGCCAGACCGTGGGGTTCACGGTGTCGAAGAACTTGATCTCGCTCAATCCCAAGGTGGAGAAAATGGAAACTCACCTTTTCTCGCTGCAGGCCATGTCAGCAGCGGTGTCGGAAGTCTCGGTGGCCGAGTCCACCAATCAGAGTGCACGGAACATTGCCGTGATGACCTCCGGTGGTGATGCCCCCGGAATGAACGCTTGTGTACGTGCTGTGGTGCGTGCTGCCATTTACCGTGGCTGTAAAGCGTTTGCTGTGATGGAAGGTTACGAGGGTTTGGTGCGTGGAGGCCCCGAGTACATCAAGCAAATGTCGTGGCAGGATGTGGAGGGTTTCCTTTCCGAGGGTGGTACCAATATTGGTACGGCCAGGTGTATGGCGTTCAAGGAGCGTGCAGGCCGGTTGAAGGGGTGCAAGCACATGATCGAAGCCGGAATCGATGCCCTTATTGTGTGTGGAGGAGATGGATCGCTTACGGGAGCCGATTTGTTCCGGTCCGAATGGCCTTCTTTGATCGAAGAACTCCGCAAAACTGGCGACATCTCCAGTGACCAATACAACAGACACAAGCACTTGAATATCTGTGGAACCGTGGGGTCCATCGATAACGATATGGCCACGACCGATGCTACTATTGGAGCATACTCTTCATTGGACAGAATCTGCCAGGCCATAGACTACATTGATGCTACTGCCAACTCCCATTCCAGAGCTTTCGTGGTGGAAGTCATGGGAAGACACTGTGGATGGTTGGCCCTCATGGCCGGAATTGCATGCAGTGCAGACTATATCTTGATTCCCGAGAAGCCTTCATCCAAGAAGGATTGGGAGAACCATATGTGCAACATTGTGTCGAAGCACCGGGCCAAGGGAAAGAGAAAGACGATTGTGATTGTGGCTGAAGGAGCCATTACCAGCGAGTTGGATCCCATTTCCGCTGACGACGTGAAAAAGGCCTTGGTCGACCGTTTGGGATTGGACACCAGGGTTACCACGTTGGGGCACGTGCAGAGAGGAGGCACAGCCGTTGCGTTTGACCGGATCTTGGCCACCATGCAGGGAGTGGAAGCCGTCAAGGCCGTTTTGGAGTCTACTCCCGAAACACCCTCTCCTTTGATCGGTATCGAGGAGAACAAGATCGTCCGCTTATCATTGGTGGATGCAGTGAGGATCACCAAGTCGGTGGCCGAGGCCATCGAGGCACAGGATTTCGACAAGGCCATGAAGTTGAGAGATACAGACTTCAGTGAGTTTTTGACCAACTTCATGGCCATGAACTCGGCCAACCACGAGAAACCCGCACTTCCCATCGAAAAGAGAAAGAGAATCGCCATCATTAATGTGGGTGCACCAGCTGGAGGCATGAATAGTGCCATGTACGCCATGGCTACCTACTGCATGTCGCAAGGCCACAAGCCGTATGCCATCCACAATGGATTTTCCGGCTTGGCCCGCCACGAGTCGGTGTGTTCCGTGGACTGGTTGACTATCGAAGGGTATGTTTCCTTGGGAGGATGTGAAATCGGTACCAATAGAGCCACGCCTGAGGGCACGGATCTTGGTATGATCGCATACTACTTCGAGAAGTACCAGTTTGACGGGTTGATCATGGTGGGAGGTTTCGAGGCATTTGAATCGTTGCACCAGTTGGAAAGGGCACGGGCCATGTACCCCAGTTTCCGGATTCCAATGGTATTGATCCCAGCCACCATCTCCAACAATGTTCCGGGCACCGACTACTCGTTGGGTGCAGACACGTGCTTGAACTCGCTCATGGATTACTGTGACATTGTCAAGCAATCGGCCAGTGCCACGAGAAACAGGGCCTTTATCATTGAAGTGCAGGGAGGTAATTCGGGATACATTGCTACATATGCATCGTTGGCGTGCGGGGCTCAAGCGTCGTATGTTCCTGAAGAAGGCATTGATTTGGCCCAGTTGGACTTGGATATCAAGTCATTGACTGAGCTGTTTGCCCATTCGTCTAGAGACTTGACCAAGAGTGGAAGGCTCATTTTGAAGACCACCAATGCGTCCAAAGTGTTGACCACGCAGGTTTTGGCCGATATCATGAAGGAGGAGTCCAACTATGAGTTTGACGTCAAGACGGCTATCCCCGGTCACGTGCAGCAGGGAAGCAATCCGTCGCCCATTGACCGGACCAGGGCTTGTCGTTTTGCCATTAAGGCCGTTCAATTTGTCGAGGAAATGAGCGACCAGATCCTGCAGTACAGGGACACAGCCGACTACAATAGCGACGACAAAGGGTGTTCGTCGAGTGCGGCGGTGTTGGGAGTCAAGTCGTCACATTTGAAGTTCACGTCGATCCGGAGACTTTACGACTTCGAGACGGAGATTGGCAAGAGAATGCCCAAGATCATTTCGTGGGCTGCTGCCAGAGCCACAAGTGACCAGTTGGTGGGAAGATGTAGGCTTGCCCAATGATCAGAGACGAAGACGAGGAGTCATAGAAGACGAGGAGTTATGACGAGGAGTCATAGAAGTGCATGAGATGTTGAAGACAAGCATGAAGATGAATGTGATAGATTTGAATATAAGATATTGAAGGGGAACAGTCTGAACCAGATACTAGTACTAGAATGATTGGTCACGGGGAAAGTACTTGGATAATGACTATTTGTCCCAATCTCATCTTCCTCGAAATCATCTGGCTCATTATAAGAGTTTATTGGTAAACATTGGTGGAGCTGGTTGTAGATTTACCACAGACTCGTTGGAGTCGTTGGAGTCGTTGCAATCGTCGGACTCGTTGGAGTCGTCGGACTCGTTGGACTCGTTGGACTCGTTCATAGTACCATCTTGAGTCTTATAGAATGCCTGCCCACAATGAAGATTCTTTGACAAGGCCATAACTCCGGAGACTGCTCGCATGACATTGGTCCTGAGAGGAACAATTGCTTCGTGGAGCTCAGGTCAATGTTCATATGGCTCCACCTTCCTAGGGCCCGGGTCCACGATTCGTAATAGACATGTTGCTTTGTCGTAAGGCAAGAGGTAAAGGTGGTCCACCCTGAAACACCTGAAAAGCCTTATCCATTCCATGCTGAATACATCTCTTTCTCCAACACTGATCTTCAACACTGTATCTCCAACACCCCACTATTTAGGAAACTTCTACCAGCAGGCGCTCGGTGTCAACATTTCGGGCGAGACTCAGGCTCGGTTACCGACTGCATCGAATGCAATCGCCACTCTATGCTTAACGCTTCGAACATGGAGTCCCTCAGATAATATTGAGGATAAGGTCACTGGAGAATTGACAATGAGAAATAAATCATTGAGAAAAAGGAATGAATCCTCTTAACATGATAATCAGAAATTAGGCCATAAGCTGGGAGATCAATTGGGAGATCAATTGGGAGAAGATGTGGAGCGGATGGAGTAGGGAAGGGAGTAAGGAGATATGGCTATGTGCAGAACGGCCGCGATCTCACGTGACCATTTCCACGTGATCATCCTCACACTCGTCACTAGATCAACCAACTCTTTCCTAATTCAGACACCCGATTGACTGACTTGAAGTTTGGATGCTCTGATCATTGGCTTGATTTTCTTGATTCTCTTGATTCTCTTGACTTTCCTGACTTTCTTGATTCTCTTGATTCGTGTCTTACTCAAGTTGTCTCCAAGTCAGTTCTTCTCCTCTGAGTCTGTTCGATGGATGTTTCAGCTGCACGTCAGCAAAGTGACGGTATGTTTCACGTTCCCATTTGATCCCACATTTCATTTCATTCAAAACATCATCTAACTTTAGAACTAGTCATTGAATTCGGGACGTGCACGCACCAAGACTTTGGCCCTCTCAAGGATCGTGCCATGGCTCATAACAACCAAGTTCTTGCCCAGGCCAAAACCATCAATGCTTTTGAAAATCGCCAGTTGAAGGATGGAATACGGCACGTGTTCCGGGCAATGGAGGACGCAGACCGACGTCTTCACCGCACAGAGTTCCGGTTCCAAGGCCCCCCTATTCCAGCCAATAAGACTCTGATCTGCACAGACCAAGATTTAAGAAAGGACCTCCAAAAAGGGAAAGGAGTTCAAAATCAAGGAGTTCAAAATCAAGAAATAGTAGGAGGTCACGGACTTCTGGGAAGCCTGGTTCACATTTCGAACCAAACCGATACATCCGTACATCTTGATGAATCCTCCAACGGTAAGCATATACACATGCAGAACCTTTCAGAAACCACAATTATGGGTCACTCCCGTCCGGCCTCCATGAGTATTTCTGGAGGAACCTCCATATTCCTCAATGTATCCAGCGACGGCCCCGTCATGGTCCAGAACGTCCTGCACCTGGTGCTCTTGGTCAGGTGCCACCAGCTCCGCATGCACGGGTGTGCAGATTGTGTAATTTTTGCCGAGTTGCCGAATAAGCGTGTTATTCTTGAGCATTGTCGGAGGTTGCGTATAGGGGGTATTCTGGAAATGCGCTTAACGCCGGGGAATTTCTCCGTCGACGATTTTGATTGGCCCTCCAACGCCCCCAACCCACATTATTCCATTATCACTTCTGATAAACTTCTGAGTACCAAAAGGGTTGATGAGATGAATGCCGAAGATCTCAAGGAATTGAGGGGTTCTTTTGAAGGGGTATGAGAAGTGTACGATTGGACAATTGGACAATCGGACAGATTGGTAAAATAGACCATTGGACAAAATTGGGAGATTGGACAAAGGGACAATTTTTGGCAGATTGGGAAAATCGGAAAGTGGAAAAGTGGGAAAACCGGATAAAATTGAAAAATGCGAAAGTCGGATAAACTGGAAAGTGAGAAAATCGGATAAAAAGGAAAAATGGAAAAATGAGAAAATCTGATCAACGGGAAATTCAAAAATTGGCAAGAATAGGAAACTAGACAAAATTGGAAATTGGACAAGATTAAACATTCAGTCAAAATTAATCTAAATGGCCTGATAAGATCATTTCCGCATCCAAGGGTCAAGGAAAGTGTCCAGAGGATCAAGAACTATGGAGAACGAGCTTAAAATGATCGAGTCAAGCCTAAAAGGACTGAACCAAACCCAAAATGGCCCGCCATCGTCCAAAAGGGTTTCAATGGAACGTATCCGTAAAAGGCAAGCCTAGAGAAAAATCAATTATTTCAAGTATATCCAAGAGAAATTGAATTGGGCAAGAATTCACGGGAAATATAATTAATTGGCCACACAAATATCACAGGACGTGGCGAATGGAGCGGCGAAGGGTGCAGCCAATTATGTGGCGAAGGAATTTATAACCAAGGGGTGGCAGTCGGCCATGGCAGTGCCTTTCTCCACATTCCGCAGATCCATGGCTAGTCTCCTTTTTACATACAGAGTAGAATAAAAAAAAGAGGACCGCAAAAGCAAAGCGGCGAGGGCTTTATATATAGCAAAATCCAGGGACACAAAGAGAAGATGTTTCAGATTCGTTTGTGCTACTCTCGCAGTGCATAGCGCCGTAACGAGCAGATGCAACGCTGCTAAATGTAGACGCCCATTGTTTTACCGTTGAAATAAGCTGCATCAATAGTCTAAATGTAGCCTGGAATCACCTTATTTTTGAGGTGAACCCAAGCTGAAACAATGGGGGGATAAGATACCCAAACATGATGGTGGGCATGTGACCAAATCGCCCGACTTTTCTGATCTCTACCCGACGGGATGGACCCGATGCAGATTGAGTTTGGCTTCTCGGACGTGTGAGGGTGTGGCTGCCATAAATAAGGCATATGCGCGATTATGTGGGTAGATGCAAGTATGCGCGGGTGACGATAACCCGTGCATTTGCCGTGCTCCCGCCGTGAGTAACCGCGACTAACCGGTATTTAGCGCCAATATCCGTTGCTAACCGCCACTAGCCGCCATTTCCCGCGACTACCCTTTTGCGCCATGCATATGCTTCTAAAACACCTTTGCAGCTGCTCATAATTGTCGCTCCTATTAAATTCCTATATAAATACGCCTCCTGCTCGCCTCCCTCTGGCTGTTTTTTTTTCCCTTCATCTCTCATGGCACCTATTATTACTAGACCTAACTCCGAAACCAATTTGCCTTCGGTCCCCAAAGAGTACATTCCTCTTGGCGAGTACCTCTTCTTGAGGGTGGCCCAAGCAAACCCCAAACTCAAGTCCATCTTCGGTATTCCCGGAGACTTCAACTTGGCTCTCCTTGAGCACTTGTACACGGAGAGCGTCAGTAGCAAAATGGAATTCTTGGGGATTTGCAACGAGCTCAATGCTGCGTATGCCGCTGATGGCTATGCCAAGGTGATTGAGGGGTTGAGCGTCTTGATCACCACCTTTGGCGTGGGCGAGCTTTCTGCCCTTAACGGAATTGCTGGTTCTTTTGCTGAATATGCCCCTGTTTTACACATTGTCGGCACCACCTCTACTCAACAACGGCAGCAGGCTGCCAATGCTTCACCCTTAGATATGGTCAACATTCATCACTTGGTGCCGAACAAGAATAGCTTGGCTCCCCCTGTGCATGATATTTACAAGAACACTGCCGAGGCTTACTCGGTGGCGCTCGAGTCCTTGGACACCGATATTGCGTCCAACTTGGAGAAGATTGATCGTGTGCTTACCAAAATCATCCAGGAGAACAGACCGGGCTACTTGTATGTTCCTCTGGACATCACCAACATTCAGGTTCCTGCTGAAAGATTGAATGAGCCGCTCAACATGTCGGAGTTGAACAATGAGTTGTTGATGCAGGCTATGTCCCTGCGTATCTTGTCACACCTTTACAAGGCACAAACCCCTTCGGTGATTGGTGACATCATGCTTAAGCGGTTCCATGCACAGGGTACCTTTGACCGGTTTTCAAGGTGTTTGCCATCCACATTTGTCAAGCTCTTCAACAGTACCGAGGGAAGAATGGTGGATGAATACTTGCCCAATTTCTTGGGTAACTACGGAGGAAAATTCTCGTGTGGAGACAGAACCAGGCAAAGGGTGGAGGAGGAGACCGACTGCTTGATCATTTTTGGATTCATTGAAACGGAAAACAACTCCGGTGGAGATACACGTGACTTCAGCAACATTGCAAACACCATTTATGTGCACCCCGACTACGTGAGGTTCAACAGCGAATATGTTTTGATCAAAGACCCAGAAACGGGTATGCGTCAATTCTCGTTGGGTGACTTGATGACGCAAATCCTAAATGACTACAACATGCAAGAGTTCCGGACCGATATCTCCGTCAATAACATCGGGGCCAGATCTCAGGTGATTCCCCTTTCATCATACGACGACAAGGATACGGCGCTGCACGTGATCACGCAGAACAAGTTGATTGACTTTTTCTCCGACTACTTGCGGCCAAACGACATTTTTGTGGTGGAGACCACCAGTTTCCTTTTTGGTGTGCCCGACATTATCCTCCCCTCGGGCGTTGACTTTTACAGTCAACAATTTTACGGGTCCATTGGCTGGGCCTTACCCGCCACACTTGGTATATGCAGAGCCGAAAGAGATTTGGGCACCAACAGGAGAATCATCTTGGTACAAGGTGACGGGTCGGCACAGATGACGGTACAGGAGCTTTCGTCGTACATCCGCCACGATATCGAGGCCCCCGAAATGTTTCTCCTCAATAACGACGGCTACACCGTGGAGAGATTCATCAAAGGCCCAACCAGATCCTATAACGATATCCAGGGCACGTGGGATTGGGGCAAGTTGTTTGAGGTGTTTGGCGACAAGTACTTAAGCAAGCACGAGAGAATGCATATTAACGTGATGGAGGACTTGGACTTTGTGGCCCACTTGAAGCCTACCAAAAAGATCCGGTTCATGGACTTGAAGTTGCAGAAAATGGACGGGTCCAGGCGTCTCGCCGAAATGTTCTCCCAGAAATAAGAATGTTCTCCCAGAGGGAAGACTCTCTAATCCTAAGGCTTCTTTCAACCTCTGGGCTTCATTAGGGAAGGCTTTATTAGCGAACGGATACACGGGCTTCAAATCGTTCACTGGACTTCATCATCACTTCAACATTAACTTCAATACACTGTTGTTTCTCAAGAAATGAACACGATGTAGGGTTGGAAAATAAGCTTTTTCAAGCCGTGGCGTGTGGGCCTATTTTGGATTGCGCGCATTTGCAGCCACCTGGAAAAGTATAAACCATATGTTGAACTGCATACGATTGGGACTGCATATACGCACGTGTACACCACCCAGTTCCTGGTGAATTATTAATCTTGTATGACACTGGATTAATAGTTTAAGGAGGTGGTCGCAGGAGGACATTCGTGCTTCAGAAAAACCTGCTGGATCTTTCTTACTATGACAATTTACAATGTCCTGCATCCAACACACCCACATAACAACGACAATCTGTACCCAAGCCAACATGCCAGTTTACAGCATCGACGAAGCGTGACACTATCGGCTAAACAATGAGGGACAAGAATTTTCTCATTGAAGGCGTCGGTGAACCCCTTTGTATTCTGCATGACAATGAAACGACAAGGAAACGCTTGTATGCAGGCCACAGCTATACTATGGTGTAGGGGTTTGGTTAATAGCTCAAGTCGTTCCACTTGAATCCCCGGTATTAATCGTGTCATCAATTCCCGGTGTACGAGTCAAAAAATGGACTCTTCAGTTTGCGTCTTGCATATAAGCCTCGGCAAAATCCTGGTTTATCAGCAAGATCTTCGGGTCCTGCAGATAAGCAAACACACACATTTGCCTAATCAAGAAAACAGTAGATTAGGTAATGGAAAATTCTTGGTAGTCAGTTAGAAATTGTACTTGAGGTGTACGGGTTTGAGAATCATGAGGGCTTGCATGCAGGATACCTTAAATTCTTGGTAATGGACCCAATTCTAAGCCCCGTAATGTCTGGAATTAGAATTCGATGCTTTCCTTTTGTTTCAGGATTTCCGTTAGGTAATTTTCACGTGTCACGTGGAAGGGGGCCAGGATTATGCTTTGAAACAGACTTGAAACAGACTTGAAACAGACTTGAAACAGACTTGAAACAGACTTGAAACAGACTTGCAACCGACTTGAAACAGGGCTAAAACAGGGCTGTAGCAGGGCGGAAACGGGGCTGAAAAAGAGACTCGCTACCAAGGCGGTCTTTTCTGGAACAAAGACGGTTACCATTTAATTAGGCGGCCTCCTGATTAAGGGATAATCCACACCAACACAGACCCAATTGAGCCATTTCAACTTGCCAATCATTCCCACAGATCCGTACTTATTCCTAGGGACTTCCTCTTAGGCATTGGCCGTCGTAGGGTTCATGTGTATGGAGATCTGTGATGTTGTGGCAACCTGCATGTAAGCTTTGTTTCTTATATGCAGTTTAGCGAATTCGCGTACGACTGCACATAATCTACATGCAGCTTAGATACAGTCCATTGTTTCTCATGTGCAGTCCGTTCACCCATATCACTGCGGCTGATTGCAAATGTTACACCATCACCTCCAGCCATATATAAGACCAAGCGTCCTCCATTCTATTTTCCTCATCAATAATCCAATCTCTTAAGTCATGCAATTCTCTACCTTGTTCCTCATTGCCTCCGCCGTCTTGGCCATGCCCACCGGCCAAAGTTCCTCCGTCCAGCTCGCCAAAAAGGACGCCGCTCCCGCCGATGGCGCCATCTCTTTTCCAACCGACAACGAGAACAGCTCTTGGAACCTCGGCAACTATAACGAAGGCGCTCTGAAGATTGAGGACCAGCCAAGTCGTACCTCTCACATACCCGAAACTGCCGAACAAGGAAAAAAGAAGGGCTCCAAGAGACACCCTTTCCAGGACGCAAAGGACAACAACGGAAACCTCTGTACCGTCCATTATGATCTGTTGCTCAGAGAAATGCCTATTGAGTGCATTAAGCCATTATTCTGCAACAAAGACCGTGCCCATTTCAAGATCCTATGCAGATCCCGTAAATTGGACACCTGGACCGTTAAAGATTTGGAGAAAATCGGAGAAGGCTGTGTCCGTAGGTCCATTTGCAAGCCGGAAGAAATGTACTCCGCTTGGGATGATGTATAGTGAGTGTTTTCAATGCTTTTCAGTGTTTTGGTGCTTTAAGCGCTTTGGTGCTTTGGTGCTTTAAGCGCTTTGGAATTCAAGGGCCTTGGTGCTTTAAGGGCCTTGGTGCTTTAGTACCTTTTTTCGTGGAGCTCGATACTTTAACGGACTTTTTAACCCACAAACATTTCATGTAGATGCACTTTGTAGAAGGTGTATATGGTGGTTGTGATTCTTTGACGCAGTGAATCGCGGGGGGCATGTGCTTGTGTGCAGGACACCCTCTGTTTATATAAGAAGGGCCATTTCCTCATAATTATTCGCAACACTTTTTATCCACTGGCAGATTTGGCACGAGAATGTAGCTAATCTTGGAAACATTTTAGCGAGAGTTAATTGATGATAATTTTGAGGTTGAACCATCTGAAGAGAGAAACATGGACAAGTCTTTATTGATTGTTAGCACAGGGTTTTGACCAATTCAACGTCACTCCATGACAATCTGGAATCATAAATAATATGACTTTTCAGTCAGTGTTTTTCAGCTAGTTCTCGTCTGGTTAATGTGATTTCCACATTTGGTTTTTATTTGGCGGTGGAGATTCTGGATCTCCTGCATCCAGCATGCAATCCATTCTTGCAACTCCCAACAAGATTCATAGTAAGTTTCAGACTCTTTGGACTCAATATGAATCTTAGTCCTCAAACTAGAATTCAGACCTGCATTGTGACCAGCATTCAGACCAGCATTCAGAGCTGCATTCAGAATAGCATTGGTCCTCAAGTGTCAGAGTCAGTATCCCTGCTGAAACTTCTATTCCCAACCACTTTCTGTTCCACCGTTCCACTGCTTCAAATTTAAATGACTAAAACTGAGAATATTACCAAATCCCAAAACACGAATTGGGAGTATAATCCTTAACCAATCATCTCCCAGCCAAGGGGTGGTTTCTCATCAAGGATGGTTCATGTGTGTTCCAGAAAAGATGCCAAGCGTTGAGAACTACAAGTTCCCGGCCTAGTTCTTGCTAACCTATAATAGGAAACCGTCACGGAAAACACAGCTAACGCATCAAGTCCATAAATACAGGCATATCGCCTTTCGACATAATCCGAACAATTGATCATGCCAGCGAAGGAGACTTTCAAGGAGGGGACTGAAGACACCAGACCAGACCGAAGAGAGGCCAAGTTGTTCCATGTTGATGAAAAACGAATTAATCATGAACCCAATCCAGGTCATGGCAGTTTCTGGTTGCACTTAATCAAGAGGACACCCAGCCTCCCTTCTGACCTCAGGACCAATTTGATTCCCGGAAAAAAGGTATAGTTACCAGGCTACCAACCAAATAACAATGTTTAATCAATTGACCACATTGGCTATACTCATGGTCACAACCGAGCATGGCCATAAGTCTAGGGTTAAATCTGGTCCAGTTCTAGTTTTAGTTCAGCACTAGTCATGTTCAGTTCTACTACTATTTCTATGCCCAGTCATGTTCATGTTTATGGCTATGTCCCTACTTTGCTCAGATCTGGTGCATAGTCCTAGTTCTGGTACTAGTTCTACTTTAAAGTTCGAGTATGTCCCAGAACCATAGTGGTGTCACAGTGATGGCACATTCTAGTTCTGTCCCAATCCCTCTAATTCTATGGTTTATCCTTAACTATAGTCCAAATGGTTGTCTAGGATTCCGATAGACCTTACCTCAGGAAGCCATCTTTATCCGAATTCACTTCCAACCTGGCTCTGACTACTGAATACTCATGTGTGACGAGTTTACCGTCTATCATAAGACTAATCGAGGAATTCTCGTCACAGACAATTTATGGACGAGTTGAATCAACTGAGGACGACACACCGTTGGAAAGATTGAAGTATGCAGTGGACTTGAAAATTACGAATACAGCAATTGATTCGAAACGTGAAACTTGAAGCCAGCTCACATTTTGGATATCCATGAAGTGAATAATTTCTGATTTGGTGGCACTGACGATTTGTTAAAACGCAGGCTTTGATCCGGTTCATATCATCGAACTGCATATAAGCCAATTCCCATTCGACAATCGGCCTTTGTCAACCGTTCTTTGCAAAAAACCTCAACAGTCTTTCACTCGAACATCATACTGGTGCATCGTGTGTTTAGAGTGTACCAAGAATGCCTGTGGCCAAGGTACACCAAGGTCAGCTACGAGTACCACGTGACCATCTAAATGAGTGTCACGTGACTGTCAAGGTTTGGAATGTGAAAGTCATAAAGTCAATTATGTCACGATGTTTTAGTGACTGAGGTTGATAAAGTTTGGTGTTGGACTAATGATTATCATCAGTCACGTGAGCCGGTGGAAGACTCGCGCATTGATGAAAATTGCGCGCAACTGTGGGCTCGAGTATAGAGCGCAGAGATATATGCAGGTCCGGACATAGGGTCTCTACGTGGGGTTAAGACATCAGAAGACTGACCAATCAGAATGAAGCAATGAGGCCTGGAATAAAGATACTATTACCACATTAGGAAATAGTTTAAGAATGGAGGAAAATCTCGAGAAAATCCTCGAAATCTCTGTTTTGACTCGAGATCTGGGCGTACATCTGCTCTTGACAGGCCGCTCCTGCACACACGCACACAATCATTGTTTACAGTGACGTGAGTCAAGTCCTCCACACTTCAAAAAACAAGAAGTATTTTTCTTATCGAATGTTCTGAACAGCTTCACCTTCCAATCTGATCTTGTCTGGGACTAGGACTAGTGGAGCAGCAGGCCCAGAGTTTATGTGCAGAAAAAACAACGAGTTTCCTGCACACACGCTTCCCCACATTTCTTGCCGAGGACATGCCGCAGAATCCGCCCGAGTATATAAAGACTCCGATTCCCAAGTCCCCATCCACTCGTTTTTTTCCCCATTTTCTTATCTCACCCAAAAGAACAGATTTGAACCAATCAATTCCTCGACCCCAAATATTCAATCCCCAATTGACTGTTCTTTAATTGACGATTCTTTAATTGACTGTTCTTCAATTAACTATTCTTCAATTAACTGTTCTTCAATTGCCCAATTTCCTCGTATTCTGGATCCCCTGGAATACCCTGATCTTTATACTATTCCTTGATTTCTTCCATGCAGATTTTTGCTAGGGACTCCGAGAGTGTCCTCAACGGGCTCAGCCAATCAGGACCCAGCTATGCGGAGATCATCCAGAACCATTTGCCACTCAAAGACGTGGAGCGGTCGGAAGCCGTTCCCGGAAGCGCCGAGGAGGGCTACTCGCCCGTGTACAGAAATGCAGCCATTGGAACAGTCAAAAAGTACATGCTTCCGGAGTTGGACACCTACCACGCCATGTGGAAAAACGCCGTTGCTGCGTATGGCCCCAAACCTGTTTTGGCTTGGAGACCCTACGACTACCACACCCAGACCTCCGAGCCCAAGTACGTTTCAGAGACGTTTGAACAAGTGGAGACCAAGAAAAAACATTTCGGAGCGGGTGTGCTTCGGTTGCTTGAAAACAACCCATTTTTGGTGCCTGGGTTGGAGTCGCACGAGAAGATCAAGCGTCACATGACGGATCACAAAAACTACGATGCAAATGACTTGTCCTTTGTGTTGACCATTTTCTCGTCCAATCGTCCCGAATGGGTGCTTACGGATTTGGCATGTGTGGCCTACTCCATCACCAATACTGTGTTGTACGATACGCTTGGGCCACAGGCCTCGCAGTACATCTTGGGCCTTCTGCAGTCTCCGGTGGTGGTTTTATCGTATGAGCATATTGAGACGATTCTTGCCTTGAAGGAGTCCAATCCTCAAGAACTTCAGTCGCTTGTGGCGATTGTTTCTATGGACCCGTTGGACTGTCGCTCTGTGCAGGCCGCCCGGGGTTTGGTGGAGCGTGCACGTAAATTGAATGTGGAATTGTTTGATATGAAGCAGGTGATTGGAGTTGGGAAGCTTTTCCCCCGCCTGGAAATCCCTCCGTCGTCCCAGACTGCATACACCATCAGTTTCACCTCGGGCACTACCGGTTCCAACCCCAAGGGTGTCGTTTTGACTCAGGGAAACGCTGCTGCTGGAATCACCTTCATCACGTGCATGGCTCCTCCAATTCAGGATGACATTGAGTTCGCTTTCTTACCCTTGGCCCATATTTTCGAGCGTCAGGCCTTGGGCTATAACATCACCAAGGGAGGAATGAGTGGGTTCCCCCAATTGGGCGGTAGTCCGCTTACCTTATTGGAGGACTTGAAGCTTTTACAGCCCAAGCACATGGCCAATGTTCCCCGGGTATACACCAAGCTCGAGGCAGCTATCAAAAATGCCACCTTGGCCCTGGAATCTGCTCTCAAAAAACGTCTTTTCTCGCTGGCTCTTGCTACCAAAGAAGGAAGACAGAATGCCGATGGTGCCAAGGGTGAACACTGGCTCTACGACCGGACGTTGATCCAGAAAGTCCGCAAACTGTTGGGTTTTGACCGCATGGTGTACTGTATCACTGGCCTGGCCCCTATTTCGCCGCTGACCTTGAAGTTTATGAAGGCTTCGTTGAACATGGGTTTTGCACAGGGGTATGGGTTGACAGAGACATTTGCCGGGTTCTCGTTTAGTGGGCAATACGAAGTGGAATCCAGCTCGTGTGGAGCTCCAGGAGTATGTTCGGAGATCCGGGTTCGGGGTTTACCCGAGTTGGGCTACTCCATTGATGACCCTAGAGGACACATGGGTGAGTTGGAGATCCGTGGCCCTCAGGTGTTCCACCATTACTACAAAAACGAAGAAGAAACTGCCAAGGCTTTAAAAAACGGCTGGTTTTCTACAGGAGACGTGGCACGCATCGACCCCAAAACAGGAAGGCTTTACATTGTGGACCGAGTCAAGAACTTCTTCAAGTTGGCCCAGGGAGAGTATGTGACTCCGGAAAAAGTGGAGTCGCTGTACCTTCTGGCCAACCCAATCCTTACTCAATGTTTCACGCATGGTGAGTCTATCCGTAACCATTTGGTGGGCGTGGTTGGGGTTGATAAAGCCAGGATTGTGCTGTTTTTAAAGAGACTGTGTGGAGTTTCACCACAACAGCTTGAAAAGGATGAAGACATCTTGGTTCAAATCAATAAGAGAGCCAATCGGGCAAAACTCCTCCAGTTATTGAATGGCCAAACCTCGGGGCTCACCGGTTTCGAGAAGATGAAGAACTTGTTTGTGGAGTTTGAGCCTTTGACTCTTGAAAGGGACGTGATTACTCCTACTGTGAAGATCCGGAGACCGATAGCTGCCAAGTTCTTTAAGGACCAGATTGCGGCCATGTACGAAGAGGGAGAGCTTTCTTCCACCGTCAAGCTTTAGACAACCCCGAAACTGGGTTTGATTACCGTATAGGGAAAATTAGG
Organism: Metschnikowia kamakouana; assembly: GCA_002374535.1. Classification (NCBI taxonomy): domain Eukaryota; kingdom Fungi; phylum Ascomycota; class Pichiomycetes; order Serinales; family Metschnikowiaceae; genus Metschnikowia; species Metschnikowia kamakouana. Next base: position 639,797 of record NKZX01000666.1, read on the forward strand.
CGAAGATTCTGATCCAAGAAATATTGGAAACAGTCTAAGAAAAAGTTAGAACCATCTTCATCACTGTATGCAGGCATCGCTATTATATACAGGAACTGCATATTGCTACTAATGAGGATAATGTCCATTAGGGATAGAATATATTGTGATTTACTTTCGAATCATATTTTATAGATCTTTAGTTCATTCTGCACTCATTATGAGTTCCGGGGCTTATATGCAGTTCCGGGGCTTATATCCAGTTCCGACCTATTGACTCAGGTCGTTTCATCCTCCCCAAAAAACCCCATATCGCATATTTGACAATCTTTATGGGTTCAGCCGAGCTTTAAGAGATTATGTCTGCTTTGGGAAGCCCTCATAATCAGTGTGGGGCGAATAAAGAGGGCCTGTGTTCCGGAGGTGCATATCACGTGACCATTCCGAGGGTACAGCAAAAATCTGAATACCCATGAATCCCTATTTCCGTTTCACTATTGTATGTTTCTCTTTGTGCAGTCTGAAGAGATCCTCTCATTTATAGATCCATTAAATGATCTGCAAGTAGTATTTACTGAACCACGCCTAACCCATATCACGTGACCATAATATGGTCACGTGATTGGTCACGCGAAACGCACGTGCCCGCTCATTCATGTCAACATTTTCACCCTCTCATCCCACCCAAATGGTATGTTCTCCCCTACACCCACACTGAACCCTACTAACCTCTAGAGTATCGCCACTACGTCCGATACCGCACGTGACCTCGCCGGGGTCTCGCTTATTGCGTCCCATTCCCACATCTCGGGTCTTGGCTTGGATGATAACCTCGTCCCCAAGGAATCCGGCCAAGGCATGGTGGGCCAATTGAAGGCCAGAAAAGCCGCCGGCCTCATTTTAAAGCTTGTACAGGCAGGCCAGATTGCTGGCCGTGCTGTACTCATAGCAGGACCTCCTTCCACAGGAAAAACCGCCATTGCTATGGGCTTATCGCAGAATTTGGGTAAGGATGTGCCATTCACGGCCATCACCGGATCAGAAGTGTTTTCATTGGATTTGTCGAAAACAGAGGCTTTGACTCAAGCTTTCCGCAAATCTATAGGCATTAAAATCAAGGAGGAAACGGAGATCATCGAGGGAGAAGTAGTGGAGATCCAAATCGACCGCTCTATTACTGGTGGCCACAAACAGGGTAAATTGACGATCAAAACAACGGATATGGAGACCATTTACGAATTGGGTAATAAGATGATCGAAGGTTTGACCAAGGAGAAAGTATTGGCAGGAGATGTCATTTCCATCGATAAGGCGCTGGGGAAAATCAGCAAGTTGGGGCGGCTGTTTGCCCGGGCACGTGACTACGATGCCATGGGACCCGAGACAAAGTTCGTGCAGTGTCCCGAAGGCGAGTTGCAGAAAAGAAAGGAGGTGGTGCATACAGTGTCGTTGCACGAGATCGATGTGATCAATTCCCGTCAACAGGGCTTCTTGGCGTTGTTCTCCGGGGACACTGGAGAGATCCGGTCCGAGGTCCGTGACCAGATCAACACCAAAGTGGCTGAGTGGAAAGAAGAGGGCAAGGCGGAGATCGTGCCGGGAGTGCTCTTCATTGATGAGGTGCACATGCTCGATATCGAGAGTTTCTCCTTCATCAACCGGGCGTTGGAGGACGACTTCTCGCCCATTGTGGTGATGGCCACCAACAGAGGCATTTCGCCTGCACGGGGCACCAACTACAAGTCGCCACATGGAGTGCCTTTGGACTTATTGGACCGGTCCATCATCATCCACACCACGGCGTACTCGGAGGATGAGCTCCGGACCATCTTGCTGATCCGGGCATCGGAAGAGGAGGTGGACTTGAGTCCGGATGCATTGGCGCTCTTGACCAAAATCGGCGCCGAGACCAGCTTGCGGTATGCGCTGAACTTGATTTCTGTGCTGCAGCAGATCTCCGTCAAGAGACGCGCCCAGGCCGTGGAGTTGGTGGACGTCAAGCGTGCCTACACCATCTTCATGGACTCGGCGAGGTCGGTGAAGTATGTGACGGAGAATGCACGCAGTTTCATAGACAACGATGGCAATGTCACGTTATCTGGAGACGACAAGATGCAGACCGACTAGTCGAACTCCGATGATAAAAAGGACAAGCTTTCAATAAGTTCAGAGAAAGGAATAAACTCAGTGTATCATATTGATGATGGCTTTGGGGGTTTTAAGACGAGAACTATCCTATTGTACCCCTACTCTACTCTACTCTACTCTACTCTACTCTACTCTTTTCGACACTGCTACTCTTCGACACTACTACTCTTCAACACTACTACTCTTACTTCTTCCAATCAGTCCTCCAAGAACGAATAGGTGCCCAAGTCAATGGCCATCAACACGTAGTCTCAGCAGTCCCAGTTCCAGTCCCAGTCCCCAGTGATTGCCTAATATGGACATTACAGATAAAGGTTCATAACCGGAAGTAAGCCAAGCATGAGTAATGTGGACCAGTAGTTAAAAAAATTACGTGTAATAAATAACCCTATTTTAATATTACCAACAATTGAGAATTCTCAAGTATATTCATCCAATGGTATATTTATAAAATATTGCGAATGCGACTTTGGGTATTGACTTGGTGACTTTTTTAACCGTATCAACTCACAACATGATCATGTTAAAGAATCATAATCAAAAAGTTCTTAACTAATATAAAACCATTCTTCCTTTAATTCTATACACTACTCTATACACTCCTCTGTACTCTATACACTACTCTGTACTCTATACTACTCTGTACTATACTCTACTCTATACTCTACTCTACTCTATACTCTACTCTATACTCTACTCTATACTGTGGAATACTCTACTCTATACTCTACTCTATACTGTGGAATACTCTAGTATCTCACTGAATGCTATCTACAGCTACATGTCTAAAATACTGTATGTACTCTATTAATGAATATTATAATCGATATGGAAATTGGATCATTACTCAAAGGTCTTCTAGACGTATAGTGGATCCATTCTGAAGAGTCTTTTGCATCATCCTAGAATATTACTCCCTCTCCTCTCCTCTCTACTCTCTACTCTATACTCTCTCCTCACACCAGTCTACTACATACCCTCTCTATACTCTCACTCTCCTCAGACCAGTCTACTCTACACTACACTACACTACACTACTCTACTCTACACTACTCTACTCTATACTCTACTCTATACTTACTCCTCTCTCTCCGCTCCTCTCTCCATACTCTACTCCACAGTCTATACTCTACTCCACAGTCTATACTCCACTCTATACTCTATACTCCACTCTATACTCTATAGTCTACTCCATACTCTATAGGTACTCTATACTCTATAGGTACTCTATACTTTATACGTACTCCACAGTCTACTACATACTCTTTCCTCTTTCCTCTTTCCTCTCTCCTCTCTCCTCTCTCCTCTCTCCTCTCTACTCTCTACTCTCTACTCTCCATACTCACTCTTCTCACTTCTCACTTCTCACTGACTCGTTCTGAGTGCGGGAGGGAAGAAGCGAGAATGGCCATGCAAGACCCGCGCCATTTCTAGGACCCACTCTTTTTGATACTCTCACCCAACCATCACCACTCTGAATTGGTAGTAGCTGCCCTCTCGCACCCTTTCTTTCGCACACACCATAATTTACACTCCACTCTATACATACTCCATACTTAATACTCCATACTTAATACTCCATACTTAATATTCCATACTTAATATTCCATACATACTCCATACTTAATACTCCATACTTTATACATACTTTACATTACATACATTACATTTATACAATGGAGGGAATCCTGATTAGAGTACATGTGTAGTGATGTTATTAAGATATCAAGGGTCATTTATATAAGACTGGCCATCTATACAATTGGAAATCAATCCCTTATAATGAACGTACTTGGATTCTCCTAATTTGTATTTATCATGGATGATATAGCTACATCTATCATAACCAAGTAGGGATTGTACTCTGCTATACACTTCGTTTTGAAAGAATGGAATGACTCTAATATTACATATATTTATTTTCGGACCATTCCCACTTCTAACTAGATCTTGGTGTAGTAGTGGTGTAGTAGTGGTGTAGTAGTGTGGTAGTAGTGTAGCAGTAGTGGTGTAGTAGTGGTGTAGTAGAACTACTGTTGTGCTAGATGTACAGTTGATAGTGACTTTAATTGATTTAGCTAAATAGTCTATATATTTGAGACATTGAAATATTGAAGATTGCAGCAGCGTTATAGGCTAAGCACCCTTGGTGTTCAAGATTAAGGCTATGATCAAGCCGTACAAACCCAACACCTCGGCGAAAATCAAGATCAAGACGATTCCAACAAACAACCGTGGCTGGTGCATGTACTGCCGCACACCCTCATCACCAACAATACCAATGGCGTACCCAGACGCCATACAGGCAAAGCCCACCGATAAGCCACAGGCCAAATGCATGATTCCCTTGAAAAGCGAGTATTCTTCCGAGGGGTTAAGGCCGCCGGCAATCAACACCGACACCACTAAGCCATAAACGGAAAGAATCCCCGACAACACCACGGGGATAAGCGACTTCATGATCAACTCGGGCTTGAAGGTACCAATGCCGGCAATACCAATTCCCGACTTGGCGGAACCGACAGCCGCACCAACACACGATAATACCATGGAGGCCGCACAGCCAGCAAGCCCCAAGAACGGCGCAAAGTGGGGCGCAAGCTCGTCACTAGTACTCATTATGGCAATTGGTAGGAGTGTTGAGATCGCTTCATAAGAGCGTGCGGGTCGACGTCGTGCGCGCACCGCGGTATATGCAGGCCACACATACTTATCAGTCCAAGCGCCACCTCCACTCATTACCACCACTATTAATGACCACCACTACAAGTCCTACTATTATGTTACTGACTACCAATTACTGACTACTAGAGATACTACTTATTAATTATACTCATGATTAGTCATTATTGATCCTGACAATTCATGGCTGTAATTACTATCAAGCGGTTTCTGTGTGCCTACTGTTGTCATATAATGTTTTTATGACTACGTATGGCTATTGACTATTACTGACTATTACTGACTACTACTTGGAACTACTACTACTTCATATTACTGACTTACTGACTTACTGACTTACTGACTTACTGACTTACTGAGTGCTTACTAATGCTGTTATTAGAACGACTCCTGGCTGCCTTATACTGACTACAGATTACATGTACTCCTGACTAATTCCGATTGTTATTGTCACTACTAATGTTGGAGATTACTGAGTGAGCTGAGTTATTTTTAACGAGAACACCAAACCAAGACATGTCATGAAGATATTTACCAATTTTTAGTATAAGTCTCTTCATTATTTATTGATGTTGATTATCCAGTCTTTATTCAAATCGACTTGTCGGCTTCTACGTTGAGTGCCTTGATAGTGAGACTCAGACTCTAAGAGAAATTAAAGAAACATCTACCATAAGTGGTACGTCATACAGTGGCCTATACATTATACGACTATACTAAATGCTGTAGTCTTTTCTCATTTCCAAGGTTGTAAAGGGATATATCAATGGTACTGTACATATTACATCACCAGTAACAAAAAGCAGTGATACATGCATGACTATAAGTTAGTGATACACAAAATAGAATGAAACGTATCCTGCATATTATACACCACACTATGCCACTTAAAAATTTTAGAGCCTTGGGTCGTTTATGTCGTGACACGTGACCATTAGATTTATTACTGCATACTGATATAATGGTTATGAGCACTGGATAGTTGAGAACCGAGGGCATGCGGCTGTGCAACACCCGTACACCATGCTACCCCAGCAGAAAAAGCCCCAATGCAAAACACCCAAAATGGCTGCAAATTCCCCGAAAATTAATTCGTTGCAATGCTACAATTCCGGACATCATAATGGTACAAGTAATAATAAATAAATATGAATATTTTGTCACTTACAAGTAATAAACTTAAGTTGAGATCCGGCCACATAATTCATCAAGAAGTATCTAAGCATACCATTTCTCTACAACCAAATTCATTATAAATTTCTTTTCTACCATACAACGGAGGCGCAGAATCGGTAAAAATATTTACAAAAATAAAAAAAAAACTCATTTTCTATGATCATGTCAGATTTAGGTTCGTACACGGCCCGGAAAAAAAAGGATATGATAGGAAATTTGGTAAGAATCAGGCCGAAATACCCAAAAGTATACCTTAACTCCTTTTTAAAAAAAAAAAAATTAGAAAAAAAAAGGGTATCAATCATCAGGTGGTATTTAAGAATTCTTGTATTGAGCATCCTGCATAGAGTGCCCTCATTTTGTTCATTCATTATACCTGAGAATAATCCATTGTTTTATAGAATTCCCAAAATTCCAAGACTAAAATCTATTCTTCTAAAAACTCAAAACTGATCTTCATCAATACTCTTTTTTTGTGTGTACTGAAATATAACTACAAGCCCTTTTGAGATGTTCTCAACTGAGGTTCTTCTACAATATCTTTCCCTTTAATTTCTAGAAATATTCTTATAAATTCATAAAGATTCTTGGCGATTTATAAAGATTTTTATGAATTCATAGAGATTCTTGGCGATTCTTAGATTCTTGGCGATACTTGGTTATGTCCGGCATATAAAGACTCCGCCAGATTTAAACAAGAAAGCAAAATATTCAATCAATTGTCTTCTATATGCAGTCCCTTAGCCTGGTTATTGTTATGCACAAGTGTCAAAGTTTCATTAAAGCTTGGCTAAGAGAGTATTGAAGGTATGAAACAAGAGAATGAGATTTATAAGGAAATATCAAATTATGATATTGTAGTAAAATCAAATCATAGACAGGAATTATCTTGTTTAATTGAATAAATTTGATGAACTGATTTTGGGTGGGATTTGACTCATTTTAATATAATCATCTGAAAAAATGGCTTATCATTGCGTTGTGTGCAGGACCGCGTGACGGTTCTTTCTCATTCAAAAGACAATGCGCATTATCATAATGTTTCATTAAGATTCATCATGTCTTATTAAGAATAATTGATGATGAAGGCTGGTTTTTTGACTATAAATAAAGAGATTTCCCTCTTTAAAATCAATATAAAAAAAATCATTATAAAAAAAACAACAAAAATCAAACAACCCATCAAAACCATGAAGTCCTTTTACTTAACCTTGTCCATTCTTGCCACAGCTATCTCTGCTTCGAAAGTTGGAAACTTCTATGTAATTGACGAAGGCAAATTGAAGTCAATCACTGATTATAGTTTTTCTGAAGAAATTCACTATCTTGGTCTTGGAAACACCGACCCTGTCCCCAGTTACATCTATGACGAAGGCACAGTTACCAGTGACACCAAAGCCAAGGAAATGCTTTACGAAGTCAACGGCTGTTACGTCATGGTTCCTAAAAATGGTGGAAACCTCATGAAAGTCGAGTTGGATGAGAAGTCGAAGGTTGTGAGTCCTGGCTCTTTCTTATGCAAAAACTCTCTACTCAATGACCATAAAATCTTGATGATTGGAAACTTCCAAAACAAATATACCCAGTGTTCTCCCGTGGATATCTTCTTCTATTCTCCTGAGGAAGCATCCGCCAAGGCCGCTTGAGTTTAAAGATCAAAGCTTTTGGAGCATATCTTTAAAACATCTAAAAACGTGGGGTCTTAAAGGTTAAAGTCAACTTTCAATTAGGGATATGAGAAGAATGAAGGTTTATACATATATATTTCAAATGTATTAGCTCCACCACATGGATGTAGAGAAGTACCTTTTTTTTTTTTTTTTTTTTTTTTTTTTTTTTCTTTTTTTTTTTTGTTCCGAATTCCCTTGTCTTTGGGATCATTGGAGAATAAAAAATTGGTTTGAATCGGCTTTTGCTATTTCAAGACTAAGAATATGACTTTTGCAGCCTTAGTCTTTTTGGCTGTAAATATTGCTTCAGAATGGTATAATTGGTCTCCACCCTCTAAGAAGTGGAGCCCAGTCTCAATTAACCTTCCCATTCATTTCAATCATCTCGGTTAAACAATCTATATAAAATTTTTCTGTCCTTACCTGAAATTTATATACTGCTTAAACTAGTGCGGGAAGTGTCCCTTATATAGTCCTTCTGGAACCGTTTCGCGGACCTTGCATGTAGGTCCTGCATATACATCGTGCATGCATGCATTCAATGCAGGAAATATAGATCCATCATCACAATCTAAGATACCTCAGGGATCTTCTTATGTAGTTTGGAGAGTGTAGACTTGTATAGTTTGGTCCAGTCAAGATTTGAGTAGGTGCTGTTAGTCTAAGGGAGTCTCACCAGCCAATGATATCTCGTAAACTGTATAAAGTACAGCTTTTCGACCCTTAAAAAAAACATCCGATTTTGATTTCAATAATGTCAAGCCTGGTTTCCCGTCTATAGACTACTTCGAAGTTCCGAAACCTTGTTGGAAGACGTAACGTTAATCTCAACACCTCGATGATGTGCAGGATTTGCAGTCGTCGCGCATGCATTGTGGAAAATATGAGACTCGCACGTCTCATACTTAGTGCATATGCAGTATGGGAAGATGATACCAGTTTAACATCGTTTTGGGAAGAACAATACTCAACGAGAGTCTCGTCCAACACAGTAGAACCCAAGTATTCGGAACCCCAAGACTTATCGACCAAAACAAATGCTCAAAAAGAATTCATAGCCTTATTCGAATGTTATACAGTATTTTCAGACCATAGGATATTCGAGACTCTTCAACCTCTCTGCATCACTCTAGTATTGCATATGAGGTCCATTGTAAGTTTTGTCTCCTACCGATCCACAGATCCACAGATCCACAGATCCACAGATCTATACTGCCACTAATACCGAGATTAGTTGAGGGCAATTTTTTCAATTCTTCTTTATGCCGAGAGGGCTGATGGTCCAGACTCTTACGGCTCCTGTGATTGAAATGAGCCCTCTGCATGGAGGTGAAATGTCTTATAGCTTCGGAAAGGTCATTAAAACCATCAAAGTCGGAAAATTCATCTTGTGGTCTTTATCGCTGCAGACACGCCAGATACACCAGACAGACTGTACCAGTCAAGAAACACCATAGTGCTGCACCTGCTGCGTAACCTCCACCGTCGTCACTGACCAGTAAAGACCCAGGCCACTTACTCGTGGACACAAGGAGTTTTGTATAGCTGTACAGTCACGCCACTAGACTATACTACTCCACCACTAGTATTTATGGTACAGTATTAGCCATAAGTACCAGAGATGAGAATTGGTAGTAGCAGAGTCTACTCGTTCATCCTAACTGTTGATTGGATGTTCGAATGTGACAGTCGGCCTGCCTGCTAATGGGTCCAGAGTGCAGACAAGACCTGACAAGATCTGACAACAATTGAAACATAGACAGTTTCTAGGACCATTGGCTCGGTTTGGAATCTAGAATTTTGGCTCGGAAATGAAACTGCACTTCAACAGAGCATGGAATACCACCAGTAGACGGATGTCTTGGGACCGTATCCATGACCTCGCAACCCCACCCAGACATGCAAGACTATCAATACAGGACTTGAATCCTACCAAGTACCATTATTTTTTTTTTCTCACACCTTCACACTATTCCCACTGCTCACAGTCTGTATCCTCACATTCGTCACACGGTTATAAAAATAGTAGTAGACCGCTAAAGCTCTAGAGTAGGCTCGTATTAGTAGCTAGTCATTAACTACCAACAGGTTGGTCTAAAAACACCTCTTTTTAGGGACTAGGTTGGCTTGTCCGAAGGTATAGGATATGAGAAACGAAGGGAAGCCATAGCCAGAAATGACACCAATACCATCGGGGATTCAGCTCCAACCAAGCTTGTTTGAACATGTAGGACGTGATTTAGACTCATCATGATACATTATACTGACTGATACTTGTTTAGTCAAGCTGGAACTGAAAGGAAATTTGTCAAGGTCTGCCAATGAGTACCAAACAGTCAATGCAAATTAATCACAACAGTTTGTGGATTTTCAAATGAGTAGGCTTCTGGATTTCTAGAGTAGATGTTGGTAGTCGTAATTCCTGGATAGATTCAGAGCACCAGCAAGAAAACCTCTGGCTTATCCTAATCGCTTCCACCGGCTATTTCAGTTCATATCCATAATATTTGATCGCCTCCGCCATTGTCCCAATTTATCTTTTATTCATATTCTTTTGCAATGAAGCCAGTCAGTATTCATTGAGAGCCATGGTCCTTGTCTTTTTCTCCTCCTCCATTACACTCGTAGATGTGTCACGAAGCGCAGCCTCACCTCGCCAAAAGTGAGCTGCAACAGCTGGTATGGTCATTCATAGAAAGCTCTAACGCGGTTCAGTTTTTCAGTAAGACGTCGGAAGCATTTGAGTGAATACATTCTCGACAAAGTGAGCCTGGGTCTCGAGACTAGCCAAACACCGTTTCCAATGGCACTATCTAGTATTTCATGTATGTAGAAGTTCACCACATGACCAGAATCTTCTAGACCTAGACCAGACTCAGAAACACGATTTAGTGTGTGGGGTGTAGTGTAGTCTATTATTATCAATACTGGATTGAATTCTAATGGACGGATCAGAGTATCAACACATAAATGGAGCTGTAAGAATTTCAGTGACTGGAATTGACGGGTATGGAAGAGGCGGTGGTTTTGGGCAAGTTCCAGCGAATGCCAGAAGTGAAAGGAGGGAAATCATTAATGAATGAGTAGTTTTTGAGACAGATTGGAATTGGACAGAAGACAAACACAAGGACAAACGGCAGAAGACAGAAAACAGCTGAACAATTCCGAACAAACTCTTAGTACTATAGTGGTATGGTATGAATGAACACAGCAATCAATCAATCACATTATATTGTATAAAACGTATCACCACAGTACCATAACAGTATAAAAATTGTATTCTTCAATACCGTACCACACTATAGCAGTGGCAGTATTGCTCATATTAGTACCAGCACCAAAGCGGAGTCGCGGACGGATGGTCCCCAAAAAAAGAACGTTTCTGCAGCCCCCCAAAAAAAGAACCCTCTGTAAAATCTCAAGGGGGGAAGGTCTTTATATATTAAGATAGCTGCAATGCGATCTGCAATAGGGGGTGCATGCATGTTTCAGCTTTGTGGCAACGCGAACTCTGGCTGACTATAAAGGAGGGATCCCCTCCCCCTATTTATCACCGTATTTTTCCCACCACTTTTCTCCTCCTCCTTTTCATCATTTTGCTTTGTCTTTTATACTGATATTTATAGAAGGGTTAATGAAGGACTGAGCTTATGTGAGTGTGTCATATTTGGAGAGGGACGCTTTCGCAGCCAGCTATTCTGAGGAGGCAGCTTTCATCAGCAGCCTGATAAATGGATATGGGCAAATTACGGATTTCAGGGGATAATCAACTGAATATGGAATGAATATGGAATGAATATGGAATGAATATGGAATAATGAAGTGACTATGTGCTAACTGGAATACAATTATCCTTGTCTTATATCTCAGTTTTCCAACGGATAATTACTTCGGACTACATGAGTTACTAAGATTTATGAAATAATATGAATCCGATGAGTTATTATGACCTACTGAATTGCCCTGATTCTTAAAATTACTCAAATTCTTATACTTCCTACAACTCCTGTGATTTCTATGGTAATTCCAGCCATTTCATCTCAATAATATCATCTCCGTCAGTACCGTGTCAGCACCGTGTCAATACCCTCACTTGTTTCGGGCTTATTACTTTTAGTACCCATAATCAATCACCACTCTCGGGACTCTGGACTCTGGGAACGTAACTTGTGCCTACGTTGCGTCTGACATGTGCTAGTGTCTTTATTAATGTGAGTTGGTCCAATGTGTGGATGGAGTGGGTTGGTTCAACTAGAGTGGACTGTAAGCTGACTATACTGTGATAAACTATGGCTTTACACCACTCATATGATTACTATGATAGTACCCAGGATTACTAGAGATCAAAACTACCAGCTATTAGGTCGGGACTACACTCCAATGAATGGTCTAATTGGGTACACATTAAGTATTAGTATGCTTTGGCCGACTGAGACCAGACTCAGATCAATCAGGAACTAGTGCTAGTGTGCACGTTAACCGGTATGTTTACTAAAACCTTTAATGGCTGTCCCGCATGAGGCTCCAATTGCCCTTTTCGGTAAGCATTGGACTGGTTTCAAGGGTGGTGGATAAGAAATCAAACCTCCTCTTCACTACATTACAGGATACTAAACAGACACGTGATCTGTTTTTGCAAAGTCCCGTCACCCATAACTTCTGATCAATCAGAAATGACTCATGTTAACGAGCCACTCATCCTGTTTCAGAAATACTGGACTGACTAAAGTAATCATTGGTGGGGTTGGGTTCATAATGATTCTAGTTGCTTATGAGCAGGACATTATCGTTAAGGAGATTTAAGGTGGAGACACGAGCGAAGGCCATGGCCAAAACCGGGACACAGTTTTGTTGCTAGAAAAGAAGACGGAACAAGGGGAGTAATTCCAAAAGTTTATATGGAGCAATTTACCCAGTGGTTCAAGAACTTCTTGCATACTTGGAGCTATTCGGCTATTCGGCTATTATTAAGGACTAGTGTGCGTTGTAGTAAGTTCTACAAAAGAAGGATGGTTGCTCCTGCATGGTGGGCGAGCTATTATTGCAGGAGAATTTAGGGTGTTTCCATAAACCCCCATTTCCTTTGATTTCCATCTTGGTGAAGTAGTTTATACATGATATAGTTGAGCCAGTAGTATATGTTGAACAGGCAAGATGTGTACACATGTCGCATGGACAATATGCAGTTTCCAGATGGAACAATGTGTTGCTACAAGGAATCTATCCAAACGAGATATCTTTCTTCAGTCCAAACGAGAAATCTATCTTCAGTCCAAATGACATAACTATCTTCAGTCCAAACGAGATATCTTTGTTTGGAGATTTGAGAAACTAGGTTATGGTCCAGAAAGGGTTATAAGGAGATCCCTCCTTGGTCTACGGGAACACAAAAGCTTAATCAGAGATTTCTTAGTCTTAGTTAGCCACAAAAGTAATAATTAAGATCACTACCAAAGTTGCAGACTTGTACACTTTTTTAAAGACCCGTACACTTCTTTAAAGACCCGTACATTTCGTGGCCAATGTATCAACGCATTATGAGCACCGCTCAACAGTCTAAGTAGTGTGTACTGCACGTGACCGTCCCTATACTTTCTCAATTTAGATGATTAGAAAAAATTGGATAATTAGAAAATTGGATAATTAGAAAATTGGATAATTAAAAAACTGGAGTTCTTTTTCAAGTCATTTCAATATTTTTGTTGTGTGCAGAATATCACAATCAGCACTAAAATCTACGGATCCGTTGGTCACATGCTCACTTTTAATTCTCAATAGTCGCACCAAATTACACCAAATTACACCAAATTACACCAAATTTCACTCTCACTAATTCAAACTCCAGGCCTCTTTAATACTTTTTTATAACCATTATTTGACAATTCTGACTCTTTACAAAAAACAAACCCTTTTATTAAAAACTTATTAAATGTTTATTAAATGTTTCTGAATAACTGGTGATCTTTGGTTACTAATGGATGAATTAAGAACTCATTATATTCTTAGTGACAAGAATTATGTGAGAAGATATTCGGTAATATTGACCATTTGACTATTCTCAACAATTTTTTGGGGGATTTTCAGGATGTTTTCGAGGGAATTTCGGGATTCTTCGGGATTTTTCGGGGTTTTTCGGGGTTTTTTGGGATTTTTCGGGAATTTCGGGGATTTTAGAGATTTTTGGGGATTTTAGAGGTTTTTGGGGACTTTGGAGATTTCTTGGCATCTCTTGGACCCTTAAAGCATCCCTCTATTGTCACTGTATGCTAAATATAGATATGGATGATGTGTTGGCTTAGAAACCCGTACATCTCACAAAGATCTACATGCATCTGTGAGATTGTATCCGCGCATGCATATAACCCCCGGTTTTGATCATCAATGCCCATTATTAAGCACCAGCCTTGACCATGGTGGTAACCTCCTTGTAACGTGTCCCAAACGCTAGGGGCGAAAAGGAGCGGATAGGCTATTGTGACAAGAAATGTGACGACTCTAGGAAGAGAATGGTAGTACAGTTTAGCACGTAGAAATCCCGATCTAGATGAGATAGAAACATGCTCAAAACTGGAATGACTCCTGAAGGTACATAGCTATTAGAATATTGAATACCGGGACACATGCTAATCCGGTACAATAAGAATATGTGGTGGGATCTCAACAATCCGGTCTTGGTTGTGTGCAGTCGCGCATATTATTTGCGCATACTAATTGCGCATACTAATTGCGCTTATATGCAGTCCCGCCATGCGTGTTCGCGTATATCTCTGGTATACTCGTTTCTCGGACTCAACTAGCCATTCAAGGATACTCAATCCACGACTATGAACCATGCAAACCAAGACCATAGATGTTAAATGACCATATGTCTTTCTAAGTGCGTTATATGCAGGCCCCGCTTCCTCCGCTCGGCCGAAATTAAAGGTATTTCTAACCGGGTATCATCTGATCGGATAAATCATATGCATTTACATCAATGGCCTCTCAATATTATCCAAAGCAAATACAATGCATTGATCCAAACAATCTTTGGATGGTCTAGAGCTTCTGAGGTTTTCAAATATAAATAGCCGCCATCCCCCCTCCATCTTTTTTGAAACCACAAAAATGCAATTATCTCAATTCCTCCTCCCTTCTATCTTCGCCGCCACTGTTTTGGCCGACTCCGAAAAAGCTCGCCCGGTTCAATTCCACGTCTTGACTGAAGATGCTTACTTGCCGCTCTACCTTGATGTTGTGTCAACCTCTTCCGACGGAAAACCAGTGTATGAAATGTTTCATCAGAACCGCCCTACTCCCGCCACCAAGTTCTTCTTGCAGGACAAAAAAGCCTCGATCAACACTGATTCTGTGCAGGGATTCTTGGGTGAGATGAAGGGTGGCTTGACCATTACGTCTGAGCTGGATGCAACCATGTGGGATTTGGACAATGACGAGAAGGTTATTGGTGGTCCCTTTTACTTCTGTGACAGGGTCGAAGAGGAAAACAAAATGTACGTGAAGTATGGTGAATCATACAGCAAAATGGAAGGATGTCTGAAGGCGGATCTTCACATTCTCCCTTACCAGAAACCTTCTTTTGCCAATTAAGGAATTGTGCCTGGAGTGTCTCCGATGTTGTGAGGAGCGTCCAGGAATCTTTATTGAAAGGCTGGCTGCTCTGTTTTAGATGCACGATGGTTTGAATACATCTTGGCCTCTCTATTCCATGATGGGCCTTGTTTAAGCAGAATAGTCGAAAATAAATGCTCTCGGGCCTTTTGAAATGTAGATCATTAGCCAGTGAATATCTCCCTCCTCTGTTCCGGGGTGCGTGGGCCGGAATAAGCACTTCCGGGGCTTATATGTAGTTCCGACCTATTGACCCAGGTCGTTTCTTTCGCCCATGAAAAAGACAAGTGCGTTAACTTTAAAAGCCGTTGAGCCCCCAAGAGCATCTAGATACAAATGTATTCGTTGGGTCCCTGGAAATGGTGTGTATGGGCCGCTACAGACTGTATATGTGTTAACACGTGATTTTCACGTGACAGTCTGCAGATCTGAGGGCCGGAATAAGTACTTCCGGGGCTTATATCCAGTTCCGACCTATTGACTTAGGTCGTTTTCTCCTGCCCATCCAAAAATATTTTCACAATAACTGCACTGCTGTATCTTCTCCGGAATTGCAGAACAATTATAGTCTCTTGATAAACGGAAAGCTGGTGTATGCGGACTTCTAGAGTACACTTCATTTTCAAGTAAAAGTGGCACGTGACCATTCCGAGGTCGACTGCATCTAACAAACAAGGGCTATCCTACTCTTCTACTACAATATCTTCTATAAGTCAAGAGGTCACATCAACCCCTACCTAACAGAGACTAAATATCTATAACTTGAGCTGATAAAGAGTGGAAACTCAATCTTTACCTTGTCCTGCATATACACATGGAGCCATACCTCTAATACACAACTCCACAGTGAATTTCTGATACCACAAGAAAAATAAAAAAGGTGCTGCAGCAGATACTAACTACATTATCAACTATATATAAGTTTAATTTATAGTACAAGTCCAGCAAAAATATATATGAGATGTACGGGTTCGAACCTACATGCGCGTCTCACATCAACACCACTATAAACACACTATAGATAACACATCCTCACACCAAACCCTTCACCCAGATTAGTACGCATACCGTATATAGTATGACGTCATACCAGCATTACAGCAAGATTCTGCTCAGCAAGCAGGACCTCCGTCACGTGTACCTGCAGTTTGCCGAGGCTCTGAGAGCCAAGATCCAACGCTACCTCCCCGGATCGGACCGCCAGGACCCGCTACAAGTGCAGGTGGAAAACCTTCTCAACCAGCACATTATCGAGGTGTTTGAATTGGCCAAACACTCACTCATTGTGGATGGGAAAGACCTTGCCGAGGAGCAGGTCTCTATACAGGAACTCCTACATCTCCAGCCCACGGAGGAAGTGGTGCCCTTTGACACGGAGCTCAACCAGACGCTCCGGAACTTGATTGAAGCGGTGGAAAAAGAAACCACGGAAGTCACGCGTCTCCGGCGAGAATTGCCCCTGCAGGCACGTGACGCGTACGAGCAGTTGGTTTCGGCCACCGACGACGAGGTCACGAGGGTTTTTGCTGAGTCCAAGGATTCCGAGGTGACGCCCGAGCCGACGCCGAACTCGGAGGCACTTTTGGCCGAGCTCGGTGTGGATGGCCCCGAGCTCCGGGCAGAGTTCCTGGACAGTCTTAGGAGTCTCGCTTATTTGCAGGAACACTTACCTCTGCATACAGCCCATGTGAAAACATTGAACGAAACCGTGGATTTTTTGGTGGAGGCTTATGAGCGACAAAGAAGAGATGGAGAAGGGCTGGTCACGTGAATCTGGGGTGTTCGATCCGTCCATGGCTCCAAAGATTATGAGAGTTATAAGGCCTAGACCCATTCCCAGATCAACTTGTGATCCCTAACAATTGAAGCCTCCATCCCTATCGGCCACTATTAATACAGAGTGGTGGTTAAAGTGAGATGGTTATAGAGAGATGGTGATAATACCATAGGTTGAGCAGATCCAAACGTGAGCTAATGTGAACCATGAAATTAACACATGAGTTATGTTTAGATTCAGTCTTTTCATAATAATGTGTACAGTGTCAGCAACAAGAACAGTTCAGGAATTTGGATTAATCCATAACGCATCCAGATTCCAGTTCTAATATTCAACCAGGACCATTTTTTTGCTTTGGTTTGGAGATGGTGCTACCTTATATACATGTACCTTGTGTTTTGATGCTAATACCAGTAGTAGCATTCAAGGTAGTGGACAGTGGGAGATGTCGATCGAAAAAATGCAATTGTCCTGCATATAGCCGCTGCCAGTAACCTATCAATTCCGAACCAACTTTA
This sequence comes from Metschnikowia kamakouana, assembly GCA_002374535.1. Classification (NCBI taxonomy): domain Eukaryota; kingdom Fungi; phylum Ascomycota; class Pichiomycetes; order Serinales; family Metschnikowiaceae; genus Metschnikowia; species Metschnikowia kamakouana. The sequence continues at coordinate 657,358 of NKZX01000666.1, forward strand.
TCTCTAATCAAGGTGCAAATAATAGTTCACTAAACTGAACTTGAAACTCGACTAAGACATCCAATTACTGGAGCATCAGAACTCATTGGAGGTCTAGACTCCAAAGCCCAAGGCACCATACCTTTTTCCTACAAACATAAAAAGCACAATTCACTACTTTATGTGAATATACAGGATTCTCTTGATTCCAGCTTTTTTTAAAAAAAACTTCCCAGTCATAGAGAAAGAGTCCGTTGCGCTTTAGAATGCCTTGCTCACCCTTGGTCTTGAAGTTCCAGCACCCATTGACTTTGAATATTGGCCGGAAGATACTAAATGCTCTTTATAGATTTTCAATAATAGAGTAGTCGGAAATAAAATATAGTAGTAGCATTCATGGTAGTGGAAGTGGAGTTTAGTATATAATACGATTTACTATATGCAGTATTTCCTATATGCAGTATGCTTACTATATGCAGTAGTTATACTTATGTGCAGTGCATCTCACTACCTAATCTCACAACTTAACCTCACTACACAGTGGTGAACAGGCAAGATGGGAGACATCTAGTCTGAGGCAATATACAGGAACCAGACAAACAATATGGTGGTCCATTGAATTAAAGCAGCGTCCAAGAGATTTCAAAAAGCAACTAATTTATGATGCAGATGAAGATAGTAGGTCCTACTGCTAGGGTTTACGGCAACACAAAAGCTTAGTCAGTGATTTCGGATTATTTCTACAGCCATACCAATTCTGAAATTAAGATTCTTGGTAAATATCCAGCATTCGTACTTTGGAGGAACACCCGTACATCCGGGTGCCAGTCCTCCAAACCATTATGAGCAACGCCCAATATACACCACTATCTATCTACCCAAATATCCAGAAATCTAGAATTCAAAACTCCAGAAATCTACAAATCTTCCTACTACTACCAAATCTGTATGTATCTAGACATATGCTCTATTGCTCTATTTATCTATTTATCTATTTATCTATTTATCTATTTATCTATTTATCTATTTATCTATTTATCCACCAAGAAGAGAATCAAACACTTGGAGGCTACATTTGGAATTTTAAACGGGGCTTGGGGCAATCAAGAATTGCAGTACATTTGGCATCAGGGCCGATAAAAGAGAATGTAAAAATGTAAAAATGCAAGAGAATGGCCAACCCAGAAAAGAGTTTGGAGTGATGTAGAGCTCTGGAGATATTTGAAAATCCACCGAAATTGACAAATCCGGGGATAAATCCAATGACGGCTTTAAAGCCACGATTGTTATCTTAAAAATAAGATATTCGCACTTTGGCTCAACTGACCCTTTCTTATGCTTTACTTCTCACACCAACGATATGGGAAAACCCGTACACCGCCAAGATGCAAATTAAATGAATATCACTTTTGAAATTGCGAACCTGTATATGCCACTACAATCAAGAGCTTGGGCTGGTAAAACCCAGTCATTCAATTATCTCACAATCTAGTATTGCACTATATGCAGTACAGCAACTATATGCAGTACACTCCATTATCTGCAGTACAGCAATTATCGACCTACTCTAAGATTTACTAATACATACCTGCATTTAGTCCCAGCATACATCTCATCTACTAACCCTACGTCTCTACTAAACGTTCCATCTCTACCTGGCAGTACTGCATGTAGTGCGCATCGCACCTCACGTCATCACTCCACTCCTCCCTCCTCACCTCCTTAACTTTATGTCACGGAATAAAGAAAAAGCGCAGTCGGGGTTAAACCGGTACTATGAGCAGAAACTACAAGAGTCAGGGGCCATGGACCTTGGCAACCGGCCTCGAAAGGTGCAGAGCGTGCGGAGTTTGGGTGAGTGCGAACGATGGAGGAAAGTGGTGATGGGGGAGTTTTCGGCCCGACTTTCGGATATTAATGACCCGTCATTGTCGGAGTTGGAGGTGCGGGGGTTGAATGAAACCTTGAATGGGCTTTTCCGGGAAAAACGGGCGTGGGAGCACCATATCTTCTCGCTTGGGGGGAACAACCATATTAAGTATGATAAGTGCGTGGGTGTACGGGTGGGAAGCACCACTTACTATGGCCGGGCGAAGGAATTACCCGAAGCAAAAAAGGAGGACATTCAAAAGCCTGCCGAGATGAAGCTCGCCCCTTCTTTAACCTACTATGGTTTTTTGGGGCCGAACCCACTTCCGGAAATCGATGCTCTGGAATCAAAAGTGCGTGCGGAGTTCAAGCTGGCCTTGAAGACTAGACAAACTGGGACATATGACCTGAAAGACGTGGAGATGTGGATGGTTCAGAGGAGAAAGACGGAGCTTATGCGGATGCTACAGTAATGTGCCAGGATTCAAGTTATTGGGATAATAGACCTGGACTGGGGTCCCCGGAATTGAGGTCCCCGGAATTGAGGCCCCGGAACTGGGGGCCGGAATACAATGACCCCATACTTAAATGGTCCCCACTGAACATTTTCCACTCCAAAAAACACGATTTCAATGTCCGGAATTCCAAGATCTCAGAAAACCACTTTACAAGAACTGAGGCCCGAAAATGAGCCGTTTGCGTTGGTCCTTTTTGGCCTGGGGTAGCGTGGTGCACGGGTTTTCCGCGGCTCCCTCCCTCTCATTTCCGGCCCTCCTCCCCAGTAAGTACCACTCCCCCACTCCTCTATCCCAATTTTGTCCCACATATTCGATAAGAAGCATTTTTTGGATACTCATATTTCTACCCCGGGATTCTATTAATAGTGTGAATCCCTACAATGCCCTCGTTACTAGAATACAGTACTGGTTGGCCGGATGTACGGGTTTCGAGGCGAATGTACTAGAATACATTTAGTGACTCCCCGAAGAATAAATTATATACATCTCGTTTTACAAAGACTTTAGTGTAGTAGTACTAGAGTAAAGTGTAGTATACTAAATGCAGTGGTGTATATAGCTGCAGTGGTGTATATAGCTGCTCAGTAGTGTATATAGAGCAAGTCGGTGATACTAGTAATACTAGAGCACTGCATTGTGTACCAGTATATTCTAATATACTTTAGTACTTATTGGTGTAGGGGTGTATATAGTAGTTCTTAGTCAATATAGTGCTACAGAAGTGTTCCTGTATGGTGTAGTGATTCCTGTATGGTGGTACTTTAAATGCCTTCCAAGCAGCTGATACTCCTGACACATATAGGAATTGGGAAGATACTATAGTAAGGTGAGGAGGCCTTACAGTACATTTAGAAATCTACTAAATAGTGTACTACTCCAGTAATACTCTACACTAGTAGTATACTACATGCAGTACTGCAGTCCTACTATGCACAACCGGTGTATACTATATGCAGTACTGCAGTACTACACTACTCTCTACAGTGTAGGGATGGAGTGTAGTAGCATGAAGCAGTTGATTGGTGGTACCAGTATCCTGCACAGTATTGCAGAATCTGGCCTAGCAGCAATACCACTTACTAATAATCAGTACTAACCCCCCAACCCTGTGGTTAGGCGCAGTGGGAGTTTCCTATTCCAGGTTTCTCAGCACAAAAACTCAGGTATCTACGAATAAAATCATATACATCTGGCCGTTGACTTTATGATAGTTTTCAGTCTTGCATTAAGCAGATTCATCTGCAGTATCCCAGTGGTCTTCAAATTCCCAGTAGAGTCAGTTGAACATCTTGAACAGTGTGAAATGGTGTGCTCATCATAAGTTCAGAATGCAGGATGTAGATGTAAAGCTCTTCGGAAATGAGTCCTGGATATAACGATCCAGCCAGAGAAATACGGAAGGAACCGGCCGATGTCTCCAGAGTAGACCTGAGGGAAGGATCCAATGAGAGAGCTCCAAAAGTAAGCCTTTCGGAGAGATTCATGCACGAAAGGGTATTTGAGGGATATCCGGTGATAATGTTAGAACTTAAACAGCACACTGGGACTTATAAACAAAGTTATATCAGTTGTATTTTGGAATAATAATACACCATAAAAAAATCGCTGGGATTCATCTATAGGGCGAACCTGCTCGTTCTTATATACTTTACTACTGCTTCGGGTAACCCTTGAGGGATTTCCTGAAACAAATGGCCTGCAAGATATGAAACATCGCAGTGTTTCACGTTGGCCCAGAGAATTCCCAATTAGGACTTCTCCCTGGCGCGGCCATCTCGCATGCATTTACATGCATGGTGCCTCGAGCTCAGTATAAGTCTCCTTAAATACCAAGCTTCACCCCTTCTCCTATTTAGGAGTGGTAGAATACACGGACACTAAGTACTCCATTCTAGTGGTCGTAAAAATGTTCCTACCCGATAACTCCGATGAAGGAGTTACCGAAGAACCAATGACAGTTCTTTGAGAGTAATCACGCATGAGGGATTTAGTCAGAGCAGCCGGAGCAATAGATCCGACGGAAAGCCGTTCCGTGGATACACATTCCGATCATTGGTCTATATAAAGCAAGGGGATTCCCGCCTTTTTTATTCCCGCCTTTTTTAAGAGATTAAGAAATCATCTCAGCTTGGGACGAGGAAAGGAGTTGTTGTTAGCCAAGGAAACGCACGTGGCGGATCACGAGACTGTTTATGTTAACGCGCAACAGTATGCGCTCAATACCAGGAATACAGTTGTGGGAACTTGGCTGTGACGACTAGAACCGAGGGTGGCATACACCCGTGCACCAGACAAGGTCAGCAGAAAAAGGCCCAACGCAAAGCATCCTTTTTTCATTCTCTACTGATGAAATTAGGTTTGTTGGAATGCTGGAATTCCGGACATTATTATGGTCACTTTTGAGTAGTAAAACCAGCCTGGATGCCATTTTCAGCCAGGAATACAGATCAGTGGTAATACACTAGCAGTACCAGTAGCAGTAAGCGCAGTATGAGCGGAGAAATCGGGACACTGCAATGTTCCAATTTGGAATAACCTTCCAACAGTGCAATGAACTGTTTAATCCTAGGTCAAACACTGGACTGACTGGGGTATTTAGGTATGACTGAGTATACTATAAGCTGTACTATATGCACACCATCCGCTATATACACTACCATATGCACACTATCCACTATATGCACTACTAAATGCACACCCCCCACTATATACCGTACGCCGCACACTCGCTACACCAGATCAAAACTACCATAAGTACCACTGGTACTGTTTCTACCACTACATACACACATGATAGTATTCTTCTAGGACTGCATGCCACTCCTGAGCTTAGCACTACTCTTGTCTAATCTCCCAACTTGTAGTCCTTACTACTCAATAATACTCTAGTCTTTTCGGTACAACTCTTTCTGTGGGGTCAATCATTGGATGACCACGTAGACGTCTCCCATAGTGAAGTCGGACATTTAAAAAAATGAGGTCCAGCCTACACACGACCATTTTGAAGATCTGGAAAGAGCATTTCTGTCTGGATTAGTGTGTCGCCTTGTGGTTGAATATCCATAGGGGATTGCCGGATTGTCGGATTGTCGGATTGATCTGATACCGAGTCAGGTGACTTTCAGACACTCATATCCGGGGTCAGCTTCGGCATGGATTGGTGTGGAGGTTTCCAGTTTCAGCCTTATCTAAAAGATCTTCCTATTCTCTCATTAGGGAAGAGTGTAGTAGAGCTCTTATGCATTTGAAGGGACATCTGTAAGAGCATGTGAGACATTACCTGTATATAAGCGAGGAGATGATGGTGTAGTAAATAGTATGGTGTGCATAGACGTCTGTATAGAAAGAGAATAAGCAGATCCTTGAGATGGGAGGGATTCCTGGGAAGAGTGCAGGACGGTTGTTATATCACATTCCGGTGAGTCTTACCTGCAGGACGCACTTTATATCACATTCCGGTGAGTCTTACCTGCAGGACGCACTTTATATCACATTCCGGGGAGTCTTACCTGCAGGACGCACGTTACATCCGGCCGCGCGCATCGTGTGCTTGTTTTCCATATTGACATCTTCTCCCAAAACAGTAACTTGATTGCGACACCTACCTCACTAAACCCATCCTCCCAAACACTACAACCTCCTCTAGAACTCCTCCTTCTTCTGCTGGCACTGCATCTGCACCCCGTGCAACCACATCCAACAATTCCCATTTCAATCTTATTCCTATTTTCTCATATCAACCCAATATCATCATCCATCACTCAACTACCGCCACCGCCAACTGAGTTCCTTACACCACAACTCCAGCACCAATACACACAACTCCAGCACCAAGACACACATCCCAATACATCAAAAGAACGACGAGTGATCAGACTAATCATCCTATTTTATATAATTCCTTTCCTTTGCATCTTCACCTTCCCCTAGACATTTCGGTGTTTCCTTCTGTCATTGTCAAATTGTTTATACTCTATTTTGTCAAATAGTTAATCTGTGAATTATTGGTATTTCTGGTTGGTATTTTTGTTGGTATTTTTTGTTGGTATTTCTTGTTGGTATTTCTTGCTGATATTTCTTGCTGATATTTTTTGTTGGTATTTCTTGTTGGTATTTCTTGCTGATATTTCTTGCTGATATTTCTGGTTGTCATGATCAGGGACATTACGTCGAAGTACTTGGCTTCACTCCAGGAAGACGCCAGCCCCAGCCGCAACCCATTGCAGCAACGAAATCACATTGTTAAACCAAGCAAACTTGAGTCGCCGGATTTGGAGGATATGGCTCGGCAAATGAATCTTGAGCCTACATCTAGTGCTCCGGTCCGGTCTCGGTTCGATACTGCTTCTGCCACCGTCTCCTCGTTTAAGAACGGATCCAATGGCCACGGAAAGAATGACCTCTTTGGGAAAGAAAACTCGCCTGGAAAGAGTGCACTGAATGCAAAGATGGCTGACACTGATACTACTGCACCTAGTGAAAAGCCCATCGAAAAGGGGAAAGACTCCGTGGCCTATGAATACCTTTGCCGCATCCAGGCCATCAAAAACTGGCTACAGACTGTTTTGGGAGAGAATATCCGTCAATCCCCTGCTGAACTCGTGGCCTATATGCAGAACGGCATCTACCTCGCCAAGTTGGCCAATCTCTTTCTCCCCACCCATAAACTGGTGTTTTTGGATGATTCCAGACTACAGTTCCGGCACACAGAGAACATCAACCGCTTCTTCAAGCTCTTGAAACACCTCGAGATCCCCAGCTTGCTCCACTTTGAATTGACCGACTTGTACGATGCTAAAGACGTGCCCAAGGTGTTTTTCTGCTTGCACGCCATGTCCTTTAAAATCAACACTTTGGGCGACTACCCCCTCATGGAGAATCTTGTTGGGCTCGCGTCGTTTTCTGCTACTGATTTGCGGGTGGCCAGCCGTGCTCTTTCCGGACACAACTTGCCCAATTTTGCAAGCACCGATTCCTACGATATGGCTTCTCCGGGCACCAACACATGCATGAGCGAGACGTTGGGGTCTCCTGTTTCGGCCCGGAAGACCCCGGCTTCGCCATTAAGGGCGCTTTCGCCGAATAAGGCTTTTTCTCCCAATAAAACTTTTGAAAGGACGTCGGAACTGGCCTCGCCTCGAAAAATGCTGCTTTCGATGGACACCACACGTGACTCGGAAAACCCGTTTTTGGACAAGGATGCTGATCTCCGGGCCACCCGGACTCCCAACCTACCCCCGATTTCATACCACTTGAGAAAGGAGCCATCCATAGAGCCGACACCCTCGGAATTGAGCACCTCGGATTTGGGTGCCTCGGATTTGACTGCCTCCGAAAAAGGGACCATGGAGAACTTTACCCGGTCTGGAATTGAGGCGTACACTCCCTACATCATCAAACTTCAGGCCCTCTCCAAAGGCTCCATTCTACGCTACGACATGTTTGTAAAGAAGATCATGATCCGGTCGTACGACCAGGAAATGACGCGTTTCTTCTCCAAAATCCGGGGGAATCTCAGCAGACTCCGGTCCATCCACGTGCACCGGGACGACCTCGTTCTTTTTGAAGAAGAATTTGTTGCTTTGCAATCGGCCGCAAGGAGAAAGTTTGTGCAGAAACGCCATGGGTTCAAAATGGCCGATGCTCAGAAATCTCTGGTGATCCACTTGCAGTGTGTATGCAGGGCCAAGGTTATACGGCAACAAGTGGCGGAAATCAAAGGCCGCGTGGCTGTTTGTGAGCCATCCGTCACGCTGCTCCAAAGTGTATTTCGGCTGCGTTTCATCCGCTCCACCGTATCGCTTGTGCTTGAAAACCAGGCCCTTTTGGAGCCTCAGCTTTTGGCCATACAAGCTCTTTCCAGAAGCAAGCTTTTCCGCCAATCACAGCGCAGCAATATGGTCAAAAGCCTAGCCCTACAGGATACAAAGATCATTGAGGTGCAGGCGATCATCCGGGGAGCCATTTCCCGGAACGAAATCCGGCGCAAATTGGCTGGGCTTGGCCGGAACCGAGCCAATATCTCCGAGCTCCAGGACGTGGCCCGGGGAGCCATTTTGCGTACCAGACTCTGCAACCAGGTGCTCATAACGCTTCTTGGGGAAGATATCAAGATCAATGAGCTTTTCGCTAAGGTCAGGGGCAATGCAGTCCGGCAGAAAGTGCAGCAAACGAAAACCCAGTTGCATTTTGCACCCATAGTCCTGCAGGTAACGCGCCTTCAGTCGCTGTTCCGGGGAATTCTTATCCGGTACCAGAACTATATTGACCTCGAGGATATCTATGAGTCTGTGGACGAGATCATTGAGCTCCAGGCAGCCATTCGGGGGCGGAAACAGGCCAGTATACAGGCACAGATCCAGGTCCACTATAACCACAACATCGACTTGGTCATTCGGGCCCAATCCATCCTCAAGACCAAGTACGAGCGAAACGTCTATAAGTCCTTCATCCAGATGAAGAACCCTCCCATTCAGGTGATCCGCAAGTTCGCCAGTCTCTTGATCGACAGTGGAAAAGACTATGAAGAGGAAAAACAGCTCTTTGATTTGAAGGAGAAGATCATCGAAAAGTGCCGGCTCAACGAGGACTTGGAGCTCCAGATCGAGAGTATCGATAAGAAATTAATGCTCTTGGACAAGAACAAGATTTCCATCGAGGAGTTTGCCAAGAACTCCAATAAGAGCATGAAGATGCCGAAAAACGACCCCAAATTGACGCAAAAGTTGAGCTCTCTTAAAGCATCGGCCCAGAAACGTATAGAGCTTTACCAGCAACTCTTCTACTTTCTCCAGACCAAGCCGGTGTACTGGCTCCGGCTTTATGAACAGGAGGATCCGGCAGAAAAGACCGGGCTTGATTTCTTGAAGCTCCATATTATGGGTATGTTCCCTATCCCCAAGGTCAACGGGCAAGCGGTGGTCAAGTCCCGGGAAGAGTACTTTTTCATGCGGTTCATCACCGAGTTGATGCACAAAGACTTCAAGTTGCATTCCCACAGCATCACGGATATCACCAAGCTCAAGTGCACGTTTTGGCTCGACTTCCTCATTGAATTCAACAACCTCAGTCACCAGAGACTCGAGCTCAAGCGGCTTTTGGGGGAAGAAGTCCAGAAGTTGGTGGACGAGGATGTGGACGAGATCAACTTCGAGTCCAACCCCATTGAAATCTGGACCGAGCTTCGCAACAAGGAAATCAGTATCTATGGGTCTTCGCTCAAACGGGAAAAGGTCACCCCACAAGACGCTATCAAGGATAAAGAGGTCAACGAGCGGTTTGTGGTGAACTTGATGAACCTCCGGGACTTCACACAGGACGTGGTCAACAAGTTGGCATCCAATGCTGAAGTTGTACCCATTCACATGCGCATACTCATGAAGAAAGTTTATGAAAATAGCAAGATCGAGTACCCCAACAGCAAGGAGTACGTACACCTTTCCATTGCAGGGGTGGTGTTCATCAAGTACTATATCAACAACCTCTTGTTGTTGCCCGAAAACTTTGGCATTCGGGTCAAGCACTCCATCTCCGAAACAAACCTCAAGTACTTGTCTCGTGTGTTGCTCCAGGTCTTCTCCATGAAGTCTTTCAAGGATAACTTCATGAAACCACTCAATGATTTTGTCTTGGGGTGCCGGGACCAGGTGCAGGCCGCCATCAAGGACATGGTGAATGTGGCCGACATGGAGGCCGAGTACGCCATGAACGACTGGAAAGATTTGGTTGGCCACGACAAACCCAAGTTGACCATGAAGCTCAGCGACATGATTCTGGTGGAGAAGTTGCTCGCCAAGAACTTGCAGATGGTGCTTCCCAACTTGGACGACCAGTTGTACTCGATTCTCAATGAGTTGAACGAGAAAACGTCAATTGATGACTATGTGACATTGACAGAATTGGGCAGTTTCACGCTCTCGTTGGTGCCCAAGACCAAAGAAGACTCCATCTCCGATTATAAGAGGGATATGTTGTTTTCGCAAGCCAAAAAGTACCTCTTGTTTATTTTGAGGGTACAGAACATCGACAGCAACGATCTCTTGGAGTTGTTGATCCAGGCTATCACTCCACAACATGAAGAGAAGTTCAAGCAGATATTGGAGGACCAAAAGGCATCCGACAAGGCTTACCCCATGACGGCCTTCCAGCACCCGCTCTTGAACCTCCCCAACCTCAGTTACAAGGAACTTAAGAAGACCACGCTCAAGATCTTGCTCCAGCTCGAGTCGTTGGGCTTGATCCACCGCGCAAACTCGTACCAGGAGATGTTGAACCAGATCGTGGTGGACATCAAGACCAAGGACCTGCAGAGGGTCAGCCGGACACAGCAGCTCTTGTTTGCCAATGAAACGTGGGCCAAGTTGAACGATAAGGAAGTATTCTTGAGCAGCCAACTCTTGGACTATAACAAGCACGTGGAGTCCATGCTCCAAGCGCTCCAGCTGCGTCCCAAAGATAAGAAGCTCTTCAACATTATCCCCATTTTCAGCAAGCAGTACTTCTATCACCGGCAGTTGAAGCGCAACAACCGGTTGCCCAAGTTTGGGTCTTATAAGTACTCACTCAAGAAGTTGACGGACCAGCACATTATACAGGACGTGAGCGGGACTCTTTCTAAGAAGGTGGCCAATGCTTCACGGTGTGAGTTCATGTTCAGCTGCTTCAAATCGGGGGAGTTTGTGATTGAAGTGGCCAATGGCCCCGTGACCATTCCTGGGGCATGCACGACCATCTCGTTGGACCAGCTTTTGGCCCAGCAATACGAGAACATCCAGGTGTGGAAGATGTTTGATGGAATGGTGAGTTTCAACTTGGCCCAGTTTTCCGCCTTGATCTTCTCCAAGTTCTATGACATCAAGTGAGCTCCACAGACAATCCACCACTGACTAGAATTATGACATTATACCCATTACAGCAGAAGTTACACAGTAGTCACCAATGCATGCTTTAAATTGTAACGTGATCTAGTAAGTTATACTAGGTGTTGGAATCCATTCCCAAGATGGAACAACTGAACATAATCATAGGAATGGTGCGTCCAGGTCGTTTCTTTAACTTTGACCACAAGACCGTTCACACATAAAGTCAAGATCGTTAATCATTTGCTGGTGAACAAATACGTATAGCTTGGTCTGCTTGTTTGGACGCAAAAGCAATTCTTTGTAGAGATCATCTTTGTACCGCTGAGTCAAGACACTGTTGAGAGCTATCGAGGGATACCAGTTTATAGGCACCCTGCTCGCCAGCATAAACTTCTCATTGTTGTTCCATCGACCCATTAGATTCTTCGGCTTTAGAAATGCTCTAGTAATTTGGAAGTCCGCAGTCAGGTATTCCCTGGAATACAAGTCCACTCTCTATGACCTCTGTTTACCATCTTGAAAGGATTGGTGTTCTCGAGAGGGAAACAACGATCAAAGATTCATGGTGTTTCCTGAGGAATGGCGAATGTCTTCCTTTAATAAGACCAAGTAATGTAAAGTCAGTCAATTCTGGAACAATGATGATCTGTGACCATGTGTTCTGCACAACTGGCATCAGCACTTGGTTTCAGAAGGTTTAGCCCAGTCAAGTTCGTTTCTCCCAACGATATTTCATTTTGCATTGAACCATAGTGAGCTCATTGGCTCTGCTGAAGTATGTTCAACTATACGTATCAATGGACAAGTGGCTGCTGAACATGTCAACTTGATGGTGCTTGTCTTGAACATACTTCTTATGCCCGGTCTCAAGGCCGGGATATCATATTCTTCTGTATATGTTAGTATTAATCAAAATATAAAGATGATACCCTATGAATCTGTCAAACTAACCTATAGATAGATTTGATTCGGATTCCAATGATACAACAATGTGGTTCAAAAAAACAATTAATTGCTTCATTTTAGAATACTAACCCTCATCAACAGCTAGAAGTTTCTATTGTTGTGCATTCGAAAAAAAACGATAGCAAAAGAATTTGACTCCAATTTTATTTTATTGAGGGAATTTTTGAGGGGGGGCGAGGGTCTTTATATATCCCTTTCTCACCCCGCCCCGCCCGGTTTATTTGCAACCACATTTCATGCAGGAGTGGCGAGCAGCCAAATATAAAAGGCAGCGCATTCCCCCCGATTTCCAAGCAACCAGGGAAAAAGACTCGCAATTCTAAAAGCATGCAATTTTTAAAAGCATGGATATTTTTGGGGCCCATAGCACATGAACTTGAATAAAGTTTAAGGCTTGAGATATTTTCTGAGTCAAGGTATGTTAACCTATTTTCTGGCCGGGAGCCATTTGAATTTCTATTAATATATATTTAGAACCATACTAAAGTTAAGCAATGTGAAAAAAGAAAAGGGACTAATTGTGGCATTTTTTATATGATTGAAAGGATGAATAACATTATTTCTGAAATGGGAATAAATATCATTTCCTTTTAAATGCTAATTATCACTTGGTGGCAATAAGACAATCCTAGATAAGATTTGGATATTTACGCTTCATATGATACAGAAATGTTTATACGTCATGAGATACATATAATGGAGTACAAAAGAAAATGGATCCCCGGTCTCTAACCCTGCGCAAAGTTGCATGTGACCTATTGTTTTACGTTCAGCCAGGCACCTCAGCTAGGCCCTACAATATTCACCACATGGTATAGATTAAGAGACCTACACGCCAAACCCACGAGATCACATTATCGAAGATACACCGTCATAGCTGTCAAAAGCTCGAGAGCTTTTCTTGGGTATTTGAGTGATCAGTACCGACTACCTAGGATTTGCATATTGATCCGGAGGTTTATTGATCCGGAGCGTGTTGATCCGGAGGGTAAGCAGGAACCACGGGCGATCTCGTGAATCTGTTGTACTGCAAGAGGTAAATGTCGACCTCAAAACAAGGATTGTTGGGCGTCTCATACTTACGGGCATAGATGGCACGTGCTGAGCCATAGTTGATGGCGCATGAGTAAAAAGGCGGAGCAATAACCTTCCAATTTGAATCCAAAGCAAACTCACCATACGGAACAAAATTGCCATACACCAAATGCCCAGCAAAAGTCCCCACGGACTGCCGCTCGACCAATTGGGTGGTATACGCCACTCCGTCTTTGAAGGAGAACTCAGTGGGGGGCCCCAACGAGTTTCCATACGCAAAGATGCTGACCCCTCCATACATTTCTCCGAGATACATTCCCGAGAGTGGCACATATCTTCCATTGAGTTTGGTGAAGAAGGCCCATGTCAACTGTGCCGAAGCAGCAACAAAAAGGGAAACAATGAATAATAATTGGGTTGCTTTCATGATGTGGGTTTTCCTTTTTTGCTGGAAAGGATAGCTCAAGTTATAGGGGTTCTTCCATGTCACGCATTATGGAACAATCCTGGAATCGTGATCATCCTTCCTGCACAACTAGCATCAGCAGTAATATTCTGGGAACTTTAGCCCATGACAGTCGGGTCTTTTTTCCAATGATATTTCATTCTGCATTGAAACATAGTGTACTCATTAGCTCCTGCTGAGAATATGGTTTCCTATAAGAGTTAAACCCAAAAAAATGAAACAAGAAATGTGGAAAGAAAAGAATGAGATCAAGTATTGGTGGTGCATTTAAGCATGCTTTTATCCGGCATAGTGCTGAAACCTTAAGCTGGATCCACAAGATATCCACCAAGTTCTGGATAGTTTGGATTGATGGACCTTCTTCACGCCAAATCCACGATTTCCCATTGATGCAGATTATACCATCAGAAATTTTGCAAACACCATCTTAAGTTTTCACGGGCATTTCCCGTGATGGTGAAGGGTACATGACCTCCTAGGTCCGTATTGCTCCAGAGGGTTGGCACGAATGAGGGCAGCCTTCGGTTCTTTTTCGTATGAATCCTTATTAACATCAAATACAGTCCACGCCAAGCTCAATCCACTATCAATGAAATGATGTTATATAACAGCACCGGATTCTTCCTAGCTCTTCACTAATTAGTATAAGTAGTATAGAATCCGGCCGGGAGTGCATATAACGCGCGGTGTGAATGGCGGATGATTAAGGATATAATTCATGCAAATGGTATATTCTTTATAGCAATGCTATTATGGAAGTTATGGATCAAGAGTATCAGTTCAATATTCACATTAACAATGGCACATGTATGGGTTCTTTCCTGCATCCAGGCACATGCGCCACTGCCCTTAGCATCTGCTTCCATAGCACTGTAACTATGGATTACTAACCCTATAGCACTGGAATTATAGTAGTATGCTCGTATGGTATGGTCGTATAGTATGGTCGTATAGTATGGTCGTATAGTATGGTCGTATAGTATGGTCGTATTCGTCTTCGGAGTAGTAGTAGGATAATAGTTCCACACGTGTATTTCATTTTGCAGGGTACTTTACCTTTTTAAACATGCCAATATTTCAACATCAAAGTAGATCCATATATCTGTACCAGTCCATGAGGAAAAAATGGTTGTCAATTTTATGTGGTGCGAGGCGTCTATTTATACGTTTGCGCGGACATTTTCGCGGGTGGCTGCAAAACCTGAAACATGGCGTTCCCCTCAATCCCAAGAATATAAAAGGCCGCGTCCCCCCCCCCCTCAACCCTTTTTTTACTCCTTTTTCTTATACTCCTTTTTACTCCTTTTTACTCCTTGATACTCCTTGATACTCCTTGATACTCCTTGATACTCCTTGATACTCCTTGATACTCCTTGATACTCCTTTTATCTCCCTAGTCCAATCCAGGCTCCTGATTCCTTTCGCCAACTGATCAGATAAGACTCCAGGTTCACGCCAATTACCACTATTTTGAAATACGCTTGGCAGTTAAACTGGGAATCCACTGGGGTATCTTAGGAGCTAAATTGGGAACCCACTGGAGTACCTTAGGAGCTAAATTGGGAATCCACTGGAGTATCTTAAGAGTCAACCCTATGGTGCTGAAGTTATACTATCCAATACTACTGATATCGAGTCAAGCATCCACAGTTCAAGACTAGAACTGTAGAAGTATGGAATAGTCTGGTACTACTAAACAGACTACTTCACTATTTACTAACTCCGATACTGTTTACTATCTACTACACTTTCTACTATAGACTACTATGTATGAAGTTGAGTATTACTAAACCCATGGATACTACACTTTTATACTACGCTGTTGACAGTCTGTCGAATGTGCAGTAGTATACTCCTATTCTGAGTTTTAAATAGTGTAGTGTATAGTTTAGTCACTGAGTATTCGAATTGCTGCAAACAGTGAGGACCGCGCTTTTCCATCGCACCGGTACTGAACGATACCATGAGAATTCGGTGCGAAAAGAAAAAAAAGGAAACTCCGATACGGGGAATCGAACCCCGATCTGCTCGGTGAGAGCGAACTGTGCTAGCCATTACACCATATCGGATTTATTGAAATAAAAATATATGTGGGTTTTTACCACCCAGCAATGTTTTTAAATGCACTGCTATTACAGGACAAGAGTATCTGGTCCATGTTACTTGCTTATAGTAGTTCTCTTATCTTCTACTGTACCAAATAAGCTTTTCTGTAGACTGATATAATAAGTTACAACATTTAAGTAGATACAATTCAACTTGGTCTGGATCACTTGGACAACAACAAGTCGATCTTCTTCTCCAAGGCCTCGATGCGGGTGTTTCTCTCGGCATTGGCCTGGGTCAACTTGGACACTTGGCTCTCCAACGAATCCACAAGCCCGGCGAGTTTTTCCACGGTAGACCTTAAGGTAGGAGTCTTGGCCTCCTCCTTGGCCTCCTCCTTCTTCACCTCCTTCTTAGAGTCTTCTACCTTTGGTTCCGTCTTGACTGGCTCCTTAGTCTCAACCTTCTCTTGGGGTTTGGCCTCTTTTTCCTTGGTCTCGGGCTTGGCCTCGGGCTTGGTCTCGGGCTTGGTCTCGGGTTTGACATCTCTCTTGACTGGCGCAACGTCCTGCCACTCGTCGTCTGCATTCTGAGCAATTCTCTTGGAATCCTCATCGTCCGATTCGTCCACCACCTTGTTGATGAGACTGCCCACGGTGCTGGACGACTTCAAGGCCTCGTCCACACTGGCAGAAGGTGCAGGACTGCCTGACAAAGAGCTGCTTGCTCTAGAAACCTTTGGAGAATTGACTTCTTTTGCTTCCTTAGCTTCCTTTGCCGATTTCTCCTCGGACTTCTTGGCCTCGGATTTCTTCACCGAGATGTTGATTGCAGGAGAAGATTCCTTGACCTCGGCAGTTTTTCCCTCGTAAATGGCCTCCATCTTGACCAAAAGCGGCCCGTTGACGTCCTTGCCCCCAAACCACTCCAGAGCAGTAAGTGCAGGCTTGTTGGAAGGAGCGTCCGGGTAAATGTCTTCCTGGAACACCTCGGACTTTCTGGGCACAATAAATGAGACCGGCTCGATGCTGGAGTCGTTGACGGTCTTGTAGCACTTCAAGATCTCGTTTTCCCGGATATTGACCGAGGTCTTGGGCGCAGCTGCAAAGCCTCTTTGCGCATCGGTCGACGAGTACTGCGATAACTCATGGAGAATGTCGTTATCGTACTCGTAGTACCGAATATTTCCGTCTCCCTTGCCTGCCAAGTACAATGTGCAGGTAGCATCATCGTAGATGGGAATCAACACACCCGACGACGAGTCAATGACAATGAACCCATCGATGGGGCCCTTGGAGATATCGTTGACATCCCAGATTCCCACCTGTCTATCGGACAACCTGGAGAATCCGGTGGTGCACACGCGGTCGGTGTTGCCCAACCAAATGACCCTGGAGGCCTTGGCTCCCGTATGGCCCGGGCCCTCGGAAATCACCTCTCCGGACCGCAAGTCCCAGATCCGTAACTTCTTGTCCCTGGAAATGGTGGCCATGAGCGAGCCATTGTAGTTGAAGGCAAATGACGTCACCAAGTCCTTGTGCTGCAAAGAGATCTCCGCCTTTCCGGTCTCGATGTTCCAGATTTTCACCGAATAGTCCATGGACGAAGAGGCTAACACGTTCTCTGCACAGGGATGGTACTCGATGTGGCCCACCTTCCTAGTATGGCCCGAAAGCACTTTTTCGGGCGTCACCACGTCCTTGACCTCGTCCGAATCGTCTTTGTAGTCGTGGAAGGAAAAGTCGTCGGGGATCCGCCAAATGAGGATATTTCCATCGTCTGAGCAACTAGCCACCTGCTGCGAGTCGAACGGATTGAAGGCTGTATCCAAAACAGGCCCCTTGTGCCCCCGGAAAAGCGGCACAGTATCTGGAGCCTTGCCCACCTCGGAAACGGGGATAATGGCAAATGCACCGCCTCCAGACGAGTCCCACGTGACCAGGAGGTACTTCCCATTGGAGTAGATGATATTGGCGTCCCATGCGTTTTTGGTCACCTTCAAATTCTCATAGCAGAGTTCCTTCTTGCTGGCCTGTCCGAACACGTGCCGATACTTCGACGCTCTAACGAATTTTCCGCTGTCATTAGTAAAAGATTGAAAGAATGAGAGGAGACAAGAAGAGAAAAGACAGACGACAATTGATGGCTGTCAAACCAAAGCAACTGATATCAAACACTGCTAAATGACTGCTAAATGATAATCAAATGACACCAAATGACACCAAATGACACCAAATGACACCAAATGACACCAAATGATAATCAAATGACACCAAATGATAATCAAATGACACCAAATGACAACCAAATGACAACCAAATGACAATAGATATCAGACAAAAGGACAAGACAACTGTAACTGTAGCTGTAAACGGTAACTGTAACTGACAAAGACAAGACAGACAGACAGAAATGACTGACTGACTGACTGAAAAGACTGACTGACTGAAATGACAGGAAAGACAAGAAAGACAAGAAAGACTGAAATGACAGAAATAGCCGCTCTTTGACAAATAACCAGAACCAATCAAATGAACAAAGACAACGACAAAGATAAAGATCAATTCATCGATTAACCAATTTTAAAATCATCATTGAATTCATCATCAAAACCCCAAGTTCAAAAATCCACTAAACATCCTATACTCTCTATCATGCTTCTTTTGGCGGGTGGTTTACATACCTCATTGTTGTGGAAGTAAAGTTGGTGTATGTTGGGAGAGGTGCGCGTGAGCAGGTGCCTGCGCGTATGGCGGCGGGTGTACGGGTTTTCGTCGGGGGAACCTAAGCCTTGTAGAAGAATCAATACAAATGTGGGACTTTTTTATATGGATTTTGGTTATTTTATGTGCGTTTTGGCGTTTGGGGTTGTTTTGGCTTTTTTGGGGTTTTTTTGGGGGGTTTTGGGTTCATTTCCTGTGGTGTAGTCATGTGTAAGGTACCATTTAGCTTTACTGAAACGGGTAGTCGTGTCTGGTGAGTTTTAGACGTGGGAAGATATTCTCTGGTGTATGCAGGATAGGTAGAGTGAAAGGTTTTTTTGATGGGGGTGGTTTAGTGTGGTTTAAGTGGTACCCCGGAATTGGCCCGGAATTGGCCCGGAATTGCCTGGCCCTGTTTCTAAGTCCACCCAAACCCAATATTTTTTCCTGTAAATACATCCATTGTGATCTCCGGAATTCCAGTATTCTAATGCACTTATTCAATTGCCAATTTCATGGAAAATTGGGGCTTTGCATTGGCCCTTTTTGTCCTGGGGTAGCCGGGTGCACGGGTCTTTTGCCCTCGGTTCTCACCCATATAATTGGCTCTCTCCTGCATGTAAGCCCATGTTGACTAAAGTATCGACCGTAGCTGACTGGTTGACGATCTTTCTATGTGTATAATAATGAAGAAATGCACAATTAGAGAGTCGGACCACTTTCTTTTTTTGACTTGAAATATACAGTACCAGCAATGATGCTATATGCAGGACTGTCCTTTATAGAGGTATGAACAGTAATAACTGTTGAACGGGCGAAATGTGTACACGCCACACAAGGTTCAAGATGCAGGTTCAAGATGAAACAGTGGTTCTGACCAGTGTACTTTCTAGTGTCTAGTGCAGTTCCGGGGCCTATGTGCAGTTCCGGGGTCTATATGCAGTTCCGACCTTTTAACCCGGTCAATTTATTCTCCCCAATAATCAACATTTTAAACCATTCTTTGTACCGTTGGAATCTCCCGAATTTCGCCATCACTATATCTCATCCACAAGTCGCCATATTGTTTGTGTGGGCTGCTACATAGAGGTGTAGTCTGTTTGTAGCCTTTGGGCGCACTGGGCAGTTTGACTGCTACGGAGCTTACAACGATCCAAGACATCCAGTACACTTGATCAGACATATTTACTAGAAATTTACTGGCCGATTTCCAGATCCCCAGATCTCTCAACAAGTCCTGGACTACTGGAGTTCCAGAGTTAGGAGAGTGATTGAAGGCCAACGACACCCGTTCCAGTCTATGCGGAAACTTAAGGCCAATCGTAACAGGAGGGAGGAATTATCAGCATGTTCATCTTGGTCATTGTTAAGTGCTAATGCACTCAGAGAAGACGAATGGAATTCTGCCTTTTGGGAATGTCCTTCTGCTTCAGTTCCGTTTCCAGGCTTTTCTCCAGTAGATCCAAGCTTAGATTCATCTCCAGTAAGTCCTTTTCCAGGTGTTCCAGACTCATTGCTAGTCGGTTGGAATCCAGCTGGTTCAGGTCCACTAAGCTCATTTCCACTAGTTGCTTTTCCATTTTCAAGCTCATCTCCAGTAGGTTTCTTTCCAGGTAAAGACTCGTTTCCAGTCAGTTCGGGTCCAGCAGGTTTCTTTCCAGGCAAAGCCTTGTCTTCAGGCTTAAGCTCAACTCCAGCAGATTCGGGTCCCGATTTAAGCTCAACTCCAGCAGATTCGGGTCCCGATTTAAGCTCAACTCCTGCAGATTCGGGTCCCGATTTAAGCTCAACTCCAGCAGATTCGGGTCCCGATTTAAGCTCAACTCCAGCAGATTCAGGTCCCGATTTAAGCTCAACTCCAGCAGATTCGGGTCCCGATTTAAGCTCAACTCCAGGAGATTCAGGTCCCGATTTAAGCTCAACTCCAGCAGATTCGGGTCCCGATTTAAGCTCAACTCCAGGAGATTCGGGTCCACCAGCATCCTTTCCAGTTTCCTCTTCAGACGTGCTTTTAAGGCCAGGCTCATGACCTTTTCCTCCCACATGAACTCCATCAGTCTTCACAGGGTCAGTTGGTCGATAAGGCTTGAGATAAATATCCACCTCGGGACAATTGGATGCTCCCTCATCAATAAAATATTCTTTGGCATAGGACATGAAGCACGAGTGGAAGGAGCCACCTAGAAGCTTTTTTTCACTGTTAAACCTCAACTTCTTCCCAGGAACTGTAGGTCCAAAGACAAACAAGCCATTCACGGAACCAATATATTCGGGAAATGTGGATTTAGTGCTGACGTAGCCATCTTTCAAAACGAACTGCACTGGAGCTTTCTTGGGATTTCCATAACACAAGAATTTAGTATTTTGTGTGTCAGAAGTCAAACCGGAAAGCGGCTTCTCGGTGCCATTGAACACTGCAAAGAAAACAAGCGGAACGGAGTGCGTTTCTGATGAACCGGGTTTTGGAACATTGTCATGTAGCGTATCGGGAGGTACAGATGGAAAGTTCTTCCTTGTATCAGTCTCTTCGTCATTCTTATTCTTTTGATTCTCCTGATTCTCCTGATTCTCCTGATTTTCCTGATTTTCCTGATTCTCCTGATTCTCCTCGTTCTTTGGTTTTTCACCAGACAAAAGCCTAAGATCCTTGGGACGCATCTGGTCTGGTTGCAAAAGATAAAGTTGCACCGGAAAACACCCTTTGTTAACCTGTAATTCATATCCATACCGAATATGCCGCTTATTCTTGTCGGAATGAGGACAGGAGTAAAAGGGAGCATTTCGAAGCCTGGATGTCTCATCCAAATCCAAGAGAGTTGCATCATTGGTAGTAGCAACAGTCAAGTACCCATTATCAAATTCCAAATACCCCAGCATATATGTTTCAGAGGTGGAAGCTTTTCTGTTGTTTATAGCAAACTGGGTGGGTCGGTAAGGTGGGTATTGGTATCCCAATAACTGCTCTGTCTTCCCACTTATTGACAATTGAATTCCAATACCGGAGAGCGGTTCCAACGTACCACTCTTGATTTCCGCGAAGAATACCAATGGGAACACTCCTTTGGAGTGGAAATCTTTGAAGTCTTCGGGTAATCTTGGGAGTTTGAATCTTGTGGATATGGATTTTGAAGGATAGGGTGTAGAATGCATTCCTAACGCACGGACATTCACCCCTATACTTCTGTCTCGACGTAAAAGGTAAACATCCACCTTGAAACAGTCTTCGTCTTTCTTATAGACGTTTCCATACCGAATATACCGCCTCGTGTTGTGGAATTTGTTGCAGGCGTAAAACGGAGCATTTAGAACCTTGTTTCGAGCGTCCAAATTCCAGGTAGTTGCATTGACAAAATTAGCAATGGTCATAAAGCCATTGTAGAGCGCCAAATACCCCGGGGTGTCTGTGTCGCTAGTGGAAACTTTATTGTCCTTGAAAGTGAACTTGATGGGCTTGCCACGCTTGTTTCCATATGACAATAAATGCGCTGCCAGCCCACTTTCTAGGAAATGAACAGCACTAGCAGAGAGCGGTATCAAGGTCCCCTTTTTGAGTCGGGCGTAGAAAAACAACGGATATATTTCTCTGGTGTCTGAGGGTATGGATGCATCAGACTGTATAAGCTCGTGTCTATTCAAATTCGGCGGCACTGTTTTGTCTGGGCGTAAAATGTAAATGTCCACCTTGTAACACTCTGTGTCGGCCCCGTATATTTCTCCATGTACAATGTACATCTTCAAGTTAGCTAACCAGTAACAGTAACAGGAGTAAAAGGGGGCATTTAAAACCTTGCCTTCACCATCAATATCCCAGGTAACTCCATTGACAAAAGAAGCAATGGCCAAGCTGTCATTATGGATCCCCAAAAACCCCGGGGGATTTGTCTCATTGGTACGAGCGTACCTTCCCCTTAAAATGAACTTAACGGGGTCGATAGCAGGCTCTTCATATGCCAATACATACACTTTCTTGTCTGTAGAAGGGTAAGGAGCCATGGAGAGGGCTATCATATCTTGACCGAGTTTGGCGAAGAAATTCACGGGGTAGACTTCTTCGGAGTCCGCCCACAGTGTGGCAGCCATAAGAGAGGCAAGAAGCAATCCATCGAATTTCATGTGAATTTTTGATGTTCCCTAAACTGGGAATCCCAGCCTATTATATCTGAGTGCCAAGGAATCTTTAGCATCATCACTAACCTTTCGGGAGCAATAGCCAATTGGGGATATGCACGATAATATTGAAAGCTTCGTAACAACGTAGAGTGGTGCATATAGCTCTGGTTCAGACAAGTGCTGATTCTTAATTGCACGAAACCCTTCCGAGTCACCCCCAAGAGGTACCCGTACACCCCTAGCAGTCAGTGGTTCATAGTAAGATCAGTGGTTCATAGCAAGAGCAGTGGTTCATAGTAAGAGCAGTGCCGGATGGAAACGATCTGATACCATGGAGGATCCCAGATCTCTGATGTTGATTTTCCGAATTTAAGCTTTGGCAAAAAATAATCAAACCAGTCTTGACAATAGTCTTTTGATAAAATAGTCTTTCAATGGCTTTTAATAAATAGCCAAGCACTCAAATAACCTTTCAATAAAGAAAATGTAAGGAGGTCTTTATCTGCACTCGACAGCAGAACAATTAAAGGGACTGGCGGGACGGAGCCACAGAAGTCCTCCGAGCGGAATTCGGCAATTAAGAAGATCCAGCCTTTTGACTTGAGCCTGGCTGCAAAGTCCGCTTCCGTAGCCTTTGGAAACAAGCCAAAGTAGAGTTTTTGAACATGCAGCGTATCAACATTTTCAAACCAAACCAAGATGATCACCTTCTTTTCTCATTGAAAGCTAGTCCGTTGGTTCGGAGCCCTGGCTTGTTATCATGGTCATTCTGTATAGAGCAAGAACTCGAAACCAGCCATAAAACCAATAGCTTGTTACTATAGAATGAACATAATAAACAAAGCTTGTTCAAGATAGAATGAACATAATAAACAAATCTTGTTCAAGATAGAATGAACATAATAAACAAACCTTGTTCAAGATAGAATGAAGATAATAAACAAACCTTGTTCAAGATAGAATGAACATAATAAACAAAGCTTGCAGTCAATATTGTATAAAGCTAAGTCAGTCCCCAAGAATAATTAACCAAGAAATCCCTTTCGTAGATGACATTTATGTGGTGGACCAACGAGGCTCGAGGGTTTCGTATGCTGAATTGGCGAAAGAATTGCTTGTTTCTGTCTCTTCTTCACCAATTCATTGAATAGATTCTCATGTTTGATATCCCCCAAAAAGCTCATCAGAGGATAAATAACCCAGGAGTATGACCAAAGGAAAACGCATGTACTCCTAAAAGCACCTTTGTTCAGTCAAGACTGCCCTGAAGATCAAGGCATACATCCTTAGCAGTATAGAACATCAGCGCCACGAAGCCAAACCCTTGATAAAATCCCCCGAAAAATAAGTGTTCACAAAAATCCCCCTAAAAATAAGTGTTCACAAAAATCCCCCGAAAAATAAGTAACTTTAAATAAACAAACTTAACTCTGAATAATAAAACGAATTGGAACATTGATATCTGACATAGTAGGATTCTTTGTAGCTGTTTTTGGGCCAAAGGGGGAAGGGGAAGGCGGACGGCGGAAAGGGGTGTAGTCAAAGAACGGAAGCCAATTTACAGCCAATTTACAGCCAGTTTTATAGCCAATTTTTACATTTAAACATAGGAGGAAACGGGTCCTTTTATATTCAGAGTGCGGAAACATGAAACATTGTTGCGCATAATCTCACTGCATGTGCATGTGCGTCTGATGCGGAAGGAGTCATCAGTTATTTAAAACCCCCATTTGGATGTTGGAGTAGACAAACAGGAGACACTGGACACTGACATTGGACAATGACATTGGACACTAGACACTAGACACTAGACACTAGACACTAGACACTAGACACTAGACACTAGACACTAGACACTAGACACTATTAGTAGTCTAGACAGTAGCAGTAGACAGTAACACTAGACACTAGACACTGGACAGATTTTCACTAGTTTATGACAGATTTGACCAGTTTTTCTCCAGTTTTTCTCCAGTTTTTCTCCAGTTTGTGGACTATCTTTCATTCTCTTGATCGGAATCGACTGCATAGAACTCATCGACTGTATACCCTTCGTAGATCTCCGTTTGCTTCCTGTTGATCAAGTCTCCTGCACACTGCACCTCCCATAAACTAGCCCCCAATTGGCGAAGAGCCAGATCTTGGGCCACTTGCCATACCCTAAGCTTCTCTCCTGCATCTAGCTCTTGCCACGCCTTATACCCGTCGAGAAGACTTTGGAGTGGGACCAGCCCGTTGTATGCAGTCCCCGACATGATTTTCACCGTATGTTTAAGTTCGCCGTCTCCCGGAACAGAGCCTAAAGCTGGCCATATTCTTGGAGAAATGAGTTTGGCCACAAGACTGGCGAAATCGGGCTGTTCTTCTCTGTGTGGGCTTATATGCAGTCCCCCCAAGATTTCGTCCACATACCAGCGATTAGCGTCGAGCTGGGCTCGGATCGACAAGTCCCGTGCACGCCGTCGTTGTCTATTGCGTTCTTTCACCGATTCTTGGCTATTGTACTTCTTTGCAGCTTTTTTTCGGGCGTCGGGCGTTCGGCTCGGAGGCGGCGCCGAAGCGGCCGAGATTGCCCGAATCCCCGAACTCACCCGGTTATGAGCCCGCCGTCGGACGTTCCCCCGGAGTTCCTCCACCTGCAGTACCGGGTGGTCGGAGTCACCTTTTTTCCGGTCCAAATGCCGGCCTAGGATGCCTTTGGTGCAGAAGGAGCGGTGGCACAAACGGCACGTGACGTGTCCGGGTGGGGCCCGAGCGTCCAAATCGAGTCCGTTTTCCTTGTTTTTGGTACCGATCGGCTCCGAATCGGCCGCACTTTCCGATCCTGCCTTTTTTCCGCTTGAAAACGGCCCGTGGGGCGCTTTATCGGTGTCTCTCTCCATACGCTTACAAAGAGTACAGGTGCGCTGCGCTCATCCACCGATGCAGGATGTCCGGGCCCACCACTACACCATCACAGTACAGAAGATCTAGCTCTATTCAACTCTACTCCCCCACTCTCTCCACTCCCCTTTTTTCTCGCCCTTTCTCTCTCACACTCCCATTTCCAATGTAATGTTCCGGAGCTCCGAGACGTACACATTCTCAATGGTATCTCCGAGTCCACCCACCACCTTAAGTATCAATTCGTTCAACTCCGCCGATCCAAGGATATCCACGTGCTCGGCCGTCTTGGCGCCACCCCGGATATCAAAGCGGTCCGGCTCGTGCATGATCTCCACAACCTTGACCTCGATATTGGCCGGGTTAAAGCGCAGGTCTGGACGTTGCCACTCATGACAGATGCTATGAGTCATCAACGCCAAGGTGCCGTCACCGTCTCCGAAATACACTGGGTGGTCGCTTTCAGTGTCGATGACGTAGGGGATGCCTGCCTCCGGCCCGCCCTTGCGGTAGGTGTATGCTCTTTCTGTGGGGTTTCCCACTCCGTAGAACGAGAAGATCTTCATGTCGGGGGCATCGGGAAGTGCCACTTCCAAGGGGTTGGACCACTTGGCCTGGTCAAGCTCGTTTTGGCGGAGCTCTTTGGCCGTTTTGGCAAACCCGAACGAGTAGTTTTCCCGGACCCGCTTGGAGAACCATTCTGGCGACACGTCGAGTAGCTTGTCGATGCTCTGCACCACCGTGTAGTCGGTTTCCGACTCCAAGCCGATCTCGCCCTCCACACTTTCGCCTCGGTACCGGATAAACTTGCCCACGGTATCGTTTTTCGGGCCCGAGATCTCCACATCCGCGTCGCTGGTCAGAAGCGTGTTGCTTGGGTCATCGGGGGAACTGGACAAGTCACCCCAGATCAAATCACCTCCTTTGGGAATCATGGCCGGGACTCCGCCAAACGTCCGCAACATCTCCACACGTTCCTTTTTGCTGAAGAACTTCTCCAACCCATACACCGCAAAGTAGTTGAGCTGCACGGTATCCTTCATTTCGCCCGATAAAAGCGCCGGGATGGCCTTGGGGGTGCCCAAAAGCGAGCCACTGATATCTATGAACCCGGCCAAATGATCGTTGCACCACTTCTTACCTCCATTTCCATAAAGCGGCCCCTCGGCCTCCACCCACTTCATGAAGTAGTAGATCACCTGCAGGCCCATGGAATGGCCCACCAAGTACGACTTGTTGCCGGTGATCTTCTTGGTGCTTTCGATCTGCAACCGCAACTTGGTAAAGTAGCCGTCTCTCCGCTCAAGATCCAAGTACGCCAACCGCCAGTCGTATCCTGCACTGATCATGTTGTCAGGCCCGTAACCAATGACGGCCAAGTTCTGCAAGATCTTATTCCAGATCCAGTAACCCGCCACAAAGAAATCGGCAGCATCAAACCCAGACAGCGCCCGCACCTTGATGTTGGGCGGGTCTAGACCCGTTTCAGGATCCAACTTCACGTGTTTCAACCAGCACGCCTTATCCAACACCATGGTCCGCAACATGTAGAACAGCCCCCACAACCGTTTACGGAAATGGGGAAGTGAGGGGCACGGACCTTCATCATTGGTGCCCCACGACTCCAACCCCGTAGATATCACCCCCGGAACCATCACCACGTTGTACTTGGAAGTCAAGTTCAACTCTTGCTGCATTCTTTTACCCACGGAAAACGACTCGGCCGAGCCCTTCAATTCGTTGGTTTTGGGCCGGTCGTTACTGTCCAAAATCAGTTGTAACCCTTGAGGAATGGAATCCCGCCAATCCTCTACAAACTCATTAAACGTATCAAACCGCATGAGCTTGTCTAGTTCTCCCTTTATATCTTCGGACGACATTGTAGTAATGACAATGGTTGCAAGAAGCCCGAGAACGGCGCCTAGGATAAAGGTTACCCGCCTCGAATGGTATAGCTTTTTCTGGAGCTCCTTATCTTTGCCCTTGCGGTGCTTATGGGCCTTGTGCTTGACCTTGGTGGGGTCGGCGCCTGCACCTAGCTCCGGTTCCTGTATATCCACAACGTCGTCATCTGTACCTTCATTTTCTTGATTGGCTTGAAGCGGTTTGGTTCCATTTGCGTTGGTGTAACCGACGTCATTGGCTTCTTCTTCATCACTGAGACTTTCTGGTTGCCTTTTTGAGCCGTTGCTTTTGGGGCGCTGAGGAGAAACCCCCTCCTTCTCCTGCATATGGCGCCCCGCCATTTCCTTGACTGCATCTTTTGCAATCTGCCGCTTTTTCTTGCGGTTTCGAACTTGGTTGCCCATGGTGTCTGGAGATGTGAATCTGCTTGAGTTGTGCGAGAAGATATCGATGCTGTGTGCACTACCGGTTTTTGGCTCGTACTGCACATAAGCCTCGCTTGCCTATCTTGCCATTGTCCAGATCAAGTTGGCGGATTGAGTTCGAGATTGTTAATTGTGGTGTCATCGGGCAGTTATATGCAGGTATTCTTCCCTTAGGTACTAGACAGAACTTCACAGAACTGGAAAACTGGAAATCTGGAAATCTGGAAAATTGGAAAATTGGACAGAATTGGACAGAATTGGACAAAAGTAGATATGCAGTACTGCACAGTAGCACTGCACCGGAGCCAGACTGAACTTGACAGATAAGACAGACTAGACTGCACCATAAAGTAGCAGACAGTATTAGACAGAATTGGAAATACTAGTATCACTAAGTACTAGACAAAATTAGGTCCGAACAGAATTAGTACCGGACACACTAGACAGACTAGACAGGCCAGTACCACCATCAGACAGACTAGACAGAATTGAATATGAATTAATAAACCAGTAATAACTCTATTCGGTCCGTCTCCCAGATCCAGCCGTACTTCATGTAGATTAGAGGTTCAACGATTGTTCACGTGATCCCGCACATGGCCGTACCCATTCCATAGCCAGTTCCTCCATCACTCCAGATCCAACCCCGACTCAAACGCGTAAGTGGCATCTGGGTCAACTCAGTCAGGGAATCTGGTCAACTGATTTGAAATTGACTAAAAAACAGCCATCAGATCATCTCATAATGGTGTCTATGACAAAGTCAAACAGTTGAATAGATTGACCAAAATCAAGCAAGTTTAATAATTGCCAAATCGACCAAAGGGCCAATTGATTCAACCAGTCAGCTAAGTAAAACTCATTCTCAAATAGCCATGAAATATTGATCAATAGCCATAAATAGTCATAAAATAGCCATCTAGCAGCCCTCAAAGAGCCATCAGATGATCACGAAGCAGCTCTCTTTTAGTCATGAAATAACCATCAGGTAACCACCAACAGTCAATCAATAATAATCAAGTAACCAATCAACCTAGTAATCAAGTAATCATAAATTAGGCAAATCAATGAGGCAATCAACGAACCAAATCGATAAGGCTTTCAAATAATCAAATCGTCATCAAAATAAATAGCCATGGAGTTGCCAAATAAATAAGGTAATCAATTAACCAATGAGCGTAGCAACCAGCTGACCAATCAATAGCCATATTAATTAGACACTCAATTGAACAATTAATAAAGTGATCAGTTGGTCATCAAATAACAATCGAAATGTCATCAGTAACCACCAGCAAACAAGCCAATTGCTGGCTTGGTCGTTTGGTCCCAACCTGCACTTAAAGAGCGTCCATGGTGAAATCGTACTCGATGCCAGGGGTCACGCTTGCAATGAACTTGAGGAAGATCACAAGGTAATGGTCCACACGAATAGAGTCCTGTGCAGAGTCCTCTTCTTTCGCGGAGGCCTCCTTCTCTTGTCCCTCTTTCATCCCCCCCTTCTTTCCCTCGGGTAGTCCCTCGTTTTGACTGGTTTGACCAGTTTGACCAGTTTGACTCCCCCTTTCATTATGGTTCCGCTTTCTGGCGTGCTCCATAAACACCTTCATCACCGACGAATGCTTGCACGGATGTATAGACACGCCCGTGGTATTTTTGGTCATGGGCAAGGCCTCTATGGTCGCCGTCTTGTCCTTGTGGTCGCCTGAAATGTCCTCGTACATCTGGGAAGGCAAGAGGGGAATACCGTTGCCGTTGAACCCCACCAAGTACATCTTGGGCACGCGGTATGATGTGGAGTAGCTGATGTACAAGTCGTACTTGCGGAGGCCCAGTTGGTCGGTATGGATTTGGGCATAATCATCGATTTCGTCGCTCAAATCATCATCCAGAAACTCAGCATCAAGGTCGACTTCCGTGGCGGCAAGCTCCAGGGCAGTGGCGGCAACGTCAGGGGCTGCGGCGTGATGAAACGAAGGAATCACCTCCATATCGGAATCACAGCCATCATCCCCCTCATTTAAGGCCCCCAAACCGCCTTCATCCCCGGAAACAAACGACGCATACCGCCGGTACGACGGCACGTGGCGCGTGACCAAGTACTGCTTGTCAGGGGGCAAAAACGCCTTCTGGAGGCCCTTGATACTGGGGCCCCAACTCCACGTGGGGAACTTCTGCACTAGGTAGTCGCCTGCAATGACAAACTCTTCGGGGGAGATTTCGCCGGTGGCGAGGAAGTTGGACTCGTTATTTATGGGGGTGAGGTACTCCCTTAAGGAGGATAATCTGCTTCGGATGTTCATGGTGTGGTGTTCGTGTCTGACCCTGCGTGATAAGCTGAGTGCGATAGACTGCATGTAAGGACATCCGTGCACCACTGTATACACTACCACCCCCAAAATAACCAGGTCTATATGCACTACCCAGAATAATTGGGTTTATTTACTCCGCTGTGGTAGTCCATAGTCAAAATAAAAGTATTTGGGTGTGTTATGTTAGTATTTAGGAACACATGCTATACATTTTATGAGTAGTGTACTCTCATACGATAATTAGTGTAACACAAGTGTGGCTCTACATATCTTATGAGCATCACACGACTCACTTCAACCGTATAAGCAGAACCATTATCTTGGTCTCTACTTGTCTCTTAAACCCAAAGTATAATTCTCTGGTTTTATATCTGGACTATTCAGTATACGGAACTGTGCTACCATAACATGCCATATTATACTTCCTCACCATCAGCCAACAAGTGTAGTACCAGTATCAGTAATAGTAACAAAATAGTAGCAGTCACAGAAGTAGGAATAAGTAGCAGTCACAGCAATAGGAATAAGTAGCAGTCACAGAAGTAGGAATAAGTGGCCAGACGGTGATACAGTGACTTTTCTCCTATTCTCATGGAATTCCTCTTTTGGCCCCTCTTCATATCAGTCCTCACCTTAAAAAGCATGGCTGTGATCTGACACAGATAGTTGGGGATTGCCTTTTCTAAAAATGGTAGTCTGATCTAATAATCAAGTCTGTGATGCCTTAGGAGTTCCACAATCACAAAAAGAGGACGTGGTGATTTTCCACAAAAGAAGATATCGTCATGATTTTATATGGGACAAAAAAAATGGCTGCTATTCTAGTGAGGTGCGAATGGGTCTTTTTTATATTCCCATGGCTGTAAAACATGAAACCCCCCTTCCAAGCCGCATGCATAAGCTGCGAATATATAAGAACCACCCCCCCCTCTCTTTTTTTTCCCGCCATCATTTAAATTTCCATGTCATCAGTTTCAGCCTCAGAATCTTCTGGTACAGTTTCAGGATCTTCTGTTACAGTTTCAGGATCTTCTGTTACAGTTTCAGAATCTTCTGTTACAATTTCAGGAATTTCAGCTTAAGCTTACTCTGCCTCTTCGAGTATCCAGGATCTTCTGTCTCTGTAGTTGCGGACCTTCCATATATTCGAGCAATTCTGAATCTGTCTTGGTTTCAGGGTCTTTGTTTTAGGGTCTTTGTTTTAGGGTCGTCCATTTAAGGAAGTGTGTCATTTCAGGATCAGTCATCCATCTTTTCATACTCTTTCTTACCCAAGCAATACAGCATTCTAGGAGAATATGACCTTTTTTCTACCATTCTTAGGAGTTCTATTACCAGTTGACTCCCTACTACTGCATACTAACTTTCTACTACGAGGACAAGGAGAGACCTCGGTCTCACCATTGACTGCTGCCAAACTTGAAACCATAACTAAGTGCATCACCAACCAATTGGACCAAGACATCATTACTCTCTACTCTATACAGTACTGAGTATATTAGTATGTACTAGTTTTATTTTCTATGACCACCTCATATTTGGTGGACTACCAATTTTGACTGTGATCCGGTATATTACCACTCGATGGGGTAATTACTTAATCTAGAGAAGATATACTTATATGCAGGGCGGCTGACTGCCTGAACATGGTATAACCTGGCAATGTCATTTAATGACATTTCTAGACACACTGACACCTGGTACTGCATATAGTACTACATGCCATGTTCCTTACTACGACTGGACCAAAACGTGGAGTATAAGAGAGAATATGAATGAATGGAGCAGAGTATAGCCTACGCCAGAGTATACTATAGTATGAATGAATGGAACAGAGTATAGCCTACGCCAGAGTATACTATAGTATGAATGAGGGTATTGATGTGGTATTATGGTTTTCCGGCATATAGCCGCAGGTGTACTATAGACTACGCCATACTAAATACTACAGATAAATAGAAGATGGTCCTGCGTATGGTGCTATTCACAAATCTTTAGATGATGGCCGAAAATACAGAACCTTCTTTATTCGGCTGCATGAAATAGTATGGGGTACGGTGTTGTTGTGGTGTGCATATAGAGCGGTGTTGCCCGGATCCCGCATCTATCAACACACGAATCTCGTGACCGGGACATGATGAAGAGAGGGAAAAATCAGGGGGATTTAGGATTTGGATTCTGGAGTTTGGGTGGTGCACGGGTGCAACCGGAACCGGAACTTCAGACCCCCGGTTTGGAAAGCCCCGGTTTGGAAGCTGGTTTAAATGCGCCCCCGGTTAAAAGTCCGGCCTGCCTGCCTGCAGGACGC
Organism: Metschnikowia kamakouana; assembly: GCA_002374535.1. NCBI lineage: Eukaryota > Fungi > Ascomycota > Pichiomycetes > Serinales > Metschnikowiaceae > Metschnikowia > Metschnikowia kamakouana. The sequence goes on from NKZX01000666.1 coordinate 689,740, forward strand.
CCACGAAATTTCTTCCCTCATGTTCGTCTTTGTCGTCGCCTCGTTCCTGATTCGTTGGTATTGTCCCTGGAAACATGCATCCGGGGGCACTGGTCCTGCATGCAGAAGATGGTTTATTGCGCAGTCACAACACGCTCCAAAGCACGCGTTCCGCCACCGTCCAACCCGTGCACGCCTAAGCGAGATTCTAAAGCTGATCCAAATAGATCCATTTCTACCAGCCCCTTTTCCCCCGATTTCGATACGCCTCAAGCGGGTTCATAGCGACGCAGCAGGAAGTGGGCGTGCGCTGTGTGCAGGATGTAAACAGACACGGTCCGCGCGCATGCACGACCGAGATCTAGCAGCCGAAATTTGAGGCAGCGCCGGCGCATTGTTTTCTTTTCGTATGCTTTAGGCTCTCACTCTCACTCACACACCCCCCCATGCACACCCGTACCTCCGCGCTCCTACAACAATACCAACGCGCTCCAGACCAGTTCCACCAGACTCTTCATAACACTCCTGAAACATCCTTGGAACGTCCTTGGAACTCCCCGGTTTCTAATTGCCCTCCCCCCTTGGCCACCATCCTCCCCGCCTCCTCCTCCACAAACCCCTAGACGTATACTATTAAGTATAGGACGTGGCACTCGAACCAAGAGGAACTAGACACTACTTCTAAACAAGCAGAAACATCTGGAACTAGCAGGAATCGGAACGAATCGGAACGAATCGGAACGAGTCGGAACTAATCTGAAACAAAGCTGAAACACAATAGAAGAACAACATCCACGTTCTACAAGGAATTGCCACTTAGTACTCGTGTTTACTATTCTCCTGATTTCCTAATTGAATTTGGTGTTTGTTGAATACTTAGGGTGACTACATTACACCACCTTTTATACTAGCAGAGGTCGATTTCCCTTTCCGGAAGTCTAGAGTCGAATTCCCAAGATCTACTAATTCAAGGCTCAATCCGAGACCATTGAAATTAACTATTTAAACCATTTCAAGTCTAGAGACTTGTTTGGAAAAGATTTGGAGATTACTTACTTCTTTATCTGAAGACTTGATTTGTGCAACTGCCAGATTTAAGGCTCAGTTCAGCATTTACTATTAGATTCATCAATCCATACTACTCATTCTGAGCTCAGTTTGATTGACTTTTAGAATCTATCTCGATTGACTTTTAGAATCTGTCTCGATTGACTTTAGATTCTGTCGACTTTTCCTTTCAATCTTTAATCTGTTTCCCTTCATGCCAGTTTCATCCACTCCGTCACGCGTGGCCTTGGCTCCGCTCAATACTAATGTGACCACGGACTCCCCCGTGCTTAAAACAAGGCTGTTTAATGCTTCGTCGCTCCCTTTGACGCCGTCACTTACTCCAAAGTTCTCCTTGACCAAACTGGCCACGTCCATCGTGCCAAGCAAGACTTCCTACACCAGTGCCCGCAAGTTCGACAGTTTCAGCGACTACAAAATCTCCAACAACCGTAATGTCAAGGCGGATTTGGCTGCCACCAAGTTGAAGCTCCGCTTGCAGTTGGCGTTTTACAAGCTCAAGGTTCAGAAGAAAGCAAGCCATGCTGCTCTGCCTAATATTCAATTGAAGTCCCGGGTATGCAAGCCTGTTCTGAGACTTGCCACGAGACTTGGAGCCATCTCCAAATCGAGGCTCAGATCGTCTGGATCGAGTCTCTTGAGGCATGATTCTAATTCCGGAGACTCAACTACCGGAAACTCGCCTGCCGGAGACTCAACCACCAAAACCGTCCCGGGAACCAACTTTGGCACCAACAATCTTGCCGGAAACTTCTCGACCGGGGCCAATGTCAACTTGCAAAGGCCTCGGCTGGTAAGTAACCCCCGGCTCAGTGCAGTGGCTGCAAAAAAACCTGCCTTGAAGCTCTACCACATCAAGCCTCTGTCGGCATTTCACAACGTGTCCTCCCGGCTCCCCCTCCACATTCCCACTCAAGATCAAACCAGTCAAATCCTTACATCCCAAGGCCTTAGTCAAGATGGACCAAGTCAAGGCCTTGGAAGTATAGGCCACAATATAGGACTGTCGGATAAGGTACAGGAGCGTCTTCCGCCGGTATATAAAATCTTGAAGACGCCCATCAAGGCCAGCAGCAAAATGCTGGCCGTTCTGGCCAGCGATGAGACCATCGACGAGACTGCAGATGACTCAACATTGGAGGTTAAAAAGAGAGATGACTTCTTGGGCTCGCTGCCGCTAAGACACAACTTCGGCACGCCCAATAGCTTCTCTGTGGCCAAGTCTTTGTTGCAGCTTGGCCTGGGCTTCTACTAGCCTGTCCCACATATGACTCACGAAACCATGATTGGATCCCAATCGATGTAAACTAATCCATAATCTTGTACTAAGTTGTAGAAGAGCTTTTAGGTGATGGTGATAATCACGTGGTATGTATCAGGTGGTATCAGTGTAAGACAAGTCTAAATTCTACTTTGAAACTACTCTGAACATGCAGTCCGAGGTACTGCATGTAAGAAGAAGCCCGAATAACCTGGCCAGTTCATGTATTGGGCGGAAAAAAGAACGGTGAGATCCACGGATAATCCTGTATCACGTGAAAGGACACGACCACTGGTCCAAATCCTTAGTCTGCACCATCATACTCTAGAAACTAATCCATGACAGAGTAAAACTTGTCCATAACGGCAGTGGTTTGGTGGAGCAGGGTAAAAGAGTATGTGGGATAAATCACGGATCACGTGATAGAAGTGAGCAGCTCGACTATATCACACACACTCTTCACATGAGTATTAAACGCATCATAATTCTCCGTTTGGCCAAAACAAACGGCACCTCTGATCTGGTCAATGTGGGTGCCTGCAGGTAGCTTGTTGTTGATGATCATTCGGGCCACCACGGCCTCCACGTCGACATCCGAGGGGTCGTGTATGAACAAAGAATGGATTCGGCGGAGCGTCACATTGGTATAATAACGAGGAAGTTTGCTCAAGTTGCTATCCAAATAATTCTCCGTAAGCAGCACCAGGAAAAGCTCAAATACCCGGCGGAACAGGTAGAAATGCAGCACGTACTGCACAAGAGCACAGAAGCTATCGTACGGCACAAGCCGTTCCTTGTATTCCATGAACCCCACAATGGGTGTACTCCCATACCGAACCAGTACTCCTTCCAGCATCAAGTACTTGAGCACACTCTTATCACGAAAGTCCGAGTCTCCCAATAAATAGTAGACCAAGATCTTCAACTGTACATTGTCGACCACGGGGTTCGAACCCGCGACCCCAAAGAGCGCATTGATCTTCTTGGGCACCATATCCATTAGCCGCAAGTACTTGGTGTGCGGCGCGAGGAGAAACTGGTAGTCTGTAAGTAGGTCCTGGTACTTGATCCTTAAAAGAACAGAAAAGGGATTGGACGATGCAGGCGAAAGGAACGCCAAGGCCTTGAGGTCCTGCAGACAATCCTTGGCGGTAAAGTAGAGCTTGAGTTCGAGAATCACAAGGTTGACGGCGGTTTTCCGAGCGTCACCTTCTCGAGCCCCTTCTCTACTCCCCCTGTCGCCACTTTCCCCCATTTCTTTTGATTCCCCACCTCTCCCCCTTTCCTGGCATTTACTCCCATTCTGAGAATTACTATGACAACCCCCCTGTTCATTTGACTCGATTGGGAAGTTCTTCTCGATTGGGACGTCACTTTGTGGCGGGTATTCCGAACGGAGTAGGGAGTGGAGATGGGTTAGAACTTGGGGGATGTTTCCAGGGATTAGGGTATCGTAGAGAGTTTGTGCCGCTATGAGGATTTCATCGGGGCCTCGTTGGTAAGCGTCCTTTACTGCCGTAACAAAGTCCATGGAGAATGAGGACTGGGAGGTTAGGGTGGTATTTGGGTTGTATGCAGGCGTAGGTTTATCTCACTTATATGTAGGTATGTGGTTATATGCAGGTGTGCGCTTTTTTAAATTATATACAGGTTATGTCGTTATATACAGTCCTTCTTATATGCAGTTCTTCACGGAAATACCACCCATTCACGTGTAGTTGTCCGATTTTCGTTCTGAAAAAAAGGGTGTGGTGCTAAAAGTGTCGGAGAAAACTATGGTATTGGTTTTTTTTGGTTTGGAGCACGGGGTGTATTTTTTACCCTGGTGTGTAGTTTGGTGTTTGGACCATCCTTGCCGAATGCGTGCATAACACTAGATACTGAAGTCACCCCAACTATAAAATTCCACCACTAAAAAGAAGAAAATGTGGTTGAAACAGTGAATTCATGTGATGGGAATGTTCTATATGCAGGACCCCCGTATATAAATATTTTCTTCCTTCTCTTTCTCTTTTACCTGGATTACCTCTCCATATATGCAGTACGAGCTACATTAGTTACAGAAATCATTAATATCTTCAATTCCGGCATATTATGGATAAATTAGTATTATCTAACCATCGTAGTATATCACTATTATCCGACCCTAGAATGTGGGAATAGTGTGGGTTAAGGGTTTTCCTGCACATAACATCACACATACCTGCATATAAAACCCACACCGGGACCGCGTTTTTCGCAGCTTCGTAGCGTCGTTTACTTCCTCGTTCATACCCCAACTTCTTCATGCTCTTCAACGTGGTCTCCATTCTAGTATTGGCAGTGGCCTTCTTCGAGGCATCCTTCCGTACATGGCTTCCCCGCCATTTCCAATTCGACCCTCTCCGCTTGCAGCAGTTGGTGCACGAGACCTTGGCGGAAAACCCTTCTGCTGCCGCCAGGGATATCATGATCAACTTAACGCCACGCCTCCAGAAGGAGTACCCAGGGCTTATCAATGACCTCAATTTCGACGATTGGGTGTATAATAATGCCGGTGGCGCCATGGGCAACATGTTCATCTTGCATGCTTCCATTAGTGAGTACCTTATTTTCTTTGGCACTCCAGTGGGAACAGAGGGGCACACGGGGGTTCATTATGCCAATGATTTCTTTACGATTTTGACGGGTGAGCAGAAGGCGGGGGCTCCGAATGCTTTAGTGCCTGAAGTGTACCTTCCTGGAGACCAGCATCACTTGGTGAAGGGAGAGGTGAAGCAGTATTCCATGCCCAGTGGGGCGTATGCGTTGGAGTTGGCACAGGGCTGGATTCCTGCCATGTTGCCTTTTGGATTTGTGTCTGTGGTGTCACTGACCTTGGACATGTACTCGTTCTACCGCACGGCGTTTTTTACGGGTAAGGACATGCTCAGGAACTTGATCCACGGCAAGTTCTAGCACACTCAAAAAGTCTTATATCCATGAGTCATGTTAATCTCATACAATGAAGTCATACAATGAAGTCATCTATGAGGTGTGCTAGCCTCGAAGTGGTATACTAATAACAATGTCTAGTCATTCCATCTGCATCAGATATATCGAAAGAGCACTTAAAGGAGGAACCATGAGAAATATTCGAAAGGATATATCAGTAGAATATATTAGTAGCCATGGATCTTATGAGTATCGCACGACCACGTTACCGAACCCGCCTGCATATAAACGTTTGAACAGTACCCGACTGTGATCTCCAAGAGTCTTTCCCAAGTCGACCAATTACATTGGTTAGTACACTACCACAGGACTTTGAGTGCACAGTGACGCTTCGCATCGTATGAGCCGCGCACGACCACACATTATCGGCTGTTCTGAGTATTGGCTGATCTGAGTATTGATCTGAGTATTGGCTGATCTGAGTATTGGCTGATAATGTATCCAGTATTCTGGCCCAATTGAGTCGGGGGCTTTTTCCGGCAATCAACTGATGTCCTGCATACAAACACGTCTGTCTGATCAACACGGCAATAGAGTCGGACTAAATGTTTAGTCCGGAGCTCCACATGCAAGTTTATTTAATCAGTCAATCGATTATCAATCAACAAGATAAATAAAACAAGACATTGAGAAAAATGGAAAATGGAAAATGGAAAATGGACAAGAAATGGAAAATGGAAAATGGAAAATGGAAAGTGGACAAGAAATGGACAAGAAATGGACAAGAAATGGACAAGAAATGGACAAGAAATGGACAAGAAATGGACAAGAAATGGACCAGAAATGGACAAGAAATTCGGGAAATTCGGGAAAATAGATCAATGGAAAATACACAATAGACAATTAACAATAGCAGTTAACAATAGCAATTGACATTGACAATTAGTCTTGGAATTGGACAAAATGGAAAAAGGACAAAATGGAAAAAGGACAAAATGGAAAATGGACAAGAAAATCGACTTTTTGCATGTGTCAATAAAATCCATTGATATTCTCATTCATATGAAAAATGAAAAATGAAATGCAAGGTGAAAATAAAATGAAGAATGAAAAAAATGCAATGCAAACTGAAAAAAAAGAAAAAAAAAGGTGAAACAAAAAGAAAAAAACCACTAATGCAACGCATACTGAAAAATGGAAAATGCAAACCCAAAGCTGGATATTTGGGAATTTGGAATTGGAATTGGGGGTCGGAATTTGTGGATTGGGGGATTTGTGGATGGAAAATAGTCATCAATGCTCAAATGAGAGGGGAAACCGAGTTCAATCGGGATGAGTGGCCGAAAACGGATGGATTATGGCCGAAAGCGGATGGACCGTGGCCGGAAGCGGATGGACCATGGCCGAAAGCGGATGGAACCTCGACGGATTGGGAAGGTGGAAAATGGATTAGCAAGGTAGGACCAAGTAAAGAGAATGTCACCTCCAAAACCAAATAACTCCATTTTGAAAACGGAAAACGCACAACCTCTAAAACCATGGAAATTCGGGAAAAAAATGGTGGTTGAAAATGGACAGGTTCGGAGCCCTGGGCGTCACGCCGCGCCGCGCAGCTTATCTGTGCGCGTTTCAGGTTCCGAGCCTTTCGCGGTGTTTGAGATTATCTCAAACTAGCGCCTTTTCATTGGTCACTGACTCTTTGATTGATCCACTGATTTGATTTGATAGTCAATTAATCGAATTGGTTTGATTTCATTTGATTTCATTTGAAATTGAAATTGACCGATTGAATTGGAATTGAACTGGAGATTGGACATCCACAAAGAATAATATCAGATCACGCCATATCCACGGATCATCCAATAAATAATAGAGTCTTTTCATCGGATTCCAATTGAAGATCAAAGGATTCTCCTTCAAATCTTCAGATCTTCAGCACCTGCCAATTGATCTCGCATCTCCCGGTCTCTGATCCTCCATCGGATACCAATCTGGGATAAACGTCCGCATAGGTAACCGGTCCTTGATAGTCCTTGGTCCTTGATAGTCCTTGGTCCTTGATAGTCCTTGATAGAGATTGTGGTCCATTGATAGAGCATTATGAACGAAACACACTCCCTTTTGCCCACAGTATCGGAGGTCAGCGAAGACGAAATCATCGCCTATGTGCAACAGAGAAGAGCATCCATTGCATCTGCAGGAACCAAGATCCCCCAATTCCTGCTCTCCACCAAAATCTCCCGGGTCAGCTTGAACGATGGGCTCCACCCTGCACGCTCCAACTTGTCCATATTTGGCCATGACCACGATGAAGAAAGTCACGATGTCCACGATATTCAGGACTTGCTCTCTGTGCACTCCCACTCCATCTTGAAGGAGCCTGAAACAAGCATGAAGACTGAATTCAAAGTGCTCACTCACTATTCAGCACCATTGATCGTGACCTTCTTGCTCCAGTACTCACTCACGGTTGCTTCGGTGTTTTCCGTGGGTCGGTTGGGCTCCACGGCTCTTGCTGCTGTGTCATTGTCTTCCATGACTGCCAACATCACCGGGTATGCCATCATCCAGGGGGTGTCCACGTGCTTGGATACCTTGTGTGCCCAGTCGTATGGAAGAAAGGACTATAATGCCGTTGGGTTGCACTTTGTGCGGTGCACGTACCTCTTGATGCTCTTGTACGTGCCAATGTTGATCTTGTGGGTGTTTTTCTCCAGACCCATTCTTTCCCTTTTGATTGGCGATAAGCAGGAATTGGTGGTCATGGCAAGCCAGTACCTCCGCGTGTTATCGTTGGGATTGCCTGGTTTCATAGTGTTTGAAAACCTCAAGCACTTCTTGCAGTCCCAGGGTATTTTCCATGCCTCCACATATGTGTTGCTTTTCTGTGCCCCATTGAACGCGTTGCTTAACTATTTGTTGGTGTGGAACCCGGTCATTGGTCTTGGTTTTGTGGGTGCTCCACTCTCCGTGGTCATCACTAATTGGCTCATGTGTTTCATCCTCTTGGCTTACACTGTGTATGTCAACGGATACCAATGTTTACCCAGACAAAAGTTGTTGGATGGTGTGTATTTCCGGAATTGGTCAAAAATCATCAACCTCTCGATTCCGGGGGTTTTGATGGTGGAGGCTGAATGGCTAGCCTTTGAAATCATCACCTTCACGGCGTCCACTTTTGGCACAGACGTCTTGGCGGCGCAGTCCATTGTTTCAACCACCTGCGTTCTCTTATACCAAGTTCCCTTCGCCTTGTCCATTGCATCGTCCACCAGAATAGCATGGTTCATTGGTGCAGCTTCCAAAAAAGCTGCTTTGGTGGCTACCAAAGCCTCCATGTACGCAGCATTGCTTCTTGGCATCTGCAACGGCTTGGTGCTTTATATGTTCCGAACCTTCTTTGCATCGCTATACACCGACGACCCCAGGGTGATGAAGATTGCTTCCAATGTCTTGATCATCGGTGCATTGTACCAGGTCAACGATTCCATTTCTTGTGTATCTGGAGGAGTCTTGAGGGGCCAAGGCCGCCAGAAAATCGGGGGTATCCTCAACTTGGTCTCTTACTATGTGATAGCATTACCGTTTGCCTTTTTCTTTGCCTTTGTCTTCAAGCTTGAGTTGGTGGGCTTGTGGATAGGCATGATCATCGCTTTGTTGGTGGTTTCCATCCTGCAGTCGTACTTCATTGTCATTAGCGACTGGGACCACATCATCATGGAGTGTATCAATGAGGGCATAATGGAAGATGGCAGTCTAAATATCGATGCCCATTCTACTGTCCCCTCCATGCTGTCCATACACGTGAGTCAGTAAAGGTTCAATCAACCAATGAGATGGAAAGAATGAATTGCATGTAAGCTGTAGCTGCCGATCATCAACTCTGTAATATGCCGTAATGCATTGGTTGACCAATAGAAGTAATGAGGCTTTGCAGACTGATAATTAATAACTTATAGTCAAGCTTCAACGTTTTCAGAATTCTTTTCACTTCGGGTTTTATACCCTATTCAGTGTCTTGTTTCCCCAATTCATATTCCTGCGTATAGTCCCAGGAAATCCCAACTTCCCCATTTTTCCTTTCAAGAATCCCCCATTTTGATTTTCACCATTTGAGCCCTCAAAACCCTTCCTTTAGCTTTACTTAAGCTGTTAGCATTCCCCGTGTAGATCCTGCTTGGAAGAGCCCTTGATGTAAGTCGACGCCTGAGATCTTTGAGTTCAGGGCAGGTTTGGTGCCCCTGAATCATAACCGTACCTGCCTGCCTGCAGTGCCGGCTGAAAGCGCAAAGTTTCTGCACACCGACTAAAGGAATTCAAAGATTAGCAAGTCAGGTCACTAAATTCCACCACATGATCAAGTGTGTTTTTGGCCACATCACATAATCTGATGGTTCCTTTTTATCCACAACACATGTCCCTTTTGGTTCCATTCTGATTCCTCCGGAAATTGCCATTCGATTCCCACTTCGTGGTCAGATGTCCTCCACATTCTCCAACGTCCTATACTGAGAGTCCTGTAGAGTTCTGGATCAATCTTTGGATCCTTGTAGCTCTGTATAAACCTTTTGATCCTTGTAGCTCTGTATAAACCTTTTGATCTTTGGAGCTCTGTATAAACCTTTTGATCTTTGGAGCTCTGTAAATGTTTCGGTCTGGAGTCATGGACTGTCCTGAAACAGACTTTCGCCGGTGCTCAAAGGTAGTCCAGGAAAAGAAATCAGAGGCGCGGGTTCCCGCCTAAGATCATAAACGAGCATTGCGCGGGCTGAAGGCCCCGCCAAGAGTAGTCACGCTGCCTGTATAAGCGGGCCCCGGGGCATTGAGAACTAGTGCTGGCTCTAACCAATGCACCCCGGCTATGGGGGGGGAGGGGCTGGGATGCCTTTTCCGAGCGTGGGCACCTCCACCACTGCATAGAAGCGCCGGGCCGCACGTCTCGCACACGCAAACATTTTTTCGTGAAAGCACTAGCGCTTAAGTCTTTGCCGCACGCATATGCCACCGCACCGCCAAGATCGCAAAAACAATAGACAACAAGACCACTCATGGATCCCGTAATGCAGACCTTAACCTCTTTGGTGGCAGTGGCAGTGTCTTTTGTTATCTCCTTGATTCTAGGCCAATGAATGGTGCCACTGGACCACTGATTGCTGGACAATTGGCCTCCGAATGACTCAATTCTCAATCACCTTAATAAACGTGGGCTCTTGTGAATGCCTTTGCATTTGCTGTTGGAATGTGCTGAATGCTTTTTTTAGCTTGCCGAAAGCTTATTGCCGAATGTGAAATGCTGAATGAATGATTATCGTTAAAGGACTGACCTCTGTTGAAATGAATGACCGGAATGACCGGAATTACCGCAATGGAATGGAATGCGGGTGCATTAGACTCTTAGTATGCTCTGATTTTGCGCTGCAAAGTGAACCACTGTCGAACTTGCTTCTAGACGAGAATGGCAGAAGTTTGTTTTTAACGTTCCACATTCAGGTCTATTGACGGGATTCTGCTACCACATTCGGCTGGCATGCACAAGCTTCGTTCCACGCGGGAGTCGTGGATCTATATGCGCCAAAGCTCGTTTGGGCTTGCCTCCATGCTCTCTGTCGAGAGGAGGAAAAGTTCGAATGCCGTGAATGAAGCTTAAAAGTCAAAGTTTTGTGCCTCGCGTGCTTGAAACTCTATTGGTGGGGGTTGTCTGCAGGTCATTGAATAAAGTCTGATTCGTGTCAATTCTTCGATAATGCCACCGATATTCTGCCCATTGTTTTGGGCTTTGTTTCTGAAATATTTGGTTTTGTTCCACCTTTTCGCCCTTTGTTTCTGCTCTCTTTATTTCTGTTTTCTGTTCTCCCATTGTTTCTTTTATTCTTTGGCCTTCAGGCTTGACTTTCCTCTGCATTCTGGCCACTCCGATCTCACCGTTTCCCCCTCTGCTCTCACGTATCCCCAAACGCCGTATTCCCCACTCTCACTCCCTGCTCCAAGAGTCTAATTCCACCCCCACTTCTTCCTTCTCTCTCTCTTCCCCAACTTTTCTTGGGTGAGCACAATTGGTCCGAATCAGACGTCCGAGTCCCGCATGGCTTCTTCTATTGCATTTAAGCCTCATCTCGTTCAAATTCGATTGCACCATTGTTTTCTTGCATGACCACCATGAACACGGCCGAGTCGGGTAGCGTAGTGTCGCAATTGCAATATCGGATTGTTTGTGGTATGTCTCGTTATTCCCGAACTTTAAGTGTGGCTGATTAATGTGGCTGGGTGGGGGGACTTTGTGAAACCATTGGCACCATGGATGGAAAGAGGGGGTCGTAAAGATTCGCAACCATTGGAGCCAGTGGGTTTTCAAGCTCTGCCTGCACCATCAGTAGTATCACAAAAGAACCGCCCGTTCCAAGCTTTCTAGCCGCCAGCAACATTTGGTCCAACTATAGTAGTAGTAGTATATCTACAGCAAGTAAACTACAGATACTTATATAGGTGGGACCAAGGAGGTCGCACGTTTGAAGGCCACAAGCTGAAACACCGCGCAGTCAAGCTTCTGTTTCGCAACAGCGCATGACATAATTTGTAAGCAAATGCACTTGGTACTTCTGAAACATAGCCGGCAAACGAAGGTTCATCACGCCACATGACTAATCTGGCGGCAGATGGTGTTTATCCTACGATCTTGAGGCCCGGTTTCCTAAAGCGGTATGAGTATAATGATGTATTATTGCATAGACACAAAAGGCTTGGACGGGATATATTTGCTCGGGAGTTTAGGTTGGGCTTTGTTGGACGAGGATCGGAGTAGACGAGTATAATGCGTGTAATGTAGCTAGTGGCCAGGTTGATCCCTGAAACAAAGTTTTGTAAAGAGTCGAAACGGGAGTACAAGAAAAGAGAGACAATAGGAAACGGATTAATTAGGCAGTGAATGGCGACACGGACCGCGGCCCCAGCCTCTATTGTGGTGCAGCGCAGCGCAGCTGCTGCGCTGCGCTGCTTAGGGTGAGCAGGAGAGGACCGAGGGCATCTGCACACAAGCCGCAGCCGCCTGCATCTGCAGCTCGACAAATGCCGCTGCCCAGGAGTGTCCCCTGCGCGCACATAGCCCATTTCCGAGGGATCGGTCTTGCAGGACTTTGGCCAAACTAGGATACAGCTATGCCCTATTCTGCTAGTCATGTTTTAGATGTGCTTCGAGTATACAGATATGTGGTGTTATTGTATGTGCTGTAATTAGTAATTTCACCATATCCTCCACCACTGTAGTAACTACTACCATTCCAAATACCCTATTCACAACCAGTGCGTGCCCTCCCCATTAACCCCCGCCACAATAACTTTACGAACACCCTCACTTGACGACGGCACACACTGCCTTGACGACACATTAACTTGGCAAAGCCTAAAATTGACGATTATTAATTGCAATTATGTCCAAGCAGGAATTAAGTTTTACCGCCGTTAACTAGGGCATAACCCCTCTAGCTCCGCCGCATGGCTTAAAGCGGGCGGCTGTGGGAGTCAGGCAATCGAAATCAAGCAGATTTTGCACAAGGAAAAGGGGCGGTCGCGGAGAATTTAGCTGGCGCGTGTATGCACACCATGCATTACTCGTCTATGTGTTTTCGCTTTGCATGGCGCCTAGATGGAGCGCACGAAATGTGGCACCTGCACACAGTGTTGCCGCGGGAACTTAAATTCTGCAACGCTGTTCCTGGAATGGGTGCATGAGCGCCTGCTTGCATAACAGACCCTGTTGTACGAAGGACTATTTTCCCACCTTTTTCATGCCTAATCTAACTGCTGCCGTCATATATATAGGCCGCCCTCGCCCTTTGTATATGCTTCTTTGACGTCCTTCCTTCTTTCCGCTCCTGTCCTCTCTTTCCCGGTCTCCCAAATTGTTCTGTCTATATCCGGAACTGGCTTGTCCGTCTAATTATTCCCCACTCATACTACTGATCAGTTCCACTCCACTGTATCACTAGGTTTCTGGGTTCTCGGTTTCTTGAATCTTAAGAATATCTAATCCCGATTGGTTCACTTCCCCTTTGAACCTAATCTTGTTTGCATCTTCCACATTGACTTTGGAAGCACATATCAGAGCATTGATATCGGTCTTGTTGAGACTTTTTTGACTTCACTTCCCTTTGTCCTTATCCCATACACTTCTTTGGAATGCACAAAATCCATTGCACGTTCAAAAACGAGAATGTCACAATTCACCAATACAAATATCCTTACGGCATCTACAAAACGGAGGTCCGCTGTCATGAAACTGCCATCCATGAATACAGGGACGAGATCTTCCAGACCATGAAGGCTGCGCTGGATGCAGCCAAGCCCAATGTCCAGCTCATTGCTAACCAACCTTACATCAACTCGGTGGTGCGCTATAAGCTTGTGGACTTTCTCATGAAAATGCTGGTTCGCTTGAAAATCTTGCCCTTTGTGTTTTGCCGGGCCGTTCGTTTTTTCGACCGCTACTGCCTGAAGCGTGTGGTGTTGTTGGATCAAGCGCAGTTGATTATCACCACGTGCCTTTGGATCGCAGCTAAGGTGCAGGGCGGTAACAACCACTTTGCAAATTTCCTGAGCGACCGTCATGATGCTTCGGTGCGCACCATTCTGGACTTGGGCTACGGTGGAGGCGCCCGCTTCCAGGACCCTACCGAGAGGTACCGCTTGCCCAAGCTCCGCGAGATGATCAAGCTCTGTGGCTCCCGATGCAACTACGACGCCAAGATGTTCAACCAGATGGAAATGCACATTATGAGTGCGTTGGACTGGAAGCTCCATGACCCATCAATTGACGAGTACTTGACGGTGGCCCAGGAGCTCAAGATCACCGTGGACTCACCATTGGAAACCAAGCTCATTGAATTCTACCACATCAAACGTTTCATGGCCTACGCCGCATGCTACCTGTACGACCTCATCAAGTACGACGTGTTGGAGATGGCCAAGGTGATTGTGGACTTGATCAACAATACGCTTTCGTTGCACGAGCTGGACTCCCGGTTCCAAACATTAAACCACTCCATCATTCTCGACGAGAACGTGGTGGACTACAGCAACTACGATGAGATCAAGGCTGCCTTGACCGAGGCCATCATCAATGCCCCAACTTACCTTCTCCAATACTTCAACACTAGAGGACCTCAACTGATGGTGTCGCTCTTGTCCAGCTCCACATACAAGGCGCCCACCCCCGAGGCCACACTCTACAAGGAGTTTCCCAAAGAGTACAAGACCGAGTACTCCAAAGACTACAGCAAGGACTATGGCAAGGAATACGCCAAGTCTGAGTACTCCAAAGAATACAGCAAGTCGGTGTTCTCCGAATACCCCGCATCCAACTACACGTACGGCACATTTGAGGGCACGCCCAAAAGCCAGTACTCTAGAACCGGCGCCAAGTTCGCCGACGCGGGCAGTCAGCATGTCGGGCGCAAGTTCGAAGGCAGCAAAGTGCCACTCGACCCGGCTCACAACCACAGCCACCACTACCCCCCTCTAAGTCACCCCACGTGTGTCTTCTACAGCCGATCCAACGGCAGCCACCTGAGCATCAAGTCCAGCACTTCGTCCAAGGACATGGACATCTTTGACCATGACCGGCCATCCATTGGGCTCCAATCGCCGTCCAGCGAAACAGGCGACATCAAGCTCCAAGAGAAAATCCGGCGGTTTTAGAACGCAACACCAGTGCACCGCCCTAATCCCTGGTTTTGCATTCTACGTGGCGGATTAGATCTATAGCTCCGCATCAATATCACATCATGAAACTGTACATGCTCATAATCATTAATATATCAGCCCCATTCCAGAGAAGTAGTGACGGTTACATGCAGTAAGAAAGCACGAGCTCCCGATGGAATCAAAGGCTGAACTCTCTAACATTATAATCATATGGAGTTTTCCATGAGGGAAAAGACTCCAATCATCGTATTATCGCTTTTCGGCATATAGTGGCTATGCCTGCATATAGTGGTTGGTTCCTGTATATAGTGGTTGATTCCTGTATACAGTCTATTCAGAATACATACAAACAACAAACTGCGCTCCTTCTCCTTCTTTTCCTGAATGGCCTGGATCACACACGGACACAAGACTCCCTAAACAATGTGGCCTATTCTCGCCGTTTCAAATCATCAAGTCACATCATATCCAATAACAGGAATCTCCAGAGAAGCGTTGGTTTAGTGTTGGTCTAGCGCTGGTCTTAGCGCTGTGGAGATCAGAATGGTGGCGACAAACCAGTACATTCTTATCACAACAGATCGTTAAATCAACGTGACTTAGAAGCTGCTGTTGTCGAATGTTTAATTGGATATCCCGATATTATCAATGAGATGGCAACAGAATGGGGACTAGTTAGAGTGGTAGTGGAAGTGAGGGAAGGGGAGTTTAGACAATTGCTGTGGCGACCAAAAGAAGTACTGTTTGGTCTTTTGAATGGAAATCTAGACCATGTTTGGGATCAGGTCCTCGTTCTCCAGAAGACGATAGGAGGCCAGAATATTTGGCTGCTCAAAGATCTGGAGAGTTGGTCTACTGATCCACTCCTTTACTTATCCACTGATCCACTGATCCACTCATATACTGATCTACTGATTCACTGATCCACTGATCCACTGATCCACTGATCTACTGATCTACTGATCTACTGATCTACTGATCTACTGATCCACTCATCTACTCATCTACTCATCTACCGATCTACTCATCTACTCATCTTTACTAGAATGTGACTGTGATGTACTGGATTAGCCATACCAGAAAGAGTCTAGATAGACCCAGTATGATTGATTCTTCCTTCGTACAATTACACCATTGATGTCACTGTGGAGAGAGACTTAGACCATACACTTGGAGCTTCACCACTCTGAGGACCCTTACTCTAGAAACATGATATCGGTGTACTTAGTCTTTTCTGATCTCTGGAGGGACACCTTGAACGCTGGAAACTGTGGCTGTTGGATTCTCCATTGTCTTCATTTTGTTCAAATGAATGTGACTGATTCATTACAGTGTGGGGAACAGTCTCGTTTGTATCAGCTCATCGAAGGTCTGGTGTCAGTGCAGAAACTACTTCTGTCACTGTCACTGTCACTGTCACTGTGAGTTTTCCTTTCAAACCAAGGACGAACTCGTTTCCACAGCGAGTTTTTCCTTACCATGCTTAAATCATGCACTGGGGATCTCCTTAAGGACATGAAGAGTATCCAGGAGAACCACCGGGCTCTTTGCATGGAAACTGCATTTCCGCTCGTTGAAGGCCATAAAAAGTCGATCTCTGTTTCATGGAGAATATCAATGACCGTTGAAACGGGTCTGGATTAGACAACGTCTGCTTCCCGTTGCACTGTATCGGAACCTGGTCCAGGAAGGAGTTTTGCACATTTGTTCTTGGCCATGGAGCACGTCTGGGATATCCTGCCCTTATGAAACTCCTAAGTCCATAACCTCCATCTAGAAAACCTAGAAAGTAGAACCTCCACCAAAAAGGAATGAGGAATGGACAAGAAAACGTCTGGTGAGAACATGGGGTGGTAAATCAACCCAGAGTCATGCCTGAAATGGGAACATCTCAAAATGAAATCCATAGCCTTGTACACTAGTACTAGTAGTACTTGAGCATAGCATGATGAGTATTCTGGCATGGAGATAGTCCTTCCCTGATCAATGTACAGCTCCAGCCACACAATTGTCTAAAGAGCCTCCACCTATCTCCGTATCTGTTTGGAGGAAGTTCCGGTATAACATTGACCAGGCCGGTACTGGAGACTGATGTTCATCATGAGGAAACGACTGATTCAGAGCCAATTCCTAGAGCTGGGTCCAGTGTATTCTGGACCAGTTCTGTCATATCTATGGCTAGTGCTGGAGGAGTTGGGATTGGTGGGTAGCCTTTGTGGAAGGTCCAGGTCCGGTTCCAATTGAATCTTTTTAGATTCTCTTTAGATTCTCGGATTATCGGGAGTCTCCCATTCTCCATTCCAGTTGTTCTTGACCAATGAGTGCCAGACAGATTAGATCAAATGGTGGCATTGCATATAGCAGCCTGGTAATAGAATTCGACCCAGATGGATGAGTGGAATGTCTCGGTAGTGTTGTTCTGACCAGTCAGTTAATGTATAGTGAGTAGGCTCTTTTGGTAATCAACATGGATAACCTGGAGAAAGAGCTATACTCACCAAAGTCGGCAAAACAATCCATTGCCTTAGGAAAGGTGTATCCAGAACTCCAATAGATAGGAAAGGTGTATCCAGAACTCCAATAGTTAGACACCGTAGATATAGGAGAATCGTAATAGTAGAGGCGATAAAGTAGGAGTAGCTGGAGTAGTGGTAGGCTGGATACCACGGAGTGCAGATAAGACTGACCACACTTGTGTTCCACATTCACTCACTTGATCCAGTCTGGTCATTCAATTGACACTCCATTTCCCTCGATAAAGGTTCATGGCACTTGTCAAGCTCTTTCCACTCGCTTAGTACACTCTTTCAGAGTGCTCATTGGCCCTGAAATACCTCTCAATCTTCCATCAGATCGGCTGTCCTGCTTGAAATGGAGAGTCCAGCACATTGGTTTTGATCCTCATTGTAGCTGTAGCTGATCAGTCAGACTGAGTAATGGAGAGTAAGACATTCAGAATTCATCTTTCCATACCATCATGACTTTCGTTCAAGCTTGTTCACTGATTTCACACTTTCTCATTGAAGAATCTCCAACATCTCCAGTTTCACTTCCATTTCAAGAAATTGGATTTTCATTTCAACAAAGACTTCCATTTCAACAAAGACTTCTATTTCAACAAATTGGATTTTCATTTCAACAAAGACTTCCATTTCAACAAATTGGATTTTCATTTCAACAAAGACTTCCATTTCAACAAATTGGACTTCCATTTCAACAAATTGGATTTCCATTTTCACTGAATTCACCTGTTCTTCATTCAATCAAGCCTGTATATAAAGGGACAGTGAAACATCTTCCTTTGTTATGCAGGGACACCACTGGCCTTTGTTATGCAGGGACACAAAAGGATCGACACTTGTTTTGTTATAGTCTTCTTTTAGTCTTGAAATAGTCTCTTTAGGCCTCGTCTATGTCTTGTTCAAGCCTTGTTGAAAAGTGGCCTGAGAGCTAAGGAAAGAATATACGACACCACCAAATCATTCAATGGGACATTATCGGGCCTCGTCAATTGAGAACACGTTTCCAAGAATCTCCAAGTATAGTTGAATCCAGAAAAGGAAACATCATCAATAGATGCCCAAGAAGTTCCATTCTCGGTAGATTTTGGGACTAAAGACATGGCTGTTCCTGTATGGTAAAGTATATGGTATCGCGAATAGAATGTTAATCAATGAATTATCACGATATTCCATCGAAATTCCATAATTTCCACAATCTCGAAAACACTTCCCTCGGAATCCGCCGACATCTAAAATAGGCGATTCAAAAACAAAACTTAAAAATGCATTCACTTCTTCCACATTCACATTTCACAATCATTCCGAATTCACGTTTCTCAATCCCTAGTTTATTTTGACAACGCACCAGTTGAATGCACTTCGAGTGTCCATTCAATGCATTTTCATAAACTTGGTATGCACTAACAGTTCGCCAAAAGATAGCACCAATTCGCCAATCCACCTACATGCATAAGCATGCACATACACTCGACGCACATTCACACATTTACACACCTCGAGGATCGGAATGTTGTCTCGAGGGTGGTGCGAGCGTACTGCAGGTCCCGGGGCCCGGGAGCTCCGATTCGGTGGGACGATGCATAGCCTATGCACTGCGCCATATATCAGGCATGTGACGTGCGCCAGTAATGCGTGCCGCGGGGCCTGCAGAGGGAGCCATTGTGGAGCATGTTGCGCCAAGGACCGTAAATTGCACCGGATCGCACCTGGGACTGTGTGCAGGAGAGGCGCATCCTCACTTCTCCCTTTCTTGACGCTCGCGGAGGCCTCTTCCTCCACCCCAATTGCCTTAATAGGTGAAGACTTCGGGGCCGACCGGACATAGATTAGGAGCCATGACATTGACAGTTGGACACGGGGCGGGTTCTGCATGCAGGTCTTGCATTGGCAAATCTCGGTCCGGCACCTAAAGGATCGGGAAGGCAAGTGTGGCAGGCCTACCACACACACTGAGGGCGGCAGATGCAGCCACGACTTACGACGTAACGGTGACAACGGTGACGACATAGTTATCACTATTTTGACGGTAAACGGTGGTATTCAACGACCACTCAATGACGACATGACGACATGGCAAAACGGCGACACCGACGATCTCGACGATATAGACGATATGACTGCGGACGACATTGATCCCGGAACAAGGGGCACAATGGTATGCAACAAGTCTGGAATGAAGGTGAAACACCCCTGAATCACCCCCTAAATGGGGCTGAAACATCTTGACACTTCAAGTCAAGGTCCGGACCAGCACTACGCCTCCCTCGATCTCCCAAGATGAATGGGATGAGGCGTGCGTGTGGCGGCAAAGGTTAAGGTTTAGGCTCCTCCATTATAACCATTGTCTTCAACATGCTAGCACGACTTGCAGCCACAGTAATTGTGGGGGATCTTGATGATGGATCGGCCGTTTTGGGAAGGTTTCGGGAATCCACCTTACTTTTTCTTGTGGGGAGAAAGATGGGCGTGCTTCTACAGGAGGCTGCGAAATGGAAGGCGGTGGTGCGAGAAATGGAGGCGTGAGGTGGCAGCAGGCCTTTTGTGCAGGTCATGAAAAAGAAACGGCTACAATGATGTCTCGGTACTGCATATACTCCCTCCCCACTCAACACCGACAACTCCGAATACGACCTTCAGGGTGGTTTGCATCTCACTGAAATTTCACTGCAAGATCCAAATATTGGCGAACTTTCTAAAATTCTCAAGTCTTCCTGGCTGGTTGTTATTCTTGGAATATTAAGCCCCGTGCACCGTCGGGTGTACGGGTGTTCTGCTATGATACGATAACTCTGGTGTACAGATGTTTGTACACGGCTTGTGCGATGCATCCCACATCCGTACATCCCGAGATGTTCTATTTCTGGTGCACACGGTAGTGCGACTTCTGGTTGCGGCCTCAAATCCGTACACCACCGCAGGTGTACGGGTGTAACGTTTTGGAAAGCCATGGTGTACTGATGTCACACCCGATTTGAGAAAGGGGAGCGAGTCTGGAGCCTGCATATATAGATGAGGTGCACGGGTGTGCATTGGCGAAGCGTGGGCGCGCCTCACAGCCCAGTTTCTAAAAACACCCTCTTCCTCCTTCAGTGCAACAGCATGCTTCGCTCATTCTCCATGCTTCTTGCTCTTCTCCTCCCCCTCCTACAGCTAGGCGCTGCCGCCTCCATGGACGAGTTGGAGGGCACGTGGGTGTCCAAATCCAACACAGTGTTCACAGGCCCCGGTTTTTACGACCCCGTGGACGAGCTCTTGATCGAGCCGGCGCTTCCAGGGATTTCGTATTCGTTCACGAAGGACGGCTATTTCGAGGAGGCATTATACCGGATCACATCCAACCCCCAGAACCACTCGTGTGCAATCGCATCCATCACATACCAGCATGGCAAATATGAGTTGTTGGCGAATGGCAGTTTGGTGCTCAGCCCCATCGCGGTGGATGGTCGTCAGTTGTTGAGCGACCCTTGTGGACTGAATAGCGACCATGCGGAATACGTGCGCTATGTGCAGCCCACGTGGTTCGAGAAGTACCAGGTGCAGGTGTCCGCCTACCACGGCCGCTACCAGCTCCAGATCTACGAGTTCGACGGCACTCCCATGCAACCATTGTACTTGGCCTACCGGCCGCCAATGATGTTGCCCACCAACGCCTTGAACCCAACGGATAAGGCGCTGGAAACCTCCACCTCCTTGCGCAGAAGAGTTAAGCGGTCCTTGGAGAACCTGTACAGGACCAATGCTGTGAGGGAAACCTCCAACCCCATGTTCGACCGGCTCTGGTGGTGTGCCGTCGGCCTCCTCGGCGTGGCCTCCGCCGCTTTTGTCATTCGCTGATCCCTCCTTCCCCATAGATTGGTTTGATATATCATAGCGATACATATATTGATATGTTTTCATTGATTGCCATGTGATATATATTGATATATTGGTATATTGATGTTGGTTGATGTTGATAATGTCTTGAGCTTTAGAGACTGATTAATCGAGCTTCATATGGTATATTGATAACTCGATTGTCATAATCATACATACATTGAGTTTCATATTGATATATGATTGATGCCCTTGCCATTTCATAGTGGTACTGTCTTCTATACGTTATGTTAATATGGTGTCGTCATTCTACCGTGTTCATTGGCTTTGATGTTCATGGTATCATTAAATTACTTTGAAAATGCTGGTTTGTTAGTAGCGATTCCGTGTGTAGGCGGAAGGTTAGATGTGCTTCGTAAAAGGCTGTAGTAGTTGTAGTACTATGGTGAAGAACACATGGACGAGCGTATCTTCAAGACAAACAGCACGTCAAGAACTGAAGTTGTCCGGATTTCTTTAAGAGCAGGCCCCAAGCTCCAAACTAGGAAGCGATGGCTCATCCGGACCATGACTATAGAACCTGAAACAAAAACTTGGACCCATGGGCTCGTTTCTTTCCGGACCTCATGGATCATGGTAACGAGCTAAACTGTTCATCAAAGTTGGTGACAAGTTTTTGAAAGGAAACCGCTCGCCTCACCAATGACTTGGTGATTTGGAGGAAGTAAGGTCGTAACAAGGAGAACCTATGGATAGATCATCAAGATTGCATTCTTTGGATTCTTCAAAACACATTATTTTTTAGACAAGTGTTCTGTATAACTTTCAACAACGGATCTCTTGGTCCTCGTATCGATTAAAACGTAGCAAATAACGACAAGTATGATGAGTTGACGAATCAGGCACTTTCACAGCTAAATCAAATAAACCCCTCCAACCGTGAACACGGCTTGGTCAAAGTTCTAACCAAACGGTTAACTTGGCCCGAATAAAAACATTGAAATCCATGGGAAAGTCAATAGAAGAAATTGATGGATGCAGAAATTGATGGATGCAGAAATTCAAGGGAAATGACACTCCTTTTATAGTACACCCCGCTTTCTGCTTTTGTGTGCATGGTTTGCCACCGTTCTGAAACAAGGGGTGTCCGAGAATTGCTGCAAAAAAAAGAATATATAAAGCCGCGCATTTCCCACTATACTTTAATTTGACCATCCCCTGGCGTAAGCGTCACCGCCTCATGTCTCCAACGAACCTACTCTGTGAATGATTTTTTTATTGAAATGATACAGGGTGTGGGCTCTTGTCAAGAGAAGATCCCACTCCGCTTTGTTCATCTTGACACTCCGCTTTGTTGACCTTGAAGATAAGTTTCACATCTTTCTCAAATTACGCTTATTTTTGCTGAGCAGAAAACAACAGCAAACATTCAAGAATGAACAAAGGCAAGCAAAACTTATTCAAAACAGCATATTTGCAGCTGGACAGGCATGAACCAAACTTCTTGTGGTTTCTGATAGAGTGTGAATTTTTCACTGGTCAAATCTCCATATTTTCAGCTCCTTCTTTAGTCATGTTTCAACTCTGTGGTAGATAGATGTGAATGATAACCATGACCGACCATTATATCAATTACTGACAATTATATCAATTACTGACAATTATATCAATTACTGACAATTATATCAATTACTGACAATTACTGACAATTACTGACAATTACTGACAATTACTGACAATTACTGACAATTACTGACAATTACTGACAATTACTGACAATTACTGACAATTACTGACAATTACTGACAATTACTGACAATTACTGACAATTACTGACAATTACTGACAATTACTGACAATTACTGACAATTACTGACAATTACTGACAATTACTGACAATTACTGACAATTACTGACAATTACTGACAATTACTGACAATTACTGACAATTACTGACAATTACTGACAATTACTGACAATTACTGACAATTACTGACAATTACTGACAATTACTGACAATTACTGACAATTACTGACAATTACTGACAATTACTGACAATTACTGACAATTACTGACAATTACTGACAATTACTGACAATTACTGACAATTACTGACAATTACTGACAATTACTGACAATTACTGACAATTACTGACAATTACTGACAATTACTGACAATTACTGACAATTACTGACAATTACTGACAATTACTGACAATTACTGACAATTACTGACAATTACTGACAATTACTGACAATTACTGACAATTACTGACAATTACTGACAATTACTGACAATTACTGACAATTACTGACAATTACTGACAATTACTGACAATTACTGACAATTACTGACAATTACTGACAATTACTGACAATTACTGACAATTACTGACAATTACTGACAATTACTGACAATTACTGACAATTACTGACAATTGTCAGTGAAAGTGGCGATGGTCAGTGATTGTTCTGTCCGGGAAGAAGAGGATAGAAGGGATACCTTGGTATCTATACAATAAATGGATGACCAGATGTATTAATAAGATTGAAATTGGGGCGAATAGCTAATCATGGATATGAATCTACCATTGGTGATAAATGGATATCAAGTCAAATGGTCTGAAATGGTGTTGTTATAGATAGAAAATGACAATAAGGTCGAAAAAGGTTAGGAAATGGTGATGAAGAGTGATACCATGATGGTGAATGATCAGATATTGTTCTAAATCGACTGAAATCGTTGGAATTAGTTGGAATAGGTCGAAATATGGTGACATTATGGCCAGAAATGGTGATACTGTTGTGAGAAATGATCGAAAATTCCCTGAAACTGTCCTAAATCGGCTGAATTGGTTTTTGATGGTCTTAAGTGCTTGAAAGTGCTTTGAATTGGTGACTTTTAGTGATTTATGGACATCATATGGATAAAGAGTGGTGAGATAATGGTAATAATGTGGTCTGAAATCTACTATAATATCACATGCCCTCTACAACTACACTATCTATTAGATGTTCTCCATGAGTTCTCTATGACTAGTCTTCTAAAAGATCCAGAAGGAACGGTTGTACTATGGATATTGTTCCTGCATATCATGCACCCCTGCCAGAACCGGTGATTGACGGTTCAATGACGAAAAGACTGACCAACTGATGTATTTCTGGTACTTATGTTTAGTATCTTTGGACCTGATGCTTTAGGAGTTTGTGGGATTTCTGGCTGGAATGTTGTCTACACATGCACTGTCACGTGACATTGGAGTTCAAACCGGGGGTCCCAAGACCAGTTCCGGGGCTTATATCCAGTTCCGGGGCTTATATCCAGTTCCGACCTATTGACTTTGGTCGTTTCATCCTCCGAACAAAAACTTCAATTACAGATTCTTGAACGGGTATGCATTCTTCTTGGATTCAAAAGAAACATAGTCAGTCACGAACACTATATCGGGTGTGTGTGGGAAAATACGGGATTGGGGAGCTTAATGGGTGCAAGGCACGTGACCCTCCCCTCTCTTTCAATTCCGAAGGTTCCTTTCCCACTCCCCAATCCCCAATTTCACCGAGCCCAAGCCATTACTGCCTCCTCAGCTCATTATAATTCAACATTGAATTTACATCGTTAATGGCTGCTTCTAGAATGCTTATGTGCATTCCTGCATATACTCCAATGGCCAGTGTATGGTCAGTACCCAATACAAAGGTCAACACAATCAGTACAGTCCGAATACAGTCATTCAGTACCAATACAATCAATCAATCAACCAATGGATCATTAACTATTGACTTTATTATGTGGATTTGTCTGATCCTGCACACAGTGCTCGGCATGATCTCAAGCCCCCCTCCCCCCCAAACCCGCCACGCCACCCTTCAATCTACATCCACTTCTACCCCACCTCCAAATCTCCCACTATGGCATGGTTTGCAGCAGCGGACCCTAGCGCCGAAATGGACGCGCAGATCGAAACCGCCACCTCCGAGTCCATCCCCAATGGCGACTTGGATATGGCTGTAGCTTTGGAAATCACCGACGCCATCCGGTCCAAGAAAGTGCCCCCCAAAGCGGCAATGAGGTGCTTAAAAAAACGCTTGACTAAAGTATACGCCAACCCCAATCTTATGCTGTCGACATTGAAGCTTTGTGATATGTGTGTCAAAAATGGCGGGGCTGCATTTCTAGAGGAGCTCAACTCCAAGGAGTTTGTGGACTATTTGGTGGAGTTCATATTTAAGGTGCACTACGACACGAAAAAATACCAGGTGTACTCACAGGAGGCCAAGTATGCGGTTGGTATGTCTATTCTTAAGATGGTGCGGGAGTGGCTGATGTACTTGGAGCAGAAACAGAACAATTATTTGCAGCGGGTGTTTTTGGCGTTGCAGAGGCTGGGCTATGAGTTTCCGGCGGTGGACGCGAGTGTGGCTCAGAATGCGGCCAATTTTGTTGACTCCGTGACTCCTCCCGATTGGGTCGATGGAAAGGACTGTATGATTTGTTACAATCCGTTTTCGGTGATGAACAGGAAACACCATTGCCGGGCGTGCGGGGGGGTGTTTTGTCAAGATCACTCTTCGCATAACCTCCCTTTGCCTTCGTTGGGTATAGCGCAGGCTGTACGGGTGTGTGACGACTGCTACCAGATCCACGGGAAGAACCTGAATTTGGGGGACCCCAATTTGGGAAGGACCCCAAACTTTAACGACCTGAACTTTGGTGGCCCTAGCTTTGGGGGAGATGTGCCCGGCGCACGTGACGTTCCTGATGAAGATGAGGAGTTCAAGAAAGCCATTGAGTTGAGTCTTAGGGAATCGGCTGCCCCCGCTTCTTACCCTACTGCAGACACCAGGAAACTGACGGGTGCCCAGGATTCAGATATGGACGATGATATCAAGGCTGCCATAGCTGCTAGTTTGGCCGATGCTCCGCCACAAAAACCTGCACAGCCAGACCCGGAGCCCGAGCTGGAGTTCTACCAAACGGCGCTTTCTTTCGATACCAACGCATACGAAGATATCCCCACCCCTCAATCGGGGCATATTAACCAAGCAAATCAGGCAGGTAAGATGGCTCAATATACAGGTCAACCAGGTCAGATGGCTCAACCAGGACAAATGGTTCAAGGTGGGGGTGCGGCTCATACTGGCCAGGGAGGCCAGATGACCCAACATACAAGACAGGCACACTCTGGGTACCAGGATCTCACGGCGCAAGAAGAAGACGATATTAATCTCTTTGTGCAGCTCATCAATGGAGTCAAGAGCGACTCTAATCGCCAGGCCAATATTCTTAACGACCAGAACTTGAGCGATTTGCATAGCCGGGTGGTCCGTTTGAGGCCCCGCTTGAACCGGTCTCTCCGGGACTCCATCGAGAAGTACGAGTTTTTCTTGGAGATGAACAACAAGATTAACACCGTGACCAGGCTCTACGACCAGTTTCTTGAGAGCAAGCTCTCCCAGGCGTATGGCCGTCATTCTGTGCTGGAGGATCCTTACAATAGGTACGAAGGAGGCCAAGGGCCAAGGAACCACCAGGGCATGGATGTGCAGTACACAGGCAAGTCCAACGCCGGCTTCCTGAACTCCCATTCAGGCCCAGCCGAACATTCAGGTCTAGCCCAATATTCAGGCGATTATGGAGAGACTGGTGTCATTCCTCCTCCAGATACTGGTGCATCTACTGCCTTTCCTCATACAAATGTCATTCCTCCGCCAGACAATCATTCAGAGCATGGTGCTTATCCTCCAGCTTCAAATGTTCATTCCCAGCATACTGGACCTACAGGTGCTTTTCCCCCGGCCTCAAATGTTCATTCCCAGCATACTGGGCCTACAGGTGCTTTTCCCCCGGCCTCAAATGTTCATTCCCAGCATACTGGGCCTACAGGTGCTTTTCCTACGGGGCATATGCCTACGCAGAATACCTATGGAAGTACCCACTCACGTGTGTCGTCCAACACGCCATACCCTGTGGATGCAGACCAGAACCAGTACGCCACGAACTATGGTGAAAACGTGCAGACCAATGAGTATCAGCCGCAAGCAAAGCATGGGTACCAGGCATTTCCCCAGGCTCCATCCAGTCCCCCAGGAAGTGATGTGAGCGATACAGAGAGCGTGACCAGCCGGTTTCCTGCATTGGAAGAGCAATTCGAAGAGGAGCCCGAGTCTCAGGTCCACCATGGCCATGCATCCGAGCGGTTTCCTACAATGACGGAAATCGAAAGGGACAACGTCAAGCCCGAACAAAAGTCCGAGCCCGAGCCTCTCATCGAGCTATAGCCAAACCGCTACAAAATCGACTAGAGTGCATGAGCTATAGTGACTACAAAATCGTCTACAGAACGAGCTGGAACCGAGCTATAGTATCGGGTGATGATACTGAAGTACTCACTGAACTTACTCGAGAAGAAGGGCTACTGGGTACACCGACCTTGGGATTGGAATCCAGCGTAATGGCAATGTTGAATGAAGACTCATGCTCTCATGTTTATGCTTAGAATGTGAGAGATTTCGACTCCCAGTTGGAAGCCTTATGAGTATTCTGGGGTGCATTAGTGGTTCCAGTCCATGGCGATGAACTTCGGTCATTACTTGTCGAAGTTACAGAGGAGTTACAGGAGTTGAGAAGTCTGGACATGCAGCGAAGAAGTGGTGACTACTCAATGATGTCAGGAAACCATTCCGAAAACTACAATGTCAAGACACTATCTAGTCCAGAAGTTACTCCATTCAAGACTACTCTGAAAGGAAGACTACTGGATGGCCATGGATTACAAGTCCGATAGCGGAGAACCGGATTGCTACCAGATAACTATGGCCACCATGGATCACTAAGGTCTAGGGATGTGGACTACTATGGATACTATGGTTCTGGTTCACTTGAATTACTACTGTGAGTATGGGTGACTAGGAGACTATTACCTAGGATCTGGATCACGTGATAACGGAAACTACTGGTGTGACTTGTCCTACGGTGAAGGTAATCAAGAACTGCATAGTTAGATGAAGTTCCATGGATGATGATCCAGAAAAGACTACTGGGAAACTGGAGCTTGATCAGATAAGAATTATGAACTCGAAGACTCAGGATTCTACTCACTGTACATTGACTCCTCCAAATGACTGAATCTCTCTCTCTCTCTCCATTATATGATTACATACTACTCATAAATTACTTGTACAAATATCACTCCGACTGACTGAGCCAAGGATTGCAGTGCGGGCCCAGTCTATGGTCGCCCTGCATATCGTTGTGTTTTCCTGTATATAAACAGTAAATCCTGTGTACAGTTGCTCGTTGTCCTGCACACCGCGCCCTCCTGCACAATCGCACTTTTCTCACCTCAACCTGATCCTCCTCTCTTCTGTACCCCTACAACCATCTGACCACGAGAGCTGCCGCTTGAAGTTCATAATTGCATACTCACAGAACCAGTGAGTAACAGCAAGTCAAAGTCCCGCCCAGTCGTCTCGTCTCTCAGTCGTCACTTCCTCACTACTTACAGCCAGTTACTACAGCCAGTTACTACAGCCAGTTACTACAGCCAGTCAGTCACCAGTCTACTACTACGAAAAGTCAGTCACTAATAGTTTACTACTACTGCTTACTACTACTACTACTACTACTTCAAGTCAGTACTCAGTCTTAGTCTTACTACTTAGTGCTCCTTACTACTAGTCAGTGATTGGTCTTACTACTTACTAGTCAGTACTGTGTTCTATTACTGCTTACTACTGGTCTTGGTATCGGTTCTACTTAGTGGTCAGAATTACTATTAAGTTGGTGCTACTTACTACTAGTCGGTACTCAATACTTGGCCTTCAATACTCAGTCTTAGTACTACCTACTACTTTCAGTCAGTACTTTCACTACTTTCAGTCACTACTTCCTAGTCTGGTCAGAAGTCAGTTGGTCACTACTTAGTCCAATTGGTTTACTTACTACTACTTACTACTCAGTACAGTGCTTAGTCTTGGACTCATTCAGTACTTGGTCTGAGTCTTGGTCTTGATCCTTGAGCTTATAAGTCACTACTACTAGTCAGTACTTGGTCCTTGGGATTACTACTTACTACTGTCTTCTTGGTTAATACTTGGTCTTGGTACTTAGTGTTAGTGTTATTCAGTACTTGTTGCAATGGCTTCGGTAGAGATTCTCGAGCCGAAGGTTCACCGGAACTACGTGGAAAGCCGGAAAACAAGGAAGGAACCACGAAAGGCGGTGGAGGAAGCCCTCCTCCTGCATATCAACACCGTCGACCTTGGCTCGTGTGAAGCCGGAGACGAAGATGCGTTTTTCGTGGCCGATTTGGGCGAAGTCATGAGAGCTTACAGTGTGTGGAAAGCCAAGTTGCCAGGAGTCCAAGCCCACTACGCCGTCAAGTGCAACAACGACGAGATGGTGGTGCGGACGTTGGGCATGATGGGGTGCAACTTTGATTGTGCACTGAAGAATGAGATTGATATGGTGATGAAGCTTGGCTTCGATGCGTCTCGTATCGTCTACGCCAACCCGTGCAAAACGAACTCGTTTATCCGGCACGCCCGGGAGAATGGCGTGATGTTGACGACGGCGGATAATGTGCAAGAGCTCCACAAGTTGCATGCTTTCCACCGTCAATGTCGGGTGCTTATCCGTATAGCCACTGATGATGAAAGTGCTCTGAGCCGGCTCTCGAATAAGTTCGGATGTTCGGTGCAGGACGGCTTAGATGTGCTTTTGCCCGAGTGTAAGCGCTTGGGGTTGGATGTGGCCGGCGTGGCCTTCCATATTGGGTCGGGGGCCAAGGACTTCGGGTCCATTTCCAAGGCCGTTGCTGACTCGAGACTCATGTTCGACCGTGCACGTGACCTCGGCTTCAACCCGACGGTTCTTGACATTGGCGGAGGCTTTGAGCACGACTCCTTTGACCAGTCTTCGAGTGCAGTCAAAGAGGCACTTGAGCGGGATTTCCCGCTGGAATTCTTGGAAAAAAACGGCATCGACGTCATGGCCGAGCCGGGCCGCTTCTTGGTGTCACGTGCCTTTACTTTGGCCTGCAATGTGATTGCAAAACGGTCTGTTCCCGAGGTTCAGAGGAGTGCTCTGTATGCAGGAAACTCTGTGATTGTTCCTCTGGATCCACCACTTTCCGGCATGTTGTACATCAATGATGGGGTCTACGGCAACTTGAACTGCATCTTGTTCGACCACCAGACACCCGAGGCCCGAGTCTTGCGTTCTGGCCATGATGACTTGCCGAAAAAGGAAGGTGACTATACCTTTTCCGTGTGGGGTCCTACATGTGACGGATTGGACTGCATAAGCACGGGCATGGCCTTGGAGCGGGATGTACAGGTGGGCGACTGGTTGTACTTTAGCAATGTGGGGGCCTATACTTTGGTGGCCAGTACATGCTTCAATGGGTTCAACGGGCCGGCGCACGTGACCTATATTAACAGCGAAGCAGCATAGACAAGGGCCTAGACCGGGCCGAGGTTGACTATGCTGTTACTAGATGCAGGCTTGCTAGTATTTGCTATTTCTGCTGGATACTAGTCTCGCTATCAATGCTAGAAATCCTGTTTTTTAATAAATTGTAGTAATGTCCATGACTATGCTCACATGACTTAGCCGTTTCCTGTCATGTGGTTATGGTCACGTGATGGTCATCACGTGACCATCATTCAATTTCACTAATTTACTAAAGCTATACCCAAAACAAATGAGATTCCTAGTAAAGTTGAACTTTTCTCTGTTATTTCAAGTAATTTTTATCACCTGACCCGAAGGCTACGTGATTTAAATTTTGAATTCTCTCTTTCTTGGTCACGTGACCTTTGGGTCCACGTGACTCGCGCACGTGCCCCCGCGGTCACACCGCCATCCACATTCCACCCTCCCCCTCCTCATATTCCCATGTCTTCAAACGCCCAGGAAAACCGCAAGCATGTCAAAAATGCATTGGACGCCATCTCCTCATCCAGGTACAACGAGCGGCCTCCTTCTCCTGGCCCCACAATTGTGACCACCGATGATGGAGAGCAGGTGTGCACCACCGAACGGGTGGTCAAGAGCGTCCAGCACCCAGCCACGTTTTCGCCCTCCGATGATGACGTGTTCCTCCCTAACGGGCTCCCCAACCATCAATTCTTAAAGCAGCACTTTTTCCAGGAAGGCCGGCTTACGGAAAAGCAGATTATCCGCATTCTCCTGGCGGCGTGCGAGCTATTGGCCAGTGAGCCCAACCTTTTGACTGTGCCTGCGCCCGTGACGGTGTGTGGGGATGTGCACGGGCAATATTACGACCTCATGAAGTTATTTGAGGTTGGCGGCGACCCTGCGCTGACGAATTACTTGTTTTTGGGGGACTATGTTGATCGAGGCTCGTTCTCCATTGAGTGCTTGGTGTACCTCTACTCGTTGAAGCTCAATTACCCCAAGACGTTTTGGATGTTGCGGGGAAACCATGAGTGTAAGCACTTGACTGACTATTTTACCTTTAAGGCGGAATGCTTGCACAAGTACTCGGAACGCGTGTATGACGAGTGCTTGGTGTCGTTCAATGCTCTCCCCTTGGCAGCCATTATGAACAAGCAGTTTTTCTGTGTGCATGGTGGTCTTTCGCCGGAATTAAGAACCTTGCAGGATCTCCACGACTTGGACCGGTTCCGGGAGCCTCCCACCCGAGGATTGATGTGTGATCTCCTCTGGGCCGATCCGGTGGAGGACTACGATGAAGATAACATCGACCGGGCGTTTCTCAAGAACTCCGTGCGTGGATGCTCCTATGCCTTCACCTATAAGGCGTCGTGCCAGTTTTTGGAGCGTACGGGCTTGTTGTCGGTGATCCGGGCCCACGAGGCCCAGGACCTGGGTTACCGCATGTACAAGCGGACGAAAACCATGGGTTTCCCCTCGCTCCTCACCATGTTCAGTGCTCCCAACTACTTGGACACCTACAACAATAAGGCGGCGGTGTTGAAATACGAGGACAATGTGATGAACATCCGGCAGTTCAACTCGTCGCCGCACCCTTACTGGCTCCCGCACTTCATGGACGTGTTCACGTGGTCGTTGCCGTTTGTGGGCGAGAAGGTCACCGATATGTTGGTGTCGATCTTGAACGTGTGCACGGAGGAAGAACTAGACGAGGAAACGGACTTTGCTGCGGGCGAAACCCCTCAGCCGTCTCCAATATCAGCCCAGGCACCTATGTCTTTGGAGGATGCATACCCCAGCTCTATTGCAGAAGAAACTTTTGAACAGGCGGCCACATCGCTCGAGGAAAAGCGCTTGGCACTCCGCAAAAAGATCTTGGCCATTGGCCGTGTGTCCAGAATGTACCAGGTGTTACGAGAAGAGTCGGAGCAGGTGGAGAAGCTCAAGAGCATGAACGAAGGCATCCTACCCAAGGGTTCGTTGTCCAATGGACGCGAGGGGCTCAAGAGCGCCATCACCACGTTTGAAGAAGCCCGCCGTGCGGACTTGGTAAACGAGGCACTACCTCCATCGGAGGATGAGAGGAAGAGACACGAGGTGGAGCGGCGTAAGAAGATCAAGAAGGACTTAGAGAGTTCTTCGCATAACCCAGTGTTTCTGCGCTTGATCCGAAAGCTCTCGGGGTGATTTTGCGGCATTAATATGCTGGGAGTGATGTTTAGTCGAGACCGACCGAGACCGAGGGCTCGAGAAACTGGCTTAACTTGAGACTCGGCATCCGAGGACCCGAGGGACTTTAAGACATCCAAGGATACAAAGAACCCAAAGAAGTCTGGACTCGGAACTCAGGACTCCTCCAAAACGATAAGTATGATGCGGACTTTACATTAGTGGAGTCAGCATGCTATTAATTAGACGATTTCTAGAGCGCGGCACCCGTACACCACGCGCACCAAGCGAAAAGTGCACCTCCACAGCATCAGCATCGCAAGGGTTTCACCACCACACAGCGATGTCTCGGGCAATAGGCGAGCCTCCCAACGTAGAGAATACGGTGCCGCTCCAACTCTTCCGGGCCCAATCCCCCGCGCGATACCTGCACATGGACGGCGACAAGGCAGTGTTATATGCCGGTGCCATCCACACCAAAGTGCAAGTCTCTGGAGATGAACAACATGGGCTCTTCCAAATGGCCTCGCATCATCCCGTGACCGTCTACGTGTTAAATACCAGTTTGGTGCTTTATGTGCCCCTGCTCCATGCAGGCGTGGACATTCCCTATACTCTGGTGGTTCTCCATGCCATGAAGGAGAATCTCGGCCAAGAGGTGTTATATTTACAGATCATGGGCAACCAAACCATGAAGACCACCGAGCTAGAAATCACCGAAGCAGATAAAAGTGAATTGGAAAGAAGTGAATTGGAAAGAATTGGATTGGAAAGAATTGGATTGGAAAAAAGTGAATTGGAAAAAAGTGAATTGGAAAAAAGTGAATTGGAAAAAAGTGAATTGGAAACAAAGCTGCTGAGAAATGGTGGTGAAGGACTAGTGTTTAAATCAGCAACTGTGGCCGAACTTTATGATGCTTTATCCACGTGTCTGGCATTTCACTATGATTCAGATTCAGAGTCATGTGCTAATTTTGTTTCAAATCTGGGGAATTTAGCTTCGAATCTGGCCCCAAATCTGGCCCCAAATCTGACTTGTAATGCTCTGTCTCAGTGGTTCACTGCGGAAAACCTACCCTCGGAACCCATCGCCGTGCCTTCCAATTGGCTCAACTGTGGCACTGCAGACGACCTCGGAATGGATATGCACGACGAGACTGATCTGCAGGAAGAGGCTGGCATGAACATAGCCTTGAGTCACCAACCGGTTGCGGGGGTCAGTCGAAGAAGCGAGGCGTTTGAGGGAGGAGATAAGAAGCGGAGAATTTAGAGTTTGGGGATCGAAGATTTGGGGATTTGGGGATCGAAGATTCCCAAATTCTGAAGTCAATGAAGTCAACGAAGTCAACGAAGTCAACGAAGTCAACGAAGTCAACGAAGTCAATGAAGATTCCAGAACCAGAAATTAGAGTCAAGGAAGAATTCATTGGATCCTGGATTAAGGTTCGGATACTTGAATATGACCATACACTACCAGACACCTCTACTAACTCCAACACCATCAACACCATACCTACTGTCAGTGGTATGTTACTATCAGTGTGCTATCAGTACTGAGTTATAGTCACTATGAGTTGGTTTGCCTGGAAATTGTGACAAATGACGAGGACTTGGAGCTGCTGCGCTGTGTGCAGGAAGGTGTGCTTTGGTTGGGGCACGAATCTTGGTGGAAGCAACAGCCACTGAAAGGGATAAAGTCTGGCTTAGCATGGGCTAGTGTGTGGCTTGGCCTTGATAGGTGGTGGTCTTTTTTTGGTCTTGGGCTCAATGCAGACCAGTGATGGAGAGGTATGATTGGGCAATTGGGGACAAGATTCCAATGTTGAAAGTCAAATTGCTTGACTATAAGAAATTGGGATTCAAGTTCCGCATCTAACTGAAAATGATTTTTTGATTGATTTGAAGAAATAGTCTGACTATTTGATTGAAAATGATTTTTTGATTGACTTGAAGAAATAGTCTGACTATTTGATTGAAAATCAAGTTCCCGGGCTTGAAATCGCCGGTTCAAAGAACTTTTTGAAGATTGAAGTTGAAGGTTGCATGGAGATTCCGACTTGAAGGTTCGGATTTGAACAAAGCTTGATTGAAGACACCAAATTCACAGAATCAACCAGCAAATAAAAGCCCTTGCCTTAGTTGGGAACAACGATATCGAATTGGATTAAACGGCTCGATTGGAGACTTTCTTAAGGGTTTATGGTTACACATTCATACAATCAGTCGGAATCAAGATTGCTATTGAACTGTATTTGTTATTGCCAAATCGGGAAGATTGGACTGCAAGTGTTTTGAATCGTCTGACACTATTGCTACTGATGTGGTGGTGTTACTGATATTGGAACTACTGATGTGGTGGTGTTACTGTATTATACTGATATGGTACTGATACTGTATTATACTGATCTGGGTTGA